>CM068743.1:95645793-96245793 GCA_035084275.1 Hydrolagus colliei | reverse complement strand
TCCTCCCGATGAGAAAGGCACTCTACAAATGTAATTTTGTTTTGATGGTTGGTGGTGAGTCACCAGAATGAGAATAGAAGGAGCAATTTGCAAAGTTTGCCCGTTGTGAGGATTGAACTCAGGATCTTCAGATTATGAGACTGACGTGCTGCCTACTGCGCTAAGAAGGCACTGAGTGGAACTATTTGCAACCATAACTATTGCTATAATTTTTACCTAATAATACAATTGCAAATGAATAGCAAATTTGCTGTAAAATGTTCCAGGCCAGGTGTTGTGACCTTCGATAGCTCAGCTGGTAGAGCGGAGGACTGTAGTGGGAATGTACAACCAAGTCATCCTTAGGTTGCTGGTTCAATTCCGGCTCGAAGGAATTTTTGGGACAAAAATATCAACAACAAAATTACATTTGCAAAGTACCTTTCAAGTTGGGAGGAGCTAGAGTATCACATGCAAACATTTGTGAGAGGTAGTGGGATTGAGCCCCACATTCGCCAGCGTAGTTTTGCTGCACTACAAGGAAAATATCAAACATTGTGTACTACAGGTTCAATATGATATAAATGAAATAAAATAAATATCAGTAATAATAAATAATAAATAAATAAATAAATAAATATATAGGAAATAAAATGAGAACATTTTACTGAGTGGCTAGAATGAGAATAAAGGGAGCAATTTGCAAAAGTTTACCCTCTCTGAGGATTGAACTCAGGACCTACAGATTATGAGACTGATGCGCTGCCTACTGCGCTAAGAAAGCATCGAATGCAGTCATTTGCAGCTGTAAATATCAGTGTCATTTTTCCATAGTAACACAAATTGCAAATGAATGGCAAATTTGTGATAAAGATTTGAAGGCTGGTGTTGTGACCTTCGATAGCTCAGCTGGTAGAGTGCAGGACTGCAGTGGGTAATGCTCATCCTTAGATAGCTCATTCAATTCCGGCTCGAAGGAATTTTTAAGATTGAAAATATCAAGTTAGAGTATCACAGGCAAACATTTGTTCTCATTTGGAAAAACCACTGTGGGGCGTACAATATGTGAGAAGTAGCACCATTATTCTCCAGTCACATTTATTGCTGGAAGTTGCAAAGGACAGTAAAAGCCCGTTTATCTGGCACCTGTGGGACCTGGCCAATGCCAATTAAATGGCATGCCGAATATTCGGTCAGATCCGACGCTGAAAAACCAACACAAAAAAAATTGACTTATTTCAACACATACCATATTGATAATAGACTAAATAATAACAGATAATAACAGACCTTTGTTATTCACCTAAAAATCACCTTTGGTGCTAGATGCCTTGTTTGAAGCCATGATGCTGGGGTAGATAACTTCTGCGGATGCCACATGAGGGAAAAAAATGGCAGCGCGACTTTAAGGCTCTACTAGCGGCATTCCGAAATACCAAAATACTGATGCGAGGGAAAAAAAAACGGTAGCTTGACTTCAAGGCTCTACTAGTGACAAGCCAAAATACCTGTACAGTACTCTTGTGTGACAATCGATTCATTAAATGCACCACTGTGATTGTGCCGGATAATATCCGGTTAATTGGATGGGGACTTTTATTTTGATGTACCGGTTATACGGAAATTCCAGTTGATCTAGTCAAAGATAAACGGGCTTTTACTGTATATAACAAAGTTACTTGAATACAATAATTAACTGATTCAATGTTGTTTTTTTCTGATCAAAATGGCTGGACAATATCATCATGTTCAACACAACAAACATTGGTAGAATATTTGAAATGTTTGATTAATAAAAATATGAATTTCTAAACTGAATAGCTGATCAAATGATAATGGAAAAATATTTGTTGAATGTTGAATCAGATCGAATTAACACAAAGGAACCAAGGTTGCGTGTTCTCAGGATAACACAGAGTGGGATGTGACAAACTACCTTCCCTTTATCTCTTCAAACAGTTTCTCCTCATGCCCAGTCACCTATGGTGTACCCAAGTGCTCCATCCTTGGCGCCTTCCGTATTAGTAGGCTCCCTCTTGGTGATGTCATCCGCAGACCCAGGTAAACTTCCACATATGCAAATGCCACACTAATCTAATTCTCCTCCTCCGCCAGCTGTGACACAAGATTTGCCAATGTGCTCTCAGCTTGTCTGGTGGATATCAGAACTTGGATGAGCAAAAAACTTCAACAACTAAATGATGTCAAGCCTCCCATCAACGTCTTCTATTTCTGATCTCCTTAACCACACCGGACTATAGCTCAGACTTATTGAACCGGTGCACAATCTAAGCATCAGAATCGAAGCACAGTTTTCCTTACTTCCACATATCCCGTCCCTGATGAGGAATACTTTCCACCACCTCCACCACATTGCCCACCTTATTGCAGATGCAGTCAAAACACATGTTCATCCACTCCCAACGCGACTTCTCAAATGCCCTATTTGCCAGTCACCCCATCTCCATTAAGCACAGTATCCAGCTGATCCAAAACCTGCCCTGCACACTCACCCACACTCCACTCCATATCCCCAACACAGCATTTCCAGCCAAGCTCCACTGAATCACTATCACCAAACAGATCGATTTCAGGATCCTCATGCATGTTTTGAAATCCCTTCATGCCCTGCTCTGTATCTCTCCAACCAGACTATCCCCGGACCACCAATCTGCTGACTCTGCTGGACTGGCTCCAGCCTTCTGCATGTTTCTTGTGCCCTCCCTTCCAACATTGGTGGCTATGCATTTGGCCACTACGCCCTCAAAAGCTGGAACACTCTTTCTCTGTCCCTCTGCCTAGCCCATTCCTTCCCAAACTGCAGGTCGTGCCTGAAGTCCTTCCACTTCTACCATGCCTACGGTCACATTCCCCTCCCATTAGTTCTGTGTCATGCTCTGCCATTATCAATTGCTCTAGCACACTACACTGCATCAAGGGTGCTACATCAATGCAAGTTGATTTTGTTGGAGAAGGGCTCAGATAACAATAGGTTGAGAAGAAATTAACAGACATGTGAGTGTCATGAGGGAATTAGCTCAAATGGAAGATCGCTCGCTTAGCATGTGAGAGTTAGTGGGATTAATGCCCGCTTTCTCCAGTGTGGTTTTGCTGCACTACAAGGAAAATACCAAACATTGTTTCCTACAGCTTCAACATGGTGGTCAAAAGATGCGTGTTAACATTTGACTGAGTTGCTAGAACGAGAATAAAGGGAGCAATTTTCAAAAGTTTGCCCTCTCTGAGGATTGAACTCAGGACCTTCAGATCACTGTCTACTGCACTAAGAAGGCACTGAGTGCAGCCATTTGCAGCTGTAAATATCACCATCATTTTTCCACAGTAACACAAATGAATGCAAATGAATAGCAAATTTGTGATGAAGATTTGCAGGCCTGGTGTTGTGACCTTCGATAGCTCAGCTGGTAGAGCGGAGGACTGTAGTGGGAATGCACAACCAAGTCATCCTTAGGTCGCTGGTTCAATTCCGGCTCGAAGGAACTTTTAGGATTGAAAATATCAAGTTAGAGTATCACATGCAAATTATGAGAAGTAGCACCAATGTTCTCCAGTCATATTTATTGTCTGTTTTGCTCGAATTTGTAAAGTATATAACAAAGCTACTTGAATACACTAATTCACTGACAAAATAAAATTAACCCTCGCCGAACGCGACTTTCTCGATTGCGAATTCAACTAAATGTGAAGAAAAAAAATGCGTCACTTTTTTGTGTAACGCCTGTAAAACTTGCATCTATGTACTAGCTGGTACGGCGCACTTGCGAGGATGCCGGCCCTGCGCGATGCACACTTGGGAAGTCAAGCTTGGAGATGGACCCCATAATGGAAAGGAGTCTGAAATTTAAAACAGGTCTGCATGGCCTGTTAGGACCTTACAGGGAGCTCATGAAAGACTTTCTGTGGAAAGCAAAACAACGGAAAATCACTTCCTTCTTTCAACCTGCCAGTTTGTCTCAGCTGCTGCATCTTCTCGGACACCCACTTCTGCCTCTCCCCAAACATCCACTTCGATGGAGTTTGAGGCCGATGATTCCTTGGCCTCGGACTGTTATGAGAAGTGGGGGGGGAACAACGAGAGCAGGAAGAGCGACAAGAGCAGGGAGAGCGGCAAGAGCTGGGAGAATGGGAAGAGCAGGGAGAGCGACGAGAGCAGGGAGAGCAGGGTCTCAGTACGTACCTTGCATTGGTCGGGTGTGGATGTGCCTGGAGGCTTGAGGTGGGTAGCCTGTGGCTGGATTCCCCTAACCCCCACTTTTCCATTACTTGTTAAGCTTATCCAACGCGATTTTACGGAGTGCGGAGTTTTGTAGGAATATAACCCTCGTGTTCGGAGAGGGTTAACTGTATTGTGTTTTCTCATCAAAGTGGTTAGACAGTACCAACATGATCAGCACAGCAAACATTGATAGAACATTTAAAATGTTCGATTAATAAAAAGCAGAATTTCGAATCTGAATAGCTGATTAAGTGATGAGAAAATATTTGTTGATTGTTGAGATTAGATCGAATTAGTACAGAGGAATCAATGTTGCATGTTCTTAGGTTCATGTGAGATATGGCAAATTGCCTTCACCTTATCTCTGCAAACAGTTTCTCCTCATGCCCGGTCACATATGGTGTACCCAAGCACTCCATCCTTGGCCCCTTCTTCTTCCTCATTTATAGGCTCCCTCTTGGCGATGTCATCTGCAGACCCCGGTAAACTTCCACATATGCAGATGCCACATTAAACTAATTCTCCTCCTCCTCCAGTTATAATGCCAGGTATGCTGATGTGCTCTTGGTTTGTCTGGTGGACATCAGGGCCTGGATCAGTAAAACCCTTCAACAACAACAAAATGACACTGGTAGAGCACCTTTCACGTCAGGAGGATGTCAAGGCTCCCATTAACGTCTTCTGATCTCCTCAACCTCACCGGACTCTAGCTCAGATTTACTGAACCTAGGCATCAGAATCAAAGCACAGTTGTTCTTCATCCCCACATTCAGTGCCTGATGAGGATCACTTTCCACCACGACCACCACATTGCCTACCTTATCACAAATGTAGCCAAAACACATGTCTATGTGTCCAAAACCTCCCGACTCGACTTCTCAAATGCCCTCTTTGCCAATCACCCCAGCTCCACTAAGCTGCCTACAGTATCCAGCTGATTCAAAACGTGGCACCGGATACTCACCCGCACTCCCCCCATACCCCCAACGCAGCATTTCTAGCCAAGCTCCACTGAATCACTAACACCGAACAGATCGATTTCAGGATCCTCACACGTTTTCAAATCCCTTCATGCCCTGGCACCTCTGTATCTCTCCAACCAGCCTGTTTCAGACCAACAATCCGCTGACTCTGCTGGACTGGCTCTGGCCTATTGTATGTTTCTTGTGCCCTCCATTCCACCATTCATACCCATGATTTTAGCCACTCCCCCCTGAAACTCTGGAATACTCCTCCTTTATCCCTCTGCCTTGCCCTTTCCTTCCCCAACCTCAGGTGGTGCTTGAAGTCCTTCCACTTCAACCGTGCCTATGGTACCAACCACCTCCCCCTAGCTCAGTGTCATTTGCTGCCATTGTCAATTGCTGTAGCACGCTACCCTGCATGAAGGGCGATGTCATCCGCAAACATGGGGTAAATTTCCACATGTATGCGGACGACACCCAACTGTACCTTTCCGCCTCATCCCTCAACCCCCAGATCATCGATGTTCTGATAGCATGTCTGTCGGACATTGAGTCCTGGACGAGGGACAACTTCCTCCAATTGAACGTGAGCAAGACCGAGGCCCTCCCGATTGGCTCAAGCCAGCGTCTCCGCACATTGGGCGCTGCCAGCCTCAACATCCAAGACTGTACTCTCCACCTCACAAAGCCAGTCAGGAACCTCAGCATCACGTTCGACCATAAACTCTCCTTCCTCCCCCACATCCGTGCCTTGACCGGCACCGCTTATTTCCACCTACGCAACATTGCCAGGTTCCGCAACTATCTCACCCCCCACGCTGCCGAAACACTCGTGCACGCATACATCACCTCAAGGCTGGACTACGGAAACTCTCTGCTCGTCGGCCTCCCCAGCTCCTCCATTCATAGGCTGCAGGTCATCCAAAACTCTGCAGCCCGTGTACTATCCAGCACCCGCCTCCGCGACCACATAACCCCCACCCTCGCCCGTCTCCACTGGCTCCCCATCCTCCAGAAGGTCGAGTTCAAGATCCTCGTCCTCACCTTCAAGGCCTTACACGGCCTTGCCCCGCCCTATTTAACCGATTTACTCTCCCCCTATAAGCCCACCCGGACCCTCCGTTTGGCAGGACTTGGCCTGCTCCAAGCTCCCCGCCCGAACCGCCCCACCATCGGAGGCCGGGCCTTCAGTTTCTCCGCTCCCACCCTGTGGAATTCCATCCCCCAATCCCTCCGCCTTGTTTCTTCCCTTTCCTCTTTCAAGGCTGGTTTGAAGACTTTCCTCTTCAACCGTGCCTTTTGTTCCCCCCCAAACTTTTCGACCTCCCCTACGTGTTTCACCCCTTCCCGAACAGCTCGGGTCACACGCATACTGTGCAGCGCCTTGGGACGTCCTCCCGACGTGAAAGGCGCTTTATAAGTTTAAGTTGTAGGTGACTGCAAGTTGTTTTTGTTGGAGAAGGGTTCAGGTAGCAATCCGTTGAGAAGAACAGAAATGTAAGTGTGAGAGAGGTATTAGCTGAAATGAAGGAGCACACCCTTAGCATGTGGGGAGTTAGTGGAATTGATGCCCACATTCTCCAGTGTAGTTTTGCTGCACTACAAGGGAAATATCAACATTGTGTCCTGCAACTTGAACATGGTGGTCAAATGGTGCGTGAGAACATTTTATTGAGTGGTTAGAATGAGAATAAAGAGAACAATTTGCAAAAGTTTGCCCTCTCTGAGGATTGAACTCAGGACCTTCAGATTATGAGACTGACGCGCTGCCTACTGCGCTAAGAAGGCACTGAGTGCAGCCATTTGTAGCTGTAAATATCACCATCATTTTTCCCTAATAGCACGATTGCAAATGTATAGCAAATCTGTGATGAAACTTTGCAGGCCTGGTGTTGTAACCTTCGATAACTCAGCTGGTAGAGCGGAGGACTGTAGTGGGAATGCACAACCAAGTCATCCTTAGGTCGCTGGTTCAATTCCAGCTCGAAGGAATTTTTGGGAACAGAAATATAAAGCTGGAGAATCAGATGCATACATTGGCTCTCCTCGTGGACAACAATTGTGGATGTTTTATTCTTGTGGGAAGTACAGCATGTGGGAAGCAACACCATTGTTTGTTGATATTCACTGCGTGTCAGTCATAATCAGAAGGTCCTTTATTTGATTTGAAGGTCAAAACATCCTCAGAGAGGGTAAACATTTGCAAATTACTCATTTTATTCTCATTCTCAGTAAAATGCTCTTACATTCCATTTGACCACCATGTTCATACCGTAATTTTCCTCCTTTGCTTCTTGAGGACATAATGTTTTCCTTTTTAGCAATGAACTGATGAACAACTACACTGGAGATTATGGGGATCGATCCCTTTATGTCTCACATGCAAAGCAAGCGCTCTACTATTTGAACGAATTCCCCTCTCACAAACCTCCAGCACACCTAATATTAAGATACAGTGACGTAGTAATATTAAACCATTTTCCTCAACCAATTGCTAGCATTCTTGGGAGGTTTCCCTCCCAATTCTGTGCTGTGACATTTTCCCATGTGGTCCCAGCATCTGACCCCTCACTTTCCTGTTCTTGTTGGTATGTTTGATACTTCGCCTGAACCCCCAAAACTCCTATCTCAAGAGCAGTCCATCTGTCCCGTAAAGAAGCATGTTCTCAACATCTACACTCAAGTGTATTGATTGACCCCAGCCTTCTCATTCTGGAAGATTTTTAAAAAATCTTTCTTTCCTGCTTTCCTAGGTTCGTTAGGTCAGCAATCCACTTAATTGCCTCAGTTTCCAGCTGTGGGATTGAGATATTAGCCTGCTGATTATCTCTGGTATGTGTGTTTAAATTGCCTCATTTGGCTAATTTCAACCTTTTGATCTCCTCAATTAGCTCCATTCTGATCAGAATATTGACACTCAAAATAATCAGTTTTCTCATCAAGCTGATCTTTTCTTTCAATCACAACCTCGCCCAGCCTTTCTTTGGTTTCTTTGTCTTTAATGAGCTTGCCTGGTTTGCATTGACATTCATCCATTGAGATTGTGTTTTCCCACTGAGTTTGTCCCACGTGTGGTGCTTATTTAGGAATGTAGTATATTTGTACTCTATTCCAGTCACTTGCTGCACCCGCCCATTATCTTATCCTTAAGTATAATTAGTAATGCATTTTCCATTGACCTGCTTAGTGCTTTCAAGTCCTGGTTTGGACACCAAGAGCAATGGTTATCTTTGTGCCTAATGTAACAAGCACAGTGTACCAGGTGGCCTTTGTGTAAATATGTATCTGTGATATATGTTTCCTCTCTATGTGAAACTTTACCATGTAAGAATGAACATGATGACAGGTATTCCCAATGCCTTATAGCACAAGAAGGGATACTTCAGTGAATGTCCTTCACACGGCCACACAGGTGACTTGCACGGTAACCAGTTAGGGTCTCCCCCTCCCTACTTGAATTTAATAGAGACTCTAGATGCCCTTTTTAGAAAACACAATAATATTTAATTGGTGCTTACAACCCTATGCTAGGTCCGTCGATATGGAAATTTTCCGATTTAGATATATCGATGGGCTCCTATCGAGATATACCGAAATATCTATATTTTCGGGGTTTTCGTACTGCGCATGCGCGCACAGCGCACGCATTCGGGGTACGCGCGCATTTGGGGCCTATCTCCTCAGGAGGTAAATATCTTTCTCTCTGTGTGTCTCTCACACTCACTCTCTCCATCTCTGTGTTTTTCTGTCTATGTCTCTCTCCTCTCTCACATCCCCCCCATCTCTATCTATCTGTATATTATCACATCAACCCCGTCTCTCCCCCCACCCCAACACCCAGCTGCCGTCCCTCGCCCCCCGCCGCCATACCTCTCTCCCACCCCCCCACCCGCCGTCTCTCTCCCCCGCCCGCCGTCTCTCTCCCCCTCCCACCCCCCCAGCCGTCTCTCTCCCCCTCCCCCCACCCCAGCCGTCTCTCTCCCCTCACCCCTTGCATATCTGTATATTGTATTCTAGGACTATGAATACAATATGGCGGCTTTGCACCTCGGTCTGTGCATTGTATATAAAGATGAGCATTCTGGGTCTTGTAGTTCAGTGTGCGCGCATTCCGATTTTTTCCCTCGATATATCGACTTTTCAATATATCGACATTTTTGAAATGCCTATATCGGCGTATCGATATGAAAATTATATCGGGTTTTAGCGATATATCGATATATCGTCGGACCCTACCCTATGCCTCACTTCCACTGCCTAGAACAAGATAAACAGTATGTTAGGTTCAGTTGAATAATTAGGTTTATTTTGTTTAATAAGTAAATCAATGTGTATACAGTAAAACCTTTGTTATCCAACACCCTTGGGACCTGACCGGTGCCGATTAATCAAATATGTCGGATTTTCGAGTGACGTTGCCGAAAATCCAACAAAAATAATTACTTATTTTAAAACATACCATATTAATAATAGACTAAATAATAACAGAATATTGTATGGATACTTACCAATAAAGCATTCCAGCACGGCATACCACGAGTGTCCCAGATGGCTATGGTATCAGATCCGGTTGCTGGAGTGGTCAATTGTATTGGGAAATACTGGTTAGTTGAGTATGTCGGTCGGATGGGTACCAGATAAACAAGGTTTTACTGTAATAAGTAGTACAACATTAGAAATTAAGGTATAAAACTAAGAAGGCTGCAGAATTGCAGAAACCAGCCCTGTCTGTAAAACAGAACTGAATGTAGCCAGGTTGACACTAGTTGTAGTAGATATGATCAGTGTGAAGGACGGAGAACAGAAAACATGTTCAGTTGAAGACATCAATTTAGCTACTCTTTGTCTTCCCAAAGGTGGGAAGTCACAGGGTAAGCGAGGAGGCAGACAAAACTGGCCTGAATAGATGGGGAGGTGTTTTACTATATGATATTTTGAGAAAACAGTAATATTTGAGAACCACTCTGCTAGTCAAGATAAGAAAAGGGCTAATGAAAAACAGGGCAAGCATCACCAAGAATCAGAAGAAGGGCCAGTTACAGAAGCAAGCGCCTGGTCTTACGCTCAGTGAATTGGCTAAATAGAGCACGAGAGATGATGTACTGAAGCTGTTGTAACTGACTGCTCCAAAACCGGTAGTGTAAGTTTTGTTATTTGCAGTAGCTTTATCTTTTTACTAGTTTTACACATGTTACTTTGATTAATAAATCTTTATTACACCATATTTGGTCATACTTCACACCTCAGGATCGGAAATCCCAACAGGTGGCATAGTTAATAAATAGACAGACCCTTCCCTGACAATATAACTATGATACTGGTAGCTTTACCCAAGATTATAGACAAAGAATAAACAATCTTGACCGGGAGACATATAAGAAATCCTAGACAAAAAAGCAAGGTACACCTAGTTCACCTTTCTGGTGGGTGGCCATGAATGTGGGTGGCGGAATGGATATGGAGGGAGAGGTTGAGAGAGGAGAGGAGGGAGGAGAAGTCCAAGGAGGTGGAGCAAGAGGGGGTGAAATGGAAATTGAAATTGCAGAGGATGATGAGGCGATCAGAGCAGAGGCAGAGGGATGCTAGCAGGGCTGAGATGTCGGAGGATTTTGTGGGTCGGTAAACAAGGAAAATTTTGAGGGAGAGATGAGAGGGGTGGGAGAGGATGAGGTATTCGAACGAGGGGAAAGAACCAGAGGAGTAGGGGAATAGGGCAAGTGGCGCCCTGCAGATGAGGGCCACACCACCGCCATGGCGGTTGGGGCATGGTGGGAGGTATAGCCGGGTGGTGTGGCCTCTGTGAGAGGGAAGGTGTCACCTTGGATGATCTAGGTTTCTGGGGGGGCCATGATATCAATGTTCTCATCAAGGATGAGATCACTGATGGTCAGGGTCTTTTGCAGAGGGAGCAGAAGTTTTGGAGGGCAATGCGGAGTGAAAAGTTGGCAGAGGAATGTGTGGGATGGGAGGGGGAACTGGAAGTGTGGAGGGTGGAGAGAGAAGAGGACAGAACGGGAGAGTTGCATTTCGAGGGAAGGTCAGGTGGGTCTGGGGCTGCAGCCAAAATATGCTCGCTGAGAGGTGAGATGGCGGATTAACAGGACATGGTCAGCCGGCAGGAGGCTGTGGGGCTAGTGGTGGTGGGGGTTGGGGGGATAGGGGCAGGGCACTCATTGTTGTTAGCAGTGAGCAGGGAAAGGACAGAGGAGGGGGGAGGACAGAGGAAGGGAGAAAGAAGGACAGACAGACAGTGGGGGCAGACAGACAGACAGACAGAGGTGGGATGGGGTAGGGGAGACACACCAGTGTGACTTATACAAACCTGTTGCCAAGGATTCAAACTTGGCAGGTGGAAGTGATGTCACGGGGGAGGAACTCGGTGGGAAAATCAAAGCCCCAAATTGTGGCGCCCGTCCTGCTGATCACGGTCCCTGGCCCGGCCTTTGCCTCTGGTGGCCCCGATCTCCGGCCTCCCTGCTGGCCCCAAACCCCGGGAGCCCGGCCTCGCCTCTGGCTGCCGCTGGCCCCGATCCCCGAGACCCCGGCCTCCTCACTGACTGCTGCTGGTCCTCGATCCCCGGGAGCCCAACCCCGTGAATCCCTGCCATTGTCCCTGACTTACCTTCTGTCTGACGGCCTTGAATCCGCTCCCACAGGGTTAGTGAACTCACCTGCACAGTTGCCGAACCTTCAGTCCTCACACTGCTCACTGCTGCTCTGCACTCACAATGGCCGCAGCTCTATTGAAGTGATGAATCAGATAAAATCAGTACGAAGTAAGTAAAGTTACCTGTTCTGAGGAAGATGCTGAGGCCGATGCGAGGTGGACTCGAGGAGAGCAGATAGCATTAATTTGAGGAGAAATGTTTTTGTCTGGCCAAATCATTTGCCTTTCTCCAGTCCTCCGGCACCTCTCCGGGACTCGGTGACTTTTGATAGATTTGATAGATACATTTCTGTAACTTCCTTGCTTAGTTTCTTAAGGATCCTCGGATGCAATTTATCTAGCCCCAGTAATTGATTTAGCTTAAGTTTACATGGCAACATTGCTGGTAGTGACATGAATAGTGTTGCAACTTCCTTCTGCAACATCCTTGAATTCTCTTTCCAGATAAGGTAGGTTAACTGTCTCCTCCTTGGTAAACTGTCCTTCCTTTCCCACATCTAGTCCCTGACTAGAACCTCCACCTCCACCACATTACCTGGCTCCAACACAAGACGCAGCCTATTCAATTATGCCTATGGTCACCTTGCCCTTCTCCTGGCTTGGAGTCGAGCTCCACCACTTCAAGAACTCTGGGATGATATATAGATGTGAGATGTTGCAGTTAAATGGTGGGATGTGACATAAGATCCTAGGGTCTGTGTTGGGGCCTCAGCTTTTCATCCAACACCAAAATCAATTGGCTAAGGAAAAGAGAGTTGGGCATTCAAATTTGCAGTTGACACAAAGTTAGGAGACACAGTAAATGGTGCAGATGGGAGCAGGAAGTTACTAAAGGACACTAGACAGAATAAATGAGGGGGCAAAACTGTGGCAGATGGAGTTTTATGTGGAAAAGTGTGAGGTCATCCATTATGGATTCAAGAAAGACTAATCAGAATATGTTCTTTAGGGTGAGGAAGTAGGAATCATGGAGGAGCACAGGAAATTGTTTGCTCGTGTACACAAACCATTAAAATCTATTTCACACCTATAAAAAGTTAGCAAAGGGCTCATTGAATGTTGGCCTTTGGTTGAAGAGTCTGGAAACCAAAGGTGAAGAAATGATACTTCAGTTATTCAGAGCTTTAGTCAGACCCCATCTGGATTACTGCATTTTGTTTTGGGCATGCAACTCAGCAGAGATCATAGAATCACAGAATTTTACAGCACAAAAGTAGGCCATTCGATCCATCGAGTCTGTGTGTTCTTTGAAAAGAACTATTCAAAGTAAATCCCACTCCCCAGCTCTCTCCCCATAACCCTGTAAACCCATCCTCCCCAAATAACCATCCGGCTCTCTTTTAAAAGTTTTTATCGAATTGACTTCCACCACCCTTTCAGGCAATGCATTCCAGATTCTAACAATTCGCTGCATGTTGAAGATTGGCCCTGGAGGGGGTACAACGCAGATTCACCCGATACCAGGCCTTAAAAGGGTTAAATTAAAAGACTAGTTTGCATGAAGTTTGATTGTACTATGTTGAATTAAGAGGATTCAGGGATGATCAACTTGAGGTGTTTAAAATGAAAACCCACACTGGAGAATGCAGGCATCGATCCCGCTACCTCTCACATGCTAAGCGAGCGCTGTACCATTTGAACTAATTCCCCTCTCACATTCACAACCCTCCAGGCTGACAGACTGATAGGCTGACACAGCAAATCATAAAATGCATTGATGTGGCAAAACAAAAACATTTCTCATCAAATCAATGCTATCTGCTCTCTCCACCACACATCAGCTACAACCTCTTCCTCAGATCAGGTAGTGTTAAAACATTGCTGGAATATTTGTGTGTTGATGAAAAATAAATTAGAAACTAGCTTGAATTCATGGTCACCTGATACATGTAAATGCTATTCATGTGTTGAATCAGACAAAATCAGTACAAAATAAGCAACATTACTTATTCTGAGTATCACACTGAGGGTTGGAAAGGATCTCAGATTGCATTGATTTGAGGAGAAATGTGTTTGTCTTGCCATGGTCACTGCATCTTAAGATTTGATACTTAGGTCGCTGGTTCAATCCCGGCTCCATAGAATGCTTAGGAACACAACATCAAGCTAGAAAATCACATGCACAGATTTGTCCTACTCACAATTTTTTGTGACATTACTTGAATAAAATGGTTCTCTTTTAGTTTTTTCTGCTTTGTTGCTGGACGGTATCAATGAGTGGAATCAGCTCAAATGGTAGAGCACTTGCTTAGCTGAGAAGTGGCAGGATTGATGTCTACAATTCTCCAATGTAGTTTTCCAATTTAAACACCTCAAGTCGATCAACCCCCTAAACTCATGGTAACGCAAGCCAAGTTCATGAACCTGGTTTTGTAATTTAACCCTTTAAGACCTAGTATAATTCTGGTGAATCTAGGTTGTAGCCTCTCTGGAGCTAATCTATCTTTCCTGAGGTGTGGTGCCCAAACCTAAACACTGTACTCCAGATGGGGTTTGATGGGGTAACCTTAGCAAATATTGATAACCTTATCAAATGTTCGTAACCTTAACAAATGCTCTTCTGAAAGTCCATATCGACAACATCCATAGATATTCTCTTGCCCACTGTGTTAGTGACCACCTCAAAAACTTCAAATAGATTTGACAGATATGACCCACCCTTCACAAATCCATGCTGATTCACATTGATCACAAATCCATGCGGATACGCTTTGATCCAGCTCCTTGGACGCCCTCCTTACATGAAATGTAATATACAAATGTAATATCATGCTTGTACAAGTGCTTAGTTACTCTGTACCTAATAGAAAAAATGATTGCATGGATAAAATCATTACAAAGCAAGTGATAACTTATCTGAGGACCACACTGAGCAGAATCGATGCCCACATTCTCTAGCGCAGTTTTACATCTGTTCATTACTGCACAACAAAGAAAATATTGAACATTATGTCCTGAGTAAGTAAAGGAGGAAAAAAACGGCCTGACCAGGGTGATCGAATGGAACATAAGAGAATTTTACTAAGTTGCTAGAATGAGATTAAAGTAAGTTATTTGCAAAGCTTCACTCTCTTTCAGAATTGAACTCAGTACCTTCAGATTATGAGACTGACGTGCTGCCTTCTGCGCTAACAAGGCACAGAGTGTTGCTGTTGGCAGCCATAATTATCACCATTGTTTGTCACAAATATCACATTACAAATGGTGAAAAGTTTGTGAGAAAGCTTTGCAGGCCTGGTATTGTGGCCTTCGATAGCTCAGCTGGTAGAGCGGAGGACTGTAGTGGGAAAGCACAACCAAGTCATCCTTAGGTCGCTGGTTCAATTCCGGCTCGAAGGAATTTTTGGGAATGAAAATATCAAGCTAGAGTATCAGATGCAAACATTTGTCCTTCTCATGGACAGACATTGTGGGTATTTTATTTTTGTGGGGAATATATCATGTGAGAAATTATACCATTGTTGTCTAGTCACATTGATTGTTTGTTTGCTGGAAGTTACAATGTTGTTTATAAAGTTACTAAAATACTGTACTTCTATTTTATCTTAAACTGTCCTCCCGACGTGAAAGGCGCTCTATAAATGTAAGTTTGTTGTTGTTGTTATAATAAGAACATAAGAAATCCTAGATGGTAAAAAAACATTGTTATCTTGTCACATTTATCATTCGTATTGAATGGGTGTTGTTTGTATCGAGCCCCAGCTTTCTCTCCTTCCCTGCATCCGGTCTTTGACTAGTATGGTCAGATTAACCACCTCTGACCGTACTTTATCCCAAATGCAGCTGAAACCTTTGTGCATCAACTACTCAAATGTACTCCTCCCTGATATCCCCAGCTGTTGTATTGAAAAAATCCATCTCATTCAAAATTCTGCTGCCCACATACTTATCTGGACTAAACTCCATAGCCCTGCCTCATCAGTTGTGTCCAGTCTTCACTGAATGAATCACTGAATGGATCGACTTTAAGATCCTTGCATTCGTGTTCAGGTCCCTCCATCAAGTACCACCAACCTACCTCTCCTACCTCCTCACTCCCGAATCCACCACCCAAAGCCTCTGCTTGACTGTCACCAGTCCCTTCTTGTCTCTCGCACCATCCACCATTGGAGGTTGCACATTCAGCTACTATTCCAGAAACTCTGGAACACGCTCCCTCAATACCTCTGCCTTACTCCCTCTCTTCTTTTTCAAGTCGCGCCTAAAAGCCTTCCTTTTCGACTGTGCTTATGGTCACATCTCCACCTCCCAATACCCCACCCCACCGCACTCCACATCACTTGGCTGGAAGTTGTTATTGATATTGTTTTTTTTCCATTAATTCACTTTCATTTTTCTGATTAAATGGGCTGGACAATATCAGGGGTTTTCAACATCCCAAATTAAGCTGAGCAGGTATTTGTGTATATTTTTAAGAGTTTGATCGGATAAAATCTTATACAAAGTTAACTTTTCTGACAATTACACTGAGGATGATATTTGGTAGAGAGAGGCTCATGTAACAACAACAATAACTTCAATGTATATAAAGCCCTCCACGCCGGGCTGCCGCTCAGAGTGCTTCACAATAATGGATCCTGGGGCCGAGCCAGGGGCAGAGGGAAAACGATGACTGAAGGCGGAGTCGAAAAGAACGGTCTTTAGCCAAGATCTGATACTAGGAAGAGAGGGAGCGAGGCAAAGGGAATGAGGAAGGGAGTTCCAGAGCCTCAGGGCGTAGTGGCTGAAGGCACGACCGCCGATGGTGGAGTGGAGGATTCAGAGGAACATAATGGGCAAATGGTACATGAGAGCATTTTACTGGGTGGCTAGAATGAGAATGAAGTGCACAATTTGTGAAAGTTTGCCCTCTCTGAGCATTAAACTCAGGACCTTCTGATTATAATAATAGTAATATTCCTTGCATTTGATATAACGCTTTTTAGGTCTTGTAGATGTCTCAAAGCACTTCACAAAATATAGTGTAGACTATATTTGTGGGTGAAACGCGGCTGCAATTGCGCCACGAACAGTCATAGATTGAAGTGACCAATTAATTATTGTGTTTTATTTGAGGGATTATTATCAGGCATGTGGAGTAAGGAAACTTTCCCAAGGTTTCGCTCTTGGCAAATTATGAGACTGACGCGCTAAGAAGGCACTGTGTGCTGCCATTTGTAGCTGCAACTATCACCATCATTTTTCACAAGTAGCATGATTTCAAATGAATTCAATAGAATACTAAATTACAATTGTATAGCGCCTTTCACATAGGGAGCATGTCTCAAAGCCCTGGACTATCATGGATTTGGACCTAAGTAAGAGTGGGGGATTTGTGTAAGGGAAGGTGGATGGCAATGATGGTTGCCAAAGGCGTAATTGAAGAGGATGGTCTTGAGATATGCCTTGAAGGAGACAAAGGAAGGAGTGTGGTGAACAGAATGTGGGATAGAATTCCAAAGGTTGGGGGCGCAGAGGCTGAAGGTCCAACCACTGACTGTGGTGCAGGCCAGGCTGGAAAAGTGGAGCAGGCTGGAGCCTTCTCTGAGGAGGGAATGAACAGGTTGATAAGGGGTTAGCAGGTCACTGAGGTAGGAACAAGCAAGGCTATGGAGGGCCTTGAAGGTGAGCATGAGGAGTTTGAACTCTTCTCTGAGCGCTATGTAGTGCCGGGTGAGGAAATATGTGATGGGGTCAAGGAGTCTGGTGCGGGAGAGGAGACAAGCTGCAGAGTTCTGGATAACCAGCAGTTTGTGGAGAAAAGTTGGGAAGGTTGACAATCAGGAAATTGGCACAGTTGACACTAGATGTGCTGAACACATGGATAAGGGTTTCAGCAGCCTGAGGAGTGAGGCAGGGTAGTCGGGCAATGGTGCAGATGATTGAACGTCTTGTTGACGTTCAAATGTAGAAAGTTAGCTCTCATCCAGGACTTGATATCTGACAGACATTCTGTCCGGGCAGCAGTGTTCCTGGAGTTGAAGGTGGAGCTATAGAGATAGAGTTGGGTGTCACCTGAGTATATGTGGGAGTTGACCCCATGTCTGTGGATGATGTCACGAAGAGGGAGCATTTACAGGTTGAAGGCGAGAGGACCAAGGACAGAGCCCTGGAGAACACTACACAAGGTGTTTCAGGGACCAGAGGAAAATCTGTTTGTAGAGATAAAGTGGCGATTGGAAGTAGGATCTGAATCATTCAAGGTCAGAATCATGAAGCTTGAGATGAGAGAAGAGGCAGTGGAGGAGGATAACAACAATACCCAAATTATATTCGTATTGCGCCTTTCATGTTGGGAAGACTCCCAAGGGTCTGCACAGTCAGTGTTTCGGACCATAGCTGGGTGTCGGGATTGGCAAGGGTGGAGGGCTTGGGGGGAAAGGAAGGTAATGAAAAGCATGGTTGACAGGGAGGTTCTTGAGGTGTGTCTTGAAGGAGTAAAAGGAAGCGGTGAGATGCAGGAAATGTGGGATGGAGTTCCAGAGGTTGGGGGCATAGTGTCAGAAGGCCCGCCCATCAATGGTGGATGGAGGTAAAGGGTAGAATAGTAGGTGATTAGTAGGTTGCAGAAGTAGGTGGGAGCAAGACCATGGAGGGCTTTGAAGGTGAGGACCAGGATCTTGAACTGAATCCTCAGTGTGATGGGAAGCCAGTGGAGTTAGGTGAAGAGTAGGGTGTGATAGCATCATGGAGCCATATGCAGGAGAGGACATGGGCTGCAAAGTTCTGGGTGATCTGTAGCCTATGGAGGGAGGAGATGGTGAGGCCGAGGAGTTCACATAGTCAATCCTTGATGTTATGAATGTGTGTATGAGGAGCCTGCGGTGTGAGACTGTGGCAGAGCTGGGCGATGTTGCAAAGCTGGGGGTTTTGCAGAGCGGGTTATGGCACAAAAGATCAATGGCAAGTTGAAATAATGGGTTAATCCTGCCAGCATATAAATCATTGGTGATACTGTACTTAGAGTGAATGGCCTTGAAACAGAAACCTAAAAGTGAATACTGTATTTCGGTAACTTCACAACAAATTTTGTAACTTCCAAGAATACAAATGAATATTCTGGTTATACAACAACTGTGTACTTTTCACACACTGCTCCCCACAAGAATAAAGCACCCGCAATGGTTGTCCCTGAGGAGGAGAAATGTTTGCATGTGATTCTCTAGCTTGATATTTTTGTCTCCAAAATTCTATCGAGTCAGAATTGAATTAGCGACCTAAGGATGACTTGGATGTGCATTCCCACTACAGTCTTCCGCTCTACCAGCTGAGCTATAGAAACTCCCAGCACCGGGCCTATAAAGCTTTAACACAAAGTTGCTGTTCATTTGCAATCGTGATGCTTGTGAAAAATGATGGTGATAGTTACGGCTGCAAATGGTTGCGCTCAGTGCCTTCTTTGAGCAGTAGGCAGCGAATCATTCTCATAATCTGAAGGACTCGAGTTCAATCCTCAGAGAGGGCAAACTTTTTCAAATTACCCACTTTAATTCTCATTCTAGAAACTACGTTCCATATGACCACCATGTTCAGGCTGTTTTTTTCCCCACTGTGCTTCTTCGGGACACAATATTATACATTTTATCTTGTTGTGCAGCAATGTACAGATGGAAAACCAAACTGGAGAATGCGGGCATCGATCCCGCTACCTCTCACATGCAAAATGAGCGCTCTACCATTTGAGCTAATTCCCCTCTCACATTCTCATTGTGAGGATTTTCCAAGGTGCTGGATCAAAGAAATTCAGGAGGGATTTGTGTTCAAAGTGAGTCAACTTGGATTTGTGAAGGGTTGGTCATATATGACAAATCTAGTTTTTTCAAGAGGTCTCCACGCGGTGGATAAGAGAATGTCTATGGATATTGCCTATATCGACTTTCAGAGGAACATGCGATAAGGTTCCAAAAAATTATTGGATTATTAGCGAAAGCACATAGAATCAGAGGTAGCCTTATGACACGGCTTGGTAAGTATATGGGAGGCGGTTGACAGAGAGTAGGGATTAAGGGAATGTTTTCTGAATCAGAAGGGATGTGACAAGCAGTGTTCCCAAGGGATCTGTATTTTGGCCTCATCTTTTCACCCTACATCGAAATGATTTATAATAATAATCCCTGCATGTGATATAGCGCTTTTCATATCTTCTAGACGTCTCAAAGCGCTTCACAGAATATACCGTAAAGTGAATTGACTGTACATTTGTGGGCGAAATGCGGCGACCAATTGCGCACAGCAATGTCCCATAAACAGTTGTGGATTGAAATGACCAATTTTATTATTGTTTTTTGGAGGGGAGTGATTATTGGAAAAGGAATAGAGAGTTGTGCATTCAAATTTGCAGTTGACACAAAGTCAGGAAGCAAAGTAAATTGTGTAGAGTTTACTAACACCCACCCTCACCCGTCTCCACTGGCTCCCCATCCCTCAGAGGATTCAGTTCACAATTATACCTCCTTGATGACACTAAAGGCAAAGAGCAATGCTGAGTTCAACAGACACCCCCCGCTTTATGTTTTTTTAAACTCCTGTCTCTAATGTATCTCTTGATACCTTTTTCGCCATTTCCAATCTCCTTCCCTTCCAATACAACACTTGGTTCCGGCTCCAGGACATGACCCTTTCCTGCCTTTTCAATTGCAACAATCACCCAGGTCACTGACTTTGTGTTGTGAAGGTTGTACCGCTTTAAACATATATCCTGGTCCCTCGATCATAATTGCTTTTGAAGTCAAGCGGCTTGTTTTAACACAAACTCACTGTACATAGACCATCTTGCAGCAAATGTCATTAGAACAAGGTAGAGCATTAATAAAAGTCCATGATTTCCTTGCTGTGCAACAATAAACAAATGTAAAACTACACTGGAGAATGCGGGCATCGATCCCGCTACCTCTCACATGCTAAGCGAGCGCTCTACCATTTGAGCTAATTCCCCTCTCACACTTGCAAGCCTCCGCTGAGGCTGACACACCAAATCTTAAGATGCAATGATGTAGTAAAACAAAAACATTTCTGTTCTTCTCCACCTATTGTCCTCATTACCCTCAGTGTGATTCTCAGGAAAGGTAACATTTGTTTTGTACCGATTTGGTCCAACCAAAAATATGTTCAAATACAATTTCACCAACTGTCCCGCTTAGAATTTCTGCATTTTCATCAATCAAACATTACAAATATTGTAGTATTGTTTAGTGTACATTAAAAACATACACTTATACTGTTCTGAGAAATTAAACAGTACAGTAAAAAGCCTGTTATCTGGCACCCTCCGGGGGTTCAACTAGTTGACTGTGCCGGATAATGGGGCGGCAAGTTGCCGAAAACTCAACACAAATGCGTAAAATATGCATACGCAAAGTGAGCATACTCGCGATTGCTGGAATGGGTAATTGCCCCAGGAGGGAGTCGAGCAATCCGGTTGATCGGGTCATGGATAAACAGGCTTTTATTGTATATTTAAAAGTGAACTACCACATTCAAGTATAGTAGTATCATAATACTGTTCTAATAATCCTTGCATTTCATACACCTTGTCACCCCTTTGAGATGGCTGGAATTGCTTCATAAAATATACTGGAAAGCGAAGAATCATCGGCCTCAAACTCCATCGAAGTGGATGTTTGGGGAAAGGCAGAAGTGAGTGTCTGAGAAGATGCAGCAGCTGAGACAAACTGGCAGGGTAAAAGAAGGAAGTGATTTTCTGTTGTTTTGCCTTCCACAGAAAGTCTTTCATGAGCTCCCTGTAAGGTCCTAACAGGCCATGCAGACCTGTTTTAAATTTCAGACTCCTTTCCATTATGGGGTCCATCTCCAAGCTTGACTTCTCAAGTATGCATCGCGCGGGGCCGGCATCCTCGCAAGTGCGCATTTGCGCCGTACCAGCCAGCGCGTAGATACAAGTTTTATACGCGTTACGCAAAAAAGTGACTTTTTTTTTCTTCACTTATAGTCGAATTTGCAATTAAGAAAGTCGCATTTGGCAAGGTAACTGTATTTAGTCAGTGAATTAGTTTATTCAAGTAACTTTGTTATACGGGTATCCCTCCCCAACCGCGTTGGGATACGTTCCTGAAAACCTCCATGGTTGGTAAAACCGCGGTTGGCAAAATACAGTGCCCTATGGGACATATGCTTGATTGCAACATTGCAACTGGGTCCTAACACTAAACGCTAGTGTTAGTGTTAAAACCTGTGGATAAGCAAAGGTTATAAGCCGTGGTTTGCAAGGGTTGTCACATTTAGCAAAACTGTGGATGTGTGAGTTTAGGGTTGATGAGGCCAAGGTTGGGGTGGGGTACCTGTATACTGTACTTTGCAAATTCAAACAAAACAGACAATAAATATCCCCACGATGGTTTTTCATAATGAGAACAAATATTTGCATGTGATACTCTAACTTGATATTTTCAATCCTAAAAATTCCTTCGAGCCGGAATTGAACCAACGACCTAAGGATGACTTGGTTGTGCATTTCCACTACAGTCCTCCGCTCTACCAGCTGAGCTATCGAAGGTCACAACACCAGGCCTGCAAATTTTCATCACAAATTTGCTATTCATTTGCAATTGTGTTACTATGGAAAAATTATGGTGATATTTACAGCTACAAATGGCTGCACTCAATGCCTTCTCAGCGCAGTAGATTGAATTGGCCATCTAAACCTGTTTAAAATTTCAGACTCTTTTCTATTATGGGGTCCATCTCCAAGCTTGACTTCCGAAGTGTGCATTGCGTGGGGCTGGCGTACTTGCAAGTGCGCATACGTGCCAGGCCAGCCAGTGCGCATACGCAAGTTTTATGCTCGTTATGCAAAAAAGTGATGCATTTTTTCTTCGCGTATAGTTGAATTCGCAATCGAGAAAGTTGCATTCGGCGAGGGTTAACTGTACATTTTCTCCAACTGTTCCACTTATAATTTCTGTGTTTTCAGTAATTGAAAGTTAGAAATATAGAAGTACAGTATTGTTTAGTGTATTAGAAGCAAACTGATATTGTTCTGGGAAATTAAACAGTAAATCTAAAAGTGAACTACCATATTCAAGTCGTATCATAATACTAATAATACAAGTACTTGATTTCACTTAGTGACTTATCATATCTTTGAGATGTCTCAAAACACTCACGGTATATACTAGAAAGTAAAAAAACTATATTTTGTGGGCAAAATGTGACAGCCAATTGCACACAGCAGTGTCCCACAAACAGTCATGGATTGTGTCCAAATTTTATCATTATCTTTTTAATCCTGGGTTCAATCTCTGGAGATGGCAAAGCCTTGCAAATAGCCTCTTTTATTCTCATTCTAGATACACAGCAAAATATTTTTACGTACTATTTGACCATCATGTTCAGCCCTCATTTCTCCTCCTTTGCTTCTTCAGGGCAAAATATTCAATATTTTCCTCCTTAATAACAATAATCCTTGCATTGGAATAGTACAGGTACTTTACTTGTGAAGCAATGAAGAGATGGACAACCACATTGGAGAATGTAAGCATTGATCCCATTACCTTTCCCGTGCTAAGAAAGCATTCCACCATTTGTGCTAATTCCCCTCTCCTGCTCACAAGCTGTTCTCAACCTATTGCTGTCTCCAACCTGTTGGTGGAGCCTTTCTGCACCAAACACAATTGATACTGCCAGTGCCCCTCATGCAGGGTAGTGTCCTAGACCAACTGACAATGGCGGAGCATGGTTGAAGAGGAAGGAAGAGGCAAGTTGATGTGCTAGAGGAAGAGTGTTCCAGAGTTTCAAAGTGTAGAGGCCGAAAGTGCAGCCTCCATCGGTGGAGCAGAAAGCACGAAGGATAGGCAGAAGGCCAGAGCTTTTCAAGTGGAACCGGTTGGGGGGTTAAACTGGTCAGATAGGTTCGGATGTGAGCTGGCATGATGGGATTTGAAAACATGTGTTAGGATCTAGAAATTGAACCATTCAGTGATATGGATTTAGTGGAACCTGGCTAGCAATCCTGTGTTGGTGTATTGTGGTTTAGTGTGGATGTTTATGCATGTGGCAAAGTTTTGGGTCAACTTGATCCTGTGTGTTGCAGCTGGGGAGACAGGCAAGGATGGCATCACTATAGTTATAGTAACGCCTGCATATAGTTGCACTCAGTGTCTTCTTAGCACAGTAGGCAGCGCGTCAGTCTCATAATCTGAAGGTCCTGAGTTCTATCCTCAGAGAGGGCAAACTTTTGAAAATTACTCCCTTTATTCTCATTCTAGCAACTCAATAAAATGTTCTCACGCACCATTTGACCACCATGTTCAGGATGCATTTTGTTCCTAATAGATACAATGCTCAATATTTTCCTTGATGTGCAGGAATGAACAGATGGAAAACAAAACTGGAGATTGCAGGCATTGATCCTACCACCTCTCACAGGGTAAGTGAGCGCTCTACCATTTGAGCTAATTCTCCTCTCACATTCACAAACAATAACAATCCTTGCATTTGATATAGCGCTTTTCACATCTTATCGACATCTCAAAGCGCTTCACAGAACATACTGTAAAATGAATTGACTTTATATTTGTGGGTGAAATGTGGCAGGCAATTACGCACAGTGGGGTCCCACAAACTGTAGGAAAAATGACCAATCTTTATTATTATGTTTTTTTTGGACGGATTATTATTTAGCATGTGGAGTAAGGAAACTTGCCCAAGGTTTCGCCTGATCGGCCTGGATTCGAATACAGGTCTCACGCTTAGAAGGCAAGTGCTCTAACCACTGAGAAGTGGTTAAGCTGTTTTTTTTTAAATGATTGAAATCAAACTTTATTTTCTCAAGCATCAATATCACAAGGACTAAAATAGACGTTAAATCAAATTTATTTTTTTAATAAATTTTTTTATAAATAAATTTTTTAAATAAAAGTTTTTCCATCTACAAACCTCCTGTAGGCTGACACACAAAACCTGAAGATACACTGATGTTGCAAGTCAAAAACATTTCTCGTCCAGTCAATTTCTCTTCCAGATCTCCTCTCCACCTCACATCAGCCTCTTAAGTTGCTTAATTATGCTGATTTTGTCTGATTCAACGCTTAAATAACTTTGGTTTGTATCATTTGACCATGTTCTCAGGTTAGTTTCTTGTTTCTTCTTAATAAACACCACAAATAATGTAGCATTGTTTAAAGCGTTCAAAATACAGTGATATTGTCCAGCCAATCGACAGGAAACCTAAAAGTGAAGTACAATACTGTACATCGGTAACCTCGCAACACACTTTGGAACATCCAAAAATGCATACGAAAATTCTGGCTGGATAACAATTGTGCTATTTTTCAATCACTGTGATCCCCACAAGAGTATAGCACCTGCAATGTTAGTCCCTGAGGAGGACAAATGTTTGCTTCTGATTCCCCAGTTTGCTATTTTTATCCCCCAAAATTCCTTTGAACCAGAATTGAACCAGAGAACTAAGGATGACTTTATTATCTGAATTTCAGTAAGGCATTTCATACAGTGCGTCTTGAGAGGCCAGTATTGAAAGTAAAAAATGCGGGAATCAATGGTGGTAAATTACAATGGAGCCATAACTGGTTGGCCAGAACGGACCAGAGGGTGGGGGTAGAGGGAATTGTAGGATTCTGTAATTAATGTGTTAATTACTATCTCAAACTATATTGGTGATTTGAGACATATGTAAACAATTGCACCTGATGGGACTTGGCTGTGACTAGCTTTGTAGAGGAGACAAGGGATTGTGTATAAACAATGGGGTGTTTTCAGTTCTTATCAGCGATTTTCTCATGGAGATATGGTCTGCAGCTGGAGAGGGAGCTGTGTTGAGTTTGTTTTTGCACAGAAACCATCTTGAAAAGGACAATAGGTGAGGGTCACCTGATGAGCTGAATAAAGAGAGATCAATTCAAGGAAAAGAAAGGAGAAATTGGGGAGAACAACAACAACAGCAAAACTACATTTATAGAGCGCCTTTCACGTTGGGAGGACGTCCCAAGGCACTGAACAATCAGGTCGGGATCCGAGCAGGGGGCGAAGGGTTGGGATAGAGAGAAGGGGAAGGAGAGTAGGAGAGGGGAAAGAGTTCGAAGGGGAGCAGAAGGCACGGTCGAAGAGGAAGGTCTTGAGACCGGCCTTGAAGGAGGAAAGAGAGGATGTGAAGCGAAGGGTTTGCGGGATGGAGTTCCACAGTGTGGGAGCAGAGAGGCTGAAAGCCCGGCAGCCGATGGTTGCGCGGTTAGGCCAGAGCCTGCTGAGTGGAGGAGATGGGCGGGCTGATAGGGAGACAGCAGGTCGGAGAGATAGGCGGGGGCAAGGCCGTGAATGGCCTTGAAAGTGAGGACGAGGATCTTGAATTCGATCCTCTAGGGGATGGGGAGCCAGTGGAGACAGGCGAGGGTGTGAGTGATGTGGTCGAGGAGCCTAGTGCAGGAGAGTACATGAGCTGCAGAGTTCTGAATAAGCTGCAGCTTGTGAAGGGAGGAGCTGGGAAGGCTGACGAGGAGAGAGTTCCCTTAATTCAGCCTAGATGTAATGAAGGCATGTATGAGTGTTTCGGCAGCATGAGGGGTGAGGTAGTGGCGGTAGTGGCAATGTTGCGGAGAAAGGAGAAATCGGGGAGAAAGGGGAAATTGGAACTTGGATTGCGAATCCATGTTTCAGCTTCGGAAGAAGAGAAGATCAAGACCATGAGTGGAGCAACTCTAGATATACAGTGGTACTTGGATATCGAACTGAGAATGGCACAATAATACCTGTATACTTGGATACTGAACTGGAAACTGTGCAACAATACTTAGATACCTTTTGATGGACTTATTGAAGATTAATAATATGGACATTAAATTGGAGCTTGATCTCTATCTCTTCCACCGCATTTAGTTTGGTCAACTTAAATAATTGTGACCTATACGTCGATATGTAAGCATTGTGTGAGGAATACTTTTTAATTACTGTTAACTATTACTAACCTGAATTAATAAACATGCATATTAATTGTACAACAATTGTATCAGTCCTTACTTCACTACAGGGTCACAAATTTCAACCCTTACAGAATGCCATCAGACTGGGAAAATGTTACCAGTAGAGTTCCACAAGTGGCTGCTCTGGAACTGCTGTTGTTTAATGTTTTTATAAATGATCTGAAGTAGAAGTCACAAACAGTGGCTATATTTGCAGGTGATACCAAGTCAATGAAGGTGATTATAAATGAGTGCAACATAGGTTACAGGAGGATTTCAACATACAGTACATGGGTATTGGGCTGACTGGTGATGGATGAAATTCAATGTGGAGAAATGTAAAATGCTTCACATGGGTACAAAAAATCCAGGAAGGGAAAATTATTGTAATAGTTGGAAAATAATATGTATGTAAAAAGAAAACGTTGTGGGTGTCCTGATTGAGTAAAACACCCACAATGGTTGTCCATGACGAAGGCTAATATACACGTCTGATTCTCAAGCCTGACATTTTCATCCACAAAAATTATTTCGAGCCGGAATTGAACCAGCGACCTAAGGATGACTTAGATGTGCATTAGCCACTACAGTCCTCCGCTCTACCAGCTGAGCTATCGAAGGTCACAACACAGTAGGCGGCGCGTCAGTCTCATAATCTGAAGGTCCCGAGTTCAATCCTCAGAGAGGGCAAACTTTTGCAAATTGCTCCCTTTATTCTCATTCTAGCCACTCAATAAAATGTTCTCACGCACCATTTGACCACCATGTTCAGGATGCATTTTGTTTCTAATGGATACAATGCTCAATGTTTTCCTTGTTGTGCAGCAATGAACACATGG
Source organism: Hydrolagus colliei (assembly GCA_035084275.1). Lineage (NCBI taxonomy): Eukaryota > Metazoa > Chordata > Chondrichthyes > Chimaeriformes > Chimaeridae > Hydrolagus > Hydrolagus colliei. The sequence goes on along the minus strand of CM068743.1, from coordinate 96,218,194 downwards.
AAAAGTAAACTGGAGAATGCAGGCATTGATCCTGCTACCTCTCACATGCGAGGCGAGCGCTCTACCATTTGAGCTAATTCCCCTCTCACACTCACAAACCTCCTGTAGGCCGACACATCAAATCTGAAGATACACTGACATTGCAATTCATAAACATTTCTCCACCGGTCAATGGTATCTGATCTCCCACCTCACATCAACGTCAGCCTCTTCGTCGGAAGAGATATGTTGCTTAGTTTGTGCTGATTTGATCTGTTTCAACACTTAAATAACTTGTGTTCATTTCACATGACCAAGGTCTCATGGTAGTTTCTTATTTCTTCTAAACAAACACCACAAATATTGTAACAATGTTTAAAGTGTTCAAAATACTGTACATTTCAAAATACTGTGCATATTGTCCAGCCCATGAACAGAAAACCTAAAAGTTAAGTACAGTGCATCGGAGACTTCGCAACACACTTTGTAACACCCAAAAATGCAAACGAAAATTCTGGCTGGACAACAATTGTGCTACTTTCCAAACACTGTGATTACCACAAGAATATAGCACCTGCAATGTTAGTCCCTGAGGAGGACAACTGTTTGCTTCTGATTCCCTAGTTTGCTATTTTTATGCCTAAAAAATCCTTTGAGCTGGAATTGAGCCAACGAACTAAGGTTGACTTGATTATCTGGATTTCAGGAAGGCATTTGATGCAGTTCCTCTTCAGAGGCCATATTACAATGCATGCATAACTGGTTGACCAGAACGAACCAGAGGGTGGCGATAGAGGAAATGCCATCAGACTGGGGAAATATTACCAGGAGAGTTCCATAAGTGGCTGTGTTGGAATCGTTTTGGTTTAGCGTCTTTATAAATGCTCGAGTAGAAGTCACAAACAGTGGCTGCATTTGCAGGTGACACCAAGCTAATGAAGGTCATAGATTACAAATCAGAACAATAACAACAACAACAACAACAATTTACATTTATAGAGCGCCTTTCACGTCGGGAGGACGTCCCAAGGCGCTGATGTAACAATACAGATTACAGGAGGATTGAACACACTGTACTTGTGTTGGGCTGACTGGTAATGGATGAAATTCAATGTGAAGAAATGTAAAATACTTCACATGGATACAAAAAATCCATGAAGGAAATGTTGTTTGAACGGATGGATGATCCGTTGATTCGATGATCCTGCAATGGTTTGAGTCAGTCAGTCCAGTCAGTCAGTCTGGTTGGTCGGTGGAGTCGGTCAGCTCCACCCCCTGGCCGTGGGCCTCCCGACCCGACGGCCAGCCGCTGGAGTCGGTCGGTAGAGATTTACCAGAAGCCCCACTCTCCCTGTCTGCATCACGACAGATCCCCAAACAGCTGATCGCTGGCACGTGTTTGCTGATTCGTACATTTTAACGTGCCAGCGTGCCAATGATCAGCTGCTTGGTTACGCGGCGTGATGCAGGCAGGGAGGGAGCACACCCTCTGGTAATCCCGCCCCTTCATCTGAATGACTCCGCCCTCTCCCACCATTCGCGCCCACTGACCATGTCAACCATCTCCAGTAAGTGTTCTCTTAATTGTTTTTTTTAACCTGATCTACATATTTATTAAACATTTATTCTAATTTTCAATACTAGTAGTGTTGTTCTTGGTCTATATTTAATATTAATTTAAGAAAATTTAGACCAGAAATGTCCTGGAGGAACATAACCCCTATTTATACCATTAGGGCCTATGGTCATTTAGGTCATTTAGGTTTCGCTAAACGTCGTTTCAATTAAAGTCTCACTTTTCCAGAACACGTCGCTGACGTTAATTGAGGAGTCCCAGTACAGTGACCTTAACAAACTGCCAACTGCTCTCGGTAAACATGAGAAATCTGTCTCTCACATCCAAAGCTAGATAGCACTGAAAACCTTTGGAAATATGCGAATAGATTTGACTCTAAATGAACAACAAAATATCCATACTGAACAGCACAATAAAAAAACTCAAAGAAAACCGCAACACTTTGAAAATTCTGATAGATGCCACTTGCTATATAATCAGACAGGAGCTTGCCTTCCGTGGTAATGATCAGGGCTGTAGTCGAGTTCTCCTCATCCGAGTGCAAGTCCCTGGTGTCCGAGTCCGAGTCTGAATCCCTGCCACTTTTTAATGTCCGAGTCCGAGTCCGAGATGACCGAGTCCAAGTCCTCAATGTCCGAGTCCGAGTCCTCCATGTAAAAATTCACGCCCATCACCAAGTTACATACTAGAATTTCAGTCTTATACCTTTTTTTGATGTATATTGCTTGCTACGCTTTGTTTACAAGGGTTGGGTTCTTACTTTGTGGCTTTATGCAATAAATTGACTCATTATCTCGAAGTTCAAGTGTTTAATGGTTTGGTTCAAGAACAAACAAAAATTCTATTTTTAGTCCCTGAAGTACAAGGAATATTGACTTCTCAAGTCGTCAGTCATTTGTCTGATAAAGCCATTGCACTGATATTCACTGAAATGAAGATTCACAAAATGCTAAGAGAGTGATATGCGTTCATTAATTTGAGGAAGGTAACGCGGTCGGGCATGAAAAACAAGTGTCTAGAAAGTTGATGTTAATCCTCTCCAAGCATGCAGTTAAGCAGTAGTTCCGCAGTAACCTGTGCCTTATTAAATTTGTCTTTCGAAGTGCTTCACATTGATAAGTTTGCGTAACTAAAAAATTCTAGCTCAAACGTCTGACTGCAATTTAGAGACTTTGCAGTTTAAAGTTGACTTGGAACTAGTAACTTGGCTGGCTTGTGGTATACGCTTTTTTTCAAACTGGTGGACGAGAATTCAGTGAATTCCTCTTACGAGTCCCCTAAATTTGTGTGTTTTCTAATTCCATTCTCGTTTCCTTTCGCTTCACAGAGCTCGCGCTCTACTTTTTATGCGTGTCTCTATGGGGCTAGATTTTTGTCCCAGTATATAATTCCACTACATAGACGTAAGATCTAGCCCTACTAAGGCCAATTTCAGCATGTAGCGGTATTTAATATGTGAGACTTCCACCTGTGTTGGAGGAGAGCAACAACTCCTCCAACCAGATGGATTTTTCTGTAGACTGAGGCCGACCCAACATAGTTCAGAAAATAGTCGTTATTAGATTAAAACTTCAAGACTATTAACTAGGGTCCAGCGATATATCGATTATATCCGATATAATCTTCATATCGATATGCCAATACAGACATTTCAAAAATCTCGGTATATCTAAAAAGTCGATATATCAAAGAAAATTGGAATGCGCGTGCAGAACTACAAGACCCAGAATGCTCATCTCTATACTAGGGTCCGTCGATATGGAAATTTTCCAATTTAGATATATCGATGGGCTCATATCGAGATATACCGAAATATCGATATTTTCAGGGTTTACGTACTGCGCATGCGCGCGCAGTGCGCGCATTAGGGGCCTATCTCCTCAGGAGGTAAATATCTTTCTCTCTCTGCATCTCTCACACTCACTCTCTCCACCTGTGTTTTTCTGTCTGTGTCTCTGTGTCTCTCTCCTCTCTCACATCCCCCCCATCTCTATCTATCTGTATATTATCACATCTATCCCGTCTCTACCCCCATCCCCCCCCCGCCGCCGTCCCTCTCTCCCCCCTCTTGGCTCGCGCCTGGATTCCGTTATTGTGAAGCGCTCTAAGACTCCGTCCGGCATGGAGGGCACTATATAAATCACACTTGTTGTTGTTACTGTTGTCAGTCTCAGAATCTATAGGTCCCGAGTTTGATCCACAGAGAAGGCACCTTATTCTCCTTCTGGCGACTCAGTAAAATGTTCTCATATACCATTTTGACCACCATGATCAAGCTGCAGGAAACAATGTTGAATAATTTCCTTGTTGTGCAGGAATGAACAGATGGGAAAACTACGCTGGAGAATGCGGGCATCGATCCCGCTACCTCTCACATGCAAAGCGAGCGCTCTACCATTTGAGCTAATTCCCCTCTCACACTCACAAGCCTCCAGTGGTGCTGACACACCAAATCTTAAGGTGCAATCACGTGGTAAAACAAAAACATTTCTGTTCTCCTCAACCTATTGCTATCTGAGTCCCTCTCCATCCCACATCATCCTTTATGTGATTCTCAGAAAGCGTAAGACTTGTATTCTACTGATTTTATCCGCTCAAACACCCAAAAATATGTTCAAATACAATTTCATAATCTGTTCCACTTACAATTTCTGCGTTTTCATTCATTGAATGTAAGAAATACAGAAGTATTGTTTAGTGTATTAAAAGCCAACTGATATTGTTCCGGGAAATTAAACAGTAAATCTAAATGTGATCTACCGTATTCAAGTCGTATCATAACAATAATACTTGAATTTCATTTTGCGCCTTTTCACATCTTTCACATGTCTCAAAACCCCTCACAGATTATACATTGCCCCTCATGCAGGATAGCGTCCAAAACCACCTGTCAATTGTGGAGCACGGTTGAAGAGGAAGGAAGGGGCAGGGGGAAAGGGAAATGAAGCGGATCCTTTTATCCTCTAGCATTTCTTTTTTTTTCACAAGTGTGTAAGAAAGCAGTGAACTATAGTATTCGAGGACCTTTGTAAATAACGTTCTAACTTCCAGCAATACAAACAATCAATGTGACAAGATTGGTGCTACTTCTGACATGCTGTATGCCCCACAAGAATAAAATACCCACAATGGTTGTCCATGACGAAGGCCAATATACGCGTCTGATTCTCAAGCTTGACACTTTTGTCCACAAAAATTCCTTCGAGCCGGAATTGAACCAGCGTTCTAAGGATGACTTGGATGTGCATTAGCCACTACAGTCCTCCGCTCTACCAGCTGAGCTATCGAAGGTCACAACACCAGGGCTGCAAAGCTTTTTCACAAACATATTCTTTGTTTGCAATCGTGCTACTTGTGAACAATGATGTTGATAGTTACAGCTGCAAATGTGCCTTCTTAGCGCAGTAGGCAGCGCGTCAGTCTCATAATCTGAAGGTCCTGAGTTCAATCCTCAGAGAGGGCAAACTTTTGCGAATTGCTCTCTTTATTCTCATTCTAGCCACTCAATAAAATGTTCTCACGCACCATTTGACCACCATGTTCGGGATGCATTTTGTTTCTAATGGATACAATGCTCAATGTTTTCCTTGTTGTGCAGCAATGAACACATGGAAAAGTAAACTGGAGAATGCAGGCATTGATCCTGCTACCTCTCACATGCTAAGCGAGCGCTCTACCATTTGAGCTAATTCCCCTCTCACACTCACAAACCTCCTGTAGGCCGACACACCAAATCTGAAGATACACTGAAGTTGCAAGTCAAAAACGTTTCTCTCCAGTCAACGGTATCTGATCTCCTCTCCACCTTTGCGATCATTTTTTCTATCATCAGCAACAGAGTGACTGAGCACGAGGACAAGTATGGTACAACAACAACGACCACAAAATTACACTTGTATAGCGCCTTTCACGTCAGGGGGATGTCCCAAGGAGCTGGAAAGTCATTCGCGTCTGAAACAATTTCGAACACTACAAACGATCCGAGAACATTTGTGCTATCGATTGAAAATAAATGAGAAACTAACTTGAGATCATGGTCACATGATACAAGCAAACGTTAATTACGTGTTGAATCAGATAAAATCAGCACAAATTAAGCAACATTACCTGTTCTGAGGAAGTCGCTGAGGCTCATGTGGAGTGGGAGGGGATCAGATACCATGGATTGAAGGAGAAACGCCTTTGACTTGCAAAGTCAGTGTATGTTCAGATGTGGTGTGTCGGCCTAAGGAGTTTTCTGAGTGTGGGAGGGGAATTAGCTCAAATGGTAGAGCGCTCGCTTAGCATGTGAGAGGTAGCGGGATCGATGCCCGCATTCTCCAGTCGAGATTTTCATGCGATGCTTTTTTTATGTAGGGTCACATTACCCATGAAAATTGAAAGCAAGAAAACCGAGCCAGGTAGGATTCGAACCTACAATCTTCTGATTCGTAGTCAGACGCGTTGTCCATTGCGCCACTGGCCCCAACTGATGTCAACTGAAAGGTGCTGGCATTTTTACATCAATGATTGCACGAGGGAAAGGAAGCCACTGGCACCAAAATATTCCACTTGAACTCACCTGAAAGTGATTGTATGCCTTAATCATTGAAGCTCTAGCATTCTTCACAACTAACTTGGAGCCACATCATGAGCAGCACAAAAACGAAGCATCAAGTGATTTAGTTGTGGTTGTTTCAGGAAGTTCGTTGGTAAACCTATGGGTTGTGAAGCAATATAAAAGCAACATATTCCTGGGTGCCTTATGTTCTTACCAGGTAGGTGCAGTAAGAGTATTACGGTTCTGGTCTCTTCCTTGTCCCCCGAACTCTCCGCTCAACTGTACACTGTAAGATAACAGTGAGCTATAGTACTCTAGGACCTTTGTAAATAACGTTCTAACTTCCAGCAATACAAACAATCAATGTGGCTAGATTGGTGCTACTTCTCACACGCTGTATTCCCCACAAGAATAAATTACCCACAATGGTTGTCCATGACGAAGGCCAATATACGCGTCTGATTCTCAAGCTTGACATTTTGGTCCCCAAAAATTCCTTCGAGCCGGAATTGAACCAGCGACCTAAGGATGACTTGGATGTGCATTGCCACTACAGTCCTCCGCTCTACCAGCTGAGCTATCGAAGGTCACAACACCAAGTCTGCAAAGCATTGTGACAAGTTTACTATTAATTTGCAATTGTGCGACTTGTGATAAATGATGGTGACAGTTATGGGTGAAAACCGTTTCACTCAGTACCTTCTAGGCACAGTAAGTGTGTTACGGTTCTGGTCTCCTCCTTGTCCCCCGAATCCTCCGCTCAACTATCGGCGGCCGTGCCTTCAGCTACTACGCCCCAAAACTCTGGAATTCCCTTCCTCACTCCCTTCACCTCATGCCCTCTCTTCCTAGTTTCAGAAATCAGCTGAAGACCTTTCTTTTCAACTGTAGAGAAACAATTTTGAACACTATAAACGATGCTAGAATATTTGTGACTAGAATGAGAATAAAGGGAGCAATTTGCAAAAGTTTGCCCTCTCTGAGGATTGAACTCAGGACCTTCAGATTATGAGACTGACGCGCTGCCTACTGCGCTAAGAAGGCACTGAGTTCAACCATCATTGACTATCACCATCATTTTTGACAATTCGCACGATTACAAATGAAGAACAAGTTTGTGAAACAGCTTTGCAGCACTGCGACTTTCAAAAGCTCAGCTGGTAGGGCAGAGGACTGTAGTGGGAATGCAAATCCAAGTCATCCTTAGGTCGCTGGTTCAATTCCGGCTTGAAGGAATTTTGGGGGATGAAAATGACATGCTTGAGAATCAGACGTTTATCTTGGACAGCACTTGTGGGTGTTTCATTCTTGTGGGGAATACAGTACGTCAGAAGTAGCACCAATGTTGTTTGTATTGCTGGAAGTTTCAGGCGCAGTAAGAGTGTTACGGTTTTGGTCTCCTCCTTGTCCTCCTCTACACGCCGTCCCTCTCTCTCGCCCCTCCAGCGCCACCATCCCTCTCTCCCCCCACTGCCGCCGTCCCTCTCCCCCAACCCCCCCCCGACTCCGCCATCTCTCTCCCCCACCCACCCCTTCCATACATGTATATTGTATTCGAGCACTATGAATACAATATGGCGGCCATGCACTTCGGTCTGTGCATTGTATATAGAGTAGGATCCAGCGATATATCGATATATCGCTAAAACCCTTATCCTCCTTGTCCCCCGAATCCTCCGTTCAACTTCCGGCGGCCGTGCCTTCAGCAACTGTGCCCCAAAACTCTGGAACTCCCTTCCTCACTCCCTTCACCTCGCCCCTCTCTTCCAAATTTCATGACTCAGCTGAAGACCTTTCATTTTGACCATGCCTTCAATCACTTTTTTCCACCCCCTCTTGGCTCGCGCCTGGATTCCGTTATTGTGAAGCGCTCTAAGACTCCGTCCGGCATGGAGGGCACTATATAAATCACACTTGTTGTTGTTACTGTTGTCAGTCTCAGAATCTATAGGTCCCGAGTTTGATCCACAGAGAAGGCACCTTATTCTCCTTCTGGCGACTCAGTAAAATGTTCTCATATACCATTTTGACCACCATGATCAAGCTGCAGGAAACAATGTTGAATAATTTCCTTGTTGTGCAGGAATGAACAGATGGGAAAACTACGCTGGAGAATGCGGGCATCGATCCCGCTACCTCTCACATGCAAAGCGAGCGCTCTACCATTTGAGCTAATTCCCCTCTCACACTCACAAGCCTCCAGTGGTGCTGACACACCAAATCTTAAGGTGCAATCACGTGGTAAAACAAAAACATTTCTGTTCTCCTCAACCTATTGCTATCTGAGTCCCTCTCCATCCCACATCATCCTTTGTGTGATTCTCAGAAAGCGTAAGACTTGTATTCTACTGATTTTATCCGCTCAAACACCCAAAAATATGTTCAAATACAATTTCATAATCTGTTCCACTTACAATTTCTGCGTTTTCATTAATTGAATGTAAGAAATACAGAAGTATTGTTTAGTGTATTAAAAGCCAACTGATATTGTTCCGGGAAATTAAACAGTAAATCTAAATGTGATCTACCGTATTCAAGTCGTATCATAACAATAATACTTGAATTTCATTTTGCGCCTTTTCACATCTTTCACATGTCTCAAAACCCCTCACAGATTATACATTGCCCCTCATGCAGGATAGCGTCCAAAACCACCTGTCAATTGTGGAGCACGGTTGAAGAGGAAGGAAGGGGCAGGGGGAAAGGGAAATGAAGCGGATCCTTTTATCCTCTAGCATTTCTTTTTTTTTCACAAGAGTGTAAGAAAGCAGTGAACTATAGTATTCGAGGACCTTTGTAAATAACGTTCTAACTTCCAGCAATACAAACAATCAACGTGACAAGATTGGTGCTACTTCTGCCATGCTGTATGCCCCACAAGAATAAAATACCCACAATGGTTGTCCATGACGAAGGCCAATATACGCGTCTGATTCTCAAGCTTGACACTTTTATCCACAAAAATTCCTTCGAGCCGGAATTGAACCAGCGACCTAAGGATGACTTGGATGTGCATTAGCCACTACAGACCTCCGCTCTACCAGCTGAGCTATCGAAGGTCACAACACCAGGGCTGCAAAGCTTTTTCACAAACATATTCTTCGTTTGCAATCGTGCTACTTGTGAACAATGATGTTGATAGTTACAGCTGCAAATGTGCCTTCTTAGCGCAGTAGGCAGCGCGTCAGCCTCATAATCTGAAGGTCCTGAGTTCAATCCTCAGAGAGGGCAAACTTTTGCGAATTGCTGCCTTTATTCTCATTCTAGCCACTCAATAAAATGTTCTCACGCACCATTTGACCACCATGTTCAGGATGCATTTTGTTTCTGATGGATACAATGCTCAATGTTTTCCTTGTTGTGCAGCAATGAACACATGGAAAAGTAAACTGGAGAATGCAGGCATTGATCCTGCTACCTCTCACATGCTAAGCGAGCGCTCTACCATTTGAGCTAATTCCCCTCTCACACTCACAAACCTCCTGTAGGCCGACACACCAAATCTGAAGATACACTGAAGTTGCAAGTCAAAAACGTTTCTCTCCAGTCAACGATATCTGATCTCCTCTCCACCTCACGTTAGCCCTTTGCGATCATTTTTTCTATCATCAGCAACAGAGTGACTGAGCACGAGGACAAGTATGGTACAACAACAACGACCACAAACTTACACTTGTATAGCGCCTTTCACGTCAGGGGTATGTCCCAAGGAGCTGGAAAGTCATTCGCGTCTGAAACAATTTCGAACACTACAAACGATCCGAGAACATTTGTGCTATCGATTGAAAAGAAATGAGAAACTAACTTGAGATCATGGTCACATGATACAAGCAAACGTTAATTAAGTGTTGAATCAGATAAAATCAGCACAAATTAAGCAACATTACCTGTTCTGAGGAAGTGGCTGAGGCTCATGTGGAGTGGAGAGGGGATCAGATACCATGGATTGAAGGAGAAACGCCTTTGACTTGCAAAGTCAGTGTATGTTCAGATGTGGTGTGTCGGCCTAAGGAGTTTTCTGAGTGTGGGAGGGGAATTAGCTCAAATGGTAGAGCGCTCGCTTAGCATGTGAGAGGTAGCGGGATCGATGCCCGCATTCTCCAGTCGAGATTTTCATGTGATGCTTTTTTTATGTAGGGTCACATTACCCATGAAAATTGAAAGCAAGAAAACCGAGCCAGGTAGGATTCGAACCTACAATCTTCTGATTCGTAGTCAGACGCGTTGTCCATTGCGCCACTGGCCCCAACTGATGTCAACTGAAAGGTGCTGGCATTTTTACATCAATGATTGCACGAGAGAAAGGAAGCCACTGGCACCAAAATATTCCACTTGAACTCACCTGAAAGTGATTGTATGCCTTAATCATTGAAGCTCTATCATTCTTCACAACTAACTTGGAGCCACATCATGAGCAGCACTATAACGAAGCATCAAGTGATTTAGTTGTGGTTGTTTCAGGAAGTTCGTTGGTAAACCTATGGGTTGTGAAGCAATATAAAAGCAACATATTCCTGGGTGCCTTATGTTCTTACCAGGTAGGTGCAGTAAGAGTATTACGGTTCTGGTCTCTTCCTTGTCCCCCGAACTCTCCGCTCAACTGTACACTGTAAGATAACAGTGAGCTATAGTATTCTAGGACCTTTGTAAACAACGTTCTAACTTCCAGCAATACAAACAATCAATGTGGCTAGATTGGTGCTACTTCTCACACGCTGTATTCCCCACAAGAATAAATTACCCACAATGGTTGTCCATGACGAAGGCCAATATACGCGTCTGATTCTCAAGCTTGACATTTTGGTCCCCAAAAATTCCTTCGAGCCGGAATTGAACCAGCGACCTAAGGATGACTTGGATGTGCATTGCCACTACAGTCCTCCGCTCTACCAGCTGAGCTATCGAAGGTCACAACACCAAGTCTGCAAAGCATTGTGACAAGTTTACTATTAATTTGCAATTGTGCGACTTGTGATAAATGATGGTGACAGTTATGGGTGAAAACCGTTTCACTCAGTACCTTCTAGGCACAGAAAGTGTGTTACGGTTCTGGTCTCCTCCTTGTCCCCCGAATCCTCCGCTCAACTATCGGCGGCCGTGCCTTCAGCCACTACGCCCCAAAACTCTGGAATTCCCTTCCTCACTCCCTTCACCTCACGCCCTCTCTTCCTAGTTTCAGAAATCAGCTGAAGACCTTTCTTTTCAACTGTAGAGAAACAATTTCGAACACTATAAACGATGCTAGAATATTTGCGACTAGAATGAGAATAAAGGGAGCAATTTGCAAAAGTTTGCCCTCTCTGAGGATTGAACTCAGGACCTTCAGATTATGAGACTGACGCGCTGCCTACTGCGCTAAGAAGGCACTGAGTTCAACCATCATTGACTATCACCATCATTTTTGACAATTCGCACGATTACAAATGAAGAACAAGTTTGTGAAACAGCTTTGCAGCACTGCGACTTTCAAAAGCTCAGCTGGTAGGGAAGAGGACTGTAGTGGGAATGCACATCCAAGTCATCCTTAGGTCGCTGGTTCAATTCCGGCTTGAAGGAATTTGGGGGGATGAAAATGTCATGCTTGAGAATCAGTCGTTTATCTTGGACTTCCTCATGGACAGCACTTGTGGGTGTTTCATTCTTTTGGGGAATACAGTACGTCAGAAGTAGCACCAATGTTGTTTGTATTGCTGGAAGTTTCAGGCGCAGTAAGAGTGTTACGGTTTTGGTCTCCTCCTTGTCCCCCGAATCCTCCGCACAACTTCCAGCGGCCGTGCCTTCAGCAACTGTGCCCCAAAACTCTGGAACTCCCTTCCTCACTCCCTTCACCTCGCCCCTCTCTTCCAAATTTCATGACTCAGCTGAAGACCTTTCATTTTGACCATGCCTTCAATCACTTTTTTCCACCCCCTCTTGGCTCGCGCCTGGATTCCGTTATTGTGAAGCGCTCTAAGACTCCGTCCGGCATGGAGGGCACTATATAAATCACACTTGTTGTTGTTACTGTTGTCAGTCTCAGAATCTATAGGTCCCGAGTTTGATCCACAGAGAAGGCACCTTATTCTCCTTCTGGCGACTCAGTAAAATGTTCTCATATACCATTTTGACCACCATGATCAAGCTGCAGGAAACAATGTTGAATAATTTCCTTGTTGTGCAGGAATGAACAGATGGGAAAACTACGCTGGAGAATGCGGGCATCGATCCCGCTACCTCTCACATGCAAAGCGAGCGCTCTACCATTTGAGCTAATTCCCCTCTCACACTCACAAGCCTCCAGTGGTGCTGACACACCAAATCTTAAGGTGCAATCACGTGGTAAAACAAAAACATTTCTGTTCTCCTCAACCTATTGCTATCTGAGTCCCTCTCCATCCCACATCATCCTTTGTGTGATTCTCAGAAAGCGTAAGACTTGTATTCTACTGATTTTATCCGCTCAAACACCCAAAAATATGTTCAAATACAATTTCATAATCTGTTCCACTTACAATTTCTACGTTTTCATTAATTGAATGTAAGAAATACAGAAGTATTGTTTAGTGTATTAAAAGCCAACTGATATTGTTCCGGGAAATTAAACAGTAAATCTAAATGTGATCTACCGTATTCAAGTCGTATCATAACAATAATACTTGAATTTCATTTTGCGCCTTTTCACATCTTTCACATGTCTCAAAACCCCTCACAGATTATACATTGCCCCTCATGCAGGATAGCGTCCAAAACCACCTGTCAATTGTGGAGCACGGTTGAAGAGGAAGGAAGGGGCAGGGGGAAAGGGAAATGAAGCGGATCCTTTTATCCTCTAGCATTTCTTTTTTTTTCACAAGAGTGTAAGAAAGCAGTGAACTATAGTATTCGAGGACCTTTGTAAATAACGTTCTAACTTCCAGCAATACAAACAATCAACGTGACAAGATTGGTGCTACTTCTGACATGCTGTATGCCCCACAAGAATAAAATACCCACAATGGTTGTCCATGACGAAGGCCAATATACGCGTCTGATTCTCAAGCTTGACACTTTTGTCCACAAAAATTCCTTCGAGCCGGAATTGAACCAGCGACCTAAGGATGACTTGGATGTGCATTAGCCACTACAGTCCTCCGCTCTACCAGCTGAGCTATCGAAGGTCACAACACCAGGGCTGCAAAGCTTTTTCACAAACATATTCTTCGTTTGCAATCGTGCTACTTGTGAACAATGATGTTGATAGTTACAGCTGCAAATGTGCCTTCTTAGCGCAGTAGGCAGCGCGTCAGCCTCATAATCTGAAGGTCCTGAGTTCAATCCTCAGAGAGGGCAAACTTTTGCGAATTGCTGCCTTTATTCTCATTCTAGCCACTCAATAAAATGTTCTCACGCACCATTTGACCACCATGTTCGGGATGCATTTTGTTTCTAATGGATACAATGCTCAATGTTTTCCTTGTTGTGCAGCAATGAACACATGGAAAAGTAAACTGGAGAATGCAGGCATTGATCCTGCTACCTCTCACATGCTAAGCGAGCGCTCTACCATTTGAGCTAATTCCCCTCTCACACTCACAAACCTCCTGTAGGCCGACACACCAAATCTGAAGATACACTGAAGTTGCAAGTCAAAAACGTTTCTCTCCAGTCAACGGTATCTGATCTCCTCTCCACCTCACGTTAGCCCTTTGCGATCATTTTTTCTATCATCAGCAACAGAGTGACTGAGCACGAGGACAAGTATGGTACAACAACAACGACCACAAACTTACACTTGTATAGCGCCTTTCACGTCAGGGGTATGTCCCAAGGAGCTGGAAAGTCATTCGCGTCTGAAACAATTTCGAACACTACAAACGATCCAAGAACATTTGTGCTATCGATTGAAAAGAAATGAGAAACTAACTTGAGATCATGGTCACATGATACAAGCAAACGTTAATTAAGTGTTGAATCAGATAAAATCAGCACAAATTAAGCAACATTACCTGTTCTGAGGAAGTGGCTGAGGCTCATGTGGCGTGGAGAGGGGATCAGATACCATGGATTGAAGGAGAAACGCCTTTGACTTGCAAAGTCAGTGTATGTTCAGATGTGGTGTGTCGGCCTAAGGAGTTTTCTGAGTGTGGGAGGGGAATTAGCTCAAATGGTAGAGCGCTCGCTTAGCATGTGAGAGGTAGCGGGATCGATGCCCGCATTCTCCAGTCGAGATTTTCATGTGATGCTTTTTTTATGTAGGGTCACATTACCCATGAAAATTGAAAGCAAGAAAACCGAGCCAGGTAGGATTCGAACCTACAATCTTCTGATTCGTAGTCAGACGCGTTGTCCATTGCGCCACTGGCCCCAACTGATGTCAACTGAAAGGTGCTGGCATTTTTACATCAATGATTGCACGAGAGAAAGGAAGCCACTGGCACCAAAATATTCCACTTGAACTCACCTGAAAGTGATTGTATGCCTTAATCATTGAAGCTCTATCATTCTTCACAACTAACTTGGAGCCACATCATGAGCAGCACTATAACGAAGCATCAAGTGATTTAGTTGTGGTTGTTTCAGGAAGTTCGTTGGTAAACCTATGGGTTGTGAAGCAATATAAAAGCAACATATTCCTGGGTGCCTTATGTTCTTACCAGGTAGGTGCAGTAAGAGTATTACGGTTCTGGTCTCTTCCTTGTCCCCCGAACTCTCCGCTCAACTGTACACTGTAAGATAACAGTGAGCTATAGTATTCTAGGACCTTTGTAAACAACGTTCTAACTTCCAGCAATACAAACAATCAATGTGGCTAGATTGGTGCTACTTCTCACACGCTGTATTCCCCACAAGAATAAATTACCCACAATGGTTGTCCATGACGAAGGCCAATATACGCGTCTGATTCTCAAGCTTGACATTTTGGTCCCCAAAAATTCCTTCGAGCCGGAATTGAACCAGCGACCTAAGGATGACTTGGATGTGCATTGCCACTACAGTCCTCCGCTCTACCAGCTGAGCTATCGAAGGTCACAACACCAAGTCTGCAAAGCATTGTGACAAGTTTACTATTAATTTGCAATTGTGCGACTTGTGATAAATGATGGTGACAGTTATGGGTGAAAACCGTTTCACTCAGTACCTTCTAGGCACAGAAAGTGTGTTACGGTTCTGGTCTCCTCCTTGTCCCCCGAATCCTCCGCTCAACTATCGGCGGCCGTGCCTTCAGCCACTACGCCCCAAAACTCTGGAATTCCCTTCCTCACTCCCTTCACCTCACGCCCTCTCTTCCTAGTTTCAGAAATCAGCTGAAGACCTTTCTTTTCAACTGTAGAGAAACAATTTCGAACACTATAAACGATGCTAGAATATTTGCGACTAGAATGAGAATAAAGGGAGCAATTTGCAAAAGTTTGCCCTCTCTGAGGATTGAACTCAGGACCTTCAGATTATGAGACTGACGCGCTGCCTACTGCGCTAAGAAGGCACTGAGTTCAACCATCATTGACTATCACCATCATTTTTGACAATTCGCACGATTACAAATGAAGAACAAGTTTGTGAAACAGCTTTGCAGCACTGCGACTTTCAAAAGCTCAGCTGGTAGGGAAGAGGACTGTAGTGGGAATGCACATCCAAGTCATCCTTAGGTCGCTGGTTCAATTCCGGCTTGAAGGAATTTGGGGGGATGAAAATGTCATGCTTGAGAATCAGTCGTTTATCTTGGACTTCCTCATGGACAGCACTTGTGGGTGTTTCATTCTTTTGGGGAATACAGTACGTCAGAAGTAGCACCAATGTTGTTTGTATTGCTGGAAGTTTCAGGCGCAGTAAGAGTGTTACGGTTTTGGTCTCCTCCTTGTCCCCCGAATCCTCCGCACAACTTCCAGCGGCCGTGCCTTCAGCAACTGTGCCCCAAAACTCTGGAACTCCCTTCCTCACTCCCTTCACCTCGCCCCTCTCTTCCAAATTTCATGACTCAGCTGAAGACCTTTCATTTTGACCATGCCTTCAATCACTTTTTTCCACCCCCTCTTGGCTCGCGCCTGGATTCCGTTATTGTGAAGCGCTCTAAGACTCCGTCCGGCATGGAGGGCACTATATAAATCACACTTGTTGTTGTTACTGTTGTCAGTCTCAGAATCTATAGGTCCCGAGTTTGATCCACAGAGAAGGCACCTTATTCTCCTTCTGGCGACTCAGTAAAATGTTCTCATATACCATTTTGACCACCATGATCAAGCTGCAGGAAACAATGTTGAATAATTTCCTTGTTGTGCAGGAATGAACAGATGGGAAAACTACGCTGGAGAATGCGGGCATCGATCCCGCTACCTCTCACATGCAAAGCGAGCGCTCTACCATTTGAGCTAATTCCCCTCTCACACTCACAAGCCTCCAGTGGTGCTGACACACCAAATCTTAAGGTGCAATCACGTGGTAAAACAAAAACATTTCTGTTCTCCTCAACCTATTGCTATCTGAGTCCCTCTCCATCCCACATCATCCTTTGTGTGATTCTCAGAAAGCGTAAGACTTGTATTCTACTGATTTTATCCGCTCAAACACCCAAAAATATGTTCAAATACAATTTCATAATCTGTTCCACTTACAATTTCTGCGTTTTCATTAATTGAATGTAAGAAATACAGAAGTATTGTTTAGTGTATTAAAAGCCAACTGATATTGTTCCGGGAAATTATACAGTAAATCTAAATGTGATCTACCGTATTCAAGTCGTATCATAACAATAATACTTGAATTTCATTTTGCGCCTTTTCACATCTTTCACGTGTCTCAAAACCCCTCACAGATTATACATTGCCCCTCATGCAGGATAGCGTCCAAAACCACCTGTCAATTGTGGAGCACGGTTGAAGAGGAAGGAAGGGGCAGGGGGAAAGGGAAATGAAGCGGATCCTTTTATCCTCTAGCATTTCTTTTTTTTTCACAAGAGTGTAAGAAAGCAGTGAACTATAGTATTCGAGGACCTTTGTAAATAACGTTCTAACTTCCAGCAATACAAACAATCAACGTGACAAGATTGGTGCTACTTCTGACATGCTGTATGCCCCACAAGAATAAAATACCCACAATGGTTGTCCATGACGAAGGCCAATATACGCGTCTGATTCTCAAGCTTGACACTTTTGTCCACAAAAATTCCTTCGAGCCGGAATTGAACCAGCGACCTAAGGATGACTTGGATGTGCATTAGCCACTACAGTCCTCCGCTCTACCAGCTGAGCTATCGAAGGTCACAACACCAGGGCTGCAAAGCTTTTTCACAAACATATTCTTCGTTTGCAATCGTGCTACTTGTGAACAATGATGTTGATAGTTATAGCTGCAAATGTGCCGTCTTAGCGCAGTAGGCAGCGCGTCAGCCTCATAATCTGAAGGTCCTGAGTTCAATCCTCAGAGAGGGCAAACTTTTGCAAATTGCTCCCTTTATTCTCATTCTAGCCACTCAATAAAATGTTCTCACGCACCATTTGACCACCATGTTCGGGATGCATTTTGTTTCTAATGGATACAATGCTCAATGTTTTCCTTGTTGTGCAGCAATGAACACATGGAAAAGTAAACTGGAGAATGCAGGCATTGATCCTGCTACCTCTCACATGCTAAGCGAGCGCTCTACCATTTGAGCTAATTCCCCTCTCACACTCACAAACCTCCTGTAGGCCGACACACCAAATCTGAAGATACACTGAAGTTGCAAGTCAAAAACGTTTCTCTCCAGTCAACGGTATCTGATCTCCTCTCCACCTCACGTTAGCCCTTTGCGATCATTTTTTCTATCATCAGCAACAGAGTGACTGAGCACGAGGACAAGTATGGTACAACAACAACGACCACGAAATTACACTTGTATAGCGCCTTTCACGTCAGGGGGATGTCCCAAGGAGCTGGAAAGTCATTCGCATCTGAAACAATTTCGAACACTACAAACGATCCGAGAACATTTGTGCTATCGATTGAAAAGAAATGAGAAACTAACTTGAGATCATGGTCACATGATACAAGCAAACGTTAATTAAGTGTTGAATCAGATAAAATCAGCACAAATTAAGCAACATTACCTGTTCTGAGGAAGTGGCTGAGGCTCATGTGGAGTGGGAGGGGATCAGATACCATGGATTGAAGGAGAAACGCCTTTGACTTGCAAAGTCAGTGTATGTTCAGATGTGGTGTGTCGGCCTAAGGAGTTTTCTGAGTGTGGGAGGGGAATTAGCTCAAATGGTAGAGCGCTCGCTTAGCATGTGAGAGGTAGCGGGATCGATGCCCGCATTCTCCAGTCGAGATTTTCATGCGATGCTTTTTTTATGTAGGGTCACATTCCCCATGAAAATTGAAAGCAAGAAAACCGAGCCAGGTAGGATTCGAACCTACAATCTTCTGATTCGTAGTCAGACGCATTGTCCATTGCGCCACTGGCCCCGACTGATGTCAACTGAAAGGTGCTGGCATTTTTACATCAATGATTGCACGAGAGAAAGGAATCCACTGGCACCAAAATATTCCACTTGAACTCACCTGAAAGTGATTGTATGCCTTAATCATTGAAGCTCTATCATTCTTCACAACTAACTTGGAGCCACATCATGAGCAGCACTATAACGAAGCATCAAGTGATTTAGTTGTGGTTGTTTCAGGAAGTTTGTTGGTAAACCTGTGAAATTGTAAAATTTAGCCATTTATACCTAGATGTAACTTCTATACTTTTAACCCACTACCAAAATATGAAATTAGCCATTTTATGCCTAGATGTAATTTCTGTGCTTTTGGCCCACTAACAAAATGAAAAAGACAGGTCCTGGGAAATGCAGACACTAACAAAATGAAAAAGACAGGTCCTGGGAAAAGCAGATTGGCACAAAGCCAGTCGCTTCCTTATCTTAGCATTTTAGAGGACAGGGAACAGTAACTCCTACAAACCTTGAAGAAACTGTGACATTGTCTAAGCTTGTTTTTGCCTGAAACGTTCCAAACTGGGACTCCTTTATATTATATTTTTCTAACCCATAGCCGACAAATGTTTGATATGTGAAGAACTAATCAATAGATAACATTTAACCTTGTTGGAGAGACATGGAGTGATTGAATTGATGGAGCCAAGTGATTGATAATATTTTTGCAACTGCCTTCGTGTGAACCACAAACCCCTGCTTTTTATGTATAAAAAGGCTGCATTTACTGATCACTGCAGCTCATTCTCGTGAGTCTACTTGGAATGGTCTACTTGGAGACTGTTGAATTCTGGGAATTAGCTCTTGCCGGCAAATAAACTTTACCTTTCCTTATCCACGGTGTATGGTCTGTTTGTAAGACAACGGTTCTGGGAACGAGTAAAAAATTACAACTTCACATTTGGCGCAGCGAGCAGGGTCTCAAGACGTTACAGCAAGGAACGAGGAGTCGAATAAGAGTACGAACAGTTGTTGGGAGCAGCATCCGAGAAACAGGCCAACAAGGTGAGATATTATCTGTAAAACCTTGGTTTCTCATATGTTGTTTTTAACAAATGTGACCCATGACTATCGAACCTAAGTAACTGTTGACGAGACCCAATAGAAGAACCGTTAAGATACATCCGTTGGAGATGAAAATATAATAGAAGACGTTTTTTTTAAAAAAAATCTAAATTTATGTTTTTTTTAAAATGGTGTAGGTATTATTGGAACCCATTGTGGGGTTGGAGCTCATTATATAAGGTGTAATTGGAACTCACCGATGTTTGGAGCGAGCTCATTGGAGCCGCCGCTTGGGGTTCATACATAACGTGGAGTACGTACAACGCTCACCGTAACACAAACTAACCTGCTGGTAGTTTTGAACGGATGTAGCACAGAAACACAGGGAAATTTGGTAATCGCTAGACAAACTAACCCCTTACGCATGGAGCTCATCGCCAAACTGCCCACTATGTTTTCGTAGGGGTGTTGTAAGGTTTGAACCGTTAGTAGCTCATGTTGTTTAGTAATGGTGCTTGTAGTTTTGAACGATTTAATTTGTTTGAATAATGAATGATGTTCTTCTAGCATAAGCAATTGTGCTTTTTAAAAAAAAATTGGTGCTGGTAGTTTTGAACGATTTAATTTGTTTGAATAATGAATTACGTTCTTCTAGCATAAGCAATTGTGTTTTTTTTAAAAAAATTGGTGCTGGTAGTTTTGAATGATTTAATTTGTTTAAATAATGAATGACGTTCTTCTAGCATAAGCAATTTTTTTAGACTTGTCGCTTATCGTATCGGGTGTTATTGTTGATACTTGTTGTATCGGGCGTTATAAGTTGTGTTTTAGTTTGATCAGTGAAGAAAGGCAACCCAATAAGCATTGATTCTAGACTCTAGACATACACCGGTGTGTAACATAAAATGGGTACAATATTTGATAAAGCAAATGGCCCAAAGGATGCGGTCAAAATTATGTGTACATTATTTCCTAAATATGAGACGAAATTTAGACTCCTATCTGGGCAAGCTAATAGACAATTGGAAGGTTGGCCTCAAGGTGGCACCTGGGATTTGGACAAATTAATAAAGATACAGAATGCAATATGGAAAAAACGAGGTTGTGGAAGAGGAGTAAAAACTAAATTAGCAATAAAAAAATGGATAGAAGAAGCTGAGAAAAGGAAAAATAAGTCCGTAATAGCCAGCTGGCAGGACAACGCGCGTAGAAGGGGAATTGATACAGTAGATAGTGAAGGGAATTCTAGGCAGGTAGAAGAATTAATGGGGGAGTGTCGACTCAGAGATGAGGAAGAAAGGAAAGAGGTGAATAAGAAAAAAACGGAGAAGGCTAAAGATGGCATCAAAAAGATGCAACCTAAAATTATTGATGATGACAATTCGGAAACAAGAAATGATGATATCATCTGTTGGTTGGCTGATAAATTACAACCGAACGTACAAATTATAGAGACGCCTATTCCAGCTGCACAACAGGTCGTTAATACTGTTCCCTGCCCTGCTACTGTTCCAGCTGCGCCAGTCGCTCCTCCCACATACACAGGTCAAATTACAGACCCAGTAGCAAACAGAACAAGGTCACATGATGATTCCACCCCCTCCTCTCTGTACCCACAGTTAGTAGAAAGCACTAGTGAACCATTAGAAGGCGCTAGAGAGTATCCGATTAGGATGTACCCAAACGTTGCAAGAGGCAATCAACCATCAGTAAGAATCTGGAGCCCATGGAAGCCGTCAGAATTACACGGCATTCTCCAGCAGGCTCCAGAAAAATCAAAAGATGCTAAAGCGTTCAAGGATTACTTGTTGCTTACCACACAAGTGTATGGTGCAACGGGACAGGATCATTGGTCACTGATACAGGTTGCGCTCAATAGAACGCAATGGACAGCGTACAAACCGGCTGTAGGAGCTAATGATTGGAAAACTTTTGCAGCCCTACATGATAACCCGGACGTTCAAAAGCAAACTCTACTGGATTCAGTAGAGCAAATTTTGGCAAGCCCTGTCAATATATCCAAAATACTAGACTGTAAGGCTAGAAAGGGAGAGGAGGCTGAAGAATTCATGATAAAGTATAATCAGATATATGAAAAATACTCCGGCGACGAAAAATATTTAGCAGGGCGAAAACCGCCACAATATAACTCTCTGGTCTTGCAAGCCGTTCCAGCAAAAGTAGCTGAGATGGTTAAAACCAACAACATGAATTGGCAGGAGAACACACAGGCTCACATGAGTAGATCAATTCGGTACTATTGGGATCAGACAGCTCCGGAAAAGTCGGAAAACAAGGAGGTTAAAGTAAAATCAGAATACACCAACAGGGAGGAAAAACAAAACCAACATCACCACAAAAACAGGCATTATCCTAAGGGACATTACCAGGTCGATGATAGATTTGAGTCAAACAATAGACATGATTCTGGGAGGTACCATGCAGGAAAAGGTGATAAAATACCCCCGGGTTATGTTTGTTACAATTGTGGATACCCGGGTCACCTTAAACGAAATTGCCCCTTCTCCCTTGCGCAAACACCGTACATCCCGAGACACCCTCAATTTGATTACGACCCCAGAGGTCCTCCAATGCCGCACACTTTCGGTGAGAAAAGTTTTTTTCCACAACAACCAATGAGACAAGATAATTGTTACCAGAGCGGACAGCCGCAAATGCCCCGGCCACCGCAAAATAGAAAGCGAGTTGAGTACACCACCGACAATCCATTTCAATATGAGGATTGACGAGAGGATAGAAACTTGTTGCTGCTAACGACCACTGCCGTAAAATAACCTATGTTAACAATTACTGTTGAGGGAAAAAATATTCAGTTTTGGGTAGATTCTGGAGCAACATGTTCAACAATTCAATCAAAAATTGGTTTTAAAACAAACGGCCAGACTACCAAGCTTTCGGGTTTTGCTGCAATATTTCAAAAGTATGATAATACGGTACCGTTAGTAACAACATCCGGAGACATTACTGTTGAACATTCATTTGTAGTCACCACTGATTTGGATATAAACATTTTGGCTAGAGATTTATTGTGCAAATTAAATTTAAATATTGAATGCAGTCATGACGGGCTAAGAGTTGACCAAAATAATATTGAGACAAATTATTCACAGTTCACTCATTCATCATGGTGGGCTATAGATTTCACAAATACTGATATTCCCTTACAGGGTATACCATCAGCACCACATGTCAGCCTAGCTTACGATACATCAGGGACAGACACAGAGTTGGATAAATATTTTTTACAATTGTTGGGGACTCCACAAATGGTGGAAATAAACGGGATAGTGACTGGTCCTCAAGGATCAGCATTACCTGTTACACTGCCTGACTGTGTTTGGAAACAAAGTGCTGGAACTGCACCACACATAACACTGTCAGTAACCGATGGTTACCAGGCTAAAGATTTAGGAACAATGGTTTACGATGCGCTGTTGTGGGCGAATACATCGATCTCAGGGACACAAATAAAAGACGCAGTTTCAGTAGAAATGTGGTCACCGATACCAGTTCTGGGAATTTTAAACAAACATGCATCACATACACGGTCATCTATCGAAGGAATAGATAGTAACGTTTGGGCAGTGGATAAGATGCAGGTAGGATACACTGATGTCCCACCAGTAAAAATACCACTAAAAGAAGGAGAGAGATTACCATCTATCAGGCAATATCCATTAAAGAAAGAGGTCGAGGAAGGTATCAAACCATTAATAACTTCATTCCTCAAACAAGGCATACTTGTTCCTTGTTCATCGCCATGCAATACACCGATACTGCCAGTACTCAAAAAGAATGGGGACTATAGGTTGGTGCAAGATTTGCGAGCTATCAATAAGATTGTAAAAGAAACGCATGCTCTTGTTCCAAATCCAGCAACTATTTGTTCCCTGATACCTGCAGAAGCCAAAGTGTTTACACTAATTGATTTGCAGAATGCATTTTTTTTCAATTCCACTAGATCCAGCAAGTCAATATTTATTTCAGGGGAAACAATACACTTGGACTCGACTTCCACAAGGATTTGTTCACTCTCCTACCATTTTTTCTACTACCCTACAGTCACAATTACGACAAATTAGATTAAAAGAGGGATCTACAGTAATACAGTATGTTGATGGTTTACTGTTGGCCAGTTACAGTAGAGAATCAAATGAAAAGGATAGCATTCAATTACTTAACGAGTTAAACAGCCTCGGATACGTTGTTCCGCCTCAGAAAATTTTAATTGGCCAAACATCATTATAATTTTTGGGAGTAATACTATCGGCAGACAACAGACAATTGGAAGATAACAGAATAGGGCCAATACTAGCACTAGCTCCTCCTGATACACCAACTAAAATGCGACAATTTTGGGGATTACTCAATTACTGCCGCCAGTGGATACCCAATGTCACGTTATATACAAAATTGTTAACTCCATACTCCACAACACTAACGGAAGCACATTACGAGTTACCTGAGCAGGAATTACAGGCATTTAAAAAATTAAAAACACTGCTAGCAACAGCTCCAGCACTTGGTAGGCCATTATATGACAGGCCATTTCATCTTTTTGTAACAGTGATGGAAGGTTATGCCACTGCGGTGTTGACACAACAACATGGCGATAAACAACGACCAGTGGCCTATTATAGCACGCAGTTAGATACCGTCGCTAAAGGACTACCATATTGTACACAAATTTTGGCCGCAATATATGCATGCTTACAAGCAGCATCAAATATTACGATAAATTCTGTAATAACAATACACACCACACATTCAGTTACTGCACCGCTCTGCCAAATGCAGACGCAACATTTAACAATGGCAAGACAGGGCAGGTATGAAATTGCCCTCCTAAATAATCCACGACTATCGTTTGTATATTGTACAACTATTAATCCAGCGACTTTCCTTACGCGCCAACCCGTGGATTTAGATAAAGCTGGTCATGATTGTATTCAGATAATACGCACACAACATCTCCACGTGATGATTTGACTGACATGCCTCTAGATGATGTTGATTTGACATTATATGTGGATGGCAGCTCCTCTATAGACAAATTGGGAAAACGTAAATCAGGTTACGCTGTGGTGACTCAAAATTCAGAAATAGAAGCAGCAGCATTTGAGCAGCCAATGTCTGCACAACAAGCAGAAGTATTTGCTCTCACCAGAGCATGTATACTGGCTGAGGGAAAAGATACCAATATTTATACAGACTCAAGATATGCTTTTGGGAACATTATGGAAACAAAGAGGATTTTTAACTAGTTCAGGCAGCAATATTCAGAATAAAGATTTGGTAGCTAATTTACTAAAAGCCATTATGTTACCTAACAGGTTGGCAATAATTAAATGCAATGCGCATTCGACAGGCACAACGGAGGTCGATAAAGGAAATAGACGAGCTGATGCAGCAGCTAAATTGGCGTCTCAAAAAGAAAACTTAATTGTTCCTAAAATGACGAATATGGCCCAAAGATCCGCAAGGATACAGTCAGATTCTGATACTAAAAAGATGCCAACTTTAGACAACGTTGTCTCGTTACAAAACGAGGCCTCCGCTGATGAAAAACTAGATTGGGAAAAAAATGGATGTATATACAATGAAAAATTTTAATCATGGTTAACTCCGGCCGGACAGTGTTGTGTACCACTTTGCTTACTACCATGGTTAGTTGATATTGTTCATCAACAAACGCATGCTGGCAAGGAGGGAATGGTGGGATTATTACTGCAATCATGGTGGAGCCCTTTATTCGATCAATATGCACAAAAAGTAATACAAAGATGTCTGATTTGCCAAAAATACAATATTGGAAAAGGAACACCATGTCCCATAGGCCGTACTCCTCTTCCAGCAGGGCCATTTGATACAATTCAACTAGATTTCATAGAACTGCCAAAAACACAGTGTTATAAGCATTGTTTAGTAATCATTGATGTATTTAGTAAATGGATAGAAGCCTATCCTACTACCTGCAACACTGCAGAAATAGTGGTAAAAATTTTATTAAGAGAAATAATATCAAGATTTGGAATCCCTAATTGTATAAACTCAGACAACGGACCACACTTTACAGCCCGGATAAACAAAGAACTCTGTGACCAATTAAACATCAAACAGCAGTTCCATTGCCCATACCATCCTCAATCTGCAGGATTAGTGGAGAGGGCTAATCAGACATTGAAACTAAAACTTTCAAAACTGACTGAAGAAACAGGACTAAGCTGGTTTAAAATTCTACCTTTGGCCCTTTTCCAAATGAGAGTCACACCACAACAACAAACTAAATTGTCACCGGCTGAGATATTGTACGGGAAAACATTGCAAACTCCTTGGGCATTCTCCAGGACACATAGTCCCTCTGATGTATATGAGATGACAAATGAAGTATGTGATTATGTGATTGCTCTAACAAAAAGCTTGCAGCAGTATCATTTACAGGTCCAGAAGCAGCATAAGGAGGGAGGCGGTCAGACGGAAGATTCGAAGGACATTGGTCCAAGGATACAGGCTGGAGACTACATCTTGACTCGCAACTGGACCCACAAAAAATTGGAACCCCGGTGGAACGGACCATTCCAAGTGCTGCTGACGTCACCGACCGCTGCCAAACTACAAGGAAGAGAGAAATGGGTTCATTTGAACCACTGCAAAAGACTTGCGTATACCTAATGATATTATGTTGTGTAATTCTAACACATGAATGGGATGTGGGCATGAAATATACTAACACAACTAACCAAACTTTAGTATTAAAACAAAGAGACGATTTCCAACATGTATTAGCTATAGTCTCAATACGTAAAGGGAGTGAAGTTAACTTGGTTTATCTGGAAAGTCAAGATGATAACACTAACTGTAGCCGCAGAAATAAAACTTCCTGCAGGATAACAACAGGAACTGGTGTCAGTTTGCAAACGGGATGTTGTACTTTTAAGAAGGATACAAGAATGAGGATTAAAAGGGAAATTTTAAACTGGAATGCCAAAACCAACAAGAATATAGTTATGACTAAACCATCAAGGTTTAGTATTGAAAAACATTCAGAAAAAGAAAATTAATTTCTTCAGTATTTAAGCTTCGTGAAACAATTGGCTATCAATAATTCGAAAAGTGTAGTATGCATGCCACAACCTTGTTCTGCAGGTTCTGGTATAGCAATGATGGCTGTCGCCACTACCGACTGTGATCTATGTCACCTAACAGCCAACATGAAAAATAATTGTAGTAAAAATACAAAAACAAGTCACAGTACGCTCGTCACTTGCTCTCAAAGAAAGACAATTCAAAACCCCCCTAAAGAATGTATTACTTGCAATGATATGCCACCAAGCTTGGAGGTTAAGACTGTACCAATTTTTGAATGGTGCCTGGAAAGTTTGGGCAAAAACAGTTTTACTCCAACTAAAGTGTTAAAAACTGAAAAGAAAATGGGACAATTGCCTACTTCAAAGTGTAACTGGATAGTACAGGGAGACTCGATAATGCCTAATGTAAGCCCCTTAATGTCCTACGACAACGGACCAGTCAAACAGATGGAAGAATGTCTTAAAAGTGTTACACCCACACTAGCTAAGGTGATATTAACATCACACTCCTGTTCTATTCCAACTCCAGACGAACTCTATTGGATTTGTGGAGAAACAGTCTATAAATGGTTACCTAATGGGTGGCTTGGAAGATGTGGTTTAGCTTATGTGATTCCATCTTTCAGGTTCACTAACGATACTCCAAAAGAAGATGCACGGTTAACACTGATGAAAAGATTAAATGAAAAAGGACTACGACGAGATAAGCGGAGTAAACGATGGTATGATAACCACTGGTACACGGGACTCTTTTCTGCTTTCGTTCCTATATATGGAATTGAGGTGTCACTCGCAGAAATAAGAGCACTCGCAGGCAACTTTCAAGATATGTCAAGGGCTACAGCATTGAGCATTGGTCTTTTAAATAAAAAACAACAAGCCATCAGAAAAATGACAATGCAAAATAGGATGGCGTTAGATATGATTTAGGCAAAACAGGGAGGAGCATGTGCACTAATTGGTTCAGAATGCTGCACATGGATACATGATTATTCTTCAAATATTACAGAAGAAATTGACAAAATTATGAGAGCAGGTGATGAGGCAGGGGACATTGATAAAAATAAAGGAGGTTGTGGATGGTCACCATTTTGCTGGATTGGCACTTTGGGTAAAGGATGGGGAGCTACAATACTGGAATGGATATTGTGGATTTTGGCATTTCTGTTGATAATTAAAATAGTTTATGGTTGTGTAACAACATGTAGTAAAGAGGCAATAAAAAGAGAGTTAGTAGAACGAAAAGTAAGAAAGGACAGGAAATATTGGGAAGAGGAAAATGAAATGCAGGGGATAAATGAAATGTGTTAAAAATGAATAATTGGTGTTATCATATGGGATATGATAAAAGCCGGGAATGTGAAATTGTAAAATTTAGCCATTTATACCTAGATGTAACTTCTACACTTTTAACTCACTAAGTCAGTGTATGTTCAGATGTGGTGTGTCGGCCTAAGGAGTTTTCTGAGTGTGGGAGGGGAATTAGCTCAAATGGTAGAGCGCTCGCTTAGCATGTGAGAGGTAGCGGGATCGATGCCCGCATTCTACAATCGAGATTTTCATGCAATGCTTTTTTTATGTAGGGTCACATTCCCCATGAAAATTGAAAGCAAGAAAACCGAGCCAGGTAGGATTCACCTCGCCCCTCTCTTCCAAGTTTCAGGACTCAGCTGAAGACCTTTCATTTCGACCATGCCTTCAATCACTTTTTTCCGCCCCCTCTTGGCTCGCGCCTGGATTCCGTTATTGTGAAGCGCTCTAAGACTCCGTCCGGCATGGAGGGCACTATATAAATCACACTTGTTGTTGTTATTGTTGTCAGTCTCAGAATCGATAGGTCCCGAGTTTCATCCACAGAGAAGGCACCTTATTCTCCTTCTGGCGACTCAATAAAATGTTCTCATATACTATTTTGACCACCATGATCAAGCTGCAGGAAACAATGTTGAATAATTTCCTTGTTGTGCAGGAATGAACAAATGGGAGAACTACGCTGGAGAATGCGGGCATCGATCCCGCTACCTCTCACATGCAAAGCAAGCGCTCTACCATTTGAGCTAATTCCCCTCTCACACTCACAAGCCTCCAGTGGTGCTGACACACCAAATCTTAAGGTGCAATCACGTGGTAAAACAAAAACATTTCTGTTCTCCTCAACCTATTGCTATCTGAGTCCCTCTCCACCCCACATCATCCTTTGTGTGATTCTCAGAAAGCGTAAGACTTGTATTCTACTGATTTTATCCGCTCAAACACCCAAAAATATGTTCAAATACAATTTCATAATCTGTTCCAATTACAATTTCTGCGTTTTCATTAATTGAATGTAAGAAATACAGAAGTATTGTTTAGTGTATTAAAAGCCAACTGATATTGTTCCGGGAAATTAAACAGTAAATCTAAATGTGATCTACCGTATTCAAGTCGTATCATAACAATAATACTTGAATTTCATTTTGCGCCTTTTCACATCTTTCACATGTCTCAAAACCCCTCACAGATTATACATTACCCCTCATGCAGGATAGCGTCCAAAACCACCTGAAAATTGTGGAGCACGGTTGAAGAGGAAGGAAGGGGCAGGGGGAAAGGAAAATGAAGCGGATCATTTTATCGTCTAGCATTTCTTAGTTTTTTTTCACAAGAGTGTAAGATAACAGTGAACTATAGTATTCGAGGACCTTTGTAAATACCGTTCTAACTTCCAGCAATACAAACAATCAATGTGACAAGATTGGTGCTACTTCTCACATGCTGTAATCCCCACAAGAATAAAATACCCACAATGGTTGTCCATGACGAAGGCCAATATACGCGTCTGATTCTCAAGCTTGACACTTTCGTCCACAAAAATTCCTTCGAGACGGAATTGAACCAGCGACCTAAGGATGACTTGGATGTGCATTAGCCACTACAGTCCTCCGCTCTACCAGCTGAGCTATCGAAGGTCACAACACCAGGGCTGCAAAGCTTTTTCACAAACTTATTCTTCGTTTGCAATCGTGCTACTTGTGAACAATGATGTTGATAGTTACAGCTGCAAATGTGCCTTCTTAGCGCAGTAGGCAGCGCGTCAGTCTCATAATCTGAAGGTCCTGAGTTCAATCCTCAGAGAGGGCAAACTTTTGCGAATTGCTCCCTTTATTCTCATTCTAGCCACTCAATAAAATGTTCTCACGCACCATTTCACCACTATGTTCGGGATGCATTTTGTTTCCAATGGATACAATGCTCAATGTTTTCCTTGTTGTGCAGCAATGAACACATGGAAAAGTAAACTGGAGAATGCAGGCATTGATCCTGCTACCTCTCACATGCTAAGCGAGCGCTCTACCATTTGAGCTAATTCCCCTCTCACATTCACAAACCTACTGTAGGCCGACACACCAAATATGAAGATACACTGAAGTTGCAAGTCAAAAACGTTTCTCTCCAGTCAACAGTATCTGATCTCCTCTCCACCTCACGTCAGCCCTTTGCGATCATTTTTTCTATCATCAGCAACAGAGTGACTGAGCACGAGGACAAGTATGGTACAACAACAACGACCACAAAATTACACTTGTATAGCGCCTTTCACACCAGGGGGATGTCCCAAGGAGCTGCAAAGTCATTCGCGTCTGAAACAATTTCGAACACTACAAACGATCCGAGAACATTTGTGGTATCGATTGAAAAGAAATGAGAAACTAACTTGAGATCATGGTCACATGATACAAGCAAACGTTAATTAAGTGTTGAATCAGATAAAATCAGCACAAATTAAGCAACATTACCTGTTCTGAGGAAGTGGCTGAGGCTCATGTGGAGTGGGAGGGGATCAGATACCATGGATTGAAGGAGAAACGCCTTTGACTTGCAAAGTCAGTGTATGTTCAGATGTGGTGTGTCGGCCTAAGGAGTTTTCTGAGTGTGGGAGGGGAATTAGCTCAAATGGTAGAGCGCTCGCTTAGCATGTGAGAGGTAGCGGGATCGATGCCCGCATTCTCCAGTCGAGATTTTCATGCGATGCTTTTTTTATGTAGGGTCACATTCCCCATGAAAATTGAAAGCAAGAAAACCGAGCCAGGTAGGATTCGAACCTACAATCTTCTGATTCGTAGTCAGACGCGTTGTCCATTGCGCCACTGGCCCCAACTGAAAGGAGCTGGCATTTTTACATAAATGATTGCACGAGAGAATGGAAGCCACTGGCACCAAAATATTCCACTTGAACTCACCTGAAAGTGATTGTATGCCTTAATCATTGAAGCTCTATCATTCTTCACAACTAACTTGGAGCCACATCATGAGCAGCACTATAACGAAGCATCAAGTGATTTAGTTGTGGTTGTTTCAGGAAGTTCGTTGGTAAACCTATGGGTTGTGAAGCAATATAAAAGCAACATATTCCTGGGTGCCTTATGTTCTTACCAGGTAGGTGCAGTAAGAATATTACGATTCTGGTCTCTTCCTTGTCCCCCGAACTCTCCGCTCAACTGTACACTGTTAGATAACAGTGAGCTATAGTATTCTAGGACCTTTGTAAACAACGTTCTAACTTCCAGCAATACAAACAATCAATGTGGCTAGATTGGTGCTACTTCTCACACGCTGTATTCCCCACAAGAATAAATTACCCACAATGGTTGTCCATGACGAAGGCCAATATACGCGTCTGATTCTCAAGCTTGACATTTTGGTCCCCAAAAATTCCTTCGAGCCGGAATTGAACCAGCGACCTAAGGATGACTTGGATGTGCATTGCCACTACAGTCCTCCGCTCTACCAGATTGTAGATTCGAATCCTACCTGGCTCGGTTTTCTTGCTTTCAATTTTCATGGGGAATGTGACCCTACATAAAAGAAGCATCACATGAAAATCTCGACTGGAGAATGCGGGCATCGATCCCGCTACCTCTCACATGCTAAGCGAGCGCTCTACCATTTGAGCTAATTCCCCTCCCACACTCAGAAAACTCCTTAGGCCGACACACCACATCTGAACATACACTGACTTTGCAAGTCAAAGGCGTTTCTCCTTCAATCCATGGTATCTGATCCCTTCTCCACTCCACATGAGCCTCAGCCACTTCCTCAGAACAGGTAATGTTGCTTAATTTGTGCTGATTTTATCTGATTCAACACTTAATTAACGTTTGCGTGTATCATGTGACCATGATCTCAAGTTAGTTTCTCATTTCTTTCAATCGATAGCACAAATGTTCTCGGATCGTTTGTAGTGTTCGAAATTGTTTCAGACGCGAATGACTTTCCAGCTCCTTGGGACATCCCCCTGACGTGAAAGGCGCTATTCAAGTGTAATTTCGCGGTCGTTGTTGTTGTACCATACTTGTCCTCGTGCTCAGTCACTCTGTTGCTGATGATAGAAAAAATGATCGCAAAGGGCTAACGTGAGGTGGAGAGGAGATCAGATACCGTTGACTGGAGAGAAATGTTTTTGACTTGCAACTTCAGTGTATCTTCAGATTTGGTGTGTCGGCCTACAGGAGGTTTGTGAATGTGAGAGGGGAATTAGCTCAAATGGTAGAGCGCTCGCTTAGCATGTGAGAGGTAGCAGGATCAATCCCGAACATGGTGGTCAAATGGTGCGTGAGAACATTTTATTGAGTGACTAGAATGAGAATAAAGGGAGCAATTCGCAAAAGTTTGCCCTCTCTGAGGATTGAACTCAGGACCTTCAGATTATGAGACTGACGCGCTGCCTACTGCGCTAAGAAGGCACATTTGCAGCTGTAACTATCAACATCATTGTTCACAAGTAGCACGATTGCAAACGAAGAATAAGTTTGTGAAAAAGCTTTGCAGCCCTGGTGTTGTGACCTTCAATAGCTCAGCTGGTAGAGCGGAGGACTGTAGTGGCTAATGCACATCCAAGTCATCCTTAGGTCGCTGGTTCAATTCCGGCTCGAAGGAATTTTTGTGGACAAAAGTGTCAAGCTTGAGAATCAGACGCGTATATTGGCCTTCGTCATGGACAACCATTGTTGGTATTTTATTCTTGTGGGGCATACAGCATGTGAGAAGTTTCACCATTCTTGTCACATTGATTGTTTGTATTGCTGGAAGTTAGAACGTTATTTACAAAGGTCCTTGAATACTATAATTCACGGTTATCTTACACTCTTGTGAAAAAAAAAGAAATGCTAGACGATAAAAGGATCCGCTTAATTTCCCTTTCCCCCTGCCCCTTCCTTCCTCTTCAACCGTGCTCCGCAATTGACAGGTGGTTTTGGACGCTATCCTGCATGAGGGGCAATGTATAATCTGTGAGGGTTTTGAGACACGTGAAAGATGTGAAAAGGCGAAAAATGAAATTCAAGTATTATTGTTATGATACGACTTGAATACGGTAGATCACATTTAGATTTACTGTTTAATTTCCCGGAACAATATCAGTTGGCTTTTAATACACTAAACAATACTTCTGTATTTCTTACATTCAATTAATGAAAACGCAGAAATTGTAATTGGAACAGATTATGAAATTGTATTTGAACGTATTTTTGGGTGTTTGAGCGGATAAAATCAGTAGAATACAAGTCTTACGCTTTCTGAGAATCACACAAAGGACGATGTGGGATGGAGAGGGACTCAGATAGCAATAGGTTGAGGAGAACAGAAATGGTTTTGTTTTACCACGTGATTGCACCTTAAGATTTGGTGTGTCAGCACCACTGGAGGCTTGTGAGTGTGAGAGGGGAATTAGCTCAAATGGTAGAGCGCTCGCTTTGCATGTGAGAGGTAGCGGGATCGATGCCCGCATTCTCCAGCGTAGTTCTCCCATCTGTTCATTCCTGCACAACAAGGAAATTATTCAACATTGTTTCCTGCAGCTGGATCATGGTGGTCAAAATGGTATATGAGAACATTTTACTGAGTCGCCAGAAGGAGAATAAGGTGCCTTCTCTGTGGATCAAACTCGGGACCTATAGATTCTGAGACTGACAACAATAACAACAACAAGTGTGATTTATATAGTGCCCTCCATGCCGGACGGAGTCTTAGAGCGCTTCACAATAACGGAATCCAGGCGCGAGCCAAGAGGGGGCGGAAAAAAAGTGATTGAAGGCATGGTCGAAATGAAAGGTCTTCAGCTGAGTCATGAAACTTGGAAGAGATGGGCGAGGTGAAGGGAGTGAGGAAGGGAGTTCCAGAGTTTTGGGGCACAGTTGCTGAAGGCACTGCCACCAGAAGTTGTGCGGAGGATTCGGGGGACAAGGAGGAGACCAAAACTGTAACACTCTTACTGCGCCTGAAACTTCCAGCAATACAAACAACATTGGTGCTACTTCTGACGTACTGTATTCCCCACAAGAATGAAACACCCACAAGTGCTGTCCATGAGGAAGTCCAAGATAAACGTCTGATTCTCAAGAATGACATTTTCATTCCCCAAAATTCCTTCAAGCCGCAATTGAACCAGCGACCTAAGGATGACTTGGATGTGCATTCCCACTACAGTCCTCTGCTCTTCCAGCTGAGCTTTTGAAAGTCGCAGTGCTGCAAAGCTGTTTCACAAACTTGTTCTTCATTTGTAATCGTGCGAATTGTGAAAAATGATGGTGATAGTCAATGATGGCTGCACTCAGTGCTTTCTTAGCGCAGTAGGCAGCGCGTCAGTCTCATAATCTGAAGGTCCTGAGTTCAATCCTCAGAGAGGGCAAACTTTTGCAAATTGCTCCCTTTATTCTCATTCTAGTCACAAATATTCTAGCATCGTTTATAGTGTTCGAAATTGTTTCTCTACAGTCGAAAAGAAAGGTCTTCAGCTGATTCCTGAAACTAGGAAGAGAGGGCGTGAGGTTAAGGGAGTCAGGAAGGGAATTCCAGAGTTTTGGGGCGTAGTGGCTGACGGCACGGCCCCCGATAGTTGAGCGGAGGATTCGGGGGACAAGGAGGAGACCAGAACCGTAACACACTTACTGTGCCTAGAAGGTATTGAGTGAAGCCGTTTTCACCGTTGACTGGAGAGAAACGTTTTTGACTTGCAACTTCAGTGTATCTTCAGATTTGGTGTGTCGGCCTACAGGAGGTTTGTGAGTGTGAGAGGGGAATTAGCTCAAATGGTAGAGCGCTCGCTTAGCATGTGCGAGGTAGCAAGATCAATGCCTGCATTCTCCAGTTTACTTTTCCATGTGTTCATTGCTGCACAACAAGGAAAACATTGAGCATTGTATCCATTAGAAATAAAATGCATCCCGAACATGGTGGTCAAATGGTGCGTGAGAACATTTTATTGAGTGGCTAGAATGAGAATAAAGGGAGCAATTCGCAAAAGTTTGCCCTCTCTGAGGATTGAACTCAGGACCTTCAGATTATGAGACTGACGCGTTGCCTACTGCGCTAAGAAGGCACTCAGTGCAGCCATTTGGAGCCGTAACTATCAACATCATTTTTCACAAGTAGCACAATTGCAAATGAAGAATAAGTTTGACCTTCGATAGCTCAGCTGGTAGAGCGGAGGACTGTAGTGGCAATACACATCGAAGTCATCCTTAGGTCGCTGGTTCAATTCCGGCTCGAAGGAATTTTTGGGGACAAAAATGTCATATTGGCCTTCGTCATGGACAACCATTGTGGGTATTTTATTCTTGTGGGGAATACAACGTGTGAGAACTAGCACCAATCTGGTCAGATTGATTGTTTGTATTGCTGGAAGTTAGAACGTTATTTACAAAGGTCCTTGAATACTATAATTCACTGTTATCTTACATTGTAAAGTTGATCGGAGGATTCGGGGGTTATGGATGAGACCAGAACCATAGTACTATTATTGCACGTAGAAGTTAGTTTGTGAGGTGTAGCGGGATCGATGCCTGCATTCTCCAGCATTGTTTGCCATCTATGGAAAACAAGGAAATTTATTGAACACTGTGTCCTGCTGCTTGAACATGGTGGTCAAATGGTACATGAAAACATTTTACTGCATCACTAGAATGGGAATAAAGTGAGCAATTTGCAAACATTTGTCCTCCCTGAGGATCAAACTGAAGACCTTGGGACCTGCACCACTGAGTGCAGCTATTTGCATGCGTAACTATCAGAAAGAGCCGGATTGTAAATGAAAAGCAAATTGATGAAAAAGCTTTGAAAGCCTGGTATTGTGTCCTTCGATAGCTCAGCTGGTAGAGCGGAGGACTGTAGTGGCAATGCACAAGCAAGTTATCCTTAGGTCGCTGGTTCAATTCCGGCTCGAAGGAAGTTTTGGCGATGAAAATATCAAGCTTGAGAATCATGTCCTCATGGACAACCATCGTGGGCATTCTATCCTTGTGTGGAATACAGCATGTGACAATTAGAATCATTGATGCCTAGTCCAATTATTATTTGTATTGCTGGAATTATTATTCATTATTATTATGTGATATTTATTTTTTGTATTGCTGGAAGTTACAAAGTTATTCACAAAGTTACTGAAATACAGTAATTCACTTAGTTGTTTCTGTTGATGGAAGTAGTTCCAACATTGAAAACGTTGCTAAAATATACGTTGTGTTGATAAATCCAAAAATAAATTGACATTATGGTCACATAACACAAGCACATGTGATTTACGTTGAATCAGATAAAATTAGTACAAAATCCACAACGTTGCCTGTTCTGAATACCACATTTAGGGTGATGTGATGTGGATAGGATCTCAGCTGGCATTGATTTGAGGAGAAAAGTGTTTGCCTTGCCACATCACTGCATCTTAAGATTTCTTCCTTAGGTCGCTGGTTCAATTCTGGCTCAAAGGATTTTTGGGGGATATGTCAAGCTGGAGAATCACATCCATACATTTGGCCTCCCAATGGACAACCATTGTGGGTGTTTTTACCATTTTGTTTACAAAGATTTCTGAATACTTTAATTCACTTTAGTTTTTCTGGTGAAATTGGCTGGACAGTAACATTGTTCAAACACCTCAAATTATGCTGCAATATTTGTAGAAAAAACAGAAATTCTAATTTCAACATGTGGTCAAATTGTATGTGAATATATTTTTGAGGATTTCTTGGGGTAAAACTAGTAGAAAGCAAATGTTACATTTTCTGCGGATGACACGGGTCATGTTTGGTGGATAGGGAAGCAGCAACATTTGTATAGGTCCTTTCATGTTGGGAGGACGTCCCAAGGCATTGAAGAGTGTTTCGGACCCAAGCTGGGATCGAGATTGGGGATGTAGGTAGCAAGGCCATGTGGGCTTTAACAGTGAAGACCACGATCTTGAATTGAATCCTCTGAGTGATGGGAAGCTAGTGGAGTCAGGCAAGAATGGGGGTGATAGGTTCACGGAGCTTGGTGTGGGAGAGAACACGGGCTGCAGAATTCTGGATATGCAGCCTCTGGAGGGAGGATTGTGGAGTTTGACAAACAGGCATTGGTATAGTCGAATTTGGACGTGATGAGAGTTTCAGTGGCTTGAGGTGCAAGGTAGTGGCTGAGTCGCTCAGTAATAGTTTGAGGAAAAATATTTTCATCTTACCATATCACTTAAGATTTGGTATTTCTGGAGGCTTGTCAGTGTGAAAGGTAGTGGGATTCTCCAGTTTAGTTTTCCATCTGTTCATTGCTGTGCAACAAGAAAAATATTGAACATGCTGTCCCGAAGAAGCAAAGGGGGAAAAATGCAACCTGAACATGGTTGTCAAATGGTATGTGAGAACATTTTACTGAGTGGGATAACATTCAGCTCGAGTCTGTTCCACCATTCTGTTGGACATCCTCCTGATGTGAAAGCCACTACAGTATACAAATCTAATCTGTTGTTGATGTTACAAGATCATAGCTGATCTATACCTCAACTCCCATTTATCTAACTTTGCTCCATGTCCCTTGCACCACCAACGGTGGGCAGGCCATGTCACTTCTAGACCTTTACGATGAGGTATTTAAATAATGTCTCAACGTCAATTGTTTATTGAGATCTTCTTGAAGCACAGACATTGTTGTTTTATTAATATAGGTAGAAGAAGACAGAAGATTACAACCAACTAGATTGTTAGTGGAAACAAATTCAAATAAAAAATAAGCACCTCAGCTTTAAGTTATATATTGTTCACATCATAACTTAAGAATTGGTTCACATTGGTGAATTAATAATTTGAGTAAAAATCATCCTTATATTTGATATAGCACCTGTCATATCCTGAGGACTCCCAAAGCACTACATAGTATAAAGTTGATTTTATTTTGAGGGAAAATTATAAACTACTGAACATCAGATGATGCACCGGTGTCACTTATTCTGTATGCATCAAACTTTTTAAACTAATGTAGCATCCATTCATTGTCTTGCTTTGTCCCTATTCAATGACAGGATGCAAAATTTGTAAGAGTTTTTAAGGATTATTCTAAAAATGTGAAAGTACCTTTCATTCAAAATGTAGTTTAAAGCTAAATTGTAATTGTTCATATTAGTCAGTTTATCACACAAGTTCCAAGTTAATAGACAAGAGTAGAAGGCATTCACAACACCTTCACTGTTACACCAGTTTTTGATCATAACCATAAATACTGGTTACAAAAAGATATTGATACACATTTCTCATTTTAATTAAAGCACACATTCTTATTTCTACCCATGATCTCCTTCCAGCTTTGTGAAATCCAACTTGTCATGACAGCAAAAATGCAAAATACTGCAGATGCTGGAAATCTGAAAAACAGAAATAGTTGGGAACACTCAACAGGTCAAGCAGCATCTATGGAAAAAGAAAAGTGAGTGAACATTTCGGGTCCATGACCCTTCGTCAGACCTGGGGCATGTTGGGAGGGAGAACGCAATATGCCCTAGTTCTGACGAAGGATCGTGGACCCGAAACATTGACTCACTTTTTCGTTCTCCATAGATGCTGCCCTACCTACTGAGTGTTCCCAACAATTTATTTTTGTGTTGCCATGGCAGCATCAGTCCAAATACCAGATATAATTAATCCGATTTAATGCTTTCATTATTCATCATCTAATATTAGGTCGCGATCATCCCTTGTGAACTTCACTTTCTTGTCATGCCTTCGGACATGATCTTCATTTCTCTTTTCCAAAAATTCGATCTATAAAACGCAATAAACACAGACAGACATCGTAAGCTAATCAATAGATTCCACTCTTCTGGATACAATACCTCAAAACAGTTTCACAAGAAGATGAAAAATGATATCCATCATTAAAGCTAGTTAAAAATAAAGTTTGAAACAAATTAACCTATGCTCTGAAATACTTTATCAGGGTAGTAATCGTGAGGACTGACAACAAATTGGA
Organism: Hydrolagus colliei; assembly: GCA_035084275.1. Lineage (NCBI taxonomy): Eukaryota > Metazoa > Chordata > Chondrichthyes > Chimaeriformes > Chimaeridae > Hydrolagus > Hydrolagus colliei. Next base: position 96,179,308 of record CM068743.1, on the reverse strand, counting down.
TAGGTTGGCTTTGAAGTTATTGAAAGTGAGAAGAATCCTTGCCAGTGCTTTGGAACACTGTGGACCCACCCGGCGTGGGAACTAGGTTACCAAAACTATTAAAGAGGGTCAATTTGATTATCACATTCAGTTACCAAACACATCATGTTGAAGCCAGCTGAACCTCAAGAACCTGATCATACTTTGTTCATAACATGGGTCTAAGGTATTGGGCTGATATGTAAGTATTTCTCTGCTAACTATCATTACTGGAAATATTTTCATATGTCCTCATGTGGAATTTCCAACCAAGCATCAGTGTTGAGATTATAGGAACAAAGTTCTCACCTCAGCAACAAAGTCCACTTCATCTTCTGCGTTTATATCTAAACTAGTGACAACATTGAAGAGCTCTCTTTCATTCAATGCATCTGCAACGCCTGCCTTCTGGAAGAACTGCAACAAAATAACAGAGTTGATAAGTTTTACAAAGGTACCCTTCGATCATAATCTTTAAGCAAATCCTAGGTTACAGTGCACAAGTTACATACAAATCTGCTTAGAAACTTACCACTCATTAACTTTCATTTGAATTCTGAACAACTTTCAAAGTACAGTACTATAATTTTTAATATACCCAAATACTTACAGTGCTGTATCAGCTGACACTGATATCAAAGTCCCAGAAGGTACACCCGCCTGACTCAGAGAGAGACAGATAACAACTGGGCCAAAGTGCTAATGCAATAACTAATAAATATTTTAATAAACAAGCTGTTTAAAATTCAAAATAGAAATTCCAGACTATTTCTGAAGCAGTAACTGTCCAGCGCCTTGGGACGTCCTCCTGACATGAAAGGCGCTAGACAAATGTCATTTCGTTGTTGTTAAATTTTCCAAGTGAAGTTAAAGACTGTTGTTTCAGCCATGTTCTGGTTCAAGAGACTAAGTCCCTGCAACATGCAACAATAAATGGGTTTACCTGTGAGACATTTTTACAGTCCCTGAAGAGAAACTTGAGTCCATGAGGATGGGTGGGCTCCACAGACTGACTGACGTCAATCAACCAAACCTGTACAAGAAACATTAGCACCATACAATAACGTACATTGCAGATAATTTTCAACCCAATCTGGTTATTATTATTATATAATAATGTACATTACACAGATAATTCACAACCCAATCTGACCATTCATTCTTTAAAGAATATCAAACACAATGTGAGCCAGGAATAAACAAGGAAAACATTATGCTGAGCTAAACTAAACCAGTTGAGCTTAGATCAGCAGACATAATTTGTATAGTATATATAATACAATGCTCTGGTCAAGCTATGGTGCATATTACATACAGTTCTGGCCACTGTGACATTAGGTGTCTGCCCAGTCTCTAGAGATAGTGCAGAAGAGAGCATTAAGGATCATCCTGTGTTAGAGGAAGGAGCTCTGAGCAATAATTTACATAAGCGAGAATTTTTCACTCTTAAGAGATGACTGAAAGGAACCTCATGGGTATCTAAAATTTTTTAAAGAACTAAAAAAAAGTTAACCTATTTCAAAACTTTAGATTTATGGTTGCAAAGGGCAATTTCAGATACCAGGAAGTTTTTCCTTACTCGGAAGATAATTAATGATTGGAACAGGTTGCCTATCTTCCTATGACAACAGATATGGCCAAAGTAGGTTTTAAGATAGGATAGACAGATGGAGATAAGATGAAGGCTATATAGGTTAGGGGTGTGGCACGGGGAGGGTGGGGAATGCACAGCAAGCATGTTAGCTGTGTGGCATTTGAGATAAGTTGAAACTTATGGGCGGTGGAGCTCATGAGACCAGCAAGAAGTGTGTCTGAAAAATACAGATGGAAGATAAAACATGAGTTCTGGTTTTGATAGCAAGATGGAGCAGAGGCGAATGTTGTGGCGGAAGTGAAGAAAAATATTCTAAGGGAGAAGGGAGGTTGAAGCTCAAAATGGATGCATGGTCATGCAAACTGTGAATTTAAGAGATAGGCCAAGGTAGTCTGAGCCAAAACTGAGGAGATAACAACAACAACAACTTTGATTTATATGGTGCCCCCCATGCCAGACGGTGTTTCAGAGTGCTGCATAATAACGGATCCCAGGCCCAAGCCAGGAGCAGGGGGACAAAGGTGACAAACGGCGCGGTCCAAGAGAAAGGTCTTCAGCTGAGGCCTGAAACTGGGAAGGGGGAGAGGCAAAGGGAGTGAGGAAGAGAGTTCCAGAGCCTCGGGGCATAGTGGCTGAAGGCACGGCCGTCGATGGTGGAGCAGAGGATTCGGGGGACAAGGAGAAGGCCAGACCCGGTGGAGCAAAGGTAACGGGTGCTGGTTTGAGGAGAGGAGGTTGGAGAGGTAGGGGGGTGGAGAGGAATGGAGGGATTTGAAAACAAGAGTGAGGATCTTGAAATTGAAGATGGAAATCGGAGACATTGGCAAGAGCCAAGGAGCCTGCGTTCTGTCATCCGTATGGAACTGCAGGAAATTATGGTACATTGGGGGTCTTGATTTTTGACACAAACAGACAGAACATCAGTGCATCTGAAATCAAGAGAGGAAACTTAGATTTGAGTGTTAAGTCATAAACTTATGGAAATTAACCCTGTGTCTGACGTCACCAAGAGGGAGCATGCAGATGAGGAAAAGACCAAGGATACAATGGAGTGACCATACAAAGGATGAAGGAAAAACCACTAGATGCAATGGAGGTGGTAAGTCAAGTATGGTTCAAACTAGGAATATGGAGTTCCACTTAGGTGGGATGAGGAAGGAGAGGTGATTGTGGATAGAGTGTCAATGTGTTAACAGCAGCAGAGAGGAAGGACTCTTGAAATTATTTAAGTCTAGCATGTATGTACTTTGTGTTAAATTTGAGCTCTTTGTTGGTTGCAGTTCAAAAAGAAGCTGAGCACACAGCAGCACCTCATTCAACTATCATTCTTCACACATGAGCCGAGCTGTCAGTGTCAACTATTCTACCACAAAGGACATCATAGCTGAGCTCAACTGCATAATACAACAATGTGTATAACACACATAATAACTATTCCTTACCTTCCTCATATGCCAAAGCAGGTTGTACTCGCTGAGATCAGCATGAACAAGATTGCATTCTTTGTAGAGTTGTTGCATCATCTACAAGACAAATCAAACCATCAACCTATGGCTTTAAGGCAGCTTCAGGCTGGGAACAGGTTTCCATGGGAGTCTTTGCCTAAATAAGCCTCCCTTAACATCTTTAAAGTTTATTTATTTAGAATGATAAAGCAATTTGAATGTAAGACAGCTGAACACAATTGCCAATGAAGTGTGACAAATAGCAATCAATTTCTACACAGAATGAAAAGCTTACATCTAAAACCTGGTAGTAGGCTAGTTTCATATCTTCAGAACTCAGCTTGACATCCTTTAACTTAGGTGCTGGAACTTGATCTTGGCCTACAAACGACATCACCAGAATATGCTTCTTCAGAACCACCACCTCTGGACAACAAATTCCAGCTTTCTGCATTCTGAAAAATAAATCAGTGCAATTGTAGAGCTATATCACAATAAAGTACAACACAGAGTACAATGGCAATGCACAGAAAAGGTAAGATGGGATATGTAAATCCAATTTCAATGTAATAGCTTCTGGGAAGAAATATGGAAGTTCATTTGAGACAATGACCAAATCTTATTTTCCTGCTAATACTTACTTATCTAGGTTCACGTGAGATGTGGCACTGCTTTTTTTCACCCGCGACATATTGCCAGTCTCCGGCAATACCTTGCCCCAAATGCCGCTGAAACTCTGGTCCATGGACTTTGTCACCTCTCGGCTGGATTATGCAAATGCACTCCTCACTGGTCTCCCCTCCACCACAATCCATAAAATCCAGCTCATTCAGAACTCTGCCGCCCGCATTCTCACCTGCACCAAACTTCGCTCCCCGATTACCCCAGTCCTTGTCAGATTTCACTGGCTCCCTGTCCTGGAGAAGATCGATTTCAAGTTCCTCACTCTTGTTTTCAAATCTCTCCGCTCCTCTGCACCCCCTTACCTCTCTGACCTCCTCTCTCCCCAACACAGCACCCGTTGCCTTCGCTCCTCTGGTTCTGGTCTCCTCGTCACTGAATCCTCCACTCCACCATCAGCGGCCGTGCCTTCAGCCACCACGCCCCTAGGCTCTGGAACTCCCTTCCTCACTCCCTTCGCCTTGTCCCCTCTCTTCCTAGTTTCAGGTCTCAGCTAAAGACCTTTATTTTCGACCGCGCCTTCGGTCACATTTTTCCCCCTGCCCGGGATCCGTTATTGTGAAACGCTCTGAGACACCGTCTGGCGTGGAAGGCGCTATATAAATCAAAGCTGTTATTTTTTGTGTGGGGCATTGTACGATTGCTTAGAATGCACAGGTAAAAAGCCGTGAGATTCACCAGGTTACTATGTTTTAAGATTTTCAATGCAAAAATGCAATTGTAATCCCAGATCACAATGCTAAACTACAACACGGTTTATTGCAAGAAAAACATTTGTGCATCATCAGCTGTGATACGTTATAAAATGCAGCAGTGAAGTTTATGCATGCCAGTGCTGCAGACTGTAGGTTTAGTTTTACATAACATTGGTAAAAGATGGAATTTAAAAACCTAGAGGAAACTATAATTGAGCTCCAATTGCATTTCAAAGAGGAAGGCTTCAGAGAAAGATTCAGATAAAAGTTTAGGTAGGTTGAAGGAGAAAAATCATACCTCATTAAATTATGCATTTCTTTCTCTGCCCACAAGCGGATGATTTTTCGTGGATTCAACTTGCCAAAGCGGTCTTTGAACCTATTGTCATCCTTAATGTACTTATCACGGGTTTTGAATTCATTAAGTGTTGTCTTAAAGACTTTGATAGCACATTCAGAAGGCACGATATGTTCATTGATCCTAATAAGAGATAAATTATGTTCAATAAATTTTGCAAATATAGATTCCAACTATAAATAAAATAGTTTTTAACACACATTTTGCAGTGTAATACCCAGAAGATGTTAGAAAGTGTAATAATCAGTAACTGTTGCTGTAAAAATGCAACAGCTATGGCTACTAGATTCATTCACGATTACATCTGCAATCGTCTCTCCCCGATTAGTCTGGAGAGGATGGACAGGTCAGAGGGCATGAGGATACAAATGTGCTTAGCAAAGCTGGTTGCTTTCTTCTACACTCTTCCGCTAAAGCACTCTGAGTAGCTAGTGCTGTCTTGATCTCTATCACCAGGAACATGGAATCAGGCACAATTTGATTTAAGAAAACAAATAATAAAATAAAATTGGTCATTTTGTGCTATGCACAATTGGCTACCACTTTTCAGCCACGAAATATAATCAATTTACAGTATATTCTATGATGCGCTTTGAGACATCTTAAAGTCCTCATAAGGCACTATATCAAATGCAAGGATTATTATTATCCACTATTACTGTGAGCCTGACTATTATAATTAATTTCAGCTGTATACCTTTATTCGGCACAAAAAAAGTGCAGTTATTTTTAATTACAGGTTTATGCAAAGATTTGATCAGTTGTCCCTCCTTGTCTGGCCTATGGCCTATTCTGTAATACATACCTTCCTCCATTGGCATGCAAGACCACCGACTCTTTCCCCGTGCTAATGCAGCCATTGACATTTTCCAATAACCCGGCATTTACCATTTTATACAGCAGCAGGCGGGTTTTAGTGTCTACAGCTTGTTCCTGAGGTGGGAAAAATATTAAAAAGCATACGATTGATTTAGATTTCATCTTAAAATTTTGATTAATCTAAAACTGTAAAACACATAGTTAGGAATCCTGGTTACATTGCTATCCTGCCGATTGCACTATAGATATTGATGCTCAGAGATAAGTAGGTTTAATTGCTGGTCTCACTTGAAAAATGCCAATGAGATAACTGTTGCCTTTTTCCACAAGATTTTGCACTTATATAATACCATCCACACAGGGTAGGACCTCAGAGCACTTAATATTGGCAGAGTCTGACTCCAAGCCGGGTGGGTGGGGGAGAGGTAGAGAACATTCATCACATTTCAGCTGGTAGCCAAACCAGCACAATTCATGAAGTGAATTCTTGAGCAGAACAGGAAGAGAAAATTATATGCCTTTCTTATTGAAGATAAACTAAAATTCAGATATCTTTGTAAACCACCATTTGGCTATCTAGTAAATTATAATCTGGGTATACCTGGAAATCAGACATTGAAATTAACATAGCCATCATTTTGTTCAGTTTTCTTCCGTAGTTGCACCTATTACTGACAATTTTACCCAAAATATCCAGAGTAGCAACATCAAAAGCATATCTACCCTGTCTAGAAACTGGACACCTAAGACTGTCTGAAATTCACAGATTTCTTATGGATAAAGGGTTTAAGGGATATGGGGATAAAGCGGATAGGTGGGGTTAGATTAGAAGATCAGCCAGGATCTTATTGAATGACGGGGCAGGCTCGAGGGGCTGAATGGCCTCCTCCTGCTCCTTATGTTCTATGAACCAAGATATTGTATCAATAAAGCAATTAAAATTTTAAATGGCTAGATTGAGCCCAATCATTTTCTCATTCCTACTTTATGTACCTACAATACTGAAATGGAATAAAGTTCATTGCAATTTATAACACAAGTTTGAACTCCAGGATATGCCATAGAAAAATTCCTTTCATATAATGTTTTTTTAAAATATAACATCTTAAATTTTTAGTTAAGACATTGAAATACTGGATCTCCTCTCTATATGTTGTCCGAATATATGTTTCGATTCTACTTTGTCGATTAATTAATAAATAGTTAGAAAAAAATATAGAAAATTGGATGAATTGATGGGATATTAGCTGATTACGTTATATTAATTGTTTAGTAAATATATAAATAAGATAATAAATACAATTAATAGAACACTTACTTGAGATGGTTGATGTGGTCAGTGGGTGGAGTCATTCAGATGAAAGGGCAGGATTCCCTGCCTCTTGTACGGATCTCCAGAGGGGCCTGATCACATCAACCATCTCCAGTAAGTCTTCTCTTAATTGTATTTTTATCACCTCACGGCTGGATTACGGAAATTCTCTCCTAGTCGGCCTCCCCAGTTCCTCCATTCATAGGCTGCAGGTCATCCAAAACTCTGCAGCCCGTGTACTATCCCGCACCCGCCTCCGTGACCACATAACCCCCACCCTCGCCCGTCTCCACTGGCTCCCCATCCTCCAGAGGATCGAGTTTAAGATCCTCGTCCTCACCTACAAGGCCTTACACGGCCTTGCCCCATCCTACCTAACCGATCTACTCTCCCCCTACACGCCCACCCGGACCCTCCGTTCAACAGGACTTGGCCTGCTCCAAGCCCCCCTGCCCGAACCGCCCCACCATCGGAGGCCGGGCCTTCAGTTTCTCCACTCCCACCTTATGGAATGCCATCCCTCAATCCCTCCGTTTCGCCTCTTCCCTTTCCTCTTTCAAGGCCGGTTTGAAGACTTTCCTCTTCGATCGTGCCTTTTGTTCCACCCCGAACTCTTTTACCTCCCCTTCGTGTTTCACCCCTTCCCAAACACTCCCCTCCCAGCTCGGGTCACACGCCTCTTGTTCAGCGCCTTGGGACGTCCTCCCGACGTGAAAGGCGCTCTATAAATGTAAATTGTTGTTGTTGTTGTTATTTATATATTTAATTTTTTATTTTAATTTTCAATACTATTGTTGTTTTTGTTCTTTATTTAATATTAATGTAAGAACATTTAGACTGGAAATGTAGTGAAGGAACGTAACCTCTATTGATAGCATTATGGCCTATGGTAATTTAAGTTTTGCTTTAGGTTGTTTCACCTAAAATCGCACTTTTCAAGAACACATCCCCGACATTAATTGAGGAGTCCCAGTATTCAGCAGACAACCATGGACAGTTTGTAGAGACAAAATGGTCATCAGCATTCTCTTCACTTGCGGCTATTATCACCATTCTTTACGTCAGTATCACACATATAACTAGGTACAGAACTTACTGAAGTAGAGTGTTCCTTTTTCTCATGAAGCCTAGCACTGCGGCGCTGCTCGGAGATCGAGTGCTGCTTCAGGGCATTAAATACACGATTAGATAGTTTCAAGTCCATTCCGATTCCATCTCCAACTTGGAATTCTGGAGCAAACTACAAAGAAGAAAGGATACAAGTCTTTGAAACAAAAATCAATAAACTTGCACAATTTGTTTTTATTTTTTAAAAATTTAAAAAAACCTTTAATCAGATTTTAAAGTTTTAACCCTATTCTGTTTAACCCTGGAGACATTTTTCATAGGGGAGACCTTCGAGGTCTGGCTTTCACTCAAATACAGTCAAATCTATCCAGAGGTTAATAATCTAAACGTTGTGTACTTACACCAGTTGATAAAATACTCTAGAACAAGTACTTACATTCTCCATTCTAGCTGTGTTCTTTCTACCACACATCTCTTCATCATGCTTGGTGGTAATGTCTTTTCCTTTTCCAATAAATCCTCGCTTTGGGGCATTTGATTGTTTAGCTGTGACACAAGGTAAAAAGATTTTCAAGAGTCATTTTATGTTTTTTAAAAAATCCACAGCAAGTATAACTGAAAAATAAAATAGGATTCTACACATTGTAGAGATTACTTGTACCATACTCATGGCAAATTTAACATGACTGGTCTTCAGTTCTGCTGACAAGTTAATTTGGAACCTAAACATTCCCAAGTGGCTATGAATTTACTTTTTGGACTAAAATATGCCCATTACACCTCCAGCATTGTGCAACATGTGTTGATTTAATAGAAGTTTACTCACTAATCTCAATAATTCTGATTATAAATTATATCTCTGATTATAAATAAATCCAAAAATATTTTTGCAGGATATGAAAAACATGTTTTGAGGTTAAAAAGCTTGTATCAACAGTGAAAAGTAAATTAATCCAGTTCTAGTGAAACCTTTCCAGAATATACTCACATCAGAAAACAGCACCAAATTAAATGCAAGTTCAGCCCAAATCCTTTCCTGCACTACCCTCTGTATAGCCATCAATCCTCTCCACTGTCAACTGTGTCCTGCAACTCTACCTGGTTGTCAAATCTATCACCCTTGTCTCATCCTGCCTCTGCAATCTTCCCTGCCTCATGCTCCCACTACATTCCATTCTCTGAAAGCCTCTTCTAAAATACATTGACTTCACACACTCCCTCTCCACTTTCAAAACGCTTAGCCTACTGCATCATACCTTCAGTCAATTCCCTCTTATTTCCCACCTTGCTCAGGGTTCCACTCTTGAGGCCCTCAAATATGTTTTCCTGACAGATGCTGTATAAGTGCAAGTTGTAAATGATGTTTTAAGAGGAATAAGTTTTGAAGGAACCATTAGAAACTACAGCCCGGAAAGAAAGTGGTTAAAAGGAAGAAATATTAACATCACACTATATTGCTCATGTAATCACATTACCAGCTCTGTAGGGATCATGGTGAGTATCCTGCCAATCCACTTCATCCTCTGAACTCTCACTGTCTTCAAAAGGATGTACTTTTCGATAATTTTCAAAGGAAATAGAAACTGGAATAAAAACAAAGAGTACATAGAAATAGAATGACATGGAAACAGACTATTAGACACAACTAGTCTGTACCAGTGGTTGCACTTCACATATACTTCCATCTTTCCTAATCCCCTCTTCTATACTCCTTTCTTCATGTAAACATCAAGTTTCCTCTTGATTGTGTTAAGACTCCATGCTCAACCATAACATCTGCAATGTTCCACATACATTTGAGTAACAAAGGCCCTCCTATCTCCTTTAATATCTGCTATTGGCCATTTTTCATTGCATATAGAAAATGTTCCAAATTATAGTATAATTTCCCTATTTCTGAGATAGCAGAACATATCAAATTATAACACAATCCTTACCTTTGATATGGAATGTTTCCTGTCAGGAGTATGTCTCAAAGCACTTCACAGGAAAAAGTATTAAGAGAAGTGGCTGTATGCTTGTTGCTGCTGTGCTCAGTAATTTTGATGAATTATTTTGTCAGCTTGAGCAGTAGACATCAAACTATAACCTAATTTTTCTTGGAATTACAAGTATTTGATATTCAATAGTATTCAAAACTTAAACAATTTTTGTTTCATGAATGGAGGGTTAGTAATCTGCATTTATTATTTACTGTGAATGTTTTCATAATCTGTACAGAAATGTTTGAATTGAGCAAAACAGAATTTTTTATGCTTTACTCCTCACTACGTCAGCTCAATGTTTTAGCCATGGGAAATTTCCGTACACTGTACAGATGCATGTTAAAGATCCCAAGGCACCATTTGGAAAAGAGGAATTTCTCCTGGCCAAAAATCCCCTTGATAAAAATTGGTATTCACTTCATAAATGAATGGGCATAGCTCTGCACAAATGCGTTGCTGTGTTTACGTACAACATACAGCCACTTCTCTTAATACTTTTTCCTGTGAAGTGCTTTGAGACATACAGGAAACATTCCATATCAAGGGTAAGGATTATGTTATAATTTGATATAATCCTTTCAGAATATGCATTTTATTATTTTCCTAATGCTGCAGAGGAAATTTCCTAAATCAGTTCAGTATCTTAGCCTCTAACACAATTCCTGGTAACCCATTTTTACAACTGTTGATTACTTAGTTGTGATGAAGCTAATATTATCAAATGACAAATTGATTCATGAATTTACCTCGGATGCAGAAATATCTGTAAAGATTAAAAACATCACTATTATCTATACCTTTGCTGTCTCCATTGAGTTTACTCTCTTCCCGTCGAAGCTGTGCATCAGATTCTCTGTCAAATTCCATTTGTAGCATTTGAGCTAAAAGGAGGTCACTAGAAGTCTCACCTCCCTCTCCAACGAGAGCAATCTTATCAATGCTGAACACACAAGAAAAGGAGGTTGAAAATCACCTGTCCCATCATTGCTCTAAAAATTTTTATTTACAGAATCAAAAGCAAAACATCTCTTAGTGTTTATATTAACCAGAATAAATCAGATTGCAGAAATTTTCTAGCATTTTCAGCAGCATGGTTTAATCAAGATCGTGTTACAGGGTAAACGTAACATTAAAAAAATTGTTAAATAAAGTTGAACATGAGTATGTGGGAACACTGGATAAGGGCAACAACACTTTCCCCACTCTGCTTCCTAAACTGCTGAATAGTTTCAACACTCATTGCTTGAGCTCATGTCCAATAAATCCAATCAGGTCAGGATGAAACTTTGGCCAAGTTTCCTTACTCCACATGCCTTATAATAATCCCTTAAAAAAATACAATTAAAAAATTGGTAATTTCTAGCCACGTTTGTGGGACGCTGCTGTGCGCAATTGGCTGCCGCGTTTGGCCCACAAATATAGTCAATTCACTTTACAGTATATTCTGTGATGCACTTTGAGACTTCTGGAAGATGTGAAAAGCGCTATATCAAATGCAAAGATTATAAATGTGTTGCAGGAAGGAGCAAATCTGTACTATCTGGAAATGCTTAAAGTAAACAAACGTTACCTATTACCCACACACCATTCATTTTGATGGATAAGATAGTTAACGAGAACACATTTGAGTTTTCCAAAATAAAAATTAATGTGTCCAATGCCGCTAACATTAGGGCAATGGCTCCTAAATGACTGACCAATTAAAATTCATCGCTCCTTGATCGGGCAGCTTTCTCCCTCGACACCCAGCTCCCACAATTTTCTCTGTCCTGGCTAACTGATAAAATCAATAGAATAATGATAGTTCTGGACAAATGAATGCTCACAGGTGAAGATAGTATTGCTATGATTATGGCATGTCTGGCAAGCCAAGAACTGTGGTTATGGGAGCTTTCTCTTCTTTTCAGTAGCTATTTCAATGTCACTGGTTACTTTGTTTTGATTTCACCCACAAATTTACAGTTAATTCACTTTACAGTATATTCTGTGAAGCGCTTTGAGGGGTCGATAAGATGTGAAAAGCGCTATATCAAATGCAAAGGTTTATTATTGTTATTATTACTTGCTACTTTGTTTTGATTGGTAGTGATTTTAAAACTAGCTTTTAGCAATGCCATTGACAGTTTCCCATTGATAGTTCATCCATCTACATTGTTTCCCATAACATTTTAAATTAACTAGCTATTTTGTTTCATTTGTAGATGCAAAATGATCTAAGCTGTGAGCATTGTTTAGGGAACAATGTATCTAATCAAAACTATTATTGTCTGGACTAATCTGAAATGAGCAATGATCAAGTCATTACCAGCATTACAAAGCCTTGTGCTTATTCCAGGATTTGCTGACTGTGTACTGCCACCCTGAAGTTATTTTTCAGCTCCATAAAACGAGGCAAAAACTTGGTACATACTCAATGGCGTTAGGGAAGGCTGAAATTTCCTCCTGTTGCTGCAATTCTTTTGCAAGTTCTTCACTCATTACATCCGAAAGTGAGCAGGGGGTCACTGTGGGCAATGGTGCCCCCCAAGGTGACTGTAAAGGAGAAAATCACAACATTAAAGTATGAACAGAAGCTCAAATAAAAGTGATGTTCGCTGTTTCAATATAAATGGAGTCCTGAGTAATTTGACCAAGTAATGCAATAATTTAAGATCCTTCAGGAAACATCATTTCAGCATTCAAATTAATTATGATCTAACATTAGATGTTACTATTGAGAAATGGCGAGATCAACTAGGCTTCACCCAGACCTATCTTGTGATGTTACAATCCCATAATTACATAAATACAGATGGTCAAGGCACTCAAGCATAGGTGACTAATGTGGTATAGCAATAAGAATTCTTGCAATACCAAAGACTAAATGCTAATCGAAATTAGTGCTAAATGAAACTTCAAAATATAATGTTGGCTAGAAGCTTAAGAGGTACTATTAGAATTGATTGTTTATTAAAAGTTTCAGAATGGATCCTGGGAAAACAAAACACTTGGGAGAATACAGGTAGACCCCGCAGTAACCCCGCTTACTGAACGCCCAGTTAACGAAAGTTCACTATAACGAGGGTTTCTATTTGTACCACTTATCCGCTTAACAAAGGCTGCTTCGCTATAACGAATGATTACACACACTTTAAATCTCGTGGGCTTCTCGTGCGCAGCTTCTCATGGGTAGCGTCTCTTCCGGTTGCCCCAGCAACACCCGCTCAGTCTTTAGCGTGCCTCAGTTAAGCAGTGCAGTGCAGCCCTTCCCATATGGGAGGAGGTTAAGCGGTAGGAGGCTTTGTGGTTTCAATAATAGTAAGTTGAGGACTATCTGTATTTTATTGTTTATGGTTGTATTTACTAACATTTTAATATTGTATTTAAAGTTGTGTAGCCTTCAATAGCAGTTATATCTACCTTAGGCCTTCACTAGTACAGGTTGAGCGTCCTGAATTAAGGCCTGTAGCCGAACCCAGGTTCGGGTATTTCCGGATAAATCGGAACACCAGAAGCGTGTCATGTGTCCGGAAATGCTGAGGATGCGATATTTCAGTGCGGTGACTGTGATGACCTGGCCTGGAGCAGGTAGGATTGGCGTTTTTATTCTTGCAATTTTTAATCACATTCCGTATTCCGGAACTCCAGATTTTGTAACTCCGGATTTTGGCCGCTCAACCTGTACACTGAAAATGTTAGCGCTAGGAACTGCTAGGAACTAAACTGATTTTAGCGAGGAGGCTCAGATCGGGGTGGCGTTTTGACTGCGGCCAAATAAAGTAATACAGTTAAACTCTCGCTTAACCAAATTTTCTGCTTACCGAAGGGTTTTAAAGTCCCTTCGTTAAGCGGGGTCTACCTGCACATGGTTTAAATGATACATCTTTCACGTTATTGAAAGGGAAGAGAAGATACTAGTGGGATACACAACATGAGAAAAACATTTTGCTAAGCAGTAGCTTCTCAGAATTACAATCATCTATGTAATATGAACTAATATTGTCCCCACAAAAAATAGATTGTATTGAAATTCATATCCAGCCATATTATAATCACCAATATGACTGACATAAGAATAAATCCTTATACTGTACTATATTCAGTGACGCAAGCAGGTGTTCACTTGATCTGGAGTGTACAAATAAGCAATGATATATCTATCCTTTCTCAGATCCAAGCTATTTTTGCCTTCTGTGCATTTCTAAACTACTCTCCAACTCTATCCAATTTGTTAACCCTTGCAAACTGCAAGTCTGATTGACATTTGATTGAGCTTGGTGTATGTATATTTCACCATAGCAAATGCCACATAACTTTGAAATGCAACATGCATTATTCATACTGTGTAAAAAGTTAGAAAAAAAATTGGTAGTGTATCACAAAAATTGCAGCAACAATGGGTTTAAAAAGCAATCCTGTCACCTTGTGATATGACTTATGGAATCGAATTCTCCATTCTCTAAAAGGAACAGAAGCAAAGTTAGGCTGTTTGTAATAGCCTCAAATTGATCACTCAAAAGAAAACATTTACTCTACATTAATAACTTGGCAGTTCCAGTCAAACATCCCTTAGGATTTCTGCTCTGGAAAACATCAGATTAGTGCCAGTAACACACTCAGGGTTAACAAAAATATTCAAGTTGTTCAATATTTGCTTTTGTGGTACATTAAATAATACGAACAAAAAGTGCTGTGTCACGCCGAACATTTCAACACAATTTCGTTAACTAGATAATGAGTCACACACATCCTTTCTTTGGTCAGCTGGATGTCTGACACATGTGAAAACATCACCATGCTTAAGAGTATCCAAACCAAACTGAGAATTCCATACATCCCACCTACACGTGGAAATCCCAGAGATAGATTGATGGAATGCGCACTCTCATCCTGGAGAGCATATCCTGCTTACCTAACTCTAGAAAGTATTAGTACTAGTTCAGCTGCAAGGTGACCCACTTATCTCCCCCCACCCCCAGGGGGATAGTCATTAGTTGGTTGTTCCAACTGATACACGCAGGTTTGTGCCCACACTTAAAACAGATCGCCAAGATGTCAAATGGATGAACACAGAAGAACTCTACCAAGTATTAACAACAATAACATTATGTATTTGCATTTATATAGTTCCCTTTCATGTGGTGTAGCATTCTGGGCATGTCACAGTGGTGGAGCCTGCCGTTGAGCCAGAGAAGAATGTGAACACAGTACAGTCAAAGAAAAAGGTCTTCAGGCATGTTATGAAAATGGGGAAGGAGGGGGCAAGGCAGAGGGATTGGGTGAGGGAGAGGGGCAGAGTACCAAAGTTTGGGGGCATAGAGGCTGAAAGTATGGCCATCAATGATGAAGTAGAGAAGATGAGGGACAAGTAGAAGGCCCAGCAGAAGCAGCAGATTGTGAAGTGGAGAGTAAGCAAGTTGAGTGAGAGGATCTTGAAGTCCATTCGTTCAATTCAGTGGAGCCTAACGAGGCCTGGTGTGATGGGGATATGGATATTACAGCAGGCGGGTGGGTATACGGGCAGCAGTTATAATAACAATAATAATAATAATCCTCGCCTTCTAGACGTCTCAAAGCACTTTACAAAATATACTGTTAAGTGAATTGACTATATTTTTTGTGGGCAAAAACACGGCAACCGATTGCGCACAGCAGTGTCCCACAGTCATGGATTGAAATGACCAATTTTTTTTCGGGGGGCGGGGTGGAGGGATTATTATTAGGCATGTGGAGTAAGGTAACTTGCCCAAGGTTTCGCCCTGACCTGCCTGGATTCAAACACACGTCTCACGCTTGTAAGCCGAGTGCTCCAACTACTGAGCTAAGGGACTGTCACAGTTGTGGGTTAATGACGCACATTTTATTTTAATCATCAGATTAAAGTCTTTCATGTCTGCTGAGTTCATTCTGTACCTTGGGTGTCCAGGGCGCGGAGGGGCCAGGACCTGCCACCTGCTCCATGTCACTGTTCCTGTCCAGGGGACACAGCAGCTCCTTGACTTGACTTGACCTCACTCTCCTCTCCTCTCCCACTGCCAACAAGCTCCCACTCCTTCTCTCCACGTCCGCTTCTCTTTCTCTCCCCCTTCTCCCTCCCTCTTCTCCCTCCCTCCCTCTCCCCCTTCTCCCTCCCTTCTCCCTCCCCCTTCTCCCTCCTTCTCCCTCCCTCTCCTCCTTCCCTCCCTCTCCCTTTTACTTCTCCGCGCCACCCCTCCCCCTCTCTCTCTCTCTCTCACGGGACAAGTCCAGACCTGCCTATGTCCGTGTCTGTGTATCTGTGTCTGTCCGTGTATCTGTCAGGTCACCTCCCCCGGGCCAGGAATCCGCAAACACCAGGCGGTGCGCTAGCGGCTGGGACGAGACACGGACAAACTGCCAATTAATTCACTCGACCACAAAACAAAATCAACCCTCGTCGATTTATGTTATAATGTAAAGTGATAGAGTGAGTGCCTCCTGACCCTCTCTCCCGGCCGCTGAGTCAGGCCTGTGGGTTCCCGATCAGCTTGAAGCCTGCCGGGGTCACAGGTCAGTGTGAACCGTGACGTGCATAGAGGACCTTCGCGTGACGTCACCAGGCTCTGCTGAACCCTCCTCCATCTGTAACAAAAACAGAAGTTGCTGGGGACGTTCAACAACAACAACAAATTACACTTATAAAGCGCCTTTCACGTCGGGAGGACGTCCCAAGGCGCTGCACAGGAGGCGTGTGACCCGAGCTGGGAGGAGGGTGTTCGGGAAGGGGTGAAACACGTAGGGGAGGTCGAAAAATTCGGGGTGGAACAAAAGGCACGGTTGAAGAGGAAAGTCTTCAAACCGGCCTTGAAAGAGGAAAGGGAGGAAACAAGGCGGAGGGTTTGGGGGATGGAATTCCACAGGGTGGGAGCGGAGAAACTGAAGGCCCGGCCTCCGATGGTGGGGCGGTTCGGGCGGGGGGCTTGGAGCAGGCCAAGTCCTGCTGAACGGAGGGTCCGGGTGGGCTTATAGTGGGAGAGTAAATTGGTTAAATAGGGCGGGGCAAGGCCATGTAAGGCCTTGAAGGTGAGGACGAGGATCTTGAACTCGATCCTCTGGAGGATGGGGAGCCAGTGGAGACGGGCGAGGGTGGGGGTTATGTGGTCGCGGAGGCGGGTGCGGGATAATACACAGGCTGCAGAGTTTTGGATGACCTGCAGCCTGTGAATGGAGGAACTGGGGAGGCAGACGAGGAGAGAGTTTCCGTAGTCCAGCCTTGAGGTGATGTACGCGTGCACGAGTGTTTCGGCAGCGTGGGGGGTAAGATAATTGCGGAGCCTGGCAATGTTGCGTAGGTGGAAGTAAGCGGTGCCGGTCAAGGCACGGATGTGGGGGAGGAAGGAGAGTTTTGGGTCGACCGTGATGCCGAGGTTCCTGACTGGCTTTGTGAAGTGGAGAGTACAGCCTTGGATGTTGAGGCTGGCAGCGCCCGATGTGCGGAGGCGCTGGCTTGAGCCGATCAGGGTGGCCTCGGACTTACGTTCAATTGGAGGAAGTTCAGCAGGTCAGGCAGCATCCATGGAGAAAGGAAAAAGAGTCAATGTTTCGGGTCCACAACCCTTCGTCAGAACTGGGGCTTGTTTGGAGGGAGAGGTTTTTTAAGGATGTTAGAAGGGGAGAGGCAGGACATGGAAGACAAAGAAAACAAAGGAAAAGGAAAAAAAAAGTGTGTTAACTGATGGGTTGAAAATGTGATAATGATATAAGGGGGAGAAACAAAAGGGGAGGGTTCAAATGAAACTGGGGAGAAGATGTGTTTAGTGGTGATAGAACAAACAAAACACCAGAGAGGCAAGGGGTGTCTGGAGTTATGATTGTGATGGGGGAGGGGTGGGAGGGGAAGCTCTTATGGCCTGATATGGCGGAAATCAATGTTGAGGCCAGACGGCTGTAGGGTGCCCAATAGATAGATGAGGTGCTGTTCCTCAAGCTTTCACTGTGGGTCACTGGTGAATGTGAGCGCAAGTTGAAATGGAGGGAAACTGGAAGATCAGGGTTGACCTTCCGTACAGAGTGAAGATGCTCTGCAAATCGGTCTCCCAATCTGCGCTTAGTCTCCCCAATATAGAGGAGACCACACCATGAGCAGCGGATGCAGTATACTACATTGGTGGTAGTACATGTGAACTGCTGTCTCACATGGAAGCTGTGTTTTGGCCCCTGGAGAGTGGTTTGGGTGGAGGTGAAAGGGCAGGTATTACATCTCCTGCGCTGGCACGGGAAGGTGCCAGGGGAAGGAGAACAGCTGGTGGTGCTGACAATGGAGTGGACCAAAGAATCCTGGAGGGAACGGTCCCTTCAGAATGCGGAGAGGGGAGGGGAGGGAAATACATCCTTGGTGGATGGGTCACATTGCAAGTGTCAGAAGTTTCTACGGATGAAGTGTTGAATAGTGAGGCTGGTAGGGTGGTGCCCTCTGTGTTCGGCAACAGTCAGTCAATGCACACGCTGTACTCCATAATAATAGAGTGCAATTATAAGAATGATAATACGTGCATTTCACTTTTCATGTCTTCTATAAGTCTGAAATCTCAAAGCGCTTCACACAATATACTGTAAAGTGAATTGACTGTATATTTTATGGGCAAAATGCAGCAACCAATTGCAGAGACCCATAAACAGTCATGGATTGAAATGACCAATTTTTTTGGGAGGAGATTATTATTAGGCATGTGGAGTAAGGAAACTTGCCCAGCCTGGATTTGAACCCGGGTCTCTTCCCTTGTAAGGCGAGTGCTCTAGCCACTGAGCTACAGGACTTTGTGTCAAGGGTAGTAATTGTACCAAGGTTGCTGCTTTTGTCTGCAAGATTTTACTGAAAAAGTCACTCACTGCACTTTACAGTTCTTTGAAGTTCTTTGAGACGTCCACCTGACACAAAAGACACTGAATTTGAATTCAATGATAATTAGTTTCAACTACTTTGACATGAAAGTCTTCCTGGCATGAAAGTCGCTATTTTAATGTAAATTGTATCATAATGTATTGGAAAAATTGTTGCGCAGTGGACCAATTAGAGATCCAAAGAATAGAGAAATGCAACAACAATTACGAAAAAAAATTATATAGCATCCTTCATGTTAAGAGGATGTCCCAATGCACTGAGGTGGGGGCTGTAATGGGAAAGAGGGAGGTTGGGAGGGCTGCGGGGGAAAACTCACTCAAAGAGGAAGTTCTTGAGGCAATCTTTGAATGAGGCAAGACATACAATATTTCCTCATTTACCACTAATGATGAAAATGTATAAAATCGTCCATTTTATGTTTTGTTTGACTTTGGTTGTATGTTTGCTCTCAGGCAGACATAGGCTAAGTCGATAAACAAATTGCAATGTTCCCAGAAATAATGCAATCACAAGGTAATGTCAAATAAAACACATTTCCTAATTTAGGCTGCAGGTTATAAGTCCCTTGCTCCACACAGTTTGTAGTAAAGAAAGTAAAAAATTACACTGTTAAGTAACCTATAATCACAATTATTTCATGCAGGTTAGTAGGTCTGTCTGTCCTTCCTCGACATCATTCCTCTATTCTCTGAGACTCTTTTTTCAAAACTACTCTGCCTTGTTCTATCACCCGTCTTTTAAAGTGTCCTGGAAATAAATCTATTTGACTGTGCCTTTGTGTTAGAATAGAATAGATAGAAACAGCAAATAAAACATGCAAAGTTTTAGCATTAAGTGACACTTTAGTTTTTTTTACAGAAGCAAGCAGTTAAGTTATGCATGCACGTAGCAGGTTAAATGTATAGGTGTTCACATTCAGAAGCTAGGTAGACAAGCCAGTATGTGCACAATCCACAAATGTGTATTGCTTCACAGACATCCTTCCTTATGAAGGACATTGAGAAATACAGATGAGTAACGTATTACAAAAGAAAGATAACAATCAGATTCAGTGGTCGCAGTAGGAGAGTACAGCTGTGACCAGTGGCACCTTGGCACCACTACCTGATAGAACTGGCCTGCACAAGATTGAACAGGAAAGAGGATCACGGTTGTGTACAAAAGAGGTCTGAGGGATCGGGGAGGTCACGTCCGAAGTAGAGAGAGAGAGAGAGGAAGAGGTTGTGGTGTGTTGCCTGCAAGCACGGACAAGAATCACCTAAACTGGTAATGCTGTTGATTTTATAATTGCTTGTGTATATTTAATCATTGTTTGAAAACTCTGTTTTCACCATTTTAGATTGGCGGATTATAATTAGAATTTAGGGATCGGAAAATCCCAACATTTGGTCAGCAACCTTTAATCTCTTATTTTCTCACTTAATGTCCACCACAACAATTGTCAAGCATTTTTTGTTCTTTCACTATATAATTGCAATGAGCTTTTCATGTTGGGAAGCTTATCACTTCTATCAATATGTTCCACTCAGTGTACAATGCACAAGAGATTGATCCTTCCAAGAAATAACAGAAATGGATAAGTTTTAGCTAGTTGTATGGTTATATTCAACAGCCCAACAGCTTTGTGAGGCTGAGTGAGCAATCATGCGTCAGCAGCTGAGGTGAGAAGGTGGAGAATTATTATTAAAATAAATGTTTTGCCATAAAGCATTTTTATCTCTGTGTTGCAGGTAGCCATGCTAATGGTTCTGCAGCTTCTGATTTTCCTCTTGTCAACAGGATCCTTGTCCGCGTGCCCAGAAAAATGCTTTTGCCATTCAAACATTGTTGACTGCCGCAACATTGGTGCCAGGACCTTCCCACACAAACTCCAGCCTGGAGTGGAAACATACTTTCTAGATGAGAATCAGTTGACTAGAATACCGATCAATGCCTTTGAAGATGTGAAGACCTTAACCTATCTTGGTTTATCAAGGAATTGCCTTCATCTCCAAAACTACACATTTGAACCCCTTCTAAATCTCCAGGCTTTGGATCTGTCTGGCAACCAGTTGTCTGAACTTCGAGCAGATCTGTTTGTAAACCTTCTAAACCTCACATGGTTGAGTCTGACCAACAACAACTTAAAAAGGCTTTCCAACGGGATCTTCAGGTCACAGATAAAACTCACATATCTGGATCTCTCCAACACTCAATTAGTATTGCATGCACAGATCTTTAAACAATTGCCTCAGTTGAACACTCTTTATCTCAACAACAATAAGCTGAGAGCACTTCCAACAACAGTGTTCAGCCACCTTCCTGAACTTCAGGTTCTTGACTTGTCACGCAATGAACTGAGTTCCCTACCTGCCCATTTCTTTGCTAATAACCACAAGCTTACTGACCTACGCCTGGACCTCAACAGATTGCGGCATCTAGCCTCAACTCTGTTTGCCAATCAGCATGCTTTACAGTACCTAACCATTTCTGGAAACAATATCAGAAACTTTTCTTCAAAACTGTTCAGTAACTTGACCAAACTTTTACACCTGGATTTATCCAATAATTCGTTAACCCTTTTACCCCTAGATTTTGTTTCCAATCTGGAAAAATTAGTATTATTGAAGCTATCTGATAATTTGATCATTGGATTAAACCCTGGAACATTCAGGCATAACCTCAAATTGTCTTACCTCCACTTGGATAGAAACCAGCTCAGCAACCTCCCTGTGTTTGAAGGCCTGCAGCAGCTGGAAGAGTTGACTCTCTGTTGCAACAGCCTAGTTACTCTTCCGTGGCGATTTACTGACAATCTTACAGGACTGCACTGCCTACAGCTCACTGATAATCATATAAGCGAGCTACATGTTCCCATGCTTCATATCAACATGACTTTGCTTTTGATGAATAATCCAATCTGTTTGACCAAACCACAGACAAATTCAACTCAATCCGCAAAAATCAACTGCACAAACAGACAATGCTAATTTCAAAAATAAAATAGCTTTCTCTGTATCTCTATCATGAACAATGAATTGTGTCTATACAACAACAACAACAAATTACACTTATAAAGCACCTTTCACGTCGGGAGGACGTCCCAAGGCGCTGCACAGGAGGCGTGTGACCCGAGCTGGGAGGGGAGTGTATGGGGAGGGGTGAAACACGTAGGTCAAAAAATTCTGGGTGGAACAAAAGGCATGGTCGAAGAGGAAAGTCTTCAAACCGGCCTTGAAAGAGAAAAGGGAAGAAACGAGACGGAGGGATTGGGGGATGGAATTCCATAGGGTGGGAGCAGAGAAACTGAAGGCCCAGCCTCCGATGGTGGGGTGGTTCGGGCGTGGGGCTTGGAGCAGGCCAAGTCCTGCTGAACGGAGGGTCCGGGTGGGCTTGTAGGGGGAGAGTAAATTGGTTAAATAGGGCGGGGCAAGGCCATGTAAGGCCTTGAAGGTGAGGACGAGGATCTTGAACTCGATCCTCTGGAGGATGGGGAGCCAGTGGAGACAGGCGAGGGTGGGGGTTATATGGTGGCAGAGGCGGGTGCGGGATAATACATGGGCTGCAGAGTTTTGGATGACTTGCAGCCTGTGAATGGAGTAGCTGGGGAGGCCGACGAGGAGAGAATTTCCGTAGTCCAGCCTTGAGGTGATGTATGCGTGCACGAGTGTTTCGGCAGCGTGGGGGGTAAGATAATTGCGGAGCCTGGCAATGTTGCGTAGGTGGAAGTAAGCGGTGCCGGTCAAGGCACGGATGTGGGGGAGGAAGGAGAGTGTTTGGTCGAACGTGATGCCGAGGTTCCTGACTGGCTTTGTGAGGTGGAGAGTACAGCCTTGGATGTTGAGGCTGGCAGCGCCCGATGTGTAGAGGCGCTGGCTTGAGCCGATCAGGAGGGCCTCGGTCTTACTCACGTTCAATTGCAGGAAGTTTTCCCTCGTCCAGGACTCGATGTCGGACAGACATGCTGTCAGAACATCGATGGTCTGGGGGTTGAGGGATGAGGCAGAAAGGTACAACTGGGTGTCGTCCGCATACATGTGGAAATTTACCCCATGTTTGCGGATGACATCGCCCAGAGGGAGCGTATAAATGGTGAAAAGGAGGGGGCCGAGGACAGAGCCCTGAGGGACGCCATGAGAAACTGCGGGGGTTTGAGGAAAAACCATTGGAAGATACAAAGTGTAAACGGTGGGTCAAGTAGGAATGGAACCAGTCAAGGACTGTGCCTTGAAGGTTGAGGTGGGAGGAAAGACGTTGGAGGAGGATGGTGTGATCGACTGTGTCGAACGCAGCAGACAGGTCAAGGAGGACGAGGAGGTAAAGGGAGCCCTGGTCACAGGCGGTTAGGATATCATTTGTAACCTTAACCAGGGCAGTTTCTGTGCTGTGAATAGGGCGGAAACCTGATTGGAGGGGATCAAGGAGTGAGTGAGTTGAAAGGAAAGAGCGGAGCTGGGAGGCAACCACTCTTTCAAGGACCTTGGATAAAAACGGGAGGTTGGAGATGGGTCGATAGCTTGATGGTTGCGACGCATACATAAACATATCTATATACTGTATCTAAATTCATAAAATATGTTTGGCATTTGGAATTAAAAGCTTATTCTTCAATTGGTAAAGTTGCTGGTCCGATTCTTGATACAATTCCATATTTCGTTGTTTTCAATAGTCTGAAGAACAATTTCTTGTGTTTTATAGTTGCTTTAAGTTAATCTGAGCTTCAACATTTGTACAAAATAAGATCAGAAACAGCAAAATCTGGTACATTTGAGATTTGTTTGTTGGCCTTCCCAACTCTTTCCCCCATGGGCTGCAGATCATCCAGAACTCTGCAGCCCGTGTCCTATCCTGCACTGGGCTCCAAGACTCTATCGCCCCCCATCCTCGCCTGAATCCACTGGCTTCCCATCATACAGAGGATAGATACAGTTCAAGATGCTGATCCTGGCCTTCAAAGAACCTCCATGGCCTTGCTCCTCCTAACCTCTGCAACCTCCTAACCCCATACAAACCAGCCTGCTCCCTCCGCTCAGCTGGCTCCGGCCTGCTTCACATCCTCCATCTTGCTCGCCCGCCATTGGCCTTCAGCCATTCTTCCCCACCATCTGGTAATGCATCACGCAGTCCTTCCATCTTGCCCTAACCTTTGCCTCTTTCAAGATCCTTTTCAAGGCCCTCTTCTCCAACCGTGCTTTCAATCAACCTCCCTCCACACTCCCCAATCCTGATCACCAACTCGAGCCCAAAATACTGCCTGCCTAGCAGGGCTGCAGTTGAGTCCTCTGAGTCTGAGTCCGAGTCCCTGCCACTTTTAATGTCCAAGTCCGAGTCCTCAATGTCCGAGTCCGAGTCCTCCATGTAAAAATTCATGCCCATCACCAATTTATACATACTAGAATTTCAGTCTTATACCTTTTTTGATGTATATTGCTTGCTACGCTTTGTTTACAAGGGTTGGGTTCTTACTTCATGGCTTTATGCAATAAATTGACTCATTATCCCGAAGTTCAAGTGCTTAATGGTTTGGTTCAAGAACGAATTAAAATTCTATTTTTAGTCCCTGAAGTACAAGGAATATTGACTTCTCAAGTCGTCAGTCACTTGTCTGATAAAGCCATTGCACTGATATTCACTGAAATGAAGATTCACAAAATGCAAAGACAGTGATATGCGTTCATTAATTTGAGGAAGGTAACACGGTCGGGCATGAAAAACAAGTGTCTAGAAAGTTGATGTTAATCCTCTCCAAACATGCAGTTAAGCAGTAGTTACACAGTAACCTGTGCCTTATTAAATTTGTCTTTCGAAGTGCTTCAAATTCATAAGTTTGCCTAACTAAAAAATTCTAGCTCAAACGTCTGACTGCAATTTAGAGACTTTGCAGTTTAAAGCTGACTTGGAACTAGTAACTTGGCTGGCTTGTGGTATACACTTTTATTCAAACTGGTGGATGAGAATTCAGTGAATTCCTCTTACGAGTCCCGTAAATTTGTGTGTTTTCTAATTCCGTTCTCCTTTCCTTTCTGTCCGTCACTCTGCTCCCTACCTTATCTCTCCCACTGACTCTCATCTGTCTCCCTTCCTCTGTCTGAAGCAGATTTATAAAGTCAACCCACAAGGTATCCGACTGTGGGCAAACTTTAAGAAGCAATAATCAAGTCTCACCTTTAATTTGGAGAGGCAAGGATTCACATGATACAGGCATAAGAACATAAGAATTAGGAGCAGGAGTAGGCCATTCGGCCCTTCGAGCCTGCTCCGCCATTGAATAAGATCATGGCTGATCTTCTCACCTAACTCTGATTACCTGCCATATCCCCTAATCCCTCTATTTTTCAAAAATCTATCAGTCTCAGCCTTGAAAATGTTCAAGGACTGAGCATCTACAGCCTTCTGGAGTAGTGAATTCCATAAATTCACTACCCTCTGAGTGAAGAAATGTTTCATCAACTGTTCTAAAAGGCTGACCCTTAATTTTAAGACTGTGACTCCTGGTTATAGATTCTCCTATCAGGGGAAACAGTCCCTCAGTGCCTACTTTATCTAGCCCTTTAAGAATCTTATATGTTTCAATAAGATCCCCCCTAATTCTTCTGTACTCTAGAGAATACAGCCCTAGTTTATTCAACCTATCCTCATAGGTCAGTCCCCTCATCCCAGCAACTAACCTAGTGAATCTACACTGCACCCCCTCTAAGGCAAGTATGTCCTTTTTTAAATAAGGAGACCAAAACTGCACACAATACTCTAGGTGCGATCTCACCAGGGCCCTATACAGTTGCAGCAAAACTTCCCTACTCTTATACTCTAAACCTTTTGAAATGAACGCTAGCATGCCGTTCGCCTTCTTAATAATAATAATAATCCTTGCATTTGATATAGCGCTTTTCACATCTTATCGAT
Organism: Hydrolagus colliei; assembly: GCA_035084275.1. NCBI lineage: Eukaryota > Metazoa > Chordata > Chondrichthyes > Chimaeriformes > Chimaeridae > Hydrolagus > Hydrolagus colliei. Next base: position 96,153,612 of record CM068743.1, on the reverse strand, counting down.
GTCCCAAAGCGCTTCACAGAATATACTGTAAAGTGAATTGACTGTATATATTTGTGGGTGAAACGCGGCAGCCAATTTCGCACAGCAGTGTCCCACAAACAGTCGTGGATTGAAATGACCAATTTTATTTTTGTGGGGTTTTTTGGAGGGATTATTAGTAGGCGTGTGGAGTAAGAAAACTTGCCCAAGGTTTCGCCCTGACCTGCCTGGATTCGAACACAGGTCTCCCCAGCTTGGTCTCCCCAGCTTGCAAGACAAGTGCTCTAACCACTGAGCCACTGGAGCTCTCCTCCAGTGGCTCAGTGGTTTATTCTATTCTTAATTGCTTGCTGCACCTGCAAACTAAAGTTTTGGGACTGGTGTACAAGGACACCCAAATCCCTTTGAATACTAACACTATCTAACTTCTCCCCCTCGAGAAAATAATCTATTCTTTTATTCTTGCTACCTAGGTGAATAATTTCACACTTGCTAACATTAAATTCCATCTGCCACCTACTTGCCCACTCCCCTAGCCTATCTATATCTTGTTGCAATTTCTTTGCATCATCCTCAGAGCTCACTCTGCTACCTAGTTTAGTGTCATCCGCGAATTTAGACACATTATATTCAATGTTCTCATCTAGATCATTGATGTAAATAGTAAATAGCTGAGGCCCAAGCACTGATCCTTGTGGCACTCCACTACTTACATCCTGCCAATTCGAGAATGATCCGTTTATCGCTACTCTGCTTTCTACCCGATAGCCACTCTTCAATCCATGTTAATATTTTCCCATTAATCCCATGGGCCCTTAATCTTGAGTAACAGCCTTTTGTGTGGCACCTTGTCAAATGCCTTCCTAAAATCCAAATATATCACATCTACTGGTTCCCCCTTATCCAACCCGCTGGATACATCCTCAAAAAATTCTAAAAGATTAGTCAAGCATGACTTCCCTTTTGTAAAGCCATGTTGACTCTGCCTAATCTTTTTATGGTCTTCAAGATATCCCATAACTACGTCTTTTATTAAGGACTCAAGAATTTTCCCTACAACTGACGTCAGACTAACTGGTCTATAGTTTCCCATATTTTCTCTCCCACCCTTCTTAAATAGTGCATGATAATAATAATAAGAAGAATCCTTGCATTTGATATAGCACTTTTCACGTCTTCTAGATGTCTTGCGATGGTGTGAATGGCCCCCTTGTGTATTGTACAATTCTATGATCTCCAAATCCATCTAGATTTATAAATCTAAACCTTGTTTGGCAAATGTATTTGAAAAGGCCTGCCTGACAGGACTTTCCTGGAAATGCACATGTATGAACACCAATTGAAGACAGAAGGATTAGGTTGGCTTTTGTGCGTTTGTATGCATGTATGTATATCTCTCTCCCTGTCTCTCTCTTCCCCAACCACCATTTGTGTCGAGGAGAGAGATTTTAATTTTTTTTCCAAATAAAAAGTCTAGCTGCAGATTGCTTGCCTAGGCTTGTACTTGTATATATTGGTGTGTGACCAAGCGCTCGTGAATGCTGCTGATCCGAGTATGAGTCAGTGCATTGCGCACAAAGAAGAAAATTGCAGAGCTGTAGGACTCGAGTCCTGGACTCGGACTCGAGACCGGTCTCGAGTCCTCATTTCAAAGATCGTAGAACGCTTTGCAGCGCTCGTGCTCTACTTTTTACGCTATGGGGCTAGATTTTTGTCTCCATATATATTTCATAGACCTAAGATCTACCCCGAGTAAGGCCAATTTCAGCATGTAGCGGTATATTATATGTGAGACTTCCACCTGTGTTGGAGGAGAGCGACAATTCCTCCAACCAGATGGATTTTTCTGTAGACTGAGGCCTACCCAACATAGTTCAGAAAATAGTCTTTATTAGATTAAATCTTCAAGACTATTAACATGACAACATTTATCGTGATTCATGAGGAACACGTTCCCACAAAAGTCCACATATACTTAATTTATTGTATAGTCTAATCGTAAATGAGTATGAAACTTACTTTTCTTTATGACATCGTTGCAGTTGACGTGTGAAATTCGATGTGGTGCCACACGTTTCAGTTACAACACATTTGCAAAACTTACATTTTGCGTGATGTTTGTTCCCCCCTGTTGTGAATTCCTTATGATCCGTGTACCTGTACCGAATCACTCGGGACACGGCAGACATGGTGACATGGTACGCGCCGGGCAGGTAAGAATCAGGGAGGTTTCAGTGCGTAGCACGTGATATAAGCGTAGTACGGTAGCCCTTGTACAGTTAGTACACAAGACAATGGACAAAAAGATACTCACAGAGTCTCAGAAATCAGTGTTACTACTCACACAATGGAACTGAAACATGTGGCAATCCAGGGCATTGGATTTAAACGGGTCAGTTTTTAAAAAAAGTTTTTCATTGGTAGAAAATTTACATGTGATAGATAGGAAGTAGTATCCCACATGGGATACCGCGTCACAGTTCAGTCACATGAAACTTTCGCTGCAAGATTTCCGGTAGGTCGGCCAGTGTAGTATTTGTGTGAACTACAGAAAATCCTGCAGCTTGGCTCATACCTGCCGGACTCGAGGCGGTCTCGAAGCCTGAGTCCTCGAGTCCGTGCTGTCGAGTCCGAGGCCTGCACAGCCGACTCCGAGTCCTTGAAATGAGGACTCGAGACCGGTCTCGAGTCCGAGTCCAGGACTCGAGTCCTACAGCCCTGCTGCCTAGTATCCTGAGACGTCCTTGTAATTTTGAAGTTGTTGTAGCAACTGAGAAAAGGGAAACTGACAGAACATTCAATAGAGATAATCTGATTTTAAATTTGTGACAGTTTTTCCTTTCTCAGCGGAAAACTTACCAAATATTGTTCACATTTGCGAGCTATGCAGTTTTAGCTCGTTAACCTCCAGCATTACTCCAAAGCAGACTCTGGAGTCACCAAGCCTTCACTATTGCCACTATTGAACTTTGCTGTGCTGTGAGCTGACCTACCCACCAAACAGTTTGTGACACTTCTGTTATTAACCGACAATGTATGTGTTTAACTAGCTATCATTGCAGCTCCCTGGATGGTCATTGATATATATCTTTCAATACAACAACAACTTGCATTTATATAGCACACTTCACATGGGATAGTTTCTCAGAATGTTTAACATTGGCAGAGTATACACCAAGCTTGGGAGAGAAGGGAGGTGATCTTTGGAAGTCATCTGAAGGTGAAGAGATTGAGGCAGAGTTCCATAGTTACAGGACATAGTAACTGAAAGACACATTTCCTTTGTCCCCTCCACTCCAAGCAATGGGGAGTGGAGGGGACAAAGGAAATGCTGAAAACAGAACCAAAGTGATGGGTAGTGGAGTGGGAGGTACACAAGTTGAAGAAGTAGGGAGGTTAACAAAGCATGAGGTGATTTGTAACTGTAAGGATCTTGTAATTGATCCATTCTGTGATTGAGAGCCACTGGAATCTAGCAAGGACAGGGGTAATGGGGTATGGAGTTTTAGTATCAGTGAGTATATAGCTTGTGGAGCTTTTAATTAATTGGATTTTATGAATAATGGAGCTGGGGAGACTGGCGAGGTGGCCAAAATGCCAAGGTGGAGGAAAGCAATCCTGGTCACATCTAGGGTAGCATGTTGAGAATATAACCTGAAGCCAAGATTACATACAGTAACGGTGAGTCTGAAAGATAGTGTGAAGTTTAAGGAATTTGGTGGTTTAGCACCCTATCACATCTTTGAGACACCTCAAAGCACTTCACAGAATATACTGTAAAGTGAATTGACTGTACTTTTTGTGGGTGAAATAGATACATAGATTCATAGAATTTTACGGCACAAAAGGAGGCCATTCGGCCCATCTAGTCTGTGCCGGCTCTTTGAAAAGAGCGATTCAATCCCACTGCCCTGCCCGCTCCCCATAGCCTAATAGACCTGTTCTCCCTAAATAAAGATCTAATTCCCTTTTAAAAGTTGTTATCGAATCAGCCTCCACCACCTTTTCAGGCAATGCATTCCAGGTTCGAACAACTCGCTGAGTGAAAAAAATTCTCCTCAGCTCCCCTCTACTTCGCCTTGAAACTATTTTAAATCTGTGACCACAAGTCACAGATTCGCCCACGAGTGGAAATAGTTTTTCTCTATTTGCCCTGTCGAAACCCCTCATAATCTTATAAACCTCTATTAGGTCTCCCCTCAATCTTCTCTGCTCCAGAGAGAATAACCCTAGCCTATCTAGCCTCTCCTCATAGCTGAAGTCCCTCAATCCTGGCACCATCCTAGTAAATCTTCTTTGTACCCTTTCCAATGCCTTCACATCCTTTCTGTAGTGTGGTGACCAGAATTGAACACAGTATTCCAGCTGAGGCCTCACCAAAGTCTTATAGAGGTTAGTCAGCACTTCCTGACTTTTGTACTCTATACCCCTATTTATAAAGCCTAGTATCCCATATGCCTTCTTAACAGCCTTGTCTACCTGTCCTGCCACCTTCAACGAGTCACTAACACAAATCCCCAGGTCTCTCTGTTCCTTCACACCATTTAAAATTGTACTATCTAGCCTATATTGCCTCCCTTCATTTCTTCTCCCAAAATGCATCACCTCACACTTCTCTGCATTAAACTTCATCTGCCATGTGTCTGCCCACTTTACCAATTTGTCTATATCCTCTTGCAGATGGCTACTATCCTCCTCACTATTTACTATTCTCCCTAACTTAGTGTCATCTGCAAACTTGGAAACTGTACTCCGTACACCCAAGTCCAGATCATTGATGTAGATTACAAACAGCAATGGTCCCAAAACTGATCCCTGTGGCACACCACTGCTCACTTCCCTCCATTCTGAAAAACAGCCGCGCACTACAACTCTCTGCTTTCTGTCTCGCAGCCAGTTGTGGATCCACGCTGCCACTGTCCCTTTTACGCCATGGGCCTTTAATTTCCTAATAAGTCTCTCATGTGGCACTTTGTCAAATGCCTTTTGAAAGTCCATGTAAACTACATCAACTGCGCTACCATTATCCACCCATTCCGTTACCTCATCAAAAAATTCTATCAGATTTGTAAGGCAAGATTTGCCTTTAACAAATCCATGTTGACTGTCCTTTATTAGCCTATATCTTTCTAAGTGAAGATCTACCTTGTCCCTGATTATGGACTCTAGAAGTTTGCCCACTACCGACGTTAGACTGACTGGTCTGTAGTTACCAGGCTTGTCCTTCTGCCCCTTTTTATACAAGGGGCAGAAGGGGCATTAGCTATCCTCCAGTAGTAGGCCAAATGTGCACAGCATTGTCCCACAAGTGGTCAGCGATTGACTGACTAAATTATTTTTGTAATTTTTGAAAAATTGGAATGGATTATTATCTTTCAAAGATAGCATTTTTCTGGAGTCATGCAACCCAGTGAAAGATGTGTGCTCTAACCACTAGCTCTAATGATCAAGCCACAGGACTGCACAAAAATGTTACCTTTTATTTTCATACAAATACTTGAAAGGGAGAGAGAGAAAGGACTCCATAAGCATTCAAAGCACCTATTTACAGTTGGCAAAAAGAAAGAAAAAAAAACTTAAAAAGAAAGAATATGTGAAGAATTACACAACTTCACACATTGAGAAAGATTTGGACTTTCAGTTGGGATCACATGGGAAATTGTGGGATCAGTAGCTGCCTTTCCTTCCTGCAATAATTGAAGTAGAAGTACTAGCACTTTTCAGTTGACACCATGAATGACGCAATGGATAAAGTGGCTGACTATGAATAAGAAAATTTTGGGTCAACTCCTACCTGGCTCCTTATTCTTGCTTTCAGATTCCACAACCGCTCACATGTAAAGCGAGTGCTATCAAATTTGAGCTAATTCCATTTTGGCTTGGATTATATTGCAAAAGTCAAGCAAAAGGAACCATTAAAATTCAATTGGAGTAGGAGAGAAGGAAAACCAAATGTTGCATCTTGCCAACACCTTTTTCCCTTTGTAAGGGAACAAACATTAAGAAATCCATATCTCTTGCATATGTCAAGAAATCTTCCATGCTTCTCAGTCTCTGACCATTATAATCAAAGCTATTTAACCAGAAGTCGGTGAAACCTATTCAGCTTCATAGATTACATAAGAACACAAGAAGGAGTAAGAGCAGGAATGCACCATTGTTTCAACACTACTCTCCCTTTGAAAGCAAACAACAATTGAATATTCCAAACCACTTGAAGATAACAGTAATTCTTCCATGAATTTTGGTCTCTGACAAATTTCCCACCAGAATAGCAAGGTTTATTACGAGGCACAAATCAAACAGCAGCCACAAGAGAATTGAATTGCTTTGTTCCTTCAAAACCCATTAGTGAACCATTAAAGTTCATTAAAGAACATACAACCAAATAATTTGATGGTTCTTTAGATTCCTGCTCACGCATTGGCACCAAGACATTCTAAAGAATCAGCAGCTTGATTGATGTAGAATCACCAGGACCTTTCAGTTGACATCAGGTGGGGCCAGTGGCGCAATGGACAACGCGTCTGACTACGAATCAGAAGATTGTAGGTTCGACTCCTACCTGGCTCGGTTTTCAATTTTCATGGGGCAATATGATGCTACATAAAAGAATGACAAGAATTCTTTAATGAATCTCAGTCTCTGACCAATATCTCCTCAAGAAAGCAAAGCTTCTTTCTGGTTACAATTGAAACAGCAGCCACAAGAAAATGGGGATGGTTAGTTTCCTTGGAACACATTGGAGTACACAAAAGCCTGTTTTTTCTCACTATCTACTATCTCTTTATTGAAAGGAGCAAGAATTAAATAATCCAAACCACTCGAATATGACAAAAAACCCTCCCCGGCCTCCTAAAAGTCCCGACTAAAGACCCTCCTCTTCAATGTACCCAACGGTCATAACCCCTCCTCTCTTTTCCCTGCAACCTCCCTGATCCCGACCCCAGCTCGTGTTTGAAACACTGACGGTCCACACCTTGGGGCGTCCTCCCAATGTGAAAGGCACGTTACAAAAATTTAACTTTTTGTTATTGTTCTTAGCTCCCTTTGAAACAAGCAAGAATTGATTATTCCAAACCAATCGAATATGACCAAAAATTCCTCCATGGCTATTAGTGTCTGACCGGTTTCTCATCAGAAAAGGAAGTGAGGTTTATGAAGCACATATCCAATAGCAGCTTAAGGAAAATAGGCATTCCCTGTGTTTCCACCACCCATTCCTATGCCATCAAAGGTTTTTAAACAAAATGCAACAACGCCCTCTGATGGTTCTTCCCACTCATGCTGCGACAAAACTAGGTGTGAAGAATGGGCAGCTTGATTGATTTAGATGTACCAGGAACATTCAGTTAAGATAGTGTGGAACTAGTGGTGCAATGGATAATGTTTCTCACTATAAATCAGAAGATTTCCAGATTCGACTTCTACCTGACTTGGTTTTGTTGCTGTCAGTTTTCGGGTGGTAATATGATGCTACACAAAACAAACATCAGATGAAAGGTTTCTTTGGAAAATGTGGGCATCAATTCTGTGACATTGCGTTGCAAAGCAAGGTCTCTACTATTTCAGCTAATTCCCCATTGACTTAGAATATAGCGCAACAATTCAACAGATGCAAAGGTAGAGGGAGTGAAAGGAAGCCAAAACTTGCTACTGACCAACATATCTCTCCCTTTCAAAACGAATAAGAATAGATTATTGTAAATCATTTGAAAACAAAAAGAACACTTGCATAAATCTAATGCTCTGACTAATTTTTCATACCGATATGCTTTCTCAAGAAGCACAATTGAAGCAGCAACCTAGGAGAATGTAGCTTTTATATTGCTTCGCAAGCCATGGGTTTACCAATAAATTTCCTGAAACAAACAACAAAAATCACTTAATGCTTCTTTATAGTCCTGCTCATGATGTGGCTCCAAGATAGTTGTGAAGAATGGGGCAGTTTCATTCATTAAGAAGTACAATCACTTTCAGGTGAGATCAAGGGGAATATTGTGGGGCCAGTGGCTTCCTTTCTCTTGTGCAATCATTGATGTAAAAATGCCAGCACCTTTCAGTTGACATCAGGTGGGGCCAGTGGCGCAATGGACAACGCGTCTGACTACGAATCAGAAGATTGTAGGTTCGAATCCTACCTGGCTCGGTTTTCTTGCTTTCAATTTTCATGGGGCAATATGATGCTACATAAAAGAAGCATCACATGAAAAGCTTGATTGGAGAATGCGGGCATCGATCCTGCTACCTCTCGCATGCTAAGCGAGCGCTCTACCATTTGAGCTAATTCCCCTTTTACTTGGATTAAATTACACAAGTATAACGGATGAATAATTAAGATGCAATGTTTGAAGGAGAAAAAGTAAGCCAAACTTTGTTTCTCACAAACACCTCTCTCCCTTTGAAAGTGAACAAGGACTGAATATTCCAAGCCGCTTGAATACTACAAAAATTCTTCAATGCCTCTCGATCTGTGACCAATTTCCCACCAAAAAAGCAAGACTTTTTACGAGGCAAGAATCAAACAGCAACCAAAAAAGAATCGAATTTCCTTCTTTTTTCACAACACATTGGTTCACCTCCAAAGTTTATTAAACGAAAAGGCAACAAAATTATTTGATGATTCCTCACATTGCTGCTCACGCTGTGGCACCAAGACATTTGTGAAGAATGGGCAGCTTGATTGGTGAAGAAGTACCAGAACCTTACATTTGAGATCAGTTGGAACCAGGCACGCAAATGGCAGTGCATCAGACTACGAATCAGAACATTGTAGGTGTGTCTTCTATCAGGTTCGGTTTTCCAACTTTCAGTTTTCATGATGCAATCTTAAGCAACATGAAAAAAACGTCAGTTGAATAGATCCACTGGAGAATAGGGGCATTGATTATATTGCAACGGTCCAACAGAGCAATTATCAAATGCAATGATGGCAGAAGACAAAGGAAGCCAATTGTTTTCTCTCACCATCTCTACTATCCCTTCATTTGAAAGAAGCAAGAATTGAATATTCCAAAGCACTCGAATATGACAAACCCCCTCCCTGGCCTCCTGAATATCCCACCTGAAGACCCTCCTATTCATTGTACCCATCAGTCACAACCCCTCTTTTCGTTTCCCTGCACCATCCCAGATCCCGACCCAGCTTGGGTTTGAAACAATGACGATCCGTGCCTTGGGACATCCTCCCAATGTGATAGGCACTGTACAAAAATGTAATTTTTTTTGTTATTATTCTTCTCTCCCTTAAAAGGAACAAGAATTCAATATTCTATACCACTTGAATATGCAAAATGTCCTCCATGGCTATAGTGTCTGAGAGAAATCTAATGCTCTGACCAATTTTTCACCAGCTTATGCTTTCTAAAGACGCACAATTGAAGCAGCAACATAGGAGAATGTAGCTTTTATCTTGCTTCACAACCCATAGGTTTACCAATGAACTTCCTGAAAGAACTACAACAATATTATTTAATGCTTTTTTTAGTCCTACTCATGATGTGGCGCCAAGATAATTCTGAAGAATGGGGCAGCTTCATTCAACAACAACAACAACTTTGATTTATATAGCGCCCTCCACGCCAGACGGCGTCTCAGAGAGCTTCACAGTAGCGGATCCCGGGACCGAGCCAGGGGCAGGAATGTGACCAAAAGCTCGGTCGAAGAGAAAGGTCTTCAACTGTGACCTGAAACTGGGAAGAGAGGGGGCGAGGCGAAGCGAGTGAGGACGGGAGTTCCAGAACCTCGGGGCGTAGTGGCTAAAGGCACGGCCGCCGAGGGTGGAGCGGAGGATTCAGGGGACATGGAGGAGGCCAGATCCAGAGGAGTGAAGGCAGTGGGTGCTGGGTTGGGGGGAGAGGAGATCAGAGAGATAGGGAGGTGGAGAGGATTGGAGAGATTTGAAAACAAGGGTGAGGATCTTGAAGTCGATCCTCTCTGGGATAGGGAGCCAGTGAATTCTGGCAAGGACTGGGGTAATGGGGGAGCGAAGCTTAGAGCGGGTGAATATGCAAGCGGCAGAGTTTTGGATAAGCTGGATTTTGTGGATTGTGGTGGAGGGGAGACCGGTGAGGAGGGCATTGCAATAGTCCAGCCGAGAGGTGACAACGGCGTGGACCAAAGTTTCGGCGGCTCTTAAGGTGAGGTATTGCTGGAGACGGGCGATCCGTCAGAGGTGATAGAAGGCAGTGCTGGTGACGGACCGGATGTGGGGGAGGAAGGACAGTTGGGGGTCGGACCTGATGCCAAGGTTGCGCACAGGTTTGGAGAGTTTTATGGGCAGGCCGGGAAGGTGGAGGAGGTGAGAGCCGTGCAAATGGAGACGTTGATGAGAGCCAACGTCTTGCCAACATTCAGCTGCAAGAAATTTGTGCTCATCCAGCCGCTGATGTCTGAAAGGCAGGCTGACAGAACATCGGGGGACTGGGGGTCACAAAGTGAAGTGAAGATAGAGCTGGGTGTCATCCGCGTACATGTGGAAGTGTGCCCCATGTCTGCGGATCACATCCCCAAGAGGAAGCGTATAGATGAGGAAAAGGAGGGGGCCAAGGATGGATCCCTGGGGTACCCCGCAGGTAACTGGGTGAGTGCGGGAGGAAAAACCGTTTGTGGAGATGTACTGCTGGCGGTTTGTGAGGTAGGACTCGAACCAGGCGAGTGCGGTCCCACTGAGGTGGATGGCGGAGGACAAGCGGTGGAGGAGGATGGCGTGGTCGGCTGTGTCATAGGCAGCCGACAGGTCCAGGAGGATAAGGAGGCAGAGGGAACCCTGCTCACAGATAGAGAGGATGTCGTTCATGACTTTCACAAGCGCAGTCCCTGTACTGTGGGCAGGGCGGAAACCGGACTGGAGGGGTTCGAAGAGAGAGTGGGAGGAGAGGTGGGCGCGGAGTTGGTTTGCAACAACACGTTCCAGTGCTTTTGAGAGGAAGGGCAGGTTTGAGATAGGGTTGGTAGTGGCTGGGGTTTAAGGGATCCAGAGAGGGTTTTTTAAGGAGGGGGGTGATGACGGCAGTTTTGAGGGGGGCATGGACTGATCTGGAGGAGAGGGACTGGTTGATGATATCAGCCAGCAGTGGGCAGAGGAGGGGGAGTTGGGTGAGCAGTAGGTTAGTGGGGATGGGATCGAGGCAGCAGGTTGTTGGCCTCATAGAGGTGAGAGTGCATGAGAGGGAGGAAGAAGAGATGGGGGAGAAGGAGTGTAGGAAGGGGGTCGAGGTAGGAGTTGAAGGTGGGGGGAGGTGAAGGGGATGGGGTGGGGGTGGTAGTGGGTGACGAGAGGCTGGAGGATGATGCTGCCTGGCGGATGCTGTGGATCTTGGAAGAAAAGAAGTCCATGACCTCCTCGCACTTCGCATTTGAAGTGAAGATTGAGGAGGCCTAAGGGGGTGCGCGGAGGAGGTGGTGGGTGGTGGAAAAGAGGACTTTAGAGTTGTTGTTTGCCTCCAGGATGATGTTGGAGTAGTAGGCTGTTTTTGCTTGATACAAGGAACGGCGGTAGCTGTGGAGTTGCTCGAGCCACAGTTGGTGGTGAACCATGAGGCCGGTTTTCTGCCACCTGCGCTTGAGCAGTCGGGTTTGGCATTTGAGGGTGCGGAGATGAGAGTTGTACCAGGGGGAGCGGGTGGAGTTGGAAATAGACCTGGATTTCAGGGAGACGAGAGAGTTGAAGGTGGAGGAGAGGTGATCATGGAGCAGCTGGACAGCTGCTTCAGGATCTCTGTGGGTGGAAGACCAGAGGGGTAGGAGGTCAGAGGATATGAGGGCATCTGTGAGGGTCTCAGGGGGGAGACTTTTCCATGGGTGGAAAAGTATGGTTGAGGGCTTGGTGGAGGGGAGAGGGATGAAAGAGGAGAAGGAGACAAGAAGGTGGTCCGAGATGGCCTTGTCTGAGATGCTGATGTCGGAAATGTCAAGGGCATGCGTGATAATGAGGTTGAGGGTGTGGCCATGGTTGTGGGTTGGAGAGTCAATGTGGAGGGTGAGGTTTAGGGAGGAGAGGAGGGCAGTGAATTCGGAAGAGGTGGCACAGGGGGAGTTTAGGTGGAGGTTGAAGTCGCCCATGATGAGCAGGCGTTCGGAGCTGAGGGACAGGGAAGAGAGGAGAGTGGAGATATTGGAGAAGAAAGATCCAGGGGGTTTAGGAGGACGATAAAGAAGGAGAATTTTTAAGGAAAGGGAGGGATGGTGGAGCGTGAGGTGCTCGAAGGAGGGGAAACAGCCTGACGAGTACGGGGAGAGACCAAGGGAGGCATTTGAGATGATGGCCACCCCGCCGCCACATTGGTTGGGGTGGGGGGTGTGGTGGAAGGTGTAGCCTGGAGGGGAGGCCTCGACTAGGCGCACGGGGTCATTTGGGGAGAGCCAGGTTTCTGTAAGCCCAAGAATATCAATGTTCTCATCCAGGATGAGATCATAGAGAGTGAGGGCTTTGTTGGAAAGTGAGCGGACGTTCTGGAGAGCAGTGCGGATGTGTTTGCTGGAGGGGTGAGAGGGAGCTGAGATTGGTGCGGATAGGATCTGAGGGTATGTAGGAGAGGTGGGTGTGGGGAGAGAGGAGATGTGGTGAGGATATGTAAAGCAGAGGGGGAAGTGATGTTTGCCTTGAGGAGGCGGTTTGGGCGGAGAGTGGATGATTGGACAGTTGGGGTGGCTACTCTGGGACACCCAGCGCCTGGTGCCACGGTGGGCCCAGCGGAGGATGCCCAGACTGGAGCAGAAGGAGGCGGTGAGGGGGGCCAGGAGGGAGAATAGGACAGATTTAGAGTAGCGGATATAGGGGGACGGTGGGAGAGACAAAGAGGAGGATAGAGAGAGAGACATTTGGGGTGGTGGGAGGGGGCTTGGCTCGGATTGGGGTGGCAGCCAAAATGCGCACGCAGGGAGACAGGAGCAGGAGATCAGAGGGGTGGCTTCATTGAGAAGTACAAGTGTTTTCAGGTGAGATCAAGTGGAATACTGTGGTGTCAGTGTCTTCCTTTCTGTCCTGCCATCATTAATGTAAAAATGCAAGCACCTTTCAGTTGACATCAGGTGGGGCCAGTGGCGCAATGGACAACGCGTCTGACTACGAATCAGAAGATTGTAGGTTCGAATCCTACCTGGCTCGATTTTCTTGCTTTTAATTTTGATGCAGCAATACGATGCTACATAAAAGAAGCATCTCATGAAAAGCTCGACTGGAGAATGCAGGCATCGATCCTGCTACCTCTCACATGCTAAGCGAGTGCTCTACCATTTGAGCTAATTCCACGTTTGACTTGGATTACATTGCAATAGTCCAGAAGAGGAAGCACTAAGATGCAATTGTAGTAGTAGAGAAACGAAGTCAAATGCTGAAACTCGCAAACCTCTCTGCCATTGAAAGGGGACAAACATGAAGGATTCCAAATCTCTTGCTTATGGTAAGGATTCTTCGTTGCATCTCAGTTTCTGACCATTTTCTCCTCAAAAAAGCAAGGCTTCTTTCCAGTTACAATTGAAACAGCAGCCACAAGAAAATGTAGATTCTTAGTTTCTTTACAAGACATTGGAGTATCACCAAAGTGATTCATCCAGAAGCCTATAAACCATTTCCAACTTCATAGATTGAGAATTATCAGGACCGTTCAATTGAGATCAGGTGGGGCCAGAGGTGGAATGGATAACAAATCAAAAGATTGTTGGTTCGACAACTACCTGACTCGTTTTACTTGCTTTCAATCTTCAGGTGGCCATATAATGCTGTGTAATAAAAACAACAAATGAAAAGCTCCATTGGAGAATGCGGGCATTGATCCCGCTACCTCTCACCTGCTAAGCGAGCACTCTACCATTTGAGCTAATTCCCCGTGACTTGGATTATATTGCATCAATCCAAAAGAGGAACGATCAAGATGCAATGTTTGTAGGGGGGGAAAAGAAGCCAAACTTTATTTCTCGCAAGCTCCTCTAACCATTTGAAAGGGAACAAGAATTGGATATCCAAACCACTTGAATACAACAAAAAAAGTCCACGCCTCTCGATCTGTGACAAATTTCCCTCCAGAAAATCAAGACTTTAATGAAACAAGAATGAAACAGCAGCCAAAGGAGAATGGAATTTCCTTCGTTCTTCACAACACATTGGTGCACCTCTAAACTTTATTAAACAAATAAGCAGCAAAGTTCTTTCATGATTCTTTACATTCGTGCTCATCCTATGACACAAACCTTGATGTGAAAAATGGGCAGCTTGATTGATTTAGATGTACTAGGAACATTCAGTTGAGATAATGTGGGACCAGTGGCACAATGGATAACATGTGTCACTACAAAAAAAAGATTGTAGGTTCGACTCATACCTGGCTTCATTTTGTTGCTGTCAGATTTCAGTTGGCAATATGATATTATGTAAACAAAAATCAGGTGAAAGGCTGCTTTGGAGAATGCAGGCATCGATTCTGCTACACCTCATATGCAAACCAACTGCTCAACTATTTCAGCTAATTCCCCTTTGACTTGAATTATATCGCAACAATCCAGCAAATGCAATGATAGCGGGGAGAAGCCAAAAGTTGCTACTGACCAACACAGCTCTCCCTTTCAAAATGAATAAGAATACCGTAAATACCCGCGTATAAGGCGCACTCGCGTATAAGTCGCACCCCCCACTTTTGACCTTTTCTTGGTGAAAAAAAAAGGAAGCATTTTCGATGATATTGCCGGCAGAAGGGAGGGAGGCAGGAGAGACAGGTAGGTAGGGGGAGAGAGAGGGAGGCAGGCAGGGAGGGAGGGAGGCAGGCAGGCAGACAGGGAGGGAGGGAGAGAGAGAGGGAGAGAGGCAGGCAGGTAGCCAGGGAGGGAGAGAGAGAGCGAGAGGGAGGGAGGCAGGCAGGTAGGCAGGGAGGGAGGGAAGCCGGCAGGTAGGCAGGGAGGGAGAGAGAGAGGGGGAGGCAGGCAGGGAGGGAGGGAGGGAGGCAGGCAGGTAGGGAGGGAGGGAGAGAGAGAGAGGGGGAGGCAGGGAGGCAGGCAGGGAGAGAGAGAGAGAGAGAGGGGGAGGCAGGCAGGGAGAGAGGGAGAGAGGCAGGCAGGGAGGGAGGGAGAGAGAGAGAGAGAGAGGGGGAGGCAGGCAGGGAGAGAGGGAGAGAGGCAGGCAGGCAGGGAGGGAGGGAGAGAGAGAGAGGGGGGGAGGCAAGCAGGGAGAGAGGGAGAGAGGCAGGCAGGCAGGGAGGGAGGGAGGGAGGGAGAGAGAGAGAGGGGGGGAGGCAAGCAGGGAGAGAGGGAGAGAGGCAGGCAGGCAGGGAGGGAGGGAGGCAGGGAGGGAGGGAGGGAGGCAGGGAGGGAGGGAGGGAGGCAGGGAGGGAGGGAGGGAGGCAGACTGGGTTTGGCAGAAGGCAGGCAGCAGGCACAGCACTGAAGTCCGCTGCTGCTGCCGCTGCCCGGGCGGCCGAGGCCGAAGCCCCGTCACCCGCTCCTCCCAACCCCCACCGGACACTGACCAAACCCCGGCTGACAGCGCCGGCCGCCCCCCCTGTTTACTGTATTCCGAGGCTCAGAATTTCTTGTATCTGCGTATAGGGCGCACCCCCAACTTTCGACATCTTCCAACGTGCAAAAAAGTGCGCCTTATACGCGGAGATTTACGGTAGATTATTCCAAATCATTTCAAAACAAAAAGAACTCTTGTTTAAATCTAATGCTCTGACAAACTTTTCACCAGGACTTCTCAAGAGGCACAATTGAAGCAGCAACCCAGGAATATGTAGCTTTAATATTGCTTCATAACACATAGGTTTACCAACAAACTTCCTTAAACACCCACAACAAAATCACTTAATGCTTCGTTATAGTGCTGCTCATGATGTAGCTCCGAGATAGTTGTGAAGAATGGTAAAGCTTTGTTGATTGAGACATACAATCACTTTCAGGTGAGATCAAGTGGAATATTTTGGTGCCAGTGTCTTCCTTTCTCTTGTACAATCATTGATGTAAAAATGCCAGCACCTTTCAGTTGACATCAGTTGGGGCCAGTGGCGCAATGGACAACGCGTCTGACTACGAATCAGAAGATTGTAGGTTCGAATCCTACCTGGCTCGGTTTTCTTGCTTTCAATTTTCATGGGGAATGTGACCCTACATAAAAGAAGCATCACATGAAAATCTCGACTGGAGAATGCGGGCATCGATCCCGCTACCTCTCACATGCTAAGCGAGCGCTCTACCATTTGAGCTAATTCCCCTTTCACTTAGATTATATTGCAAGAGTCCAGCAGAGGAAGCATTAAGATACAATGATAATAGCAGAGAAAGGAAGTCAAATGTTGAAACTCGCCAACATCTCTCTGCCATATAAAGGGAGCAAAGATGAAGGATTCAATACCTCTTGCTTATGGTAAAACATTTTCATTGTATCTCAGTTTCTGACCATCTTCTTTTCAGTTACTACTATTCCTCAGTTTAAATTGGGGATGTGTTCTTGACAAAAATGCGATTTAGACTGAAATGACTGATAATGAAACCCAAATTACCATAGTCGTAATGATATAAATAGGGGTTGTGTTCCCTCGGTACATTTCTTGGCTAAATATTCTTACATAAATATTGAATATAGAGCGAAAACATCACTGCTACTATTGAGAATTGAAATAAATGTTTAATAAATACCAATATATAAATTAAATAATAATACAACAAGAAAACTTATTGGAGATGGTTGGTGCAGTAGTGGGCAATGGTGAGTGGCGATGGCGGAGTCATTCAGATGAAGGGGCAGATAGCCGGTTAAAAAAATCTGCCCAATGTTTGCTGAACTGTTTTTTTATTCTTCTGGTACAACTGCTTTTAACAGTGGAAGCCACTCATTATTATCCTGCTGAGTGCTGAGCTGCATTTTCCACATCGTATCACCACACAATTGATCGCTACCATGTGGTTGTGCACTTGATTTGAGCTGATTTTGTCTAAACCTTGCGACGGTCGTCGTAAAATTACTGCATTTTGTGATTATCTTATAAACAACATATAATGGAAATAATGGATAGCGGGACGACAGATAACGAAGAGTTCCAGTACAATTGAAAGAGCAGCCACAAGAAAATGGAGATTGTTAGTTTCTAAGACATTGGAGTATCACCAAAGCTATTCAACCGCAAGCCTATAAAACATTTCCAACTTCGTACATTGAGAATTATCAGCACCGCTCAGTTCAGATCAGTTGGGGCCAGCGGTGGAATGGATAACAAATCAAAAGATTGTTGGTTCGACTACTACCTGACTCGTTTTACTTGCTTTCAGTCTTCAGCTGGCCATACAATGCTATGTAATATAAACACCAAATGAAAAGCTCCATTGGAGAATGCGGGCATTGATCCCGCTACCTCGCACATGCTAAGCGAGCGCTCTACCATTTGAGCTATTTCCCCTTGACTGGATTATCTTGCATCAATCCAAAAGAGGAACGATCAAGATGCAAAGTTTGGAGGAGGAAACGGAAGCTAAACTTTATTTCTCACAAGCTCCTGTCTCCTTTTGAAAGGGAACAAGAATTGAATATTCCAAACCACTTGAATACAGCAAAAATTCTTCTATGCCTCTCAATGTCTGACAAATTTCCTTCCAGAAAATCAAGACTTATTAATGAGGCAAGAATCAAACAGCAGTCAAAGGAGAATGGAATGTCCTTCTTTCTTTGCAACACATTGGTGCACCTCCAAACTTTATCAATCAATCAATCAATCAAAACTTACATTTATATAGCGCCTTTCACGTCGAGAGGACATCCCAAGGCGCTGTACAGTTAGGTAGGGACAAGAACAAAGGGGAGGGTTCGGGCAGGATGAAGAAGAGTAGGAAAATTTATTGTATATCTGTGGGTGAAACGCGGCAACCAAATTGCTCACAGCAGTGTCCCACATTAATCATGGAAGTGGGACTAGGGGAAAAGGGGGGAAAGATAGCAAGGGGAGGGGTTGGGGTTGGAGGAAGGAGAGCAGGAAAACCGACTGTATTTGTGGGCGAAACGCAGCAGCCAAATTGCGCACAGCAGTGTCCCACAAACAGTCACAGAAATGGGGCCAGGAGAGAACAACCATGAGACTATGAGCTGATAGTGGGGTCGGTGGTTCGCATCCAGCCTGGGGGGATGATTTAATTTGGCCTACAAATAGAATTGCCTGGACTCAGTCAGTTTTGCGGAAAAATAGAGGCACAACGTCAGCAGCAGACTTTCAATCACTTTCAAACTAGTAACTGTGGAGAGACGAATACAGATAGAGAAAAAGACATCCCCAACCACACACACACATAACCCCACACAGACACACACAGACATTGTGAGATATAGGTCCCAAAGGTTGGACCACCCTGGTCTAGACTGATACTCCGATGCAGCAGAAAAGAGCGAAAATAAACAGTGGAGGAAGATCAATAATTCAGAGTGAATGGATGTCTTTGCTAAGAAAGCCTGGAATTCAGAATGTATGAAAATCAATCCAAACAACGTTGATAACCAGACAAGAGATTTGGCGGAAGATGTACCAGCTTTTTAACTGTCGGGAATGAACCCCCTAAAATAATCCTTGACATTTTATGTAGCACCAGAATGACTTCTCAAAGCACTTGTCAGGATTTCAGGATTAAAAAGCAGCAAAGTCGTTCAATGATTCTTTAAATTCCTACTCATCCTGTGACACAAACCGAGATATGAAGAATGGGCAGCTTGATTGATTTAGATGTACCAGGAACATTCAGTTGAGATACTGTGGGACCAGTGGCACAATGGATAACATGTGTCACTACAAATCAGAAGATTGTAGGTTTCTCCTCAAAAAAGCAAGGTTTATTTCCAGTTTTGAAACAGCAGTCACAAGAAAATGGCAATTGTTAGTTTCTTTTCAAACTTCATAGTTTGAGAATTATCAGGACGATTCAGTTGAGATCATATGGGGAAACTGCTTGAATGGATAACAAATCAAATGATTGATGGTTTGACTGCTGCCTGACTGGGTTTACTTGCTTTGAGTCTTCAGTTGGCCAGTTAATGTTGTGTAACATAAACACCGAATCAAAAGCTCCATTGGAGAATGCAGGCATCGATCCCACTACCTCTCACATGCAAAGCGAGTGCTCTACAATTTGAGCTAATTCCCCTTTGACTTGGATTATATCACAACAATCCAGCAGATGTAATGGTAGCAGGAGGAAGCCAAAGGTTGCTACTGACCAACACATCTCTCTCTTTCAAAATGAATAAGAATAGTTTATTCCAAATCATTTGAAAACAAAAAGAACTCTTGCATAAATCTAACTAACTTTTCACCAGGATACGCTTTCTCAAGAGGCACAATTGAAACAGAAACCCAGGAATATGTAGCTTTTATATTGCTTCACAACCCATAGGTTTACCAATGAACTTCCTGAAACAACCACAACAAAATCACTTAATGCTTCTTTATAATGCTGCTCACGATGTGGCTCCAAAATAGTTGTGAGGAATGGTAGAGCTTCATTCATTTAGAAGTACAATCACATTCAGGTGAGATCAAATGGAATATTGTGGGGCCAGTGGCTTCCTTTCTCTCGTGCAATCATTGATGTAAAAATGCCAGCACCTTTCAGTTGACATCAGGTGAGACCAGTGGCGCAATGGACAACGCGTCTGACTATGAATCAGAAGATTGTAGGTTTGAATGCTACCTGGTTCTGTTTTCTTGCTTTCAATTTTGATGGGGGCAATATCCCAGGTAGCAAGCCCATGTGGGGCCCATATGGGCATGGATAAACCCAAATTGGCCCATATGGGGTCCATATGGGCTTGCTACCTGGGATGATGCTACATAAAAGAAGCATTACATGAAAAGCTCGATTGGAGAATGCGGGCATCGATCCTGCTACCTCTCACATGCAAAGCGAGTGCTCTACCAGTTGAGCTAATTCCCCTTTGACTTGGATTATATTGCAAGAGTCCAGCAGAGGAAGCATTAAGGTGCAATTGTAGTGGCAGAGAAAGGAAGTCAAATGTTGAAACTCGCCAACATCTCTCTGCCATTGAAAGGGGACAAACATGAAGGATTCAAAATCTCTTACTTACGGTAAAAATTCTTCATTGCATCTCAGTTTCTGACCATTTTCTTCTAAAAAAAGCAAGGCTTCTTTCCAGTTACTACTGCTCCTCAGTTAAAGTTGGGATTGTGTTCTTGAAAAACGCGATTTTAACTGAAATGACTGATAATGAAACCCAAATTACCATAGTTGTAATTATATAAATAGGGATACATTCCCTCGACATATTTCTTGGCTAATTATTCCTACACAAATATTGAAGAGTGAAAACAACACTGCTACTATTGATAATTTAAATAAATGTTTAATAAGTACCAATATATAAATTGAATAATAATACAACAACGAGAAAACTTATTGGAGATGGTTGATTCAGCAGTTTTAAATGGTGTATGGCTGGGGCAGAGTCATTCAGATGAAGCGGCGAATGGCCATTTAAAAAAATCTGTCCAATGTTTGCTGAACTGCATTTTTTTTCTTCTGGTACATCTGCTTATCGCAGTTGAAGCCACTCGTTATTATCCTTTGGGTGTTGAGCTGCATTCCCCACATCGCGTCCCCACACAGCTGATCGCTACCATGTGGTTGCACACATGATATGTACACATTGTTTCTAAACCTACGACGGTTGTCGTAAAATTACCACATTCTGTGATTATTTTATAAGCAACATATAATGGAAATAACGGATAGCGAGACGACAGATAACGAGGAGTTCCAATACAATTCAAAGAGCAGCCACAAGAAAATGGAGATTGTCAGTTTGTTTACAAGACATTGGAGTATCACCAAAGCTACTCAACCACAAGCCTATCAAACCTTTTGAACTTCATAGATTGAGAATTATCAGCACCGCTCAGTTGAGATCAGGTGGGGCCAGAGGTGGAGTGGATTACGAATGAAAAGATTGTTGGTTTGACTACTACCTGATTTGTTTTACTTGCTTTCAGTCTTCAGCTGGCCATACAATGCTGTGTAAATAAACACCAAATGAAAAGCTCCATTGGAGAATGCAGGCATTGCTCCCGCTACCTCTCACATGCTAAGCGAGCGCTCTATTATTTAAACATATCCCCTTTGATTGGATTACATTGTATTAAGCCAAAAGTGGAACGATCAAGAATTCAATGTTTGGAGGAGGAAAAAGAAGCCAAACTTTATTTCTCGCAAACTTCTTTCTCCCTTTGAAAGGGAACAAGAATTGAATATTCCAAACCACTTGAACACAACAAAAAAATTTCCACGCCTCTCGATGTCTGATAAATTTCCATCCAGAAAACAAAGACTGTTTAATAAGGCAAGAATCAAACAGCAGCCAAAGGAGAATGGAATTTCCTTCTTGCTTCACAACACATTGGTGCACCTCCAAACTTTATTAAAGGAAATAGCAGCAAAGAACTTTCATGCTTTACATTCCTTCCCATCCTGTGACACAAACCTAGATATGAAGAATGGGCAGCTTGATTGATTTAGATGTACCAGGAACATTGAGTTGAGATAATGTGGGACCAGTGGCACAATGGATAAATTGTGTCACTACAAAGCAGAAGATTGTAGGTTCGACTCATATCTGGCTCGTTTTTGTTGCTGTGAAATTGCAGGTGGCAATTGGATAATGCGCAAAAAAAAAGTCAGATGAAAGGCTGCTTTAGAGAATGTGGGCATCGATTCTGTTACATCTCATATGCAAAGCAAGCACTCAACTATTTCATCTAATTCCCCTTTGACTTGAATTATATCGCAACAATCCAACAGATGCAATGATAGAGGGAGGAAGCAAAACGTTGCTACTGACCATCACAACTCTCTCTTTCAAAATTAATAAAAATAGATTATTCCAAATAATTTGGTAACAAAATGAAGTCTTGCATAAATTTAACTCTAAGACAAATTTTTGACCATGATATGCATTCTCAAGAGGCACAATTAAAGCAGCAATCTATGAGAATGTATCTTTTATATTGCTTCACAACCCATAGGTTTACCAACAAACTTCCTAAAACAACCACAACAACATAGTTTGATGCTTTTTTATAGTCTTGTTCATGATGTGGCATCATGATAGTTGTGAAGAATGGGGCAGCTTTGCTGATTGAGAACTACAAGTATTTTCAGATGAGATCAAGTGGAATATTGTGGGTGCCGTGGCTTCCTTTCTCTCCTGCAATCATTGATGTAAAAATGCCAGTACCTTTCAGTTGAAATCAGGTGGGGCCAGTGGCGCATTGGACAACGCGTCTGACTACGAATCAGAAGATTGTAGGTTTGAATAGGTTTTCTTCCTATCAATTTTCATGGGGTAATATGATGCTACATAAAAGAAGCGTCACTTGAAAATCTCAACTGGAGAATGCGGGCATCGATCCCGCTACCTCTCACATGCAAAGCGAGCGCTCTACCATTTGAGCTAATTCCCCTTTGACTTGGATTATATTGCAAGAGTCCAGCAGAGGAAGCATTAAGATGCAATGGTAATAGCAGTGAAAGCAAATCAATTGTTGAAACTCTCCAACATCTCTCCACCATATAAAGGGAACAAACCTGAAGGATTCCAAACCTCTTGCTTATGGTAAAAATTCTTCATTGCATCTCAGTTTCTGACCATTTTCTCCTCAGAAAAGCAAGGTTTCTTTCCAGTTACAATTGAAAGAGCAGCCACAAGAAAATAGAGATGGTTAGTTTCTTTACAAAACATTGGAGTATCACCAAAGCTATTCAACCACAAGCCTATAAAATCTTTCCAATTTCATAGATTGAGAATTATCAGCGCCGCTCAGTTGTGATCCGGTGGGACCAGAGATGGAATGGATAACAAATCAAAAGATTGTTGGTTCGACTAGTACCTGACTAATTTTACTTGCTTTCAGTATTTAGGTGGCCATTCAATGCTGTGTAATATAAACACCAAATGAAAAGCTCCATTGGAGAATGCGGGCATCGATCCCGCTACCTCTCACATGCTAAGCGAGCGCTCTACCATTTGAGCTAATTCCCCTTGTCTTGGATTATATTGCACAAATCCAACAGAGGAATGATCAAGATGCAATGTTTTGAGGAGGAAAAGAAAGCCAACCTCGCAAGCTCCTCTCTCGCTTTCGAAAGGAACTAGAATGGAATATTCCAAACCACTTGAATACAACAAAAATTCTACCACGCCTCTCAATCTCTGACAAATTTCCCTCCATAGAATCAAGACTTTTTAAATCAGGCAAGAATCAAACAGCAGCCAAAGGAGAATGGAATTTCCTTCTTTCTTCACAACACATTTGTGCACCTCCAAACTTTATTAAACAAAAAAGCAGCAGTCCATTGATGATTCTTTACATTTTGCTCATCCTGTGACACAAACCTTGATGTGAAGAATGGGCAGCTTGATTGATTTAGATGTACCAGGAACATTCAGTTGAGATAATGTGGGACCAGTGGCACAATGGATAACATGTATCACTGCAAATCAGAAGATTGTAAGTTCGACTCATACCTGGTTCAGTTTTGGGTAGATTTCAGGTGATAATCAATCAATCAAAACTTACATTTATATAGCGCCTTTCACGTCGAGAGGACATCCCAAGGCACTCTACAGTTAGGTAGAGTTAAGAGCAGGGGGGGAGGGGTCGGGGCTCATATCCTAATATGATATTATATTTAAAAAAAACATCAGATGAAAGGCTGCTTTGGAGAATGCAGGCATCGATTCTGCTTCATCTCATATGCAAAGCAAGCGCTCAATTATTTCAGCTAATTCCCCTTTGACATGAATTATACCACAACAATCCAGCAGATACAATGATAAAGAGAGGAAGCCGAAGGTTGCTATTGACCAACACATCTCTCTTTCAAAATGAATAAGAATATTTATTCCAAATCATTTGAAAACAAAAAGAACTCTTGCATAATTCTAATGCTGTGACTAACTTTTCACAAGGATATGCTTTCTCAAGAGGCACAATTGAAGCAGGAACCCAGGAATATATAGCTTTTATATTGCTTCACAACCCATAGATTTACCAACGAACTTCCTAAAACAACCGCGACAAAATCACTTAATGATCCGCGTCCACCCTCGACTCCAGCACTACTGGCGTTCTGACTGCATGTCTGTCCTACACTGAGTCCTGGACGAGGGTAAATTTCCTACAGCTCAATGTCAACAAAACGGAGGCCCTCCTGATTGGCTCACATCAGTGTCTCTGCACCTCAGCGGCTGACAAATTCAGCATTCAAGGCTGCTCTCTCCACTTCTCGAAGCCAATCAGGAATCTGGGCGTCTTGTTTCACCCCAAACTATCCTTCCTCCTCCACATCTGCTCCATGACCGGCACAGCCTTCCACTACCTCACCCCCATGCTGCCGAAACTCTCAACCACGCCTTTATCACTTCCAGGCTTAAGTACAGGAACTCTCTCCTCGTTGGCCTTCCCAGCTCCTCCCTTCAGGCTGCAGATCATTCAGAATTCTGCAGCTTGTGTACTCTCCTGTACCAGGCTTTGCAACCACATCACTTCCACCCTCGCCCGTCTCCAGTGGCTCCCATCCCCCAGAGGATCGAATTCAAGATCCTCGTCCTCACTTTCAAGGCCATTCCTTGCCCCTGCCTATTTCTCTGACCTGCTGTCTCCCTATCAGCCTGCCCGCACCCTCCATTCAACAGACTCAGGCCTGCTCTGCGGCAACCGACCTAACCATCCAATCATCGGTGGCCAGGCTTTCAGCCTCTCTACCCGCACACTATCGAACTCCATCCCGCAGCCCCTCTACCTCGCTTCCTCCCTTTCCTCCTTGAAGGCTGGTCTCAAGACCTTCCTCCTTGACCACGCCTTCGGCTCCACCTCTAACTCTTCCTCCTCTCCCACTCTCCTTCCCCTTCCCCGACCCTCCCACCCCCACTCGGGGCCCCAACCTGACTGTTCAGCACTTTGGATCATCCTCCCGACATTATATATACACTATATAAGTGCAATTTTGTTGTTGTTGTTAATGCATCTTTATAGTGCTACTCATGATGTGGCACCAAGATAGTTGTGAAGAATGGTAAAGCTTCGTTGATTGAGACATATAATCACATTCAGGTGAGATCAAGTGGAATATTGTGGGGCCAGTGGCTTCCTTTCTCTCGTGTAATCATTGATGTAAAAATGCCAGCACCTTTCAGTTGACATCAGGTGGGGCCAGTGGTGCAATGGACAACGCGTCTGACTACGAATCAGGAGATTGTAGGTTTGAATCCTACCTGGCTCGGTTTTCTTGCTTTCAATTTTTATGGGGCAATATGATGCTACAAAAAGAAGCATCACATGAAAATCTCGACTGGAGAATGCGGGCATCAATCCCACTACCTCTCACATTCAAAGCGAGAACTCTACTATTTGAGCTAATTCCCCTTTGATTTGGATTATATTCGAAAGGAAGCATTAAGATGCAATGGTAATAGCAGAGAAAGGAAGTCAAATGTTGCATCTCGCCAACACCACTCTGCCATTCAGAACTCTGCTGCCCACATTCTCACCCACACCAAACTTCGCTCCCCCATTACCCCAGTCCTTGCCAGCCTCCACTGTCTCCCTGTCCCCGAGAGGATTGATTTCAAGATCCTCAACCTTGTCTTCAAATCCCTCCACTCCTCTTCACCCCCGCTACCTCTCTGACCTCCTCTCTCCTCAAACCAGCACCTGTTGCCTTTGCTCCACCAGGTCTGGCCTTCTTTATGTCCCCCGAATCCTCCACCCCACCCTCGGCGGCTGTGCCTTCAGCCACTATGCCCCGAGGCTCTGGAATTCCCTTCTCACTCCCTTCGGCTCGCCACCTCTTTTCCCAGTTTCATGTCCCAGCTGAAGACTTTTCTTTTCAATCGCGCCTTTGGTCAACTTTCACCCAGTCCTTGCCAGCCTCCACTGGCTCCTTGTCCTTGAGAGGATCGATTTCAAGATCTTCACCCTTGTCTTCAAATCCCTCCACTCCTCTGCAGCCCCTATCTCTCTGACCTCCTCTCTCCTCAAACCAGCACCCAGCCGTGCCTTTGGTCACCTTTCTGCCCTTGCCCCTGGCTCAGTCCGAGATCCATTATTGTGAAGCGCTCTGGAGGCTGCTATATAAATCTAAGTTGTTGCCTTTGAAAGGGGACAAACATTAAGTATTGCAAACCTCTTGCTTATCATAAGAATTCTTCAATCCATCTCAGCCTATGCACATTTTCTTCTGAAAAATATTAAAGACCTCTTTCCAGTTATGATTGAAATAGTAGCCACAATAAAATGGATATTCAAAGTTTCTTTACAACATATTGGAATATCAACAAATCTATTCAACCAGATGCCAAACTTTATTTCTCGCGAGCTCCTCTCTCCCTTTCAAAGTGAGCAATAATTCAATATTCCAAACTACTTAAACACAACAAAAATTCTTCCACACCGCTCGATCTCTGACAAATTTCCCACCAGAAAAGCAGGACATTTTACAAGTCATCAACCAACAGCAGCCAAAGAAGAATGGAATTTCCTTCTCTTCTCACAACAGATTGGTGCACCACCAACGTTTGTCAAACAAAAAGGCAACAAAATTCTTTGATGATTCTTTACATTGCTGCTCATGCTGTGGCACCAAGACAGTTGTGAAGAATGGGCTGCTTGATTGATGTAGATGTATCAGCACCTTGAAGTTGAGATCAGTTGGAGCCAGGCACGCAAATGGCAATGCATCAGACTACGAATCAGAACATTGTAGGTTTGTCTCCTACCAGATTTGGTTTTCCAGCTTTCAGTTTTCATGATGCAATCTTAAGATACATGAAAAAAACATCAGTTGAATAGATCCACTGGAGAATAAGGGCATTGATTATATGGCAATGGTCCAACAGGGAAATCATCAAATGCAATGATGGCAGAAGACAAAGGAAGCCAATTGTTTTTTCTCACCATCTACTAGGGTCCGTCGATATGGAAATTTTCCAATATTGATATATCAGTGGACTCATATCGATATATATCGATATTTCCGGATTTTTTTATACTGCGCATGCATTCGGAGGTGCGCGTGCATTCGGGGGTGCGCGTGCATTCGGGGGTGCGCGTGCATTCCAGTGTGCGTGCACATTCTGTGCTCTAGGCCCAGGAGATTTGTAGTGGCGGCAACAAGATAAGTTGGAAAAATTCACATTGTACCAATATATCGCCGAAAACGATATACCGATATACCAATTTTTTTATATATCGAGATTTTCGATACATCGATATATTTTAAATTCCGATATCGGCATATTGATATGAAAATTATATAAATATAACCGATATATCGATATATCACCAGACACTACCATCTACTATCTCTTCATTCAAAGGAGCAGGAATTGAACACTCCAAACCACTTGAGCAAAACATACCCCCTCCCTGGCCTCCTGAAAATTCCGCCTGAAGACCCTCCTCTTCATTGTACCCATCAGTCATAATCGCTCTTTTCCTTTCCCTGCACCATCCCTGATCCCAAGCCCAGCTCGGGATTGAAACACTGATGATCTGGCGTCTTGGGACATCCTCCCAATGTGACAGGCACTTTACAAAAATATAACTTTTTGTTGTTGTTCTTCTTTCCTGTTCAAAGGAGGAAGAATTCAATATTCCAAACTACTTGAATATGACAGAAATTGCTCCATGGCTATCGCTATTTGACCGATTTCTCACCAGAAAAGGAAGCCATTCATATCTAGCAAATATCCTGCAGCAGCCTGCGGAAAATATGGATTCTCTGTTTCTTCATAACCCATTCCTATGCCATCAAATGTTTTGAAGCAAAAGGCAACAGCACCCTCTGATGGTTGTTTACATTCACACTCATGCTGTGACACAAAACTACATGTGAAGAATGGGCAGTAGATGTACCATGGAACATTCAGTGGAGATCATGTGGGAACAGTGGCACAATTTATCTCACTGCCAATCAGAATGTATCTCACGACAAATCAGAAGATTGTAGATTCGCCTCCTGCATGGCTTAGTTTTGTTGCCGACAGTTTTTAGATGGCAATATGATGATACATAAAACAAACATCAGATGGAAGTCCCCTTTGGAAAATGCAGGCAGTGATTCTGCTACATTGCATATGACAAGCAAGCTCTCCAGCTAATTACCCTTTGACTTGGAATATAGTGCAATACTCCAACAGATGCAATGAAAGCAGGAGTGAAAGGAAACCAAAGGTTGCTGCTCACGAACACATCTCTCCCTTTCAAAACGAATAAGAATAGATTATTCCAAATCATTTGAAAACAAAAAGAACTCTTGCATAAATCTAATGCTCTGACTAACTTTTCACTAGGATATGCTTTCTCAAGAGGTACAATTGAAGCAGGAACCCAGGAATATGTAGCTTTTACATTGCTTCACAACCCATAGATTTACCAACGAACTGCCTAAAACAACCGCGACAAAATCACTTAATGATCCGCATCCACCCTCGACTCCAGCACTACTGGCGTTCTGACTGCATGTCTGTCTGACACTGAGTCCTGGACGAGGGTAAATTTCCTTCAGCTCAATGTCAACAAAACGGAGGCCCTCCTGATTGGCTCACGTCAGCGTCTCCGCACCTCAGGGACTGACAAATTCAGCGTTCAATGCCGCTCTCTCCACTTCTCGAAGCCAATCAGGAATCTGGGCGTCTTGTTTGACCCCAAACTTTCCTTCCTCCTCCACATCCACTCCATGACCGGCACAGCCTTCCACTACCTCCGCAATATTGCCAGGCTCTACCACTACCTCACCCCCATGCTGCCGAAACTCTCAACCACGCCTTTATCACTTCCAGGCTCAAGTACGGGAACTCTCTCCTCGTTGGCCTTCCCAGCTCCTCCCTTCAGGCTGCAGATCATTCAGAATTCTGCAGCTTGTGTACTCTCCTGTACCAGGTTTCGCAACCACATCACTTCCACCCTCGCCCGTCTCCAGTGGCTCCCATCCCGCAGAGGACCGAATTCAAGATCCTCGTCCTCACTTTCAAGGCCATTCACAGCCTTGCCCCTGCCTATCTCTCTGACCTGCTGTCTCCCTATCAGCCTCCCCGCACCCTCCATTCAGCAGACTCAGGCCTGCTCTGTGGCAACCGACCTAACCGCCCAACCATCAGCGGCTGGGCTTTCAGCCTCTCTATCCCCACACTATGGAACTTCATCCCGCAGCCTTGCTTCCTCCCTTTCCTCCTTGAAGGCTGGTCTCAAGACCTTCCTCCTTGATCACGCCTTCGGCTCCACCTCTAACTCTTCCCCCTTTCCCACTCTCCTTCCTCTTCCCCGACCCTCCCACCCCCGCTCGGGCCCCAACCTGACTGTTCAGCACTTTGGATCATCCTCCTGACATTATAAGTGCAATTTTGTTCTTGTTGTTGTTAATGCTTCTTTATAGTGCTGCTTATGATGTAGCACCAAGATAGTTGTGAAGAATGCAAGAGCTTCGTTGATTGAGACATTCAATTATATTCAGGTGAGATCAAGTGGAATATTTTGGTGCCAGTGGCTTCCTTTCTCTCGTGCAATCATTGATGTAAAAATGCCAGCACCTTTCAGTTGACATCAGGTGGGGCCAGTGGCGCAATGGGCAATGCGTCTGACTACGAATCAGAAGATTGTAGGTTCGAATCCTACCTGGCTCGGTTTTCTTGCTTTCAATTTTCATGGGGCAATATGATGCTACATAAAAGATGCATCACATGAAAATCTCGACTGGAGAATGCGGGCATCAATCCCGCGACCTCTCACATGCAAAGCGAGCGCTCTACTATTTGATTTAATTCCCCTTTCACTTGGATTACATTGCAAGAGTCCAGCAGAGGAAGCATTAAGATGCAATTGTAGTTGGAGGGAAAGGATGTAAAATATTGAAACTCGCCAACATCTCTCTGCCATTGAAGTGGGACTGAGACGCCATCCATCGTGGAGGGTGCTATATAAATCGAAGTTGTTGTTGTTGACAAACATGAAGGATTCCAAAACAAAAACAAAAGTTGCTGGGGAAACTCAGCAAGTCAAACAGCATCCACGGAGAAAGGAAAAGGAGTCAACGTTTCGGGTCTACAACGCTTCATCGAGACTGATGAAGGGTTGTAGACCCAAAACATTGACTCATTTTCCTTTCTCCGTGGATGCTGTTTGACCTGCTGAGTTTCCCCAGCAACTTTTGTTTTTGTTTCAGATTCCCAGCTTCTGTAGTATTTTGTGTTTTGTTTATGAAGGATTCCAAACCTCTTGCTTATGGTAAGAATTCTTCATTGTATCTCAGTCTCTGGCCAATGTTTAGATCAGGTGGGAAATGGATAATATGTCTGACTACGAATCAGAATATTTTAGTTTTCATTCCTACCTGGTTGGCTTTCTTGGCGCTCAGTTTACATGTGCCAATATTTTGCTACATTCTGTTATTAATAGAGTACATTTTGACTAACAAATATGGGCATTGATCCTGCTATTTCTACCGTTTGAGGTAATTAGCACTAACTGTACCATTTGAGGTGCTGTATGATTCAAGGTAATTTCCCTTCGACTTTGATTATCCTTAAAAGTTTAGCGGAGGAATCCGATGGTCTTATTTTGTTAGTGGAGAACAGCCAAATTGTGATTCTCAACAACACCTATATTCTCTTAAAAGTTATCAAGAAATAATTAATCAGCCTGAGCTGTTACTCTTTTGCAGTCGTTGACTGCCTCTTGATTGTTTCTTAATGGCAGTCACTGACGGATCTTGTGCTGTCACTCTGTGGGGAGGCACTGTCTCATACTGACTGAAGCTGAGTTGTTATTAGGTGTTATCAGGGCCTGCAACTGACACTCAGTTGCAGGCCCTGATTTAAACTGACTATTTCGGGTTGCCACTAGGTGGCAACCACTGACTAGTTCTATACTGTCACTCTAACAGGGAGTCACAAATTTCCCAGTGTCTGGCATATCTTTATTGAATGTCCTCTCGGTGACATAAATCCCATTACCCCAGTCCTTGCCAGACTTCATTGGCTCCCTGTCCCTGAGAGGATCAACTTCAAGATTCTCACCCTTGTTTTCAAGTCTCTCCACTCCTCTGCAACTCCCTACCTCCCTGATCTCCTTTCTCCTCAAACCAGCACCCACCACAATCCATAAAATCCCACTCATTCAAAACTCTGCATTCTCACCCACACCAAACTTCGTTCCCCCATTAAAACTTTGCTCCCCCATTACTCCAGTCCTTGCCAGACTTCACTGGGGATCAATTTCAAGATCCTCATCTTTGTTTTCAAATCCCTCCATTCCTCTGCACGCCCCTACCTCTCCGATCTCTCTTCTCAAACCAGCACCTGTTGCCTTCGTTCCACCCGGTCTGGCCTCCTCCTTGTCCCCCGAATCCTCCGCTCCACCATCGGCAGCCATGACTTCAGCCACTACACTGCAAGCTTTGGAACTCTCTTCCTCACTCCCTTCGCCTCGTTACCTCTCTTACCAGTCTCAGGTCTCAGCTAAAGACCTTTTTCTTCAATCACGCCTTTGCTCACCTTTCTCCCCCGTCCCTGGCTCGCCCCCAGGTTCCGTTATTGTAAAGCGCTCTGAGACGCCGTCTGGCGTGGAGGGCGCTACATAAATCAAAGTTTTTGTTGTTGTAGCCCAGACTAACCCAGGTTAACAATTTAATACCAGGAATAATAATAAGAAAAATCCTTGCATTTGATAAAGCACTTTTTCACATCTTCTAGATGTCTCAAAGCTCTTCCCAGAATATAGTAAAGTTAATTGACTGCACATTTTGTGAGCGAAATGTGGCAGCCAATTCCGCACAACAGTATCCCTCAAACAGTCATGGATTACCCATAAATATACAGTCAATTCACTTTACAGTATATTCTGTGAAGCTTTTTGAGACATCTACAAGACATTAAAATGGCTTTATCAAATGCAAGGATTATTATTATTATTGAGATGACCAATTGTTTTTTTTGAATAATATAAGGAAACTTGCCCAGGAATCACTCTTCAATCTACTAGGGTGGAAATATATGAGCTATCATACCAGCTGCTTTTCCAATTAAAGAATAAGCATTTCATTCTTTATGCAATAACATATCTTATCAATGTAGGTATACAAATATAGTATACAAAAACACAGATTTTAAAAGTAGTCAATTAAAGAATGAAATAAAAGTAGGAAAACAGAAAGTTTTACTGACTTTGGTTTTGGTACTTGAACCTGAACACAAATAAACTATCAGACCTCTCTCTCTCTCCTCAAATAAACAGTTTTGGCCAGCATCCCATACAGGGCAATGGTCTTTGATCACCCACTGATAAGACTGTGCTATCTATCACTCTCCAGCAACCACTGATTATTCTGACCTGTCACTCCAGCAATCACTGCCTTATCCTAGGCTGTTATTCCATTGCAATCACTGATAATGTGGAAGCTGTTACTCCTATGAAATCACTGATTAAGACTGGGATGTCACTATGGCGGGCACTGACTCTTATGAAAGATCATATACAGTATATAACTATATATACCTCCCTGTGGGGACACTGATAGGCAAAACTCTCCATGATTTGTGATCTATATTCAATCTACCCTGAAGATCCTCACTCTTGTGTTTAAGTCCCTTCACTCCTCTGCATCCCCCTACCTCTCCAACCTTCTCTCTCCTCACAGGAGTACCTGCTGCCTCCAGTCTACTGGTCCAGCCTCTTCCTTGTTCCCCAAATCCTCTGCTCCACAATTGGCGGCCGCGTTTTCAGCCACTACGCCCCGAAATTTTGGAACTCCCTCCCTCAACTCCTTCGTCTCGCTCCATCCTTTCCCATCTTCAGGTTGCACCTGTATTGTATGAGTCCTGTTGTACAGCAAAACTTCCAGATATTAACTCGTAGACCACCCCCCCTAATAATAAGGAATAAGGCCAAGGAATATGCTTTGAATGTGTGCAGTTGTTACCTTTGATGCAACGCGTATCGCCATACAAATCGTTTCTAATGCCAAAGAACCACACCCGGGTTTTGTTAGTCAATTGATGAATCAGACGTTCAGGGAGAGAAAAGTAAACAAAGGACAATTGCTTTAGGAGTTAGGCACAGATTTAGTTGTGAATATTTGGATTAGTCCAAGCTGCACCTGTTAGCTTTAGGGTGAAGCTTTCAAACAGTGGGATATTTGTGAGGTTTCCGGTACATTCCACTCCCATGTTAATGCAAGGATTAAAGCTTTCAAATTGTTATGGAAGGCATTCTCACTTTCTGTAAAAAAAAACAACCACAAAATTACACTTGTATAGCGCCTTTCATGTTGTGAGGATGTCCCAAAGCGCTGGACAGTCAGTGTTTCAGACCAGAGCTGGGATGAGGGAAGGTGGAGGAAAAGGAGGGGATTTGGGGTGACTGATGGGACTGTCGAAAAGGAGATTCTTGAGGTGGGACTTGAAGGAGGCTGCGGAGGGGTACATAAAATATATGTACCCTGTGGGGAGCGATCCAAAACAGGGAATTGCTGACAGTCTGGTTTACATTTCAGAGATGTGCACTATTCAGCAAAGTAGAGTCGGTACCATAAATACTGATCCTTAACTATAATAATAAAAATCCTTGAATTCCATATGGCACCTTATCACATCATTGGGATGTCTCAAAGTGCTTCACAGAATATAAGGTAAATTGTCTACATATTTGTCTATACATTTTGTAGTGATTGTTCCCCCGGAAAGTGGTTTGCCAATCGACCAAGAACCGGGTTCCTACTTATTGCTAGGTAAACAGAAGTGTGAGGAGTAAGGAAACTTGCCTAAGGTTTCACCCTGCTCAGGAATCAAACCCAGCTCCTTTTGCTTGCAAGGCAAATGCTCCAACCAATATGCTATAGGACTCCACAACTCATACATTCTTCCACTTAACAGGAGTTAATGTTTACTTTGAGAGGGCGGGGTTAGAATAAACTGATAGAATGAAAGGATGTTTCTGGCGAACAGGATGGGAAATTCCAGCCACAAATTTCAAATTGTTTTGGTTCCGCTCACCATTCCACCAGACTTCCATTGAAACCCTGCCTTTCATAACCTCATTGATTATATTGTGTTTTTTCCCCCCCTTAAAGTGGTTCAGTGGACTTTTAAGTATTTGCATAATAAAATTAATGCTCAGATCCTGTTCAGCACCCTGGGACATCCTCTCGACATGAAAGGCGCTCCTCAACAAATGTAATTTTCTTGTTGTTATTGTTGTAAAAATCATTGAAAAAGTAGCACATTTTTGTTGGCATGAACAAAAGTGTTTCAGAGATCTCATGCAAAATGCTCTTGTCTAAATCATTTAGACTCTGCCTTGAGGAAGTCGTGCAATTTAAGGCTGATTTGTGGATCCAGTTGAACATGTTATTTGCTCAACATTATACAGTATAATACAGTAAGTCTTGAATTGTTCAATGCATTTCTAGTGAGGGGGAGGGGGAAGAAGTGGGGAAAGATCTTTAATTTTATCTTAATATAATGCTTACAAACTTAATCTTTCTTTCAGGTCCTGCTGCATCAAGTATCATTCAACTTACCCAGAGAAACAGCAGACAAAATACTCCCGGGCTTTTGTCTACTCCCAGCCTTTTGTCTACTCAACTGTAGAGGGCATCACAATCCTAAGCAAGTCAAAAGAGGATGAAAAAGAAATGAACTGCAGATAGGGGAGGGAACATATTAAATCGTTTTTTAACCAGGGAGGACACTAAAAACCAGCAACCCCCACTCACCCAATATGTCTACATCACCACACCACTCCTCCATCATCCACCTGATGTGATCGGCACTATATTCATATAAATTGTATTGTATATGTGATAAAATGGCAGAGAAAAGTGATTAAACAATATGCCAATAATAAACTGATGGAACAGGTTCTGTGGGCTGAATGACCTACTCTGCTCCTTTGCTGGAGTCACTAAATGTGGTACTCTACAGGAATCTGAAATGAACTCTGCCTGCAGTAATAAATAATGGAAGCAGGTGGGCAATGTCTAAATTTTCAGCATGAGGTCAGCTCAGTGCTATTGCCTGTGGAGATAAAAAGCCAATAGAGGTGATTTCATCCTGACCTCTGCTCTCAGTGATGAATGTGAGCCAGTGTCTTATCCTAAAATTCAGCCGTGCAATTTCTATTTGATATCCA
The DNA here is from genome assembly GCA_035084275.1 of Hydrolagus colliei. Lineage (NCBI taxonomy): Eukaryota > Metazoa > Chordata > Chondrichthyes > Chimaeriformes > Chimaeridae > Hydrolagus > Hydrolagus colliei. Next base: position 96,118,474 of record CM068743.1, on the reverse strand, counting down.
ACCCTGCCACTATGCACTTTGGGACGTCCTTCCGATGTGAAAGGCGCTATATAAGTGCAATTTTGTTGTTGTTTGTTGTATGCAAGGCACTGAACATTCACTGTTTCAGACGCAAGCTGGCATCGGGGAGGGTGGGGGGAAAGTGGAGGATTTGGGGTGACGGTTGAGATCATCAAAGAGGAGGGTCTTGAGGCGGGTCTTAAAGGGGCTTGGGAGGGGGCTATGGTGGGGCGGGTGGGTTGGGGGATGTGGAGCGGACCAGGGCCTGTGAGCGGAGAGGGCGGGCAGGTTGTTAGGGTGTTAGGAGATTGCAGAGTTAGGGAGGGCAAGGGAGGGCTTTGAATGTGAGGTCCAGGATCTTTAGTTGGATCCTCTGGGTGATGGGGGGCCAATGGAGTTGGGCGAGGATGAGGGAGATGGGGTCATGAAACTTGGAGTGGTAGAGGATATGGACCACAGAGGTCTGGATTATCTGCAACCTATGGAGGGAGGAATTGGGAAGGCTGACAAGCAGGGTATTGGCGTAGTTGAGCTGGGATGCGATGAAGGCGTGAATGAGTGTTTCAATGGCTTGGGGGTGGTGGGGTGAGGTAATGGTGGAGTCAGGCAATATTGTAATGGTGAGGGAAGTCAGAGCGGGTCATTGCTTGGATGTGGGGGAGGAAAGCGGACCAAGGACAGAGCCCTGGGGGATGCCACAGGTGACAGTGCGGTGGGTGGAAGAGAATCCGTTGATGGTGACAAAGTGGAGATGGTGGGAAAGGTAGGAGTTGAACCAGGCAAGGGGAGGTCCATGAAGATTGACCTGGGAGGAGAGGTGGTGTAGGAGGATGGAGTGGTCGACAGTGTCGAAGACAGCAGAGAGGTCAAGGAGGACGAGGAGGCAGAGACGGTCCTGATCGCAGATATTTAGAATGTCATTGGAGACTTTGACCAGGGCTATCTCTGTGCTATGTGCAGCACAGAAGCCAGATTGCAAGGGTGCGAGGAGGGAGTGACGAGAGAGAAAGGAGTGAAGCTGGGAAGCAACGACTCGTTCCATGGCCTTAGAGAGGAATAGGAGATTGGAGATGGGGCAGCAGCTAGAGAGTGGGGAAGGTTCCAGCAAAGGTTTTCTAAGCTGTTTTTGGAGGGGTGGGAACAATGCCAGTGGATAGGGAGAGGTTGATTTTGTCGTTAGGAGGTGGAGCTGGGAAATGAGGACAGGTGGGGATTGGGTCGAGGGAGCAGGTGGTGGGTTTCATTTTACAGATGAAAGCAGAAAGGCCAGCGGGAGAGATACAACAACAACAACAACATTGATTTATATAGCACCCTCCATGCCGGACGGCGTCTCAGAGTGCTTCATAACAACAGATCCCGGGACCGAGCCAGGGGTAGAAAGGTGACCAAAGGTGCATAGCTAAAGAGAAAGGTCTTTAGCTGTGACCTGAAACTGAGAAGAGAGGGATCGAGGCAAAGGGAGTGAGGATGGAAGTTCCAGAGCCTCGCGGCATAATGGCTGAAGGCACGGCCGCTGAGGGTGGAGCGGGGGATTTGGGGACATGGAGGACGCCAGACCCGGTGGAGCGAAGGCAACGAGTGATGGTTTGGGGAGAAAGGAGATCAGAGAGGTAGTGGGGTGCAGAGGATTGGAGGGACTTGAAAACAAGGGTGAGAATCTTGAAGTCGATCCTCTCAGGGACAGGGAGCAGTGAAGTCTGGCAAGGACTGGGGTAATGGGGGAGTGAAGCTTGGTGCGGATGAGTATGCGGGTAGCAGAGTTTTGAAATAGCTGGATTTCGTGGATTTTGGTGGATTTTGGTGGAGGAGCGTTGCAATAGCCCAGCTGAGAAGTGACAAAGGCATGGACCAAGATTTCAGCAGCTTTTGGGATGAGGTATTGCCGGAGACGGGCGATCCATCAGAGGTGGAAGAAGGCGGTGCTGGTGAGGGACCGAATGTGGGGAAGGAAGGATAGTTGGGGGTCGAACCTGACACCAAGGTTGCGCACAGGTTCGGAGAGTTTTAGGGGCAGACTGGGAAGGCGGAGCAGGTGAGAGCCATGCGAATGGAGACGTTGATGAAAGCCAAAGAGTATGGCTTCCGTCTTGTCAATATTCAGCTGCAGGAAGTTCGCGCTCATCCAGCTCCTGACAGGCACGCTGACAGTACAGCAGGGGACTGGGGGTCGCAAAGTGAAGTGGAAAAGTAGAGTTGGGTGTCATCAGCATAAATGTTGAAGCTTGCCCCATGTCTGCGGATGACATCCCCAAGAGGGAGCATGTAGATGAAGAAGAGGAGGGGGCTGAGGATGGATCCCTGGGATACCCCACAGGTAACCGGGTGAGAGAGGGAGGAAAAAACATTTATTGAGATGCACTGCTGGCGGTTTGTGAGGTAGGACTTGAACCAGGCGAGTGCGGTCCCACTGATGTGGATGATGGAGGACAGGCAGTGGAGGAGGATTGTGTGGTCAACTGTGTCGAACGCAGCAGACAGGTCCAAGAGGATAAGGAGGCAGAGGGAGCCCTGGTCACAGATAGAGAGGACATAATTTGTGACTTTCACAAGCGCAGTCTCTGTACTGTGGGCAGGGTGAAAACCGGACTGGAGGGTTCGAAGAGGCAGTGGGAGGAGAGGTGGGCGCAGAATTGATTTACAACAACACGTTCGAGTGCTTTGGAAAGGAAGGGCAGGTTAGAGATAAGGCGGTATTGGCTAGGGTTTGAGGGATCAAGAAAAGGTTTTTAAGGAGTGGGGGTGATGGCAGCAGTTTTGAGGTGGGGAGGGACTGATCCCATGGAGAGGGACTGGTTGATGATGTCAGCCAGCAGTGGGCAGAGGAGGGGGAGCTGGGTGAGCAGTTGGTTGGTGTGGAGGAGGTCGAGGCAGCAGATGGTGATCTTCATTGAGGGGTGGTGGGCTTTATTGAGGGATGACGGTCAAAAGTGATAGTGGGGAGATGGGGTCAAAGGTGTGTAGTGGGGTGGGAGGGCAGTGAATCCCAGAGAAGAGGTAATGGGGAGTAATGGTGGACAGGGTAGAGTGGCTGAACGTATCCCCCCGATTTTTGATTCGAGAAAGTCCAACATCTCCTCGCAATTGGAGCTGGAGGACAGGATGGGTGAGGCATGAGAGGGTGTACAGAGGAGACGATTTGTGGTGGAGAAGAGGAGCTTGGGGTTGTCCTTGTTCTTGAAGATTAATTAGTTATAGGAGAACTTGGAGGAGGCAACGGCGGAGCGGTAGGCCTTAGTGTGATAATAATAATCCTTGTATTTGATATAGCGCATTTTACATCTTCTAGATGTCTCAAAGCGCTTCAAATAATATACTGTAAAGTGGATTGACTGTATATTTATGGATGAAATGCGACAGCCAATTGCGCACCAGCAGTATTCTACAAACAGTCATGGAGTGAGTGAACAAATTATTATTATTTTTAAAGGATTATTATTCCCAGAAAAGCGAACCACCATTCGACTAACAACCAGGTTCATACTTACTATTAAATATACATTAAATGTGAAATATAAATTAAGTATAACCATTAAATATAACTATTAAATATAAATGACTACTTAATGTGATTTACTACATTAGCTGATTTATTAAACAGCTAATTTATTACCACATAAACCTGAAAGCTTGCTTCCCATTGGATGTGCTGTCATTGGTAAAACACCTGCTCCTTGTATTGGGGAGATGGCACTTAAGAGTTAAAGAAATAATCAAAAAAGAAATGGGAATTAAATTCCATTCATGGCTACTTGACTGTTTGTAGGATATTGCTGTGCTCTGTTCAGATACAAAATACAGTCAATATACTTTACAGTAATTTCTGTACAGCATTGAGACATTTTCTTGATATAAAAGTCATATTATCAAACGTGGATCTTTTTTGTGATTTATTATGAAATGTAATAAAGATTATACAACTTGTGGCTTTATTTTTTGTGATAAGGATTTCTAATTAGAATGCTTGCGGTGGCAGTTTTATCTTGAAAAGAATGGAATTGCACACTATTAAATGATAAAACAGGAGTTCCCCCCCTGTGAGTCAACCAAGATTTCAGAAGAGCCACAAAATTTAATAGGTTGTCACAAAGTGTAGCCTTGTGTAATAGTATTTAAAACAATTGTGGGAATAAGGAAGTTTATGGAACAAACTGATATTTGAGTTGGCAAAAATGAATCATACAGACCTACCTGTGTTGGAACAAATCAGTTTGACAGAGTTAAATTAAAATAAAACAACAATAATAATCCCTGACAAAACACAAAATATTACAAATGCTGAGAATCTGAAACAAAAACAGAAGTTGCTGGGGAAACTCAGCAGGTCAGGCAGCATCCATGGAGAAAGGATAAAGAGTCAACGTTTTGAATCTACAACCCTTTGTCAGAACTGAATATTAATCCCTGTATTTGATCTAATTACTTATCATGCCATCAGGATTTCTCAGTAAGTCATAGGATTTTTTAAAAGTGTAGTGACTGTTTATTTTGCAGGCAAATTATATTGTGTTGCATTTAACTCATCAAGTACCAAATTTTCTTAAGAACCGTTTGTGTATTTGTCACCTCTCAGCTGGATATTCTAATGTCCTCCTCCCCAGTCTCCCATCTACCACAATCCATAAAGTCCAACTCATTCAAAACTCTGCCACCCGCATTCTCACCTGCACCAAACTTCACTTTCCCATTACCCCAGTCCTTGCCAGACTTCACTGATTCCCCATTCCAGAGAGGGTTGATTTCAAGATCTTAACCCTTGTCTTCAAATCCCTCCACTACTCTGCAACCCCCTACTTCTCCGACTTCCTCTCTCCTCAATTCAGCACCCCTTGCCTTCGCTCCACCAAGTCTGGCCTCCTCCGAGTCCCCCGAATCCTCCGCTCCACCCTCGGCGGCCGTGCCTTCAGCCACTACATCCCGAGGCTCTGGAATTCCCTTCCTCACTTCCTCTCTTCCCAGTTTCAGGTCCCAGCTAAAGACCTTTCTCTTCGACCACACCTTTGGTCACTTTTCTACCCCTGCCCCTGGCTCAGTCCCAGGATCTGTTGTTGTGAAGCGCTCTGAGACGTCGTCTGGTGTGGAGGGCGCTATATAAATCAAAGTTGTTGTTGTTGTATTTCTTCATCATCTGCTTTTCAAGAGTAGCAGATTACCTATGGGTTTGAAAGTTGCACTTTAATTGAAATTTAACAACGTAGAACGAGGCAATGCTGTCCATCAACATCTATGCTGGTTCTTTGAATGAGCCATCTATTTAGTCTCATACTATTCCTCATACCCTTTACATTTTTTCCTTTTCAAATATTCATTTAATTTCCTTTTAAACGCTGATATGGATTCTGCCGCAGCTATGGTTTTAGCTAGGGTATTCTATACCCTAGCATCTCTCTATGTAAAAGCAATTCTAATCTCTTCCTTTGCTCTTTGGAAACTGTCTGAAATATATTCCTCCAGCAACCCTGATGATCTAGTAAACATTACAAGCTGGGAGCTCGCTTGGTTTGCTGATCTCAATTAGGTTTGCAATGGGAGGTTAAATTGACATTAATCTCCACTTGTTAGGAAGAGGAAAGCCAGCCAAGGTACCACTGTTCCTGTTCGCCATTGTGGGGTATATAGGACCAATGTGGAAATTTAGGAATAGAAGACTAGTTGGGCCATCGAGCCCACTCTCTGTAGCCCACTAGAGACCACTTACAAACTAAAAGCATTGTATCCTTGCCTTCCTGCTGTTTTCACTCTATCCACCTTTCACATACCTCAATTCATTTCTCAGCTGTGGCTTTCTGGGGCATTGTATTCTAGATCCTTATGCTTTCTGAGAAAAATATTTTCCGAACTTATTTTGCTCTGATTTTAAGATCACATCCTCTTGTAACTGATTGACATATTGACCCACTGTGTGGGCTGTACTCCTCTCCTCAACCAACCAGAAATACAGGAACTATGGGTTGAATTGAAGTAGTGAAAAGGTATATTGTGGAGTCCTGTAGCTCAATGGTTAGAGCACTCGCATTGTAAGCGAGATGTCTGGGTTCAATTCTGAGCAGAGCAGAGAAAAACCTTGGGCAAGTTCCTTACTCCACATGCCTGATAATCACCCATCAAAAAAAGCCAATAATAAATTGGTCATTCCAATCCACGATAATTTGTGAGATACTCCTGTGCGCAATTGGCTACCACAATTCACCCACAAAATATATAGTCAATTCACTTTACAGTGTATTCTGTGAAACGCTTTGAGATGTCTGAAAGACGTGAAAAGCGCTATATCAAATGCAAGGATTATTAGTACAGTATTATTACATGACGCGCAAGGTTAAAGAGAGAAAATGTAATCCAAGCTGTTGATGTAATTATTATTTACACTTTAAGGATCTTATTTCAGTATTGTTCTTTAGTGTGGAAAAGAACTGAGCATTGTACAATAGTATCCACTTTCCTCACCACTGAACTATAGTTCACGAAAAAGGAGTGGCTAAGCTGCTCCATGATCAGAATATACGGCAAAGGAAGAGAAGAAATGGTAGCCTCAGCTCCTCTCAGACTCTTTGTTGCCTATTCAATAATGAATGAAGTTCATTCAATTGAAGTGCTAAACATATCTTGCCATAGGGCTGTTGAGAGTATGCAGCCCTTTAGTAAGCTGTCACGCACGGTGTTCCTCTTTTGTTGTTTGAACAAACATGCCGTTGTTTTTATGATGTATTCTTTCAGGCAAGTATCGAGACATTTCATTACCTATATTATACATTAATAATAATCGTTGCATTTCGTATAGTGCCTCATCATGTCGTTAAGACATCTCAAAGTGTTTCACAGGATATACTGTAAACGACAACAACAAAATTACACTTGTATAGCACCTTTCATGTCAGGAGGACGTCCCAAGGCACTGGACAATTAATGTTTCAGACCTGAGCTAGGATCGGAAACAGGAGGGTGGAGGGGATTTGGGGTTACCGATGGGGCGGGCAGGTTGGTAGGGGGTTAGGAGATCACAGACGTAGAGTGGGGCAAGGCCATGGAGGGCTTTCAAGGTGAGTACCAAGAACTTGAATTGAATCCTCTGGGTGATGGAGAGCCTATGGAGTCAGGCGAGAATGGGGGAGATGGGGTTACAGAGCTTGGAGCGGTAGAGGACATGGGCCGCAGAGTTCTGGATTATCTTTGGCCTATGGAGGGAGGAGTTAGGAAGCCCGACAACAAGGGCATTGGATCCAAGCCTGGATGTGATGAAGGCATGAATGAGGGTTTCAGCAGCCTGAGCGGTGAGGTAGTGGCGGAATCGGGCAATATTGCAGATGAGGGAAGGCAGAATGGGTCTTGGCTTAAATGTGCAGGAGGAACGACAGATGAGGATTGAACAAGACACCTAGGTTTCTGAATGGCTTGGTGAGGTTAAGCGTACAACCGTGGAGGTTGATGCTGCTAGTGCCTGATGTGTGAAGGCGCTGGCATGAGCCAGTCGGGCTTTAAAGTTATATGTGTATTCTGTGGTCGAATGCTGCATCCAATTTGCCCCACAAACAGCCATTAAATGGCTTTATACAAATATTTATTTATGACATAGATGACACAACACAAAAAAGATGAACTGCTAAATAAAACGCAGAATACTGCAGATGCCGGAAATCTGAAAGAAAAACAGAGATAGCTAGGAACTCTCAGCAGGTCAGGCAGCATCTATGGAGAAAGGAAAATCAGTCAACGTTTTGGGCCCATGACCCTTCGTCAGAACCTTCCAAGATTAACTGCTGCTGTTGGTAAGAAAGGAGTTTGCCAAAAAAATGCTGAACCAAAATGCCTCCTGAATTCAAGGATCCGCACCCCAGCTGGTGGTTGGGATCAGGCGGGGTGGAGGACGGGGGATAGGAGGATGACTGAAGGCATGGCCAAAAAGGAGGGTCTTGAGATGCGTCTTGAAGGAGGCAAGAGAGGCGGTAAATTAAATTAGTCTCAAGACAGAAAATTCTCCCCCAACTGTATGTAACATGGAGTCCTGTGGTTCAGTGATTAGAGCACTCGCAAGTGAGAGATCTAGGGTTCAACTCCAAGCAGGATGAAACCTTGGGCAAGTTTCCTTACTCCATATGCCTCTGTTTACCTAGCAGTCAGTAGGAACCATTTGTTAGTTGATTGGCGGATTGCTTTTCCAGGGACAATAATCCTTCGAAACAAAACAACAATAATGATTGGTCATTCAATCCATGACTGTTTGTGGGACACTGCTGTGCCCAATTCTCTGCCACGTTTCTCCCACAAATATACAGTCAATTCACTTTACAGTAAATTCTGTGCAGTGCTTTGAGACGTCTAGAATGCATGAAAAGCGCAATATGAAATTAAAGGATTATTATTATTAACATGAGGGAAGCTGCACAGTTATCTATTCCAGAATCTGTGTTTTTATAGAAATATTGAATCAGTTTGTTCACATAAAGATACAATGTTTTTTTGGAACTTCTGGTTAAGCAGAAAGATATGCACACATTTTACAGAAATTATACAATGTAGGGTTTTCTTGTTATGGATGAGCCAGAGGAAAAATCGAATTCAATACTGTAAATGTTTTTATCTAATTTTAAATGAGATTAGGTTTAGAGGTGTTGAACTTCAGATAATACTTTAACTTGAGGTCCTGTGTAGTGTGTTTCTTCTGGTATCCTGGCAAACAATCTCCCAAATAAAATTGATCATTCACTTCAAGTCTGTTTGTTGGTCAATGCTGTGCATAAATTAGCTGCTGCATTTGCCTACAAAATATATAATCACTACACTTCACACTATATCCTGTGAAGCGTACTGAGATGTTGTCCTGACATAAAAGGTGCTATATCAAATACCATGCATATTATTATCATATATCATATATCATAGAATTATACTACATAGAAGGAGGCCATTCTGCCCATTGTGTCTGTGCCATCTTTTCGAAAAGAGTTGTCGAAATCAATCCCATTGCCCCCCTATCTCCCCATAACCTGCAAACCTGTCCTCCCCAAATAATTATTTACTTCTCTCTTAAGTGTTATTATTGAATCAGCTTCCACCAACTTTTCAGGCAATGCATTGCAGATCCGAACAACTATACCTAGAACAACAAAATTACTTTGTATACAATTATAGGAAGAAATTCATCAACTACAATTGAAACATCAGTTCACGTTCCGTATTTTATAAACTGTTATGAGAATCAATCCCATGCAATACTGGGATTGTTGTTTTTATATAGGGACTATTAAGTAAAATTGGCTTAATGTGCTTTAGAGTAATTATTGAAGGGTATTGATTATATATTTGTAGATGATTGTACAATAATATCCCACGAACAGCCAGGTGGTTCAATAATAATTTTACCTGGAGGAGTATTCGCCAGAATATTGAGAAAAGTTTTTCATCTCAAATAGCTCCATTGGATCTTTAATATCTCTATTTTGAAGGTCTTTTATTTTCTTCTAATTGTCTCCACACAGGCACATACCCCTGCTTCTTGTCTGGTGAGCACTTAATTAGGGTGGGTAGTTCTATAGATGCTGGTTGTATCCAATGCACTGTTCAAATGACCACTGTTCATCCATGGGCCTTGGTAGTGAGTGTTGTCGACCATTCAACCATAGAATGCCTCATAGTTGAGCCTGATATCACCCCACCACACATATGCACAACAGTAGAAGGTGATGTAAAGGCACCTGTAAAGAGACCAAGTGCAGTAAATGTGGCTGATTTTCTCCCTGAAAATTTTCTCCCTTTTCTCTCCTGGGAAGGCCGGGGCAATTTAGACTCCCAGGTAGCCCTAGCTAACACCAGCAAATTCGAAATGGATTTGAACCAATGAGCTCCTAGTCTGTAACATTGCAACAGAGTGCCCTTCACATGTGGTAGTGTTTCAGAGTGCTCAGAAATGCAGCTCTATCCACTACGATCAGGTCTACACATTAAGATCTAATTCAAAGGTCAGCATTACTAACAAGTTAGCAGCCCCCCACTCCCTCCCTGTTCTGAACTGGAGAGCTGGCCTCAAGTGTGAGATGATGGGACTCATACCGACAGCAATCTGACCAAAAGGAAACCATGAGACCATGTCTCAAACTGATTCAACCATGTGTGTGTATGTATATCTATACATGTAAAGTGCTCTTAGACGCCATCTGATGTGGAGGGCACTATATAAATCAAAGTTGTTGTTATCTATACGTGTGTTTGTGTGTGTGAGAGAGAGAGAGAGAGACGGAGGGAGGGAGGAGAGTTTGATCTGAGCAGGACAAAGAGAATGGGGAAAAACAGCTAAAAAGGAAGAACAATGAGCAAGAAGAATGGAACTCCAAATATGAGGAACATGTACCAGATAGAAGAGGAACAACCTCTCTCCACCACCGGTGCCCACAAACCCCCACACCCCGCGCCTCACCCATCCTACAAGAATACCATACGAAAGTAACGTTAAACATGTGAAAGAAAAGAAACTAACAGTGGATTCAATGGAAAACTGATCATTTTGAGGACCTGAATTGTACTGAAATGGAAATGCTAAAGCAATGTGTGTCATATGGTGATGGAAATAAGATTGCTATCTGACATTGAATGTGTTTGTAAGAATTGTGCTGTGTTTCTATCTCACTTGTGTGGGTGACGTGCTGGTAATGTGCTGGTAATGTGCCAAGCAAGCACAGAATCCCTGAATCAATGTTTTTATTCTAGCCTGATATAAATTTTGGAGCCAGAGATATAAACCTGATTTCTCGTTTCACCTATCATAATTATAATACTACCCGAATCAAAGCTGCTTCTCTCCCAACAATATAAAACACACACATCATTATTTAACATGAGCCATGTAGAATAATGCACATACTCTATCCCAACAACTTGTCTTCATAGAATCATAAAATCATAACATTTTACCGCAGAAAAGGAGGCCATTTGGCCCATCTAGTCTGTGCCAGCTCTTTGAAAAGACCAACTCAATCCCACTGTCCAGCTCTCTCCCCATAACCTAACAGATCTGTTCTTCCTAAATAAAGATATAATTCTCTTTTAAAAGTTGTTATCGGTCTCCACCACCTTTTCAAGCAATGCATTCCAGATTTGAACAACCTGCTGAGTGAAAGGATTTCTCCTCAGCTCCTCTCTGCTTCATTTTGAATTTTAAATTTGTGACCATGAGTCACAGATTCGCCTACCAGTGGAAACAGTTTTTCCTTATTCACCATGTCGAATCACCTCATGATTTTATAAACCTCTATTAGGTCTCCTCTCAATCTTCTCTGTTCTAAAGAGAATAAACCTAGCCTATCGAGCCTTTCCTCATAACTGAAGTCCCTCAATCCTGGTACCATTCTAGTAAACCTTCTTTGCACCCTTTCCAATGCCTTAACATCCTTTCTATAGTGTGGTGACCAGAATTGAACACAGTACTCCAGCTGAAACCTAACCAAAGTTTTATAGAGGTTAGTCAGCACTTCCTGACTTTTGTACTCTATACCCCTATTTATAAAGCCTAGTATCCCATATGCCTTCTTAACGGCTTTGTCTACCTGTCCTGCCACCTTCAACGAGTCACTAACACAAATCCCCAGGTCTCTCTGTTCCCTCACACCCTTAAAATTGTACTATCTAGCCTATATTGCCTCCCCTCATTTCTTCTCCCAAAATGTATCACCTCACACTTCTCTGCATTAAACTTCATCTGCCATGTGTCTGCCCACTTTACCATTTTATCTATATCTTCTTGCAGATGATTACTATCCTCCTCACTATTTACTATTCTCCTTAACTTAGTATCATCTGCAAACTTGGAAAATGTGCTCCCGACACCCAAGTCCAGATCATTAATATACATTAAAAAAGAGCAGTCTTACACTTAAAACCTCAAGAAAGGAGCCAGTCTGCCACTTATCCAACTTGTGCTGAATTAAGACAGTTTTGTGCTCAGGACACATACCCAATAAGATGTGATTGAAATTGAAAAACTTAATGTACATTCATTTTTCAAACAATGAAAATCAATGCTGCATTAATCCTTTAGACTTCTGACAGCTTCAGAAGTGGGTCATGGCAGAGTGGGTCATGGCTTGGATATGGGGGAGGAACGACAATTGAGGATGAAACAAGACATCTAGGTTCCTGACTAGTTTGGTGAGGTTTAGTGTGCAACCATGGAGGTTTCGCAGCCAGTGCCTGATGCATGAATTAAGCTATGGCTACTGCCAACAGTGCACAATCCATAAATACCACCAGGGTACAAATACCATCAGTTAGTGACACCCATGAACTCATGTATTAAATCCATAGATGAAGCAATACATTTTTGGAATAATAAAGAAAAACAGCTGATTGGGAGCTGCTTTGCAAAAAACTATGCAGAACATTCATGGCACTTCATGTTTCCTATGTAATCTAGGCAGATGCTATGCCATCAGTTTGGATATGCCTGAGGAAGCTTTGTACCTTAGCTACATTAACCAGGTAGATCTGCTGTTGCAAAATTAACACATCCAATCATTGAGATTTAACTGTGGTCTCTCTCCTTCATGCCCTTTACATAAAGCGGTGGCTGGCCAACAAAATAAATGTTTCTTGATAAATATTTCTTGATTTATTGGCCAGGCAATGGTGGGGGGAGGGGGGGGAGAATAAATAAACATTCATAAAAAATATGAATACAACCTTTTGCGATGTCTGAATAGTACATTTGTGTAGCAGCTTTCATGTCGGGAGATAGTTTGGATCGAGATTGCTTTTTGGTCAGCCGGGTGTCTGACACATATGGAAACAATTCCCAATGCTTTAGACTGGAGTATCCAAACAAAACGGAGAATGCACCCCACCTACAAATGGAAATAGAATAAGAAAACCTATTAGCCTCCTAAATACACTCTGGAGTTAGTAAAGCATGGGAGAAAGTTATTCAAGGACATTGCTAATCCCTCAAAAATATTTAACATAAATTGCCACTATTCTAACTTGTGTCCCCTTTTTCCCTTACAGCAGTATAAGAATCACTTAGACTGCACCTCTCCCTATACATTGAAATACTGTTATACATTGAAATACTGTTAACCAGCAGATACATTGCCAGCTCTTTTCTGATTTAGAATGTAGCATTAATTTTGTAGAGAGGCTATTTCAAGTATCACTATTTTCTACGAAAATTAAAATAAATGGCTGTGACTCCAATTTGTGGGTCTTTTAAAAATATTTAGAAACTTTCAGTAAGCAGGCAGGATTTTAGGTGAAAAGTTTCTTTTGTTGCCATATGTCAAAGCCAACCCACTTTCTTCAAACCACACCATATCACCTTACTTAGGTGCAAGAAATGTGATAGTTTATTATGGACATCATGACACAACAGCATGGCCAGGAAACTGCTAACGCCCAGGTTCATCAGTAAAAATAAGAGTACTTCTTTGTCAGGAGCTTTCCATCCAGTGGCACAACAATTGAGCTGCACTGATTTATACTGTGTAAATCAATAATGATATTCATGGCATTCATTTCCCATAGTATTGCAATCATCCTTGTGATATACAGTTATCTCATGCATGCTGCAAACCCCTTAATAAATGTATCGTGGTATGATATAGTGATTTTCACATTGGGAGGACCTCTCAAAAAGCTTCACATGATATACAGTTATCTTGTTTTAACATCATAGCTGAAGTAAATAATCCTTACATTAAAATCTTTACATTTGGTATAGCACCTTTAATGTTGGGAGGATGTCCTAAAGCACTTCAAATAATACATTGTAAAATAGTGTAATTGGGTGAATGCTGTAGTAAATTTTGTGGACAGCAATGTCCCACAAACAGTCATGGAGTGAAAGATCAATTTTATTTGGTAGATTGTTGGCCAGTATATTAGGAAAGACTCCCATTTCTTTTCAAATAGTGCCATAGGATCTGTAACATCCACCTGAAAATGCAAATAAGACCTCAGTTTAACATCTCACCCAAAGGATGGCACCTCAAGCATTGCAGCACACCCCCAACACATCCCCACAGAGTGCCATCTGAGATTATATGAATTCCAAGTCCCAGTGTGGTGTTTGAACTGACAACCTTCTGACTCAGAGGCAAGAGAGCTGACAAACTGAATCAGGTTGATAGTGCACCTTTGACTGTCCAGCGTTGCCCAGCACTGCATTGGAGTGAAAGCCTAGGCTAGATAGGTACTGCTATTAATTGAGCTAGGCTGACATCCACCATAGGTATAGCTCAATCAATGGAATTCTTATTTCTATGCCCAAAGATTGTATGTTCAAATCTCATGTTGGGATTGTGACGCCTGAGCAATACTCGTAATGCCTATGTTATTCAACATACTGTCCTTTAGATGAAACATTAAACTGAGATCCTGTCTGCTTATTCAGGTGTATAATAAAGATCCAATTATACTGTACGAGAAGGGAGTTTTTCTTTGTGTCCTGGCCAACAATCCTTCAATTGAATAAATCTCTCACTTTGTTTGTGGGATCTTGCTGTATGCAAATTGGCTCTGTGCTGATCTACAAATACACGGGTTCCAACAACAACTTGCATTTATATAGCTCCCTCCCCACAGGAAGAGCATCCCAGAGCCTTGAACCTCACAGCAATTACTTATGACATTACAGGTGCTAAAGCAATGCAAAGATTTCAATATTTCAACAATAACATATTGTATACATCAAATTTACCACGTGAATTTCTTTTGAAACACAGAGACACCATATTACAAGAAACCTTCAAATTCTGTCCTTCCAACATAAAATGCAGGGCTTATTATTGTTTCTCTCGGCTCACATATGAAAAACACCTGCTGGTTCCCGGGAACTTTATCCCAACATGAATCAGTGCCACATACGCTTGGAGTCCCAGGAAACAAAGATGCCACTTTCTTAAAAAACAATAGTATGAAAAGCTGAATGCATAACACCGAGAGGGGTGGGGGAGGGGATCTTAGTTCCCTCTGAAAATTAAGGAATAGAATTTGCTTGCCTTTGACAACATGAAGCACAATATAAAATGTTGGAAATTTCACCCAAACATTTTGTTCAAAACCCCAATATAAACAAATGCATTTCAATGTGCCGTGAGGACTTCATTTGGCATATTAGGTGCAGCTGGCTCATGAAGATTACGTCAATAAACCCAAGTTAATCCAGTAGTTAGACAATACCCCAGCATATTTACCTTGTAATCACTAACAATTACCACAAGCTACTGCTTCCCCATCTAGTCATTAAGGCTGATGAGACTTTCTATTTCCCCAATGGCTCATAAGTTCCAACTCTGCCTTTAAAAAATGAATATTTTTTAAACCCCACTGATAGGGTAGTAACAACAGAAGAGTGGCATCGTTATTTTGCTATTTTCTGCAAATCTTCACTTCCATGTTACAAGATCACAAGACCACACGTTAAATGAAGGAAGCCCTTTGGCCATCCAATCTCATCCCCCAGAATATCCACTGTACCATGCCCCCATCACAGCATCAAACTGCTTTTTAATACATGGCCTCAAACGCCTTTCCTGGCAACCTGTTCCAGTTGTTAATTATCTTGGAGTAAAGAAAAATGTCCTGGTGTCTATCCTGGAATTGCCTTTCACAATAATAACCCTAAGTCATTTTGTTCTACTGTCCTGGTGCATCCTTTAGCATTGTTCTGGGTTTACTTCCGCACATCGGGCGCTGCCAGCCTCAACATCCAAGGCTGCACTCTCCACCGCACAAAGCCAATCAGGAACCTCGGCATCATGTTCGATCAAAAACTTTCCTTCCTCACCCACATCCGTGCCTTGACCGGCACCGCTTATTTCCACCTGCGCAACATTGCCAGGCTCCGCAACTATCTTACCTCTCGTGCACGCATACATCACCTCGAGGCTGGACTACGGTAACTCTCTCCTCGTCGGCCTCCCCAGTTCCTCCATTCACAGGCTGCAGGTCATCCAAAACTCTGCAGCCCGTGTATTATCCCGCACCCGCCTCCACGACCATATAACCCCCACCCTCGCCCGTCTCCACTGGCTCCCCATCCTCCAGAGGATCGAGTTCAAGATCCTCGTCCTCACCTTCAAGGCCTTACACGGCCCTGCCCCGCCCTATTTAACCAATCTACTTTCCCCCTACAAGCCCACCCGGACCCTCCGTTCAAAAGGACTTGGCCTGCTCCAAGCCCCCCGCCCAAATCGCCCCACCATTAGAGGCCGGGCCTTCAGTTTCTCCGCTCCCACCCTATGGAATACCATCCCCCAATCCCTCCATCTCGTTTCTTCTCTTTCCTCTTTCAAGGCCGGTTTGAAGACTTTCCTCTTCGACCGTGCCTTTTGTTCCACCCCGAATTGTTCAACCTCCCCTTCGTGTCTCACCCCTTCCCAAACACTCCCAGCTCGGGTCACACGCCTCCTGTGCAGCGCCTTGGGACGTCCTCCCGACGTGAAAGGCGCTATATAAATGTAATTTGTTGTTGTTTGTTGTTCTTCAATCCCATTTAAAATGTTGTATACCAGTATAAGGTCCTCTCTGAGATGTCTTCTCTCAAGACTGAAGAACCACTACCTACCTAATTGTTTTTCATAGCTCATTCCTCTAACACTAGTGATAATCCTTATTGCTCTCCTCTTTTCTGGCTGGGCAGCCTACTTATGTTGCGCTGACCAGAACAGTGTGCAGTTGAGTGAGATAAAATTAGGTTATTTAAATTTCATATGATCTTAAAATATTAAGAGTATTGTTGTTGGTGAACCATTCAAGGACAATACCTTGAAAGTTGAGGTGAGAGAAGAGGTGGTGGAGGTAGATAGAGTGGTCCACAGTGTCGAAGGCAGTAGAGAGGACAAGGACAATGAGAAGACAGAGGGAGACCCGGTCACAGATGGACAGAATGTCATTTGTCACCTTGACCAAGGCAGTTTCCATGTTGTGGGCAAGATAGAACCCAGTTGGAGGGGTTTGTGGAGGGAGTGCCAGGAGAGGAATGAGTAAAGCAACAACTTTTTCCAGGACCTTGGAAAGGAAAGGTTGAAGATGGGTTGGTAGTTAATGAGCAGGGATGGGTTCAGACTTCAGAGAAGGTTTTTTTTTGAGGGTAAGGGTGATCTCAGCTGTTTTTATTGGGGTGGGAACAGTGCCAGCTGAAATATGATATTGATATGATATGCTATTGATACAGTAAGTAAAGACAATATTGTGACTCCAGCAAAAGAAAATAGCTTCAGTCAGATTACAACAATTTGTAGCTAAACTTTTGGATAACTTTTTGACATAAAGAAATTTATGGGAGACGGTTCACATTGGTGTACTGCCTTGTATAGAAATTGCATCCCCTATAAGAGGCCAGATCAGGAGCAAAGTCGAACATTGCCAATATGGGGTGTACCATAGTGAAAACAAATCATTGAACACAGTAATTTCATTAAATAAACCTTTGGAGTTTCATCTAGAAACTAGAAGCATGGCACTTTGAGACATAAAGTGTATCTCCTAGACGAGTCCCATGCACTTCACACTGAGCTGTCAGAACTCACCTCAGACACAGTGGGGTGGTATTTAAATTGGTAATTTTCTAAGGAGTATTTTTTAAACCCCACTGATAGGGTAATAACAACAGAAGAGTGGTAGGGAGTGACAGAAATATGAGTTTAAGGTTAGTTTAAGCAATGAGAATAGCATGCAATAATGTGCAATTTTTCTTAGAATTTTTTTAATTTGTCATATGGAAGCCATACTATTTGTGTCTCTCATCATTGTCTTCATTCACACTGCTCTCATCTACTCCACTTACCTGACCTGCCCCTAAAACTCTCTGAACCGGTACGGACCTTTGGCATCAGGTTCGACCCCCAACTGTCCTTCCTCCCCCACATCCGGTCCCTCACCAGCACCGATTTTTTCCACCTTCTACGTATTGCCCGTCTATGGCAATACCTTGCCCCAAAAGCCCCTGAAACTCTGGTCCATGCCTTTGTCACCTCTCGGCTGGACTATGCAAATGCACTCCTCACTGGTCTCCCCTCCACCACAACCTATAAAATCCAACTCATTCAGAACTCTGTCGCCCGCGTTCTTACCCGCACCAAACTTCGCTCCCCCATTATCACAGTCATTGTCAGAATTCACTAGCTCCCTTTCCTGGAGAGGATCGATTTCAAGATCCTCACTCTTGTCTTCAAATCTCTCCACTCCTCTGCACCCCTTACCTCTTTGACCTCCTCTCTCCCCAAAACAGCACCTGTTGCCTTCGCTCTTCCAGTTCTGGACTCCTGTCTCCCAAATCCTACGCTCCACCATCG
The DNA here is from genome assembly GCA_035084275.1 of Hydrolagus colliei. NCBI lineage: Eukaryota > Metazoa > Chordata > Chondrichthyes > Chimaeriformes > Chimaeridae > Hydrolagus > Hydrolagus colliei. The sequence goes on along the minus strand of CM068743.1, from coordinate 96,100,196 downwards.
CCAGCCGTTCCTTCAGCCATTACACCCTGAAGCTCTGTAACTCCCTTCCTCACTCCTTTCGCCTCGCTCTCTCTCTTCCTAGTTTCAGGTCTCAACTAAAGACCTTTCTGTTCGACTGCAGCTTCAGTTACCTTTCTCCCTCTCCCCCTGGCTCGGATCCATTGTTGTGAAGCGCTCTGACACGCATTGCCATCTACAAAGTATAGTGACTACACTTTAAAGTATTTCAGCGCCTTGAGATGTCATCCTGGTGTGAAAAGGGCTACACAAATGTAATTTTGTTGTTGTTGTATTCTGTAAAGCGCTTTGAGATATCCTCCCAACGTGAAAGGCACTTTACCAAATGTAAGAATTATTCTTATTTTCTGTATATACACATATAATATATACTTATATATTCTTTATTAAGCAAGGATCACTGAATAGCCCAAGACACTGATACTGATTGTGGTAGCACCACAGATGCCTCCAAGAGGGGATTCTCAAAGCCATAAACAGCTGCCAATCATCTATTGATTTTTGCATAAATCTTTGAGTACAGCATTCGGGATAAATATATTAAAATAAAAAGAGTGTAGGCAGGTGTATATATTTCAGGTCACTGAGACAAGAGAACCATTCACTCAGGAGGAATGATGGTTCTGGTTGTTATAGAAACCATTTTGGGTGAGGAGGCAAAGAAAGACACAGATATTGGCTCCGATTTCATTGCATTATTTTGTTTTCCACAAACTTTTGCAGGCCTCACATAGCTTGCATCATACACCCCTTTATGAAATCATTTGACTACATTAGATTATGTAACAGATCTGAATACAGTACATCACGTTGTATTTTAGGCAGTGAAACTGATTCAAACCCAATAGAAAATAGTGTAAATCAGCAACTTTGTAACATCCTACATAGATTAACACAACACAATTACAAAGAGTGACAAGAAAGTGTGAATATTTGTGAAAAACAGCTTTATTGCTTTGCATCTTTCTTGTCACTGACTGGGTCACATGCACATCTTGTGTAATTAAAAACTCAATTCTAGCAGTTTTGGTGATAAGCCAAACCTATCCCCATTTACCCTGCAGACATTGGTGTGCCTTCAACAGTAAGATGATTCTCTGGAATGCTGTGTGTACATACTTACTTAAAATGTACAGACTCCACCTGCCTAACAGGTAAACCAACTCCTCTGGGACTGGGCCCCAAACATTCACATTCCTTTAACGCAAACTATTACCCTGTAATTGTTACCTGTCAAACAAGCAAACTAGATCTCTTCAACCAAGCCCAAGCAGCTTAGCTTTTCCCATGAAAACTTTAGTCTTGGAAATGTTTACACCCGAGCAAATGTCCACAGACATTTGTATTTAGATCTTCTCATTAACTCTCAAAGTATTAGGATATTGCAAGCTCGTTTATTTTTTTTAGAAAAATCATTGGTAGAAGCTTTTCATTTGTGATTAAATCTATGGTTTGAATTTAAATCTATCCCCTTTAGTATTCTAGTCAACTGGACACCAAGTTTCAAGAAGTTTTATAAGCAATGGAAAAGTGTAGATATACTAGCATGTTACCAGGTTTCAGTTAAGAAGAGAGACTTGAGAAGGTTTTTTTTTGCTGAAACTGAAATGGTTAAGGGACAACCTGATAGAAGTCTTGAAACTATCTCATAAGATTTATCAACTGTCTAAATATAGTATTCTAGGACATGGATGAAAGGTTCAATTAGGCATTATTAAAAAGAATGCTTTAGCCTCCAGGGCGCTTCAACTACCGCCCATGGGCTGTATCTCCCTCCCACTCCCTCCATTTAATTTGGCCCACCAGCTCCCTCTATAACCCATAAATGCTATGTGATGTTATGTTTCTGGAAGGAAAACAAAAAGTATAGTTTATGCGACACACGGATGTTTCTGAAACATGGTATCCGGCCCTTGGCAACAAAAAGGTTGGACCATTCTCAGACAGAAGCCCCAGAGAGAAATACATATCCAGAAATGGAGTGGGGGATATGAAAACACACGTAATGCTATGTAAAACATGTCTTCAAATTGAAGGCAGTATTTATCAACTTATAAATTCTGTATGCTGTGAAATGCTACATTAATAGAGTAAATATGGATCCAGGAGAATTTCTGTTCATCAACGAGCTATCAAGTGCATCCTTCTATCTGGTATAGCTCCTTTCATGACCTAAACAAGATAGTGTAGTTTGTTCTGTGAAATGTAGCGACTGATTTTAGATGAAAATTTTCACATCACAACATTAGGTAAAAAAAAATCCTTGCATTTGATATGTTGTCAAGACATCGCAAAAATGATTTGACTGTGAAGTGTATTGACTGTCTATTTATAGGTGAGCACAACAGCCAATTTGCTTGCAGCAACGTCTCTCAAACCAACATGCATTGAGAGACCAATTTTGTTTGTGGGTTGTTGGTCAAGACACTAAATTCCCTTCTCTTTTTGAATAATTTAATGGACCAGCCTGTAATAGCAGGATAAAGGATTTGTGAGCAGAAGTAAAATATATCACTCTTATATAAAAGGTATAATGCATAAGCTTGAGAAATGACTTGTAAATGGGGATTTAGTGAAATGACTAATTTACTCTTTGGACATGTGAAGTACCTTTGGTCATGTGAATTTACGTCACCGGTTAGCCTTCTCTCACTTTCATTTATTCACTTCCAGGTTTACCATATGAATAAGACTCTATCAAAACATTGTTTCAAAATCGAACGACTTGTAAAGGACATGCCAGCTTCCCAGTTTCATGAACTAAATTGTTTGTTAACACTTGCTGAAAATAAAATTACAGAAACTCATATTGCAGGCACATGGAACCTGGGATAGTTACTCAAGTAGTGCATTGTTTAAGTTGTTGTTACGCAATTCCTGTCATATCCTAGCCTGTGCGGACATGGTTGTGGCTTTGTGATTGTTAATTAGTCTTGTATGACTGACAGTTAACCTAATAAACCATTCTTTACAACAGTCTTCTTGCGTCCTACTTCTCCAGCTGCATTGTGTCAATAAATGCAGCTGCGTTCCTTCCTTTCCCACCACTCCCTCTACGAGTCCCTTTTACCCAGTTTCTGAAACACCATAGATACTCCATTCCATCTTTCTTCAGCTCCACTACTTGCACTATACTCTAAAGCTCTGTATTTCCTTCTTTGATTCTTACTTGTCTTCACTTTGTTTCCACCAATGGCTCACATATGGCATCCTTCACAGCTCTATCCTTGGTCCTCTCCTCATCATCTTTATTATACTTGTCCTTGATGACATCACTCATAGACATGGGGTATGTGGGGGACATCCAACTCTCCCTGTGCCTATCAATTATAGGATCACTGGATGAACTCTAACCTTCTACAGCTGAGTGTTAACAAGCTCAAGGCTCTCATGCTTGCCTACCACCAGAGTCTTCTCACTTCAAGCACTGACCACCACCAGAGTCTGCTCACTTCAAGCACTGACCACATCAATTCCCACGTCTCCAGGAAAGCCTGGCTGCAGCTATTCTGTTTAACACAAAGCAGATTTTCAAAATGCATCAACAGGAAAATTAGCAAATTCTATTTCTTGATCCAGTAATCATCTTGCTTCAATCCTTGGAAAGCAGAGAAGCTATAATAATTAAGCCCTGAGATAGTCAACCCCACATAGCTAATCACTCACTCAAGTTCTCTTGCCAACATGGAGAAAGCTGTAGAGTACATTGCTGCATTCTTATCACAGATGGCAGAAACAACTGTTCTATATCTTGTAAATAGAAGATACAACCTTAAACTTCCCAAGGATATAATCTGACTCAAATGATCCACATGCTAGTGACTAGTATCTCTTTAATTAGAATCAGGTTTGCATTTCAACAACTTGATACACTACTTTATGACTCTAGAGGAAAGCTTGCAGAACCTAAAGAATCACCCTTCCATTATTTGTGAAGACAACTTTATTGTTGCTCAGGAAAAATTATTGGCTACAACAACAACAAAATTACATTTCACGTTGGAAGGACATTCCAAAGTGCTGGACAGACAGTATTTTGACCTGAGCCGTGGGTAGAGATTGAGAAGGGTGGTGAGCATTAGGGGAAGAAGGTATCAACCTTCTTCCCGTGAAAGCACGGTCGAAGCAGAGGGCTTTGAGGTAGGTCTTGAAGGTGGCAAGGGATTGAGCGAGGTGGAATGGAGTTCCAGAGGGTGTGGGCAGAGTGGCTGAGGGTCCGTCACCCAAAAGTGGGGCAGACGAGGCGAGGGACTTGAAGCCAGCCGAAGCCCATTGAGCAGAGAGAGCAGCCAGGTTGGTAGGGGGTTAAAAGGTCACTGAGGTATAGGTGTGAGTGAGCCAATAAAGTGCTTTGAAAGTGAGGACCAGAATCTTGACTGTAACCTCTGTCTGATGGGAAGCCAAATAAGTGGGTTGGATGGGAAGTGGTGGTATTTTACTCAAGCTCTCTGAGCTACTACCCAGTGTGCAGGTCGCTATATAAGTGCAAATTGTTGTAAGTTGTTCGATATAGTTAGATAGCCTAGTACGGGAGAGGACAAGGACATTTTAATGAGCGGTAGCCTTACCCATCTCACTATAATACCTGGGTGTCGTTCCCCCCACCCGACCCCCATGGTGCAAGGATCAACTCATTACATACTGGGTTCCACAGTGCACCCTTGACCCAGCCAATACGATTACCAGATGGTAATCCTTTCCTGGATTACCTTTCCTTGTAAAAGTTGAGGTCTGCAGTTCTTCCTCTGTCAATCTCTGGACACTTGTGACACCTTCCCCCCAATCCTATCCTCATTCAATAGTCACACTCAGAAACTAGACAATGATAAGGAGCAGGAAACGTGGATGAATTTTGTTTTCTTTAGCCGTGGCTCATTGGGGACAGATGGAGTCCACTGGCAGTGCCTGCCTCCAGTTTAAACTCAACTTCTCATGGAACCAATAAGTAGTGTTGAGGCTTGATTCCAGGGGTGCCCTCCTGTACCTCGAGGTGATTATCCTTCCCATATACATATTCCCTGCCAAAGCTGAGCCTGTAAGAATAATTTGATAACAACAACAACAACAATTTACATTTATAGAGCGCCTTTCACGTCGGGAGGACGTCCCAAGGCGCTGAACAGGAGGCGTGTGACCCGAGCTGGGAGGGGAGTGTTTGGGAAGGGGTGAAACACGAAGGGGGGGTAAAAGAGTTCGGGGTGGAACAAAAGGCACGATCGAAGAGGAAAGTCTTCAAACCGGCCATGAAAGAGGAAAGGGAAGAGACGAAACGGAGGGATTGAGGGATGGCATTCCATAAGGTGGGAGCGGAGAAACTGAAGGCCCGGCCTCCGATGGTGGGGCGGTTCGGGCGGGGGGCTCGGAGCAGGCCAAGTCCTGTTGAACAGAGGATCCGGGTGGGCGTGTACGGGGAGAGTAGATCGGTTAAGTAGGATGGGGTAAAGCCGTGTAAGGCCTTGTAGGTGAGGATGAGGATCTTAAACTCGATCCTCTGGAGGATGGGGAGCCAGTGGAGACGGGCGAGGGTGGGGGTTATGTGGTCGCGGAGGCGGGTGCGGCATAGTACACGGGCTGCAGAGTTTTGGATATAGCGCTTGCATTTGATATAGCGCTTTTCACATCTTATCGACATCTCAAAGCGCTTCACAGTATGTACTGTAAAGTGAAATGACTGTATATATGTGGGCGAAATGCGGCAGCCAATTGCGCACAGTAGTGTCCCACAAACAGTTGTGGATTGAAATAACCAATTATTAAAAATATTTTTTGGGGGGACATATTATTATTAGGCATGTGGAGTAAGGAAACTTGCCAAAGGTTTTGCCCTGACCTGTATTCAGTCAAATGGGAGAGGAAAAATTATGATCCTTGCATTTGATATCGTCATTTCATGTCAGGTGGCCATTTCCAATAATATGCTGTAAAGTGTAATGATTAGGGAATACAATCCCGGGATTGCATAAAAGCCAGGCCTCGCCAGAAGGGGATGCCTGGCTTCCCACTTCCCTGGTAGTGGGCCACATGTTTCCATGACAATTAGCTGGTGGGCGGGTGCTTACCTCGCTCAGGACACCTGTGTTTTCTTTCTCCTCTCCACTAGTAATAATTTTTCTCTCCATTCCATATATAGTAGTGCCTTATCATGTCTTCAAGACGTCTCAAAGTGTTTCACAGAATATACTGTTAAATTGAGTTCTGCAGTTCTCCCTCTGTCAGTCTCTGAATACTTGTGACACCTTCCCCCAATCCTGTGAACTGATTGTTAAGTGAGCAAAACCCAGTAGTCAATTACGCATAGCATTGTCTCACACAACAATTATGGATTGAGTGACCAAATTAGTTTTATTTATTTTGGAAGAATAATTACCCCTGGAAAAATAGTCTGCCAATCAACTTACAACTGGGTTACTAGGTAAACAGAGGCATGTGGAGTAAAAACTTGCCCAAGGTTTTGCAAAAGAGCACCAGTATTGCAACCCAGAGTAGTGACTGAGCAGCCAAAATAGATTTATTTTGTGAGTGAAAGCAACAGCCACTTTGCGCACATCAATGTCCTACAGCCATGAAGTGAATGACCAATTTTATTTGGTGGATTGTTGGACAGAGACACCCTTCTCTTCTATGAGATTTTTAACATCCACCATTGTACATGTGGCATAAAATACACAGTGGTCTTCTGCAGGTGTTTTCTATTAAAAAAGGAATAAAAACACTGAGATTATCAACAAAGACATAGATTATTCATAGTTCAAATAAATAGGTTGCACAATCAATCTGGGTGACTAGGTGTGTTTGTATTGTACACTTCATGGTTTATTATAAACATTTTATAAAAACCTGGGCAATATATAAATGTCAATTCCTGAACATCTGATATGGCATCTTTAGGTGGGTACCGCAAAGAATATACTGCAAAGTAGGGTCCGTTGATATCGAAATTTTCCGATATTGATATATCGGTTGGCTCATATCGATATATACCGATATGTCGATATCTCCGGGGTTTGTTTGTACTGTGCATGTGAGCACATTCAGAGCTGTAGAGGTGTGCGCGCATTCAGGGTGCGCGTGCATTCGGATGTGCGCGCACATTCCGATATGCTCGCGCATTCCGTGCTCTAGGCCCAGGAGGTTTACAATGCCGGCAACAAGGTAAGTTGAAAAAGTTCGCTTTATACCGATATAGCCGATATAGCCGATATATCGATATATCGCCTGACACGATATACCGGTATTTGCGAAATATCGTTCTTTTATATTGAATTTTTCGATATATCGATATATTTGAATTTCCAATATCAGCATATCGATATGAAAAATTATATCGATATAACCGATATATCGATATATCGCCGGACACTACTGCAAAGTATAGTGACTTAGCATTTTGTGAATAAATGCAGTTGCTAATTTACACACAGTAGTGTCCCACAAACAGCCATGAAGTGAGTAATCAGTAACCAATTTTATTTAGTGCCTTATTGGACAGATAGGCTCACTTCTCTCTTCAAGTAGATCTTGAATATCCACCTAAATAGGGAGACAAAATCTTAGTTTAATATGTCATCTGAAATGGAGTGTCAGCCTAGATCTCAAATGCTCAATGTGTGACATGAACCCACCTGTGAGAACGCTACTGCCTAAGCCAGGCTGACACGCAATGTTTATAGTAAGAATTGGGAGGTCATTGCTGCAATAAATTCAGGCTTGTTTTTATTCTCAATATTTTGTTATTTTAGGAAGGAAGCTACTTGGTTCTGTGAAATGGTGAAGAGCAAGTGAATGACTCAGCACAGTTGTACAACAACAACAAAATTACATGTGTATAGCACCTTTCACATGGGGAGGACGTCCTAAGGCGCTGTACAGCAACATTTGGGAATCACATTGTACAGTAACGAAGTTCAGTTGAAGAATAAAAAAGGAAAGTTCGAGGTTAAAGGTTTTTGGCTGGAAACAAGCAAATTATGGCAAAATAAAAAGGGGTCTTGTCTACATTAACTGGGAAGAAAAATGAGCAAATCAGTCAGCAAAGGGAAACATTGAAAATGTAAAGAGTATAAAGTAGGTTTCAGGTGAACTTTATGGCATTTCACGTGCAAGAAATCAATTTTAAATAATGCTGATTTTTTACTGTTTGATAATTAATGCAATCCCATTCCAATGTGAAGCGTGGCAATACTTTATACACAAAATAGAGAATAACGATCAAGCCTGAATTGATTGCGGCAAAGACCTCCCATTGTTACTATAAACATTACATGTCAGCCTGGCTTAGATAGTAGGAGACAATTTATCCCACTTTTTATTGTCACTGTTTGCTTCTCCAATAAGCCATCCATTCCAATCCCAATTTGCCATTTTCATCTCATACCATCTAATAATCTTCATATGTTCCCATCACCTAGCATTGAGGCAATGGGAAGAAACTGGCCTCATCTAGTTGAGTAACTGGCACAGTTACTCAACCCGACCCATGAACAACAACAAAATTACATTTGCATAGCACCTTTTACGTCAGGGGGACATCCCAAAGTGCTGGGCAGTCATTGTTTCAGATCCGAGCTGGGGACAAAGAGGGTGGAGGGAAAGGGGAAGGTTTGAACAGCATATTAGTGGAATCTGGGCATGCTCTATGATTCTCAAGCCATGCTCTCTGCCTACAACTCCTTTACTCTGTGCATTGTATCACTAGAACCTACCAGTTCGTCAAATCTCCTGCAAAGCAACTGAACAGTACAAAATGGTTCACAAAACATACCGGCAGTTCACAGGGCAATTCACCATTGTGAAACCTAACCACAATCATGATTTTTATATGGACAACTTCAACAAATTGAATTTGTAAAAAAAAGTGTTAGCAGATAGATAAAACTTGCATATATAAATATCATATAAATTACACTTGTACTTTATCAAAGTTTTTTTGCATATCAAAGGAGATTAAAATGGATTTTCATTGGAAAGATTATTATCTAATTTGAAAGTAAAGTGTAAACAATGCCATCAATACCATTGTATCACCCATATATCACTTAATAATAATAATCCTTGTATTTGATATCACGCTTTTCATGTCTTCTCAATGTCTCAAAGTGGTTCACAGAATATATTGTAAAGTGAATTAACTGTATATTTGTGGGCAAAATGCTTGCAAAGAATAGCCAGGTATGTACACATTAAACAAATGAACTGAGGTATAAACATGCCCTAAGATAACCACAAACATATACAGAATGAAAATAATGGTATCTTACAACATCACTCACACAGTCACAAACAATATACATATCAATATACTGTGAACTTGAAGGTGATTTATTAGCTTTATCTGGAACAATTGACAGATATGGATTAGTTGCTGCAACTTTCAATACAGTCAAATGTTATTGTCCATGTTAAATGTACAAGTTTTTCTGAAGTATGAAGTCTGTGAACCATTAAGGATCTTACAAATCAACAAAAACAACAATTTTAAGTTGATATAGTGCCTTTCACATAGGGAGAACATCCCAAGGCAGTGGAGAGTGCAGGATCAAACCCCAGCTGGCAGTGGGGTCCGAGGAAGCTGACCAAATGCACAATTAAAGAGGAAGACAAAGGAAAGGGTAAATCAAATCATACAAGTGTTAATCTTCAGCAGGGTAGTCAGTTGAGGTAGTTTATCTGGAGAGGCCATTTTCAGCTTGTGGCTTGTAATGAAGAAGCTGGAGAAGAGCTATTTCCATGGACCAAAAGTATTTCACAAGATCTACTATCAAACTCAGGTGTTGACTGTGTGGGCAAATGGCTGTGCTGGGTTTACTGACAGTGGCCTAACAAGTTGTACAAACAAGTGTATTTAAATGCTGAACAGGTGCACTTCCAAATCAACTCCTCTAGCTCAAATACACTGTAAACACCAAACAAAATTATTAATCTCTGAACACAAACACAAAGGACCACATACCTGAAACCTTTTTGTTAAAAGCCTCTTTTGTTCCTAATTTTGTTATTGTTTGGGGATTTTCTTTTAACAAGAAGTCAGTTGTATAAGATTAAAGAAAAGTAAATTGGAAATTACTGATGATATCCCATTTCATGATAAATTTATTGTCATGTGACATGGTAAATAACCACATCTCACCTAGTAAACTTGCTGGGCTACACCTCCTTGCGTCACCAGTCAATGTGGAAATAATCTCCTCCTACACTCCTTGCTTCATTTTATTTCCATCCATATAATAGAAAAATATTTCTTCTACTTCTCTCCTGATTTTTTGTGGTCAACCCAGTTGTCGAATAAATGTGGAAGCCCATCACCATGGTAAAGAGTATCCAAAGTAGACAGAGTTCCACATACCACTAAGCAGGGTTACTTCCCTGTGACTGGAATGAAAGACGCTCTTGCTCCCTGGAGGGACGCACCCTGTTTACCTAATTCTGGAGAGTATTAGCTATAGGTTGCTGAGAGTCAAGACTTGAGGACCCGTGAGTATGCATTGGGATACAACTGGAGGTTAACCAACCATAACTGAGCTTGCCTATCAGGACGCTCTCTGGCAAGCTTTCTGCTGCTTGACCCGCTAGGACCACCCTGCCCATTTGGGCTTCAGTTCTTAAGCTAATAGAAGCCATGTGGGAAGAATCCCTGCTTGTGATGGCTGGTCTGCCCCTTCAAGTCCTGCTGATGAGCTCTTGCTGGCTGATCTGTCATCAGCTGAGCTGTGGAATACTGCAGATCTGCCTGGATTATCAGGACCTGGATTACCAAGACAGCCACAGAGGGTTGACTCGATTCCAACATCCTGTTGACTCATGGGTGTTGACCACACTTCTGACAACACAGCACTCCCCCATCATTGCACTGCAGTGTCAGCCTAGAATATGATCTCAAAGTCTCATTGTAGGGTTTGAATTCACAACCTTCTGGACTCAGAGGGCGCTACCACCTGAGTGAGGTTGATACCTGTAGTTATGTACTGATGTTATCATGAATAATATTCTGACTGAGAACAGAATGTGCTGCATTTTTGTCTATAAATATTTATAAAGTGTGCCATCAGGCATAGAAAGGATTTGTATTTTGCCAATTTGTTTCCCATTTCCTTAACAGAACCACTGAAGTGATAATGGAGTCCTGTCGCCTATTGGTTAGAGCACTTGCCTCACAAGCGAGAGGATCCAAGCAGAGGGAAATCTTTAGCAAGTTTCCTAACTCCACATGCCTCTGTTTATTTAGCTGTACGTAGGTGCCTGGTTGTTAGGCAATTGGTGAGGGCAGCCCTGCTCTCCCCCACCAGGCACCATGAGCCTATAAGCCCTATCCTTGCTCAGCTCCATTAGCTCTCATCCTCCAATTTTGATCAAGTTCAAATCCTCATCTTTAAATGTCTCTGAGGTCTTGCCCACCCAACCTTTGTGATTCAACCCTACTGATCCACTCACTCCTTCACTGGTTGAGCCTGCTTTAAGTCTCCTGTCCTATCCTCCCCACCATTGGTGAGTGGGCTTTCAGCCATTACACTCCCATTCTCTGGAACTCCATCCTACAGTCCCTTCCTTCCCTATCAAGTTCATATCAAACCTTACCTCCGTATCCTTGTTTCTGGTCATCTTTCCCCTCGTCATCCACTTCAGCTCCCCTCCTAGACAAGTGTAATTCAAGTTAAGGATGTGCTTTGAGGCATTATCCTGACTTGAAAGGCACTATATGAAAGTAAATTGTATTGCATCAAATCCTGGATGAAATTTGCTGTAGCTTAACGTGGATAAAGATGGAAGCTATCCTCCTCAACTTTGGCCAACGTCTTCTTACTTCCAGCTCTCACCTCCTCAACTTCCCTGACTTCTCTCTCAAATTTATTGAACTAATGTGCAATCTTGGAATTTGATTCCACCCTCAGCTCTCCTTGCTCTCTTATATTCAGTCCCTGACCAAGTCTGCTTTTCTTCACCTCCATCACATTGGTCACCTCCATCCTCATTTCACTTCAATACTCTGACGCCTATTCACAATTCTGTCCCTTCACACCTTGACTATTTTAATGCACTTCTTGCTGGTCTCCCCAATTCCTAATTGGGTGCTTTGTTTACCTAAATACAGTAAAATCCTGCGAAGCATTTTGAGGCGTCTCAATGATATGATAAAGTGTGCTTTATTATTGCACATGAAACTTCTACGTGTTTTCCTTAAGAAAGCATTAAAAAAGGGTAAGTATGCCTCAAAAAAATTTAAAGTTGCGTTTAAATGTACATAAATGTACATCTAAAGGTACATAAATATTTTAAAATTCTGTTACAGGTTGAATGTCATCTGTTCTTTCCAGACATTCATCTCCTCAGTTTTGATTTGTAAGCTGATGATGGTAGTCATTTTATAATCAACATATTTTATGTCCTGGTGAATGTTGCTGTATGCAGAACACCATTTTTATATGAAGATGGTTCCCCTTTAAAGTTAAGAAATGCACATGAGCAGTATAAAATTAACAAATGTGCTATATTATTACCCACAAAATTGATGCTGTTGGACTCTTTGTTTCCTATGAAAATAATGGAATTTCTCTAAATTGCTGTACAATGCAATGTGATAAAACCAAAGTTTCAAAACCACTAATCCATTTTTCCTCCTTATCTCTTCCATAGTAAGGTTTATGATCACCTACAGTATACCAAAGTATGAATATATCATTATCTGGAATGATATTGAAACAGAAGTGTTTCTCTCCGTACAGAACAATGACGCAAACAAGTATTTTATTTGCATCACCAAAGGTCTATGTCTGCCTCAATATGTAAAACAATAATAAAAAAGGCAATGAATGTCCTCATCCCTTCAGATCTGAGAACCTCGCTACCTCTCTTACTTGCTCTGAACTAATTCCACTGCTAACAGAAGCCTGCTGCATCTCCCAATCTCTACACCAGATTCAAGAGGAACTTTGCGTCAAATCTCTGGATTTCCTACCTCAATCTTTTTGTCTTGGCGCCCTCTGTATCTATCTTTAAATCCCTGCTAAAAATCTACCTGTTCAATTGTGCCTATTGTCACCTGCCCTTTCTCCCTTATATTTAGGTGCTTACAAATGAATGTTGTTGTTGTTGTTATATGCATCCATTCCCTCCACTGTACAGGGCTCCAAGATGCTATGTTGCATGAAGAGCACAATATAAATGCAAGTTGTTGAGGTGTTGTTCACAATGAGTTGTATATGGGTGAAGTTTAAAGGCCTCGTATGCTAACATGGGTGCATGAGCAACAATCAGTCACTGGGAGCTGTTTAATGTCCTGTTAAATCTGCAATTTGAAGCCTTACGGACAAGAAGCAACAGCAACAAACTTACATTTGTATAGCACCTTTCATGTTGGGAGGATGTCCCCAGGCTCGCCAGTATTTGTAAACCATGTGGTTTAGCTGGTTAGATTCCATTCAGTACCCCAATGCAAAATCTGAGATGCCCAAGCCTTGGTTCTAGCCAACCTGTGTTTAAACTCTCCATGTTGAGGCAAGCACAGAGCACCCCTCCATGGAGAGAGAGTACACTCCCTATTTGACAAACCAAAAACATACATGCGTGGAAATCTCTGTAATTTAATTTTGATACCCTTAAAAACATGTTTATGGGTTTATGCATGTGTCAAAACACCTGCCTGACCAAAAATCATTTTAGTGTTCTTACAATATGTGTAAACTTGGCTTAAATCGGTAGCACTCTGGGTCAGGAGATTATGAGTTCAAACTCCACGTTAGGACTTTGACCTGGTATTGTAGTGATATGTCTTGGGTGACACATCACTGCAGTACTAGAGGAGCAATACATCTTCAAAAGTATTATTTTTTGCATTGCGAGTTAAATTAAGATATTTATTCATGACATAATTTGAAAAAGTAATGGAGTTTCTCCTGGTATCCTGGCTAACAAGTCTACAGATAAATTGTTCATTCACTTCATTGACCTTCTTGTTTGGAAAGTTGTTGCCATGTTTCCCTACAAATACAAAAACAATTATCTTGTGAATAGCTTTAACACATTTTGCTGAGCTAACAATGCAGTTCCTTATTCAAAAACAATAACAACAAGAAAATTATACTAACATTGCTCTTCTCAAGCTGCAGTATAGTACTTCACCAATTGCAAATACTGTACTCCTAATTCCCAACAGATTGATATCAAGCTCTTCACCATCTCCTAAAACTCTTCATGCCTAGCAACTCTTTATCCCTCTGATTTTCTCCAATGTATGCTATGTTTCTTCTATGTTATTCATTTTACAGTATATTCTGTGAAGTGCTTTGAGACGTCCAGAAGATGTGAAAAGCGCTATATCAAATGCAAGGATTATTATTACTCAGCTCTTCGCCTTGTTTGCTTGGCTAGCTTAGGGTTGCTATGATTCCCCTACCCATCACCTAGAGGATTCAATTCGAGATCCTGGTCCTCACATTCAAACCCATCCATGGCCTTACCCCATCTACCTCTGCAACCTCCTAAACGCTTACCAACCTGCCCACCCATTCCGCTCAGCAGGCTCTGGGCTGCTCCATGTTCCCCCGACCCACACGCCCCACCATTGGTGGGCAAGCCTTCAGCCACTCTGTCCCTAACCTCTGGAACTTCATGTCGCAGACCCTCTGCCTCGCCCCCTCCCTGGTCTCCTTCAAGTCCTGCCTTAAGACGGTCCCATTGATCACCCAAAATCCCCCACTTTCCTACCACCCCCCCCAGTCACTGACCCCAGCTCCTTCTGACATGAAAGATGCTATACAAGTATAATTTTTTTGTTGTTGCCCTACCATAATTTGACTGAACTTTCACCTCGTATTCCCTTAACCTCTGGAACTCTCTCATTTTACCCATCCAACTCTCCCCACCCACCCATCTACCCCCACCATTTTTCTATCCTTGTTTAAAACCTCATTACAGTACCTTTGTTCAGCTCCTCCCATCATGACTGTGATTAATGTCCTTCAAACGTCTTCAGATCAAACAGTTTAAGGCTAGCTGTATGTGTTGTGCCAGCAGTGTTCCTGGTGTTGGCTAAACAAGGTGCTGTATATGTATCTATGCTGAATGATGACATAATTCCAAGTGTGCAACCTAGATCTGAGCTGGAAATGTAGATAGAAGTCACTGGGAACACTCAGCAGGTCAGGATCCATTTATGGAGAAAGGAAAGTGAGTCCACCTTTTGAGTCCACGACCCTTCATCAGATCCAAAATGAGTGTTCCCAGCAACTTCCTGTGGAGTCCTGCAGCTCAGTGGTTAGAGCATTCTAATTTGTAAGCGAGAGACCTGGGTTCAATTCCAGGCAGGGTGAAACCTTGGGCAAGTTTGAAACCACACGCCTAATAATAGCCCCTTGAAAAAAACCAATAACAAAATGATAATTTCAATCTACGACTGTTTGTGGGATACTGCTGTGCGCAACTGCCTGCTGCGTTTCGCCCACAAATATACAGTCAATTCACTTTACAGTATATTCTGTGAAGCGTTTATAGAAGACATCACATCTACAAAACATGAAAAGTGCTATATTAAATGCAAGGATTATTATTATTTCTCCATAGATGCTGCCTGCCCTGCTGAGTGTTCTCAGCAACTTCTGTTTTTGTTTAAGATTTCCAGCATCTGCAGTATTTTGGAAATGTGAATATACCAACAGTGGTACACTATAATTTACATTTATATTGCGCCTATATTGTGCCCACATGAAACCAACCACCTGCTCCCTCAACCCTATCCCTACCACTCTCCCTACCTCCCAGCTCCACCTCCTTGCTCCACTGCTCAGTTCAGTGGTTAGAGCACTCGCCTTTCAAGTGAGACCTGTGTTCAAATCCAGGCAGATCAGGGCGAAACCTTGGACAAGTTTCCTTACTCTACACGCCTAATAATAATCCCTCAAAAAAAACATAATAATATTGGTTATTATCAATCCACGACTGTTTGTGGGACACTGCTGTGCTCAAGTGGCTGTCGCATTTCTCCCACAAATATGCAGTCAATTCACTCCACAGTATATTCTGTGAGACGTCTAGAAGTCATGAAAAGCGCTATATCAAATGCAAGGATTATTATTATTACCAATCTCTCTTTGTACAATGACACTGATCCCATCCCTTTAAAATTGTCTGCTATCACTCCCATCCTTATAAAACCCTTCCTGGACCAATTCCTTCCCCTCAAATTACCGCCCCCGTCTCCAACCTCCCTTTCCTTCCATGGTCCTGGAATGCATTGTTGCTTCTCAGGTTTGCTCCTTCATCTCCCGCCACTCCCTATATGAACCCCTCCAATTGAGTTTCCGTGTCGCACACATCACAGAAACGGTTCTGGTCAAAGTGACAAATGACATTCTGTCCATCTGTGACCAAGCCTCCCTCAGCCTCCTCGTCCTCCTTGATCTCTTTGCTGCCTTCAACACCATTGACCTCTCAATCTTCATGGTTCTATCCTTGAACGGTTCAGTTCATACCTCTCACACCATCTCCACAAACAGTTTCTCCACAAGCCCCTGCACCGTCTCGTGCAGTGTTCTCAGGGCTCCGTCCTTGATCCTCTCCTCTTCAACATCTACATGCTCCCTCTTGGTAACTCATCCGCAGACTTAGCATCAACTTCCATACGTATGCGGATGACACCCAACTGTGTCTCTCTGCCTCTACCCTTGACTCCTTGTCTTGAAAGAATGTCTGCCAGACATCAAGTGTTGGATGAGAGCTAACTTTCTTCAGTTGAACATCAACAAAACCAAGGCCCACCTGATTGGCTCCCATCAGCGCCTCCAGACCTAGGCGCTGACAACATTACCATCCCTGGATGCTCACTCAATCTCACTAAGCCAGTCCAGAACCTTGGCGTCTTGTTCGACCCTCATCTCTATCCTCTCTACCCCATATCCGTGCCATGAACTGCTCTGCCATCCCCTATCTCCGCAGCATTGCCGGGTTTCACCATGGTCTCACACTGCTGCCAAAACGCTCATACATGCATTCATTACATCCAGGCATAACTATGCAAACTCCTTGCTTGTCGGCCTCCCCAACTCCTCCTTCCACAGGCTGCAGATCATCCAGAACTCTGTAGCCTGTGTCCTCTCCCACACCTAGCGCTGTGACCATATAATCTCTAAGCTCACCCACTAGCTTCAAATCACACAGAGGATACAGTTCAATATGTTGGTCCTTGCTCCCCCATACCCCTGTAACCTCCTAACACCCTACAAACTTGCCTTCTTCCTCCACTCAGTGGGCTCTAGCCAGTTCCACCACACCCGCCCTACCATTTCGCCACCCTCTGAAACTCCATCCCGCAGTCTCTCCGCCTCGCTCCATCCCTTGCGTCCTTCAACAACAACAACAAAATTATACTTGAAGAGTTCATACGCAAAAAACGATAAACGCTATTCCTGCCAAAACTAAACCAAACAAGCCATGATTGAGATCACAGTGCCGTCTTTACGATTTCCAAATTGTTTTGTTGCAAAACTCGATATATCTCATGCTTTATGTACGGTTATTCAACGTTTTGTTGCAGAAACCGATACACGCCGTGCCCTTTGTTAGCACAAACCGATATATCCACTTAGCCAATCAGCGCGCAGCATTAATAACATTAATGTCTTGTCGGTGCTTTGTGCCTTGCGAAAGCAGGAATTCCCAGAGCTGACAATTGAATACACCTTCCCTATTCGTGGTCACAGTTTCTTACCAGCTGACAAAGCTTTTGGGCGAATTGAGCAGGATATTCGCAATAAAGAAACAGTTCTTTTGTCAGAGGAGTACATCAGTATTCTGCGCAAACATGGCAATGTGCACATCTACAATCAGGATTGGGTTGTCAGGATTTCAAGGGGGCTGAAGCCTGCTATTATCAATCTCAGCGCTCCTTCAAAATCAGCGATGCAAGAGTTTTGAGACTGGACAATGACCATCCCGATAAAGTTGCATTCAAACTATGGAGGTGACTTTTGTTATCATGGATTCCTGAAGCGGGGCAAGAAATGGGAACAGTTCAAGCCAGCCATCAGCCCGAGGGTCAACTGTGTGAAGCCTGCAAAGAAAGCTGATGTTCTAAAGCTAATTGACGAACTTAGAAATGAGGCAGTGCAACATTTCTATAAGGATGCTGATGCTGATGTTGGAAGATAGGATCTGGATGACAGTGATGATGATGAACAGTAATGAGACAGTGCAAACTTTCTATAAGGATGCTTTGGCTGATGTGGATTTATCTGCTTTTGACGCAAAACAAACTGAAAAAATCAAATTATATATTTATTTTTAAATGTAGATTTTTGAAAATCTGGGTTTCTGTTACTTTGCTTACATCAATTTAGGGTCACCCTTCTTGGAATTGATAAGTTATACCAAGAAAGCACAATAAAAAATCTTGATTTACTGAAAATGACAAAAATAGATTTATCTGCTTTTGCATCCGAACTCTTCATTTATAGAATGCCTTTCATGTCACCTTTCATATCCTACTTCAAGGCCCTCTTCTTCTACCATGCTATTGATCAACCTGCTTCCACCCTCCCCAATCCCTACCCTCAGTTCGGATCCGAAATACTGTCTGCTCAGCCCCTTGGGATTTAATCCCAATGTGAAAGGCGTTATACAAATGTAATTTTGTTATTGTTTCAAATCAGCATGATGTCTCAAAGCACATCATAGTGCTGGCGAGATCAGCACCCTTTTCCTATAACTTCTGCCCCAGACATATTCGCTAAATTTGTTATGAGAATGAGAGTTAGCACATTGCTGAGTTAGTTTATCTGAGCTGGTGTTGTATTAGTTGAGTTACAATTCATTCCATTTGGAG
The DNA here is from genome assembly GCA_035084275.1 of Hydrolagus colliei. Classification (NCBI taxonomy): domain Eukaryota; kingdom Metazoa; phylum Chordata; class Chondrichthyes; order Chimaeriformes; family Chimaeridae; genus Hydrolagus; species Hydrolagus colliei. The sequence goes on along the minus strand of CM068743.1, from coordinate 96,081,370 downwards.
TGCAGGGAAAATCAGTCACATTTCCCTCTTCATTCTAGAACGAAACAGTGGAGCAAATATCCAATAGGCACCTAAAGAACGGTATCCTTACACGAGAAACAAGGAGTTTGAGTGGTTTATGAAGAACTGGAAAGAACAACAAACATGTAATTTGCCTTTACATTCATCCTACTGAGTGAACAGTCAGTGAAGCAATAGTATGGCAATGCTAGCATTGTTTTCCTATGCTTAACATAACAATCAGTCTGGCACATAAACCACTTAACTAAAGCTACATGCTTCACCATAAAAATACTTCATTCTACTGAGTACCAAGTGGCTTTTTGTTTGTATATGTACTTGACTGATCACACGCTGATTGCAGCTACTGCTGTTTGAACTGAGGATGGGGATATGTTGCACGCAAACTAATTAAATTGCTTCAGTTTGGATTTTCTGCTTAGCATCTCTTCACTGTTATATCCGTCCTATCCACAGCACTGAGACAGCTTTGGTCAATGTCACCAGTCACACCATCTGTCACTTTAAAGTGTTCTAAGATATTATTCAAGGGTGCCATACTTATCACATTTATATATTATATAAACAATAAATACGTTATATAAACATGCATTTTCTTCAGCAAGGTTCTATGCAACACCAATAACAACTCGCATTTAGATAGCAATCTTTCACAGCATCATGGAGTGCTTCCATGAATAACCATAGGCAAATGAACAATTTATCTGAAGGTTTAATAGTGTCATAGGATTTTTAGTTTCTACTTGAGAACAGATAGATGGGAATTTGGATTAACATCTCATCTGATGCAAGGGAGAGGGCAAGGCAGAGGGACGGCGAGATGGAGTTCCAGAGGTTGGGGGCAGAGTGGCTAAAGGCTCGCCCGCAAGTGGTTGGGTAGATGGGGCGTGGACATGGAGCAGGCCAGAGCCTGCTAAGCGGAAGGGGAGGGCAGGTTGGTAGGGGGTTAGAAGGTCACAGATGTAGGGTGGGGCAAAGCCATGGAGGGCTTTAAATGTGAGGACCAAGACCTTGAATTGAATCCTCTGGATGATGGGGAGCCAATGGATTTGGGCGGGATGGAGTTGCGAAGCTTGGAGCGGTAGAGGACACAGTACCACAAAGTTCTGGATCATCTGCAACCTGTGGAGGGAGGAATTTGGAAGGCTGACAAGCAGGATATTTGCACAGTCAAGCTGGGATGTTGTGAACAACAACAACAACAAAATTATATTTATAGAGCGCCTTTCACGTTGGGAGGATATCCCAAGGCGCCGAACAGCTAGGTTGGGACCCGAGCTGGGGGGGCGGGGTGGTGGGGGAATGGGTCGGGGTAGGGGCAGAGGCAGAGGGGAGGAGAGTAGGAAAGCGGGGATTTAGGAGGGGAGCAGAAGGCACAATTGAAGAGGAAGGTCTTGAGACAGGCCTTGAAGGAGGAAAGGGAGACAAAGGGATTGCAGGATGGAGTTCCAGAGTGTGAAAGCCCGGCCACCGATGGCAGGGCGGTTTGGACAGGTGGCATGGAGCAGACCAGTGCCCGTTAAACGGAGGGGACAGGCAGGCTGATAGGGAGACAGCAGGTCAGAGAGATAGGTGAGGGCAAGGCGTGAATGGCCTTGAAAGTTAGGACGAGGATCTTGAATTCAATCCTCTGGGATGGGGAGCGAGTGGAGATGGGCGAGGATGGGAGTGATGTGGTCACGGAGCTTAGTACGGGAGAGTACATGAGCTGCAGAGTTCGGAATAATCTGCAGTTTGTGAAGGGAGGAGCTGGGAAAGCTGACGAGGAGAGAGTTCCCGTAGTTGAGCATAGATGTGATGGACAAGTGTCTCAGCATGGGAAGTGAGGTAGTGGTGGAGTCTGGCAATGGTGTGAAGGTAATGGAAGGTGGTACAGGTCATGAAGTGGATTTGGGGGAGAAGGACAGTTCAGGGTTGAGCTGGCCCAGATTCCTAACTGGCTTTGAGAGGTGGAGGGTGCAGCCTTGAATGCTGATGTTGCCAGCACCTGAGGTGCGGAGGCATTTACGCGAGCTAATTAAGAGAGCCTCAGTCTTGTTGACATTTAGTTGGAGGAAGTTGTCCCTCATCCAGGAGTCAATGTCGGACAAACACTTGGTCAGAATGCCAATGAAGGTGAATGAGGGTTTCAGCGTCCTTGGGGGTGAGGTAATGGTGGAGTCGGGCAATATTGTGGAGGTGAGCCTAGTATGTGAGCTCAAAATCGCACAATATGGCTAGAGATAGAGTCCTGTAGCTCAGTGGTTGGAGCACTTGCCTTACAAGTGAGAGACCTGGGTTCAATTCCAGACAAGGCGAAACCATAGGCAAGTTTCCTTACTTCACACACCTAATAATAGTCCAATAGGAAAAAAATCATTTGGTCACTCAATCCACAATTATTTGTGAGACACTGCTGTGGGCAATTGGCTGCCACATTTTGCCCACAAAAAATACAGTCAATTCACTTTACAGTATATTTTGTGGTGCTTTGAGATATCTAGAAGATATGAAAAACGCCATATAAAATGCAAGCACTATTATTATTTATGGACGAATTGTGCTATCATTGGATCCAAGCAGATACCAACTGAGCCAAGCTAACTGCCCTGTCAGTAGGTTTGTACAGGTCCAGAGTAATAGAAAGTCCAATATTTGAGAAATTGCCCTGCATTTGTAATCTGCACAGAAATTGCGCAATGAAGGACAAGTTTTGAAAATGGGACTTATATATTTACCATTGCGGTGGACTGATTTTGGTAAGTTATCTACATTCCTTCCAAGATGTGTAAATATATTTGTTTAGATATTATTCATGATATATCGTACTAATAATAAAGAGAAATAGGTTTTTAATGCAAATCATGTTTATCCTACAGTATTTGTTCATACGGAGATTGTTTCTTGGAGGCAGTCATGGAGTACTTCTCCTTATACAGCTTGGCTCCATTGGAAGTACTCATGTCCCTGTGTCAACAGGATGTAGGATCAAGTCCCATATCTGGACTTGAACTCATATAGCTCTAAACTGACACTCCAGGGAAATGTTGCTGTTGTGCTACATTGTGGGAGGTGCTTTCCTTTGGATGAATTGTTAAACCAACGTCCCTTCTGCCTGTTCAGGTGGACATTAAAGATCCTTTCGCACTAATTGAAAAGAGAATGAAGTTTCTCCCAATGTCCTGGCCAGCAATCCTGGCCAAATAAATGGTTCATTTTTCTTGTGGGATATTGCCGAGCAATTGGACTGCCACAACTGATAGTCACAACAATTCACAGTTAAACCTATGAAGCCCTTTGAGACCTTCTCTCGACATGAAAGGAGCTTTACCAAATCCAAAGATTATTATTATGGTTGTGGTGTATATTTAGAGCCCAGATTATCTATGATGTTATTTATTATTAATACATGGAACTATTCGAGAAGTCAAGGGTCTCCTGGTCTTCTGGCTGATAGTCCCCCAGATAAAACAGGTCATTCACTTAATGGCTATTTGTGGGACATTGCTGTTTGCAAATTGGTTACTGAATTCATATACAAATTCACGGTCACTACAATTTAACTTTATAAATATTTTGAGATGTTCTGACAAGGTGAGAAGGCATTATTTCAAATGCAAGAATTATTATTATTCTCCACTTTATATGAAATTTTTATTTGGCATGCCAGTGAAGGCTTTCCAGTGTCTTTTTTATTTGTAAATTGTGGAAAGAGCACATTAAATGGGGACATTAAGGACATTGTTGTGGTTCTTGTTGGACAGAATCAACCTTAGTTACAATGCTGTTTGCGGTTTAATACCTTAATGACACTCACTGTCTAGAATCAGACAAGAAACTTTGGGGAGGTACTGAAAGGCATCCAACATCAGCCCTTAGTCAGCACTCACACGTTTCTATTGTTGTTCAAATACATATTTCGATTTTCAGTAAAACCTGACAATTATTCTGAGTCATTCATGATGAATATTTATTTAGCTGTGGTTAAAGATCCTGTTTACTTTATCGGTACGTTTCAGGAGCTCAACTAAATCTGAATGTCTCTGTATTTTAGCACTCGTCTTGGGTGTGGTTCATTCTTTGGAACATTTCTATTTTGTTTTCTGTAAAATAAAATCATTCTTGGCAGTCATGTTACAATAATACCAAATGTGTGACCAAACTTAACAATTCAATAGATTTGTTGAATGTTTTTAACATTGGTAAATTACATTTTTATCTGTAAATTCTTTCACTCTTCATACCTTGGTATCACAAACCTCACTGGAAGCTCTTACTGTTTTGAGTGATATAAAGCTCATGGTTAGATTCACACTCAATCCCTACCTTCAATGCTCTTTCTGAAATGCCCCAATAATTTTCCCTCTAGGGAAAATCTATCATCCTTTAATGGAGCTCTGCTCATCCTCTTATAAGACACTTAAAAGTTGGCTTTTAGGTGTTGCTGACTCTCACTCTCTTTCACATTGTTGTTCATCTTATTGTATGTTGAAGTGCACTATGTAGATGAAAGTTGTTGTTGTTGACCTTCAAACCCTCCCTACTCAAATTTGAAATCACCGACTTCGGTTAAAATAAGACAGATGGAGATTAAAGCCAAGAGTGCTATCAATTGGGACTGTTTTGACTGCGAAGCCTGTGATCGTCTGCTCTGAAATGTACCAATGGACAAAATAGAAGGAAAATGTTCATATCTGGTGGCAAGTGCCTGGGGAGCAAAGATTCCTCTGACTCAGCTCCTACTAACCCTGCAAGCCTCAGCTTTAATGGGTAGAATGGTCCTAGCTGGACAAGCAGTGAGCAGGAAGCTTCCCAGCCAGCGCTTTCAATAGTTGGTTACACGCCAATAGGTCTGTTAGGTTATGTTGAGAGAACTGGGCAGTGGGATTCAGATGCTGTTTTCAAAGAGCCATCTCAAGCCAGATGGGCCGTAATTTGTGCCGTAAAATTCGATGATTCTAAGATTCTAAGAGTACCTCACAGCAATCTCGGGTCCCCGAGCCTTAGCTCTTGCCAGCTTGCACTTCTAGTATTACACAACCAGGTGTGTCCGTCTGGGGAGAGAGTGCACATTCTACTTAAGACACAGGAAAATTTCCTTGTATAGGTGACACACCTACATTTGACTCGCATTCTAGATAAATACTCTCAAGCTGGTGAGAAACTATTGGTATAATAAGATGAATTTCTAACCATTCAGCTGGAGGAGCTCAGCCCGTTGGCAGCGGGTTTAATTTATGGGAAAGCCATTGTAATGGATTTTTTGAAAATGTGTTTAAATTTCCTTTGAAAGTATGCTCACAAATTTACCCTACAAACAAACCAGACACTTTGTACACTGCTGCTGGGTGTTTTACTCCTAGTCTGGTGTTTTATAATCTGTTTTCTAATGTTAGAATCTGTGGAGTCCTGTAGCTCAGTGGTTAGAGCACTCACTTTACAAGCGTGAGACCTGTGTTCGAATCCGGGCAAGGCAAAACCTTGGGCAAGTTTCCTTATTCCACACGCCTAATAATAAACCTTAAAAAAAAACTATAATAAAATTGGTCATTTCAATCCACGACTGTTTGTGGGACACTGCTGTGTGCAATTGGCTGCCGTGTTTCACCCACAAATATAGGCAATTCCATTCCATATCCTACAGTATATTCCATGAAGCGCTTTGAGACATCTAGAAGATGTGAAAAGCGCTATATAAAATGCAAGGATTATTTATTATTATTGCTGGTGACCAGACTTTTCATCTACTAATGTGTGGAAACATGACATGATGGTAGACACCAAGTGACTTTTTAATATCTGCCAGAGAACAGCAGGGTCTTCCTTTTTCGGTCAACATTTATTTTCTTGATTCGCTCCTATTCCTCTCTGGAATGTGTTTTGACAACCCAGATCTTTTTTCATTGAAGCCAGAAAGAAATTTAAACCTGCCCGTATCAATAGAGAACAACTTTTACATAGCACCTTTCAAGTAGAATAAAATTTGGAAGTGTTTGACGATACTAATAATAATGTTCGCATTTGAGCGCTTTTCATGCCTTCACCGAATATACTGTAAAGTGAACTGACTATATATTTGTGTCCGAAATGTGGCAGCAAATTGTGCACAGCAGTGTCCCACAAACAGTGATGGATTGAGTGACCAAATTGTTATTGTTTTTTAAGGATTATTACAATAATAATCCTTGCATTTGATATACTGTAGCACTTTTCACATCTTCTAGATGTCTCACACAATATACTGTAAAGTGAATTAACTGTATATATGTGGGCGAAACGCGGCAACCAATTGTGTGGTGTCCCACAAAGAGTCGTGGATTGAAATGATAATTTTAATTTGAGGAATTATTATGAGGTGTGTGGAGTAAGGAAACTTTCCCAATGATTCACCCTGTCTAGAATTGAACCCAGGTCTCTCGCTTGTAAGGCGAATGCTCTAATCACTTAGCTACAGGACTCCACGATTCCCTGTAAAACAATCCCCAGGTTCCTATTTACTGCTAAGTAAGGAAACTGCGTGTGGAATAAGGAAACTTGCCCAATATTTTGCCCTGCCAGGAAAAGAATCCATGTCCCTCTCTTGCAAGGCAAATGCTTTAATCCCTGAGCAACAGGACAATAATAGGTTCAGAAACTAAGCAAGGGAGAAGGGGTGGAGGGGTATGGGGGCATGGTCAAAAGTTAGGCTTTAATGTAGTATTTAAATTCAATATGTAGAGACAATTAGGTGTCTGCCTGTTCAGTGGATGTTGAAAACCTCAAACACTATTTGAAAAGAGACGGGAGTTTCTTGTTCATGCAATATCAAATGCAAGGATAATTATTGAATAAATATAACAAATACAGCTGTTAAACTTATTTCACATTTGATGCTTCAGACCAGCTTCTCTTTAGATAAATCGTGTGTATTACTTTTTATTTTATCCATTATTCATTCCATTATTTGAGGGGGTAAAATTGCCATAGGTCTATGAGAGTGATCAGAAGGCGGGAATCTAAACCTGGGATTCAGGTAATATATAACATGAAAGTACAATTTGAGAGGTTTGTAATTGCCTTGTAAATCTTGCGATTAAATTGCTGCTTTAAAACCACTTCAACATGTTTCTTTAAAAATGTATAGACACATTGTAAATTTTTGGGAGTGGGTTGAATTCACTCGTGGATATGTTTTAATTCCAGTAGCTGCAGTCAGTGCAGTGTAAACTGCAGCACCTCAAGCTGTTACCGATAGTCATTAAGGTTAAAATTAAGAACAACATTGTGCAATGTGATCTATTATAATGATAATGATCCTTGTATTTGACATAGAGCTTGATCGTGCCTTTGAGATGTCTCATAGCTCTTCACAGAATATACTGTCAAATGTAGTTACCATGTTTTTGTAGGTGAAATGTGGCAGCCAATTGCGTACAGTGATATCCCACACAGTGTTGTGGATTGAGTGATGACATTCTTGTTTCTCCGGAGAGATCTGAGAAATGAGACATTATATTCCCTGGTAATCCTGTGGCCAGTTCCGAATTGGTCTATTTTACAAGAGGTAAACTAATTTCCCCCTGTACTTGATGTAGCCGAGACATTGATTCACTCTGAAGTACATGCCCAGGACTTTTTGGGAATGGAAACAGGTAACAGTGTTGACTTTTTCCTGTTCAATGTTATATTTCATTGCAAAGTCTTCCCTCTCCTCAACTCCCATGCATCTATTTATTTTTCAGGTCTAGGTTTTTAAGTTCCCTGTGAGCCTCATTGCCACTCTTTCTCTATCTACAGTGTTGTGTTTCAATCTATGTCCATCATTTGTGTGTGTGTGTGTCTCAGTGTTTATCGGTATCTGCATTCACCCCTATGTCTCCAGTGCTCTCACTTCTCCCCTGTTCTTCTTGCTCAGGTGCTTATGTCTGTCTGTGTGTGCGCGTTAAGGGGGTGGATCCACTTCCCCTGTGAACCACTCACTTCCCAGCTTTAACCAGCACCGCCCATTAGAGGCTGAAAAGGCAGCAAACAAAACAGGTAACTACCTCAGCCTGCCCCAAATCCACATTTCCACACACCTTTTAAAGGCAGAGAAAAAAAACTTTTAATTTTCTGGAAGGGAAAAGTTGATGTCCAGTATTTGTTTCACTAAAAACAAACAAAAAAAAAAGTCCCTTTTAAAGTGTATTTGGGAGGGACAGACAGTGAGAGAGAGAGAGAGTGGGGGGAGGTGGTTCGATTTGCACTCCCCTCTCCACACAAAAAAAATCCTCTCTCACTCACCTCCCTCCCTCCCCCCACCCACCTACCTGGCTGTTGTCATGCGTGTGTTGTGTGAGGTAGTGTGAGTGGCTGTGGGAGCTGGCACTGCGCTGGGGGCGGCTGATCTACCGGTTTTACAGAAAGTTCAAAAGAGGAATTACCTGTAGCCCGGGCTTGTGGCTGCACGGCCAGCACCGCACAGACTTGAAAGTCCAGTTTCGCAACAAGAAGCGCCGGGGAGAGAGAGGGAGAGAGCTGCAGAAAATATGTCACAGGAGACGGACAAGTAAGTCAACTTACTGGTTTTGTCTGTCTCTGCTGCTTTTATCTTTCCTGATCCTGTGTTTTCTCTCTCTCTCCCACCACCACCATTTCCACTCTTTATAAACTCCGCAAAACGCGGTGTGTTTAACCCACAGACACCCCCCTCACGCCAGCCAGGATGGCTGTTGTATATTTAATGTTACTTTTGCACAGGTACCGACCGACCGACCGACCTGTTGGAATAACTTTTATACCTTTACGGTGATTTGCGTTGTTGCATTGGAAAGTGCGGATTGTGAGATCTGCTTTCAAGTATTTCTCTTACCTCTCCCCCCCCCCCACCTCCAACAACAACCCCCCACCTCCAACAACACCCCCCCACCTCCAACAACACCCCCCCACCTCCAACAACACCCCCCCACCTCCAACAACAACCCCCCACCTCCAACAACAACCCCCCCCCCACCCCCTCTAACAATCCCCCCCCCCCCGCCTCCAACAACAATCCCCCCCCCACCCCCTCTAACAATCCCCCCCCCCACCCCCTCTAACAATCCCCCCCCCACCCCCTCTAACAATCCCCCCCCCACCCCCTCTAACAATCCCCCCCCCACCCCCTCTAACAATCCCCACCCCCTCTAACAATCCCCCCCCCACCCCCTCTAACAATCCCCCCCCCCCACCCCCTCTAACAATCCTCCCCCCCACCCCCTCTAACAATCCCCCCCCCACCCCCTCTAACAATCCCCCCCCACCCCCTCTAACAATCCCCCCCCCACCCCCTCTAACAATCCCCCCCCACCCCCTCTAACAATCCCCCCCCCACCCCCTCTAACAATCCCCCCCCACCCCCTCTAACAATCCCCCCCCCACCCCCTCTAACAATCCCCCCCCACCCCCTCTAACAATCCCCCCCCCACCCCCTCTAACAATCCTCCCCCCCACCCCCTCTAACAATCCCCCCCCCACCCCCTCTAACAATCCCCCCCCCACCCACCTCCAACAACCCTCCTCCCTCACCCCCTCCCTCACCTCCAACACCCCCACCCCCTCTAACAACCCCCCCACCGCACCTCCAACACCCCTCCTCCCCCACCCCCTCCAACAACCCGCACCCCCCCCCCCACCTCCAACACACCCCCTCCCACCTCTACCCCCCCCCTAACAATCCCCCCCCCCCAACAACACCCCCCCACCCTCCACCTTCAACCACCCCCCCCCCCCCCCCACCGCACCTCCAACACACCCCCTCCACACACCCCCTCCCACCTCCAACCCCCCCCCCCAAAAAAAAAAATCAAGTAAAAGGTAACTTCTTCATCGGCCATTTTCCGAGCAGCGATCGGGGCTTCAGTTTGTAGAAGGAATACACATTGAAACCCACATTTGGAGAGAGAGAGATACAGTGTATATATATATATATATATTTATTGCAAAAGCGTGAGATCGCTTTTGTTCCTCACACACACACACTGGACTGGGTTGAGTTGGTTGCTGTTTGAGTCAGTGACCGGGGTAGTTTAGAGTTTGTTCTTTACCTGTTGAGCGCACAGCAGCTACTGCAGACCCCCCCCCCCCCCCCCCCCCAACTCCTCTATCAGCGACTCTCAACACCAACCCACTGACAAACGCACCTCAACTCAGTCCAGACACACAGTCAGACAGCGATCGCGACCCTTCACACCCGGGTTTGACCGATATCAGTGGGTTGGGGGAGAGAGAGGAAGAATATATAATTATTTTACAGGCTCCACTGGGTGTTGGTGGGTCGCACGACCGACCTTTCCTGGGAATCTTGCTCCCTGTATCCTCTCTTTCTGTGGGATATGTTCACTGCATACGGGTAGTTGTTGCAAATAGCTATTCCGAGGCATTTCTTTACGGTTATTGGGGGGGATAAGGAGAATTGGGGAGAAACACACACACGCGCGCGCTTTTTATTTGATATTGTGTAGATTAATTTAGGATAAGTTGAAACTCCCGACGCTATTGCAAAATCCACGTGAGTCGCCTGAGGTTGTTTCTACACTGGACGGAACCAGATTGTTTAAACAGACGGGTAACGTTTCCATACAGGCAAATAGGGGGTTTAACTCGACACACAAGCCAGCTCGCTCAAAACATACAGAAAACAAGTTAACAGCGCGGGTCAGCATCGCCCTCTCGGGTTTGTGAATTGGCAGCAGCGATCAGCAGCAGGCAGGGAACAGGAGCAGGCAGGGAGCAGGAGCAGGGAGCAGGAGCAGGCAGGGAGCAGGAGCAGGAGCAGGCAGGGAGCAGGAGCAGGGAGCAGGAGCAGGCAGGGAGCAGGAGCAGGAGCAGGCAGGGAGCAGGAGCAGGCAGGGAGCAGGAGCAGGGAGCAGGCAGGGAACAGGAGCAGGCAGGGAGCAGGAGCAGGGAGCAGGAGCAGGCAGGGAGCAGCAGCAGTCGGGGTGAATGGGTTTCCTCGTCTACACTTTTAGTGAAACAAACAGACAGATTGGCTTTATCGGCTGGGTTTGGAGACACGGTCGAGGTGCTCTCTGCACAAACATTGGGCAGTGGTAACGCCTGTCTGACTGACTGACTGTCTGGATGGCTGGTAATGCAAGGTTGCCATGGGTCAGGAATACACTGTTAATGCAGGAGTGCGGCCAGTGGTATTTTGGCGTGTGTGAAATCAAGATCCCCTGGCTCTGCCCCCGGGTTGGTGCTCAGGCTTGTGGGGCGTCTGCTGCACAGTCAGCGTGTGTTATCACTACCGTTAGATACCTACCGTACATTGTAGGATGAGATTTTCTCGTCACACAGGAGCCTGCCCAGCCTTTAAAAGGGCAGTGACTGACTTCTGCCTGTACATCTCCCCCTCCTCTGTTTCCTGTCTGCCTCTTCCTTTGTACAAGTGGAATGGAAGAACCTGTTTTCTAATTACCCTACTGTTCCCTCTTGTTTGTCCACTTTTTGTGAAACCTGTGGACCTCGCCAGTTGTTTTGAAGCGTGTGTGGAAGAAATAGTATTTATTTACAATAAGCGCTTAACATACCTGCATCAACTCATAACAACAACAACTTGCATTTACATAGCGTCCCAGAGTGCTTCACCGTGACGGAGCACAACAACAACAACATTACACTTGTACAGCACCTTTCATGTTGGGAGGATGTCGACGCTTCACACTTGAGATGGGCTCGGAGAGGATGGAGGGTGACTGATGGTCAGTCGCCCAAAATCTGCACAACCCGAAGACGGGAAAGGGGCAAGGCGGAGGGATAGAGGAAGGGTGTTCCGGAGTTTCAGGCCATAGTGGCTGAAAACACGGCTATCAAGGGTGAGACAGAGGGCGTGAAGGAGCATGCAGAAGGCTGGAGCCGGTCGAGCAGAGGCAGCGGGTGGTTAATCAGGTTGGGGTTATGAGGATATTGGGGATCTGTTTGTGTGTGAGAGACAGAGCATCTTAAAACAACTACATTTATGGAAGATCAGAAACTAATTTTAAAAGTTAGGATTAAGGAGTATTTATCCCTGTATACATCTGTTGTATTGTACTGGAGAGAGTCCTTGTTCATTTCAGCCTCCTTCTCTCCCCTCCCACCATTACAAGTGAAAATTAGAGATTGCTCAATTTACAACAAAATGATGCAACCAAGGATTTATTCCATCATTGTGGCAGGGCCTGATTGGCACAATTGTGACAGGCGCAATTACACGTGAGGACTTATATTTCCCATGGTCTTAACCTTAAAACCATTGTCTGAAAATTTAAGTGTTCTTAATTTCAGAATTGGGCATTCTGCTCTTCTCTTGGATTTAAAAACACATTTAAAATTCTACTCGATCTTCATAATAATGCTTGCATTGCCTTCAACAATAATTCTTGCATTAGCTGAGATTGATAGTTTTTTAAAAAGCTAAAGGTATTAAGGGATAGTAGTAATAATCCTTACATTTTGATATAGCGCTTTTCACATCTTATCGACGTCTCAAAGTGCATCACAGAATATACTGTAAAGTGAATTGACTGTATATTTGTGGGCAAAACACGGCAGCCAATTGCGCACAGCAGTGTCCCACAAACAGCCATAGATTGAAATGACCAATTTTTATTATTGTGTGTGTTTTTTGGAGGGATTATTATTAGGCATGTGGAGTATGGAAACGTGCCCAAGGTTTCACCCTGGATTTGAACACAGGTCTCGCGCTTGTAAGGCGAGTGCTCTAACCACTGAGCTACAAGGATATGGGAATAGGGCGGGTAAATGAAATTAGGATAGAAGATCAGTCTTGATCTTATTAAATGGCGGGGCAGGCTTGAGGGGCCGATTGGCCTACTCCTGCTCCTAATTCTTATGTAACTTTGAAGAGTCGTAAAAAACACTTCACAGCAGTGTCAAATAGGCAAACAACGTGAGTGCAGCCATGATACACAGAACCATAGAAATTTGTAGTAATGGAGAAGGCCATTTGGTCCATCATGTCGGTCCCAGCTCTCTGAAGAGCTTAATAATCTTACACATTAAGAATTTGAGTTTAAGGTTAAAACAATAAGATATTTTGAGTATTTGAAAATACAGTTTTATCATTTAAGCCTACAGTGCAACTTGTGTTTCTGCTTCAGTTTAAATACTGTATTCATACACTTTTTAAAAAAAAGCTCAAATAGGTAATCGCATCTTACTGATACATTCTCCTCTGCTAAAGGTCATATTTGTGATATAATTTGATCCTTTTGATACCATACCCCAGTGAACCTTCCCCGTGAACCTTTGAGTGAGCTTAGAGAGCAAGTGTTGATAGATCATGAGGGTTGGAAGGAGGGAAGGATAGGATTGTTGTGATTTGGTGTGTCAACCTGGTTCAGTTGGTAGCATAAGAAAACATACAAAATACTGCAGATGCACTTCATGGCTGTTTGTGGGACATTGCTGTGTGCAAATGATAAATAATAATCCTTGCATCTGATATAGCACTTTTCACATTTTCTAGACATCCCAAAGCACTTCACGGAATATACTGTAAAGTGAATTGACTGTATATTTGTGGGCGAAACGCAGCAACCAATTCCACACAGCAGTGTTTCACAAACGGCCTTGGATTGCAGTGATCAATTTATTATTATTTTTCTTGAGGGATTATTATTAGGCATGCAGAGTAAGGAGGCTTGCCCAACATTTCATCCTGCCAGGAATCAAACCCAGGTCTTTAAACTGTGAAACAAAAACAGAAGTTGCTGGGGAAACTCACAGGTCAGGCAGCATCCATGGAGAAAGGAAAATGTGTCAACATTTCGGATCTACAACCCTTCATCAGAACTGGGGCTTGTTTGGAGGAAGAGGTTTTTAAGGATGTTAGAGGGGGAGCGGCAGGACATGGAAGACAAAGCAAAAAGAAAAAAGAGTGTGTTAACTGATAGGTTGAAAATGTGATAACGATATAAGGGGGAGAAACAAAAGGGGTGGGTTCAAATGAAACTGGGGAGAAGGTGTTTAGTGGTGATAGAACAAACAAAACACCAGAGAGGCAAGGGGTGTCTGGAGTTATGATTGTGATGGGGGAGGGGACGGGGGGTTGGGAGGGGAAGCTCTTATGGCCTGAAATGGCTGAAATCAATGTTGAGGCCAGACGGCTGTAGGGTGCCCAGTAGACAGATGAGGTGCTGTTCCTCAAGTTTTCGCTGTGGGTCACTAGAACAGTACAGGAGACCATGGATCAAAAGATCAGCCTCTGAATGTGAGCGCAAGTTGAAATGGAGGGAGACTGGAAGATCAGGGTTGACCTTCCGTACAGAGCGAAGATGCTCTGCAAATCGGTCGGTCTCCCAATCTGCGCTTAGTCCCCCATGTAGAGGAGAACTACACCGTAAGTAGCGGATGCAGTATATTACATTGGTGTTAGTACAATTGAATTGCTGTTTTACATGGAAGCTGTGTTTTGGCTCCTGGAGTGATTTGGGTGGAGGTGAAAGGGCAGGTATTACATTTCCTGCGCTGGCACGAGAAGGTGCCAGGGGAAGGAGAGCAGCTGGTGGTGCTGACAGTGGAGTGGACCAAAGAATCCCGGAGGGAACAGTCCCTTCGGAATGCGGAGAGGGGAGGAAAATATATCCTTGGTGGATGGGTCACATTGCAGGTGTCGGACATTTCTACGGATGAAGTGTTGCATAGTGAAGCTGGTAGGGTGGTAAGTGAGGACCAAGAGGGCCCCATCACAATTCCACGATGGGGGGGAAGGGATGAGGGCAAAGGTGCGAGAAATCGGACAGACACGGTCAAGGGCCTTCACTACCATGGTTGATGGGAATCCTCAGTCGAGGAAAAATGAAGACATCTCAGTCGCTTGTGAGGTGAGGGCTCTACCACTGAGCTACAAGACTCCTATTGGCTGTCCAGTTCACCTACCAAATACAGTTTCTTCACAGTATATCCTTCAAAGTCCTCTGAAATGTCCTAACATTCCATGAAAAGTGCTATAGCAAATACAAGGATTATTGTTAGTATTTTTTAAATAGTGTTATACAGTATCACATATTAAAGTTGCAGATGAGCTCAATCCTGGGCTCTAAATCTACACTTACCAGTTCAATTATATTGTCCTCACCGTCATCTTATCTGGAATTGGTTAATTCACGATCCACAATCCATTGTGGTTGATTTGTAAAACTGAATACTGCATCATATTATGTGGGGAGGTAAGTGGTGTGTCCTTGGAGCTGAACCGGGTGACATGTTTGGCGACAGAATGTCGGAATCGAGCCAGCCCTCTGTGGAGGTCTGGTTCTGGAGCCAGCCGGGTGCACAGTATTCTAGGGCAAGCTATGCAGTTTTAGCTGGTTAGACTCCAACACACCCAAACGCACACTCTGGGTTCCCCAAGCCTTGGCTCTTGCCAATCTGTGCCTAAACTTCCCAGAGTTAGTTAGGCATGGTACATCCCTCAAGGAAGAGAGTGCGCATTGCATTCTAATTCAACCCTGGAATTTCCATATGTAGGTGAGATGCATAGAATTCTCAGTTTTGTTTGGATATTCTTAAACATGGTGATGGGTTTCCAGAAATATCAGGCACCTGGCTGACCTCAAAAAAATTAACACCCACACTGTGCCATTCAGAGAATCCAGCAAAACCCATTTTTATATCTTTTAATGAAATCTGAAAATGCAGAGCATGTTGATTCACAACGAAGGAGAAGACTGGGTTAATATTTCACAAGTTTAGTTTAATGACTTGAGCAAATCTAAATCTAGGTTAGCTTGTGCTATAGAAGGAGTAGGCAATGTTGTTAGCCTCTCATTAGAAACAGTGTTTGAATCTGGTGATCAAATCCCGCTACCTTCAAGACCAGTTATTCTACGTGAGAGTAATAACAATAACTTGCATTTATTTAGTGCCCTTCACATGGTCTAGGAGCACTTTGTGTGAAGCAATTACAATGAAATGCTTTGAGACGTGGATTATGGGTGTTACCAGATTGCAATTTATCTTTTTCTCTAGCTAAAAGGGGTAGTTTTACAGCAATAATGGGGGGGGATAAATTGATTGGAGATTATAGAAAGACTGTTGCATGTAACACAAAGGGATGGATCTTATTAAAGTTTTATCTGGTGATTTCTTTTGGACTGTTGAATTGTTGTAGCCAGTAGCGTTGATAACTTTAGGTTGGTAATTTGTCAGTTGCTATTGGTACAGAATTGCTGTCGGCCTTCCTGTATTTCTGGGTTCTGACTGCGAAACATACGTTATTCAGTGGATCCTGGGGCTGTATAAACCGTCTGTTTATAGGTAAACCTGTTTTCCCTCTGAATGTTTCTATTTTTATTTTCCCTGTACTTTCATCTGTGTGGTTCACCGGGCAGATGCATATTAAGATGAGAGAAAGTACAACAACAAAATTACATTTATAGAGCACCTTTCATGTTGGGAGAAGTATCTTCCTATTCTCAAGCTGCACAGTAATTCACAAATGTTTTTGCATTTCTATATGCAAGGATTATTATTATTTGTAGGTGAACACAGTTTCCAAAAATGTCCTATAACAAGCCATGAAGAAAATGACCAATTTATCTGGAGGATTGTTAGCCATGACACCAGGAGGTAGTCCCTCCTCTTTTCAAATAGTGTCTTGAGGATCTTTAATATTCAACTAAAAAGCATGTTTAAGATTTCATTTGAAGGTTGCTACTTCTGAAGATGCAAAGCTCCCCAGCTCTGCACTGTAGTGTTAGCCTAGATGAGCTTCAAAGTCCTCACATGGGGCTTTATCCCAATATTGTACCTCTGACGTAGAGTCTTACCAACTGAGCCAACCTTACACTTCCATGTAATCTAGCAGAGGTTGCTCACTCACTAACCATTCTTTATGTGTGAGCCCAAGCCTTTAGCACTGGCATGCTTTGAGTATGCAAACTATGGTGCCAAATCTGATTTTATCTCCATCTAACAGCCACACTTTTCAGCAGGCCTCAGTACACAACAATTAGGAACATCAACAATGGCTAGTTAATTTACCTTTATTATCCAGGCAGTGATGATCTCAATAGCCCTGGGCTTGGGCGGGGAAACTAAGTCTGTGTTACTTCTGAAAAGTACATGTGTGTGGATATTGGTTGAGGAATGGATTGATCTCGGTTGTGATGTACTTCATAGCCTAGCAATATCTACCATGTAGGCTGGAACACTAAGAATGGCTATTTAGGAGAGAAGGAGGAGCAAATACTTGATGCAATTCTAGATTTATTGACTTTGAAAAGAAAACAGTAAAACTGCTGACTGCACTGTATGAAATAACAAGGACATAGCAACAATATTTAAAACAGTCATCTCAATATGTAAGTTGCACCATCATGCAAATGATCATGGCCTACAAAATGGAGAAGGCCTCCTTTCTCTCCTCCCCCACCCAATCCAGTGTAAATTGTAATGCATATGCATTTTACAAATCTGATATTCCTTTTCCAAAGCAGTTTAGACAGTCATTCCAATTTGTGTCACCTGCTCTTCAAACTCTTCCTTTTGATTTCTTTTAAGTCCCTTTGGATAAGTTTTCAGCCATCAACGCCCCTGTTCTTTGGAACTCTTCCAATAGAATTTTGCTCTGCTGCCTCTCCCTGTTTTCAAAAACCTCCTAAAAAACACCTCTTCAAACGTGCCTTTGGTCAACATCTTTAAATCTCATCTTAAATTGTTGGTCACGCCTATAAATTTATTCATGTTTTACCTATGTTCTTTCTCTGCAGCTTCACTCCTGCTTTCCCCCTCTGTTTTGTGGACTCAGGCCTGCTGTGCATCTTCTGCTGCTTCTTCCTCATTATCAGCAGTTGTGCCTTTGGTCACATGCCCCATTTTTTTGGAAATCCAACAATCTTTCTATCTCCAAAGGCCACCTAAGGCTTAACTCTTTGACTATGCCCACAGCATTATCTATGTAATAAGAGACAATACTCTACTTGAAGGATGCAATTAAATTATAGTTGCTTTTACAAAAAGAAGGAATTACCCCATACAGCTCCCAGTTTGTAAAATAAATGCTGCTAGTCCAATAAAAAGACATTTAAAAAACACACTTGATTTGATATATAATGTAAGTATTGATTGATTGATTGATTGATAAAGCCAGAATTTGAACCATGCATATCTGACAAAGTCTAAATTCAAACCCCAGCTTGCAGTGAGTTAGTTTGGGGGGATGGGGTATTTGCCAGAGTTCCTGATCATCAGCGATCCATGTTAGAAAGTGTATGCGCATGGGGTGAAGAGAGGGTGTGGAACACTAGGTGAGGAAATTGTAGGGCTCAGCTGTGATAATTAAATAATATGCTCACTCTCTGAGCTCACAGAACAACAGCAACATGCATTTATACAGCAAGGGGGAGTGTCTGAAGCACTGAACAATGGTAACTTGGTTAAGGTAATAAGGTAAACTAAACTAGAGGAATTGAACCTCTTCAGAGGCCTGGGATCCACATGGTTTTAGCCTTAAGATTTTTCTCAAAAATTCTGTTTTTTGCAGAGTTTTGGCAAACTTTTAAATTTTGGAATCTGTTTCCATAGGTCTGTTTAACAACTGTAGAAAATCAAGCTTGCAACTGCACTGTTTACTTTCACTGCCATTTATATAGTAATAATCCTTGCATTGTTATAGCAAAATTGTCTTTAAACCTTTCATAGTTAATTGCTGTGGAGTGTAGCGGTTGCATGTTTGTAAGCAAGTACGGTGGCCATTTTACACACAGAAAGGAAGTGAATAACTAATTTATTGAACAATGTTGTGGTATCTTTGAACCTCGACTGTAACAGATGGGATCTCAATACAATCTCACCCAAGGACCAGCTCCTCCGGCAATGCGGTACAGTCCAGTTACACACCAAAGTGTCAGCCTTCACTGTGAGTTCAGGTTTTGACGTGGAGCTGGAATGCACACTGTTTTGACCCAGAAGTAAGCATGTTTAGCCACTGAGCCAAGTTGACGCCTTGTTGCGATGCTCCTCTGCATTCTTTAAATGCTCCTGGAAATGGTAGTGTAATCAGTGCAGTACTGGGACAGCGTGCAGCAGCTTGGGTTGATTGCAGGCAGGATTTTGCCATATTGAGGTTCTTGTTTTTCCTACAGGCTAAGTGGCGAGGGGATAGTGTGTAAAGTTGCTGACAGCAGAGGTCAAGGAATGGTTCTTCATCCAGGAGTGATGGATGGGTGGACAACAGTATCTTAAAAAACTAAAAGAAAATATTGCAGTAAAAAAAAGTAACAGGAATTTTTCAAGTATTTATAAGTGGCGTGACTTTCCCAATACTAACCAATAACAAAATGTATTCTCTTCCCCCATCAATGTTTGGTTGTAACCATTCAGGACAGGTAATGTTTAATAATCTTGGTACAATTCCTGTCACTTCAGTCATTGCTGGACTGTCAACAGAAGCTGGGTGTCCAACCCAGCAGCTTGAAATTGGAGTGTTTCAGAATACCAGAGTCCAGCATTACCACCCTCCCTGACTGAGGGCATACTTATTGGAGGTGCATATTATTCGTATTTGCCACTAAATTGACTTGCAATGTAAGTTATGATTTTATTGAGCAGCATCACCATGTTCAGACTCCATCCGCTCCTAGACTGGAATCAGATCTGACCCTCTGCCATGGCAACCACAAAGTAACATTTTTGATTAGAAACAATGGGACATTATGCTGCACTCCTGGTTTCGCATATCCAAAATAACTCTGTGCTTTATGAATGAATACAATCTAATCAAGATGTTGTGAACTTGCAGTTGACTTCAAAGCTTGCTCATTCTGACTACATTTTCTTAGGGGGACATGGAGGGGAATAGTATTTCTATTAAAATTTTAAATTCACTGGGCGATCCAAAAACTTGTTTAATAATCCTTAATAAAGGGAAGGGAGTTTCTCCCAGTCTCCTAGCCAACCCACCCCAAATACTTACTGCTAGATAATTAGTAGTGTGAGGAGTAAAGGAAACTTGCCAAACATTTTGCCCTGCCGGGAATCAAACCCAGGTATCTCGCTTGCAAGTCAAGTGCTGTACCCACTAAGCTACAGGACTTCATTTAACAGATCTTACTGCATACATGAAGGAAAGGGGGAAAGATATTGGTGGACTTGCAGCTGGTGTGGAGCATAAACACCAATAAGAAGTGGTTGAGCCATTTCAGTCTATGTAACTATGTAAGATGATGTGGGGGTTTTTCCCTTGATCCATGGAACAAGATATCAATCCTATTATGCCCTTTGAAGAAGAACTTGGATTTTTAGAGCATCTTTAGTGAAAGTGTACCAAAGTACTTCATAGTAATTACTCATGATTGTAGTGTCTATTTTGTATATGCAATAACAGCAGCCATTTTGTGTGCAGAAGGGTCTCACAAATAACCATGACATGAATGATCGATTTATCTAGAGGATTATTGGCCAGGGCAAATGGAAGAAACTTACTTCTCTTTTCAAATCGTGTCAAGGGATCTTTAATAGGAGGAGGGGGTGGAGGAGTCCTATGGGCAGCTGAATATTTCCCCATAGGTTGAGGCGAAGTTAGATGACAGGAGAATGAGGTCAAGGCTGGGTTGCCCCAGAAATCTTGTATCAGCTTAGTTGTATAGCACTGACAGATGCCTGGGGCATGTTGACTGCTTGCCCATTCAAGTCAAGAAAACGTAACAGGGTTAATACTAACTGAACATGGATTTTTTTAAAAACAAAGGCCAACAATGAAAGAATCAACCATTAAGGAGAAAATGACATCTAAACCCAAATCAATATTCAATTATTTTTCTGTTTATCACACACAAGCTTTGTGACGTCTCAAAGATTCGATAAAGTGCTTTATCAAATGCAAGGATTACACCCTCTCCTCTCTTTCATTCCACACTCTTCTCTCATTGTGGAGACGGGTAGCTCAGTGGTTAGACCACTTGCCTTACAAGCGATAGATCTGGGTTCAATTCCAAGCAGGGCGAAACCTTGGGCAAGTTTCTTTACCCCACATCCCCAATAATAATCCCTCAAGAAAACAATAATGAATTGGTCATTTCAATCCACGACTGTTTGTGGGACACTACTATATGTAATTGGCTGCTGCATTTTGCCCACATATATACAGTCAATTCACTTTACAGAATATTCTGTGAAGTGCTTTGAGATGTCTAGAAGACGTGAAAAGCACTATATCAAATGTAAGAATTATTATTATTGTTTTCAATCATGCCTACAGTCATCCCTCTATCCCTTTAGCTCTGCTTCAGTTTCCGCCACTATTAAGCACTCCCAAGTCACTACTTCGGGTTAAGGGAAGGGAACTATATAAATGCAAGTTATATTTGCTGTTTTTTGACTTGATGCACTGGATCTTCACCTAACTTTCTTACTTCAAAATAAAGTGAAAATAATAAACCTTCTTTAATTTTGAGTGAAGCAGATACATGATTAGAAAGTGTGTCTTCTTTTCCCAACTATATTATCTTTGCTTGAGAGCAGTGCCATTACACTGTGTAGCTTATCAGCTGACTATCGACTTGTTCTGTGATCACTCTAATATTAATTTGAGCTTGTTTATCTTCCCTCAGCAAGCGCTTGGTGGTGGTTCTACAGAATGACTCAAACTTCCATCCCAGACGTGCTTATACAAGTGAAGACGAAGCCTGGAAATCCTACCTTGAAAACCCCTTGACAGCTGCCACAAAAGCAATGATGAGCATCAATGGGGATGAAGACAGCGCTGCAGCCTTGGGATTGCTTTATGATTATTACAAGGTTTATACGCCCATCAGTAACATCTTGCCTATTTCAGCTTATTGTCTACCTTGAACCAGCTTTACCTTGTTCTTACACTTGTGGGTTTTGTGGTTGTCAGGTTCCCAGGGATAAGAGACTGTTGCCGATAGGTAAAGTAGCTGATGTGCAGGACGAGCAAGAAAAAAGGTACCCTTATCATTCTCAGGATCTTTGGGATGGTTTGAGCTGTGGGTGGTTGGGGGGTTGGGGGGAGAGATGGGTGGATTAGCATTCCTGAGCTGGAATGTTGTAGAGATGTACACTGCTTTTGTGTAATGGCTACAACCTATGGGTGGTCAGTGCAACCTTCCATTATTCACCAAATATCTCACATTTCCTGAAAACAAAGAACAGGCAGGTAGGAGGAGAGGGATGTACAGGTGGCTTTTGGGATTCCACAAGCAATTTGTATCATAATAACCAAATCACCAGGGGATGTCTGCGTAACAACATTTTTATAGCTTTATATGCGCTTCTGTATTTCAGCCTGGCTCAGTTGATAGCACTTTCTTCTGTGTCTGAAGGTTATGGGTTTAAGCCCCATGTCAGGATTTTGAATTTAAAATTCAGTGCAGTGCTCTGGGTGTGCTGTATTGTCTGAGAACTATGCTTTAGATGAGATGTAAAACTGAGGTCCGGTCTGCCTGTTCAAGTGGTCTATTCAAAAAGAGGAGGGAGTTCTCAGTGTCTTACATAACAATTCCCTAAATTGGTCATTCACTTCATGGATGAAATGGATCGAAAGGTGTGTTAAAAGATAAAGTACTAGTTTAAATACAAGGATTATTATAACCCTGACAAAACACAAAATACTACTGATGCTGGAAATCTAAAACAAAAACAGGAATTGCTGGGAAAACTCAACAGATCAGGCAGCATCCATGGAGAATGGAAAATGAGTCAACGTTTCAGGTCCATGACCCTTTGTCAGAACTCAAGTTCTGATGAAGGGTCATGTACCTGAAACGTTGATTCACTTTCCTTTCTCCATGGATACTGCCTGACCTGCTGAGTTTTCCCAGCAACTTCTGTTTTGGTTTGTTGTTATTATAGTAAAAGCCTGTTTAACTGTGACCCAATCAACCATAATTTCCGTATAACCGGCACCTCCAAAAAAAAAGGTCCGCATTTGATTAACCAGAATTTATCCAGAAAAATGCGTTTTTTTTAATTGTGTTTTCGGCTGAATATCTGGCACAGGCTTTAACCGGCATTGGCCAGGTCCTGAGGGTGCGAGATAAACGGGCTTTTACTGTATAACCTTGGATTGGCTTAGATTCTCTGAAGAAGTGTTTCCCAATGTGCCGAACCAAAATAGGCCTGGTGACTTGTCCACTTTGACTTTCATCATTCTAAGTTTAAGTTCCCAGCATCTGCAGTATTTTACGTTTTTGCTATGTAAATACAAGTTGTTGGATTGTGGATTTCAGAATGTGGAGTGACATAGTAATTTGTAAGCAAATGTGACAGGCAATCTTTGAGCAGTAATGTCCCAGTCAATCAATCGGCTCCACCCCTACCCACGGGCCTCCCGACCCGGAGGCCACAGGTGGAGCCGAAGACCCGAGTGTGTGGAGCCGAGTGTGAAGGAGTATGGGCGCAACCTAAACGTTGCTGAATTTGGGGGGGTGGTTGGGGGCACCGCTATTCACAGTTTGGAAGCCACTGCTGTACTGGGATAGTCCTTTCACACTTTGAAGTGATACATTAGCAGACATTCAACACCCTGAATAAAATCAGTTCAAACTACCTTGCTAAGTACTTAATGCAGTGAGTGCAACATTGTCTCCTCGTTACCAGCCTGCTTGTACTCAAAATGTGTTAATGGTGGCTTTAATGGCCTTCAATGATTGCAGTCAAAAGAAAACTATCAGAGCATGAAGCCAAGGGCTTTAAAGACCTTATTCACGTTTGAGGTCCACTCCCACCAGTTAATCCTGAGGTGCACAAAACTGCAATTTCAATGTATGGTTTACAGTTTAGTCAACTACATATTCAATTGAAAAAGTATTGCTTAATTTATTATTGAAACGTAAACTTTCTACCCTATGGCATAGTTGGCAGAGACTTCTCTTGGAGCTGAGGATGTTGAGAGTTGATCTGATTATTTGATCGAGTCCTACCTCACAAACCGCCAGCAGAACATCTCCACAAACGGTTTTTCCTCCCGCTCTTACCCGGTTACCTGTGGGGTACCCCAGGGATCCATCCTAGGCCCCCTCCTTTTCCTCATCTATATGCTCCCTCTTGGGGATGTCATCCACAGACATGGCGCACATTCCACATGTATGCAGATGACACCCAACTCTATTTCTCCACTTCACTTTACGACTCTCAGTCCCCTGATGTTCTGTCAGCCTGCCTGTCAGACATCAGGAGCTGGATGAGCCAAATTTCTTGCAGCTGAATGTTAACAAGACAGAGGCCATAGTCTTTGGCTCTCGTCAATGTCTCCATTTGCACGCCTCTCACCTCCTCCACCTTCCCGGTCTGCCCCTAAAACTCTCCAAACCTGTGCGCAACCTAGGCTTCAGGTTCGACAACCAACTGTCCTTCCTCCCTCACATCCAGTCCCTCACCAGCACCGCCTTCTTCCACCTCCGACGGATCGCCCGTCTCCGGCAATATCTCACCCCAAAAGCCGCTGAAATCCTGGTCTACACCTTTGTCACATCTCAGCTGGACTATTCCAATGCCCTCCTCACCGGTCTCCCCTGCTCCACAATCCACCGAGTCCAGCTCATTCGGTCCCAGGATCTGTTGTTGTGAAGTGCTCTGAGACACTGTCCAGCTCGGAGGGCGCTATATAAATTGAAGTTATTGTTGTTGTATTAAATTATAACAATAATCCTTGCATTTGATCTAAAAATAATAATATAATAATCCTTGCATTTGATATAACGCTTTTCACGTCTTCTAGACGTCTTAAAGTGCTTCACAGAATATACTGTAAAATGAATTGACTGTATATTTGAGGGCGAAACACGGCAGGCAATTGCGTACAGCAGTGTCCCACAAAACAGTCATGGATTGAGTGACCAATTTATTATAGGGTTTTTTGGAGGGATTATTAGGATTGTGGAGTAAGGAAATGTGCCCAAGGTTGCGCCCTGACCTGCCTAGACTCGAAACACAGCTCTCACACTTGTAAGGCAAGTGCTCTAACCACTAAGATACAGGACTCCGCAGGTTTATTAATGCCTTATCAGGTTGGTGAGACATCTCAAAACACAGAATATACTGTATTTTTGTGGACGAAAGATGTGTTAAGATGTTTAGTATAATGAAGGATGACTCTTAGGACTCTTCCCTCTGGTAGAAGGATGCAAAACAAAGGAAGTGTCTTAAAATTGGAGCTGTGATAGTTAGAAGTGAGGTGAGAAAACCCTTTAGGCAGTGACTAGTGAGAATTCATTGGCTTCCCCTGTGCCTATGGGAATGATGATTGGTTTAACATTGAAGCATCCACTCACATAAGAAAACCGGTTCTAAAAAAAACATAGTTGTTATTGGTTCTGTATATCTGATTAGCTGTCTGTGTGGGCCAGTGTGTGATGGCAGGTGTGCTGCTTAAACCCAGCAAAATTCTGGTTTTGTACTGGACATCTGGATAGCCAAAATTAAAATACAGTGGAGTGGAGCTACTGTTATTACACTTAGAAGTTGACAGCTTTCTGTGTTTTTTTTCTCTGATTGCATAAATGACAGGATAAAATCATGCATTTTATTTGTTTTCTAAATTACAGTGAAAGCCCGTGTATCCGTGACCCGATCAACCGTAACTTTTGTATAACCAGCACCTCAAAAACAAGGTCCCCATTCGAATAACCGGATCTTATCCAGCACAATCGCGGTGGCGCATTTTTTTCCCCTCGCATCAGTCTTTCTGAATGCTGCTAGTAGTGCTTTAAAGTGGCACCGACTTTTTTTTTCCCTCACGTCGTGTCTGCCATTGTAGAAGTTATCGATAGACTGTACACCTGTAACCTAGCATATTGGCTTCAAACCAGGCATCTACCAGCAAAGGTGTTTTTTAGGTGAATAACAAAGGTCTGTTATTATTTCGTCTATTAGTAATATGGTATGTGTTTAAAAAAAATTATTTTGTGTTGGATGTTCAGCGTTGGATATTCGATCGAATATCCGGCATGCCGTTTAATCGACATTGGCCAGGTCCCGAGGGTGCTGGATAAATGGGCTTTTACTGTACTCTGAAATTGTAAAACAGGCCAAGAGATATGTTTGAAAATTAGGTAACTTTGCTCCCAGACTTTCTTTGCTCTGTTGTCTTCAGTTAGCCCTTACATTTTGATATAGTGGCTTATCGTGTCATTGAGACATCTCAAAGAGCTTTTATAGGATTTTATATTGATTGCATTTATAGGCAAGAAAATGGCAGCCAATTTTCCCAACATTGTCCCAAACCACCATGAATAACAGTAATCTTTGAGTTTTTATATAGCGTCTTATGATATCATCAATATATCTCAAAGCACTTCACAGAATATACTGTAAAATGAATTGTCTGTATATATGTGGGTGAAATGCGGCAGCTAATTGTGCACAGCAGTGTCCCACAAACAGTCATAGATTGAAATGACCAATTTATCTTTTTTTGGGAGGGAATATGATCAGGCATGTGGAGTAAGGAAACTTGCCCAAGGTTCGCCCTGCCTGGAATTGAACCCAGGTCTCTCTTGTAATGCGAGTGCTCCAACCACTGAGCTACAGGACTCCACAGGATATACTGTAAATTAAATGTACTTTTGTGGGTGAAACATAGCAGCCAGATGCACATAGCAGTGTTCTACAAACAGCTATGGACAAGAATATAAATCCTTGCATTTGATATAATGCTTTTTACATCTTCTATACGTCTCAAAGCGCTTCACAGACTGTACATTTGTGCGCATAATGCAATTGCGCATAGCAGTGTCCCACAAACAGTCGTGGAATCAAGTGACCAATTTATTATTGTGTTTTTTTTCCTTGAGGGATTATTACCAGACATGTGGAGTAAGGAAACTTGCCTAAGGTTTAGCCTTGTCGGGAATAGAACCCAGGTCTTTTGCTTGTGAGGCAAGTGCTCTAAACACTGAGCTACACAATTCCATAATGGTGAATTTTACTTGGAGGATAGTTGGCCAGGACACAAGGAGAAACTTGCTTCTCTTTTTTTAATTAGGATTTTAACTTCCACCAGAACAGACAAACAGGATATAGCTTTAACATCTCAGCTGAAGTCTCGAGCGTATGCAACGGAATGGTGCTATCAAATGTTCCTTTTTAATTTGGAGAACCAAAGCTAAGAGGGTCTATGCATATTTTACACCAAGACCATTCAGTCACTTTATATTATTGGGCCTGCCTGTAACTGCAGATGTATTTTATCCCATAACATTTGTATATTAGCCTGAAATAATTCCTCCTTTTATAAATCATCGAAGTTGTCCTTTTGAACAAATATTTCTAGCAGAATATTTTATCCAGGATGTAACCACAGTAGGTGCTCTCAACCATATAGGACTCTAAATAGCAAGTTATGTGATTTAACTAATTATAAACGTGAGCAGTGTAACTAACTAACCGACTCATAATAGTGGCATTAAACAGAGCTCTTGTTACGGTAGCTTAGGGTTGATAATGCTGATCTTC
The DNA here is from genome assembly GCA_035084275.1 of Hydrolagus colliei. Taxonomy (NCBI): domain Eukaryota; kingdom Metazoa; phylum Chordata; class Chondrichthyes; order Chimaeriformes; family Chimaeridae; genus Hydrolagus; species Hydrolagus colliei. The sequence continues at coordinate 96,053,953 of CM068743.1, read as the reverse complement.
TGTTTCTTTATCACTTGAATCTAACAGGAATTGCCTTGGAGCATCTGATAACCAGGCTGAGCTTGAAGTGCAGGACAATCGAGTTCAAGTTCTGAAGTCGCTCCCAGTGAACCTATCTTTGCATCCAGAACATCTAGATGTTTCTAAGAGGGAAGCGTACGGTGCAAGTGCAGCCCCGAACGCACCCGTGTCGGTGGCAGGGGTGGCTGTAGTGAGCATCAAAACCGAGGCTTACCCTGGCAACTACTCTGCGCTCCTGCCTCCTTCAGTGCATTACAGAGGAGCTGAAAGCGATGAGCAAAGAGCTGTAGTCTTCGAGCAGAGTCTGAGTAACAATCAATATGAGGTGCTCACGGTCACACACAGCAACTATCCCAAAGACGACCAGCGGAGCTCACCTGACAGCACCTATAGTGAAACGTTTAAGGATGGAATGACAGAGGTAAGCTGTTGCACAACATGGATTCACAACCCTGCACCTAATATTCCGCATACAGCTTAATGCTGCCAGTATTATGGTTCCAAAACTCCAACAGCCTTAGGCTGTAAAACCATTTTGTCTTAAATTGTAATGACTGCACAACATTTTGTAAAATTCTTCAATGAACTTTTAATTCCAGCACTTTGGGAAGTCCTCTCGATGTGAAAGGCACCATTAAAAAAATATATAATTTTGGGGGTTAATTTAAAAGTTCTTGTTAAGAACTGCAGGAATCCTCTGTAGGGCAAGTTATGGAATCAGCCACACACCATTCAGATTGTTTTGCACATTCAGAAATCCATCCTAATATGCTTGAGAGTAAGGATACAACAAAAAAATTACATTTATAAAGTGCCTTTCACATCGGGAGGATGTCTTAACGTACTACATATGCATGTCACACTTTTTCTGGAGGGATGCATCCTAAATATCTAATTCCAGAAAATATTAGGTAGGTTGACAAGAGCCAAGGTATATGGGGATCCTTGACTTTGAGTTGGGGCATTGCTGGAGTTTAATTAACTAAAACCACGCAGCTTGCCATTTAGAGCATTGTCTGTCTGGTTGAGAACACTACTAAAGTTACATCCTGGGTAAAATATTTTACCAGAAATATTCGTTCAAAAGGAACATTTGGATAGTTTATAGAAGGAGGAATTATTTCAGGCATAGAGCTACTCTGCAGATATCTTTATAGTCGGAGGATATTGCTCCTTATTCTCACTGGTGGAACAATCAGCCGAGCCGGTAAGTTCGATCTTGATGTTCGCCAAGTTTGTTTGTGGGCTGGCTTTCCATATTAATTTTCTCCTCCCTTGAGATCACTGATGGATGCTAGCACATGGTTCCAAGGGTTTGGCTTACTCCTGTATTCGTTTTCTAAACATAGACAATAAGTTCTGGCAGGCTGTGTGGGATACGGTAGGCAGGATCATAATCGTATCCAATTCAGTTTTCACTTCCACTTTCCACAGTCTCATATTTTTCCAATACTGAATTTCAAGACACACACGAATAAAAGCTATATGAGTTTTTATAGCCCATAATACCAATGGAGTTGAGTGTCTTGACATATATGGAAGTGTACTACCATGCTTCACAGTATCCAAGCCATACAGAGTCTTGGATAGATATGTCATCTATGCATGGAAATTTCTGTCAAGCTGCTTGTCCAGCTGGGGCCACCCTAGGCCTTTGGTTTGCAGAGTTAAGTTGGAATAACTGAGTGGGAATAATTCCTGCCCCCAGTCCTACTCCATATTCTGCCAATAAACTAGGCTGGCTAGGCGGTCATTAATAATGCCATGAAATACTGCAGTTCTTCCTGGCTTAGGTACGAACTACTGAAAATGTTTGAGGGTTCCCCAAATTTCAACATTTTGTTGTAAAAATAGATAATCTCTGAGCCAGTTCAGGCCCAAGAACTCTCCCTCTCCCTCCCACTGGGAGGATAGTCACCAGTTGCTTATTTGATCATCAGAATGAGCAAGTTTGAACCCTGACTAGGTGAATGGCAGGCACCATGTACAACTGTGAGATTCCTGGTGAGCAGTACAGCTCAGTATGAAATTCCACCTCCTCCTACGCATGGCTCAGATGCACATCCCTTCCCGGTGAGCGATGCTTCGACCAGTTGGAGATGCAGAGCTTGAGTAGCACCTCTCTGCGTACTGAAACAAGGTGAATTCAAAGCCCTGGATATATATTAACGTGTGTTCACGAACCTGTTGTAGAATGTTCAAACTTGTACATAAAATGTTGCCCTTTTAGTCTATACCTTCTGATCCATCTGACCCTCTCCTTTCCATTTAAAATCATGATTTAAGGTGCACCTTCCCTTAAATCATGATTTAAGATGCCAAAATGCTCAAGTTTGGCACTCTGTCTAGACTCATTGTTATGTGCCATTGTATCACAATAGCCTTATTTCTGTAACATTATTCTATGGGGTAAAATATGTCACATTTCACTGGTGTCACCTTTGGATTAATGGGTGAGAGGTGTGGGAGAAATAGGCTGTTGGAATTCATTACTTGAGAAACTTGATATTCCATAACCTTGTTTTCAAAGCAGGCAGGGAATCTTCCCACTCAGCTCCATAGCCATGCAAGCCATAGATAAGCAGGATGTGTCCCTCCTGGGAGAGAGAGAATGTATTTCATTCCAATCATCTATCTCTGGAATTTTCATGCATAGGTGGGATCATAAGAACATAAGAAGACCATTCAGCCCCTCGAGCCTGCCCCGCCATTCGATAAGATCATAACTGGCCTAACTCTAATTACCTGCCCTGTCCCCATATCCCCTAATCCCTCTTTTTAAAAAATCTACAGTCTCAGCCTTAAATGTTCAAGGCTGAGACTGGAATCAACGGAATTTCTCAGTTTGGTTTGGATACTCTTAAGCATGGTGATGGGTTTCAGCATTTGTCAGACTCCTGGCCGACAAAAAAAATGATATCCTTGTTCATTGAGTTTCACTTGGTACTGTTATGACTGGGAAACCTGTCTGCAATGAAATCCACCTGTGACTATAGAGACGCAAAATGTTCCTGCCGGGTGGTGTGAAACCTACAGTGTTATGAAGTGATTTTCTACACCATCCAGCTAGAGGGCTGAGGTCACTGGCAGAGGATTTAGTTTACGGGGAAACCATAATGGATTTTTCTGAATGGGTTGGATTTCCTCTTGAAGGTACGTTCACACAGTCATGGATCACTACTGGACAGAATTGTTTTGTTTAAATGCACTCTACCTTGGGACATAATTAACCCGGCTGTTCTTCCTGTGCTGCTATTAGTGTGATATGCGTCTGATTCCTTGAGCGTGACTAACGCATTGTGCTTCCTAAATCTGCTTCCAGCACCTCAGCAGATTCCATTCACCTGGGTGTTCCTTGTACAGTTGGTGAAGAGTAAGTTTAACCAGAAACACACGTCTACTGGGAACTGTCTTGACGAAATGACAGAAAATTGTACATTTTCCCAAGGCTCCATAATGGCTATATGGGTGTCTATATCCTATGTTTTCACTGCCAATTTTTGCTCCTCACGTTTTCTCCCATTTCCTTTCTCCTTTTTTTGATGACTTTGGATTTCTGTTTCTGTCTACTGATGTATGGTACCTCACCTAAGTGACTCATTATTCATGTGTGATTTGTCACAGTGAATGTTGACTGGTGATTCACCATGAGCCCAATTCTGTATTCCTGCAAAACACACACAGTTACTGCACTTTACAATAAATCCTGTGAAGCACTTTGAGATGACCTCCTAACATGAAAGGCTCTGTACCAAATATTATTTTTATTTTCCAAAAAATCCACATGTGCAACTTCTAGAATGCACCTCTGGAAAGGAATCAGTCTGATATGGGAGGCCTTTGCCTTGGAGCCAGTTTGTCTTTTAGCTTTTGGCCTGATCTCTGCTGCTTGTGTGGAGAGAGGAGGGAGGGCTGACAATCAGCAGCCCCCCCAGATAGATTGTCAGCATCGACCACAATCTATTTAATCCAGTGTCCGACTCACCAAGTTAGCCATTGTTGGGAGATCTGTCCTACGGTAAACCCATGCTAATGTTTAAAAGACAAGATACTGCAGGTGCTGGAAATCTGCAATAAAAACAGAAGTCGCTGGCTACATGCAGCAGATCAAACAACAACAATGGAGAGATGATAAATGTTCGCCATAACCCTTCTGAAATTTGAAGACCTCCATCAAGTCACCTCTTACCCTTCAAAGGTGGTGGTGGTATTATCAAGGGTGTAAGAGAAGCAAGTATAAATCAGCTGAAACATTTCATTTTCTTCACTATTGGAAATATTATACATAATTTACACTTATATAGTGTCTTTCACATTGCGAGGATATCCCAAGTGCTTGACATTCTGGCTGCACACCAGAGCTGAGAGTGGGAGCTGACTGGGGTGTTGCAGTGACATCTTCTTATCCTCATATTATGTGTGTTCACACTTGTTGGACTGAAGAGCTGAGAGGTAGCAGTGTTTAAGTTGCCCCATCCCCTGTTAGCTAATAGACAGCTAGGAAAACAGTCAATTTTTCACTCCAGTCCCTAATATGTTTTGTTACCTTTCAACCTTAGAAACGTGCCACTTATATGACTATCTCTTGTATTGCAGAAATATCGCAGCCCATCATTGGGAGCCGAAGAATTCATCTACGAACAAACAGGAGGGTAAGAATATGTCTATTGCACACTTATTTGTATAAGGTGCTTATCTGTACTGTAAAAGCCCATTTATCCAGCACCCTCGGGATCTGGCCAATGCCAGTTAAAGCGTGTGCCGGATATTTGGCTGAAAACGTGCCCCCCTCACCTCCAAAAAAAAAAGAATTAATTGCATTTTCCGGATAAATTCCAGTTAATCAAATGTGGACTATTTTTGCTATGCCGGTTAAACGGAAGTTACAGTTAATAGGGTGCTGGATAAATGGGCTTTTACTGTATATGGCAGCACTACTGTTGTTGTTGATGTGTTCCATGTGTTCCAGTAGGTGATTTAAGAGTAACAGGAGGACATAAGAATTCAAAGCAGTGATAGACAAGCTGGCAATAATCACTTTTTGTTTCTCTTTTCTCTCTGGTTGCTTGCTGTAACAAGCTCTAACAAGCGTAAGAGTGTAAATAAACAATCTTGGCATTTGATGCAGCACTTTTCACGTCAGGAGAATGTCTCAAATCACTTCACAGGATTTATTATAAAGTGTATTGATTGCATATTTTTTTAGAGGAAACATAACTAATTGTTGTCATATTGGTTGTTTAAAGTATTTGCACAGTATATTCCATGTGAATGTTTTATTGAAGCAGAATTTACAATGGCACTGAGAAAGATTGTTGTTATTTTCCATATTTTTCTATGATTAAGCTGTTAACTTGCTATTTCTGATCAATCCCTTCACTCTTTAATTTTCTTCCAGAGATTCCTTCCAGTACATGTTGGAGGCCACAAAATCACTACGACAGAAGCAGGGGGAGGGCCCTATGACTTATTTGAATAAAGGACAGTTTTACGCCATAACACTCAGGGAGACTGGAGCCAATAAATGCCTTCGTCACCCAATCACCAAAGTTAGGGTACGGTGCCTTCTTTCTCTTAAACTCACTGATATTAAATAGAACTTACCTGTCTTCCACCCAGGTCACAAGGCAGCCAGGGGCTCTCCCTATCATGTTCCATTCACAAATAGTACACAACATATTTGCAGATTATTATAATGTCTTTGAAGAAGTTCTAGGTGATAGGAGGATTGTAGATAGTGAAAATTATTTCAATAGAATATAGACCCTTATTAGTCCACTCTTTAGGTTGTCTCCTTCTTCCTTCACTCCTGAAGATGACAACTTTTGCTGCCATCTTTAGTCACAGCACTGTGAAGTTCTCTGCCTCAATCCTACCTTCCCCTTGCTGTCTTTAGATCACTGTGAAGATCTTCCACTTTGACCATGCCTATGGTCACCTTCCCTCTCTCCCAATCACCACTGTTAATTGCCCTGAGATGCTACTTTACTTGGTTTTGTTTTCAATTGATCATTCTTGATCATTTGCTTTTGAGGAATTAATTTATAATGGAATTGTTTGCTCCAAGCAGTATGCAAGCCCTTTCTTAAAAAAAAGAGAAAGAAGCAACTCCATCCAACAAAGTTTTAATGGTTTGATTCATGTGAAATAAATATTCTTGTGCCATTCAGTTGCTTCACAGATCTTGGCCGGTATGACACTAGTGGTGCTAGAATTATCCTGAGTCCTAGAATGAGAGGATTTATCCTTAGATGGCAAAATATTAATTATTTGGGTACCCTTAGTCTTTCCATTTCAAATTTTATTTGAATCTGGACAAATCACTACAAGGTTTGTTTTTCTCCAATTTTTTCCAAATTGCGGAAATTGAATTTCCGACCACCATTGGACAGTTTTATTTTCTGACTTGTTTTTGGCCAAATTTCATGTTGTAAGATCCCCATGAACATCACTTGGTACCATTGTGCAGGAAATGCTCTAACATCACTTTCCAAGAACTCTGACATGCTATCTCATGAAGGGTGCTGTATAAATGCAGCAGTCTGCTATTGTATTGCTTCAGAGGTAAATTAAGCACTGTGTTTGCTCATTTTGTGTGTGCACGGTATAGAAGAAGTGATATGCTTGGCGTCTTTACCTTTTAATCCTGGCACATTACCCAGACCCCAAATTGTAAATCAAATTCTATAACTGGCTCCATTGCTAGCTGGACTTTGGTGCTAAATTCCTTGTTCAGTAAGGAAAACTGAATGAGCCTCCATCTGATAAATTTCCTCAAAGGATTGTTGCTACCATTAATTTTAAACCATTTAAAAACAAATAGGGAGGAGATTAGGACACAGCATACCTGTAACTTTGCACCATTTTCCGTGTGATATAAACGTTCCATCCCCACTAGTCACACAGTGGCTCTGAGCCATTTTGGGAGTGCCAACATTTGCAATTAATTGGTCTGTGATATTTACGAGCGATGAGTTACTTTGGTGAATCAAACATTTCTCCCTTGTATTCAGCAGTGTTTCAGAAACAGGCCAACTCTCTGCCTCCCACACCTGAGCTGGCTCTTTCACAAAAAACCCTCAGGAAATATTCTAAAAGGATTGCTCATCAAACAGGAAGCTGGGCTATATTGTGAGTTCAAATCCCCCAGAAGTTATACTCAAGCTCTGGTCATACCAAACCTGTCCGACTGCATACAATTCAGGGTACCGCGATGCAAGGGGCTGCCCAGAGCAATAAAGATGATCCCCAGAGTTAGAGGAATGATCTGTGAGCAACGATTACACAAGCTAGGGGTCTTCAGTTTTGAATGGAGGTGTCATATAGAGAAGTATAAAATTCTAAATGGGATTGTAAAAGTAAACCCAGAACAATACTTTAGGAGACACCAGGATAATAGACCAAGAGAACATAGGGTTAGAGTGGTAAAAGGCAATTTTAGGATATATACCAGGAAGTAGTTCTTTACCCAAAGGGTAATTAACGACTGGAACAGGTTTCAAGATTGGTGGTTGAGGCTGTGTCCTATATACAGTAATATTGATTAACGTCATTAAAAGATGTCTCTTTCCAGCGCCTTGAGACGTCCTCCTGACGTGAAAGGCACTATACGTGTAATTTTGTTGTTGTTGTTGATGAAGGAAATATAACCTGAGAAATCCCCTTCTGCAGAGTGTAATAATGGTGGTATTCAGTGAAGATAAGAATCGAGATGAGCAGTTGAAGTATTGGAAATACTGGCATTCACGTCAACACACTGCCAAACAGAGGGTCCTCGATATAGGTAAGCGGCCTTCGAAATGCCTGACCTGCTGAGTTTCCCCAGCAACTTCCCGATTGCATAAATACTTATAATGATGATCAAGTAAGTCTCTGTAATTCAAAATCAATAATAGCAATTTTGCTATATGCATTTTGATTTTTTTTTAAGTTGACATGCTTCCAATATGCTGGTTTTTTATGAAGATTTCCAATAATTATGTTTTTAATCATTGTATTTCTAATGGAGTTAATTCTCATTGGTTGGAACTCTGCAGTTTGAGCTCAACATTAGTCTTTTTTTCATGGCAAATTGTGGTAAAGCCAGGCATTGGTTTGAGAATGCACTGAAAATAAGCCCCAGGACCCTTTCCAGAAACATTCAGTGAGTCTTGCTTCACAGATAAGAAGACAAACTTGAAAATACATGTCCACTGCATAACTGTGTACTAAGAGTATTTGTTTGAGAGTTTGCATATTGACAAAAAACGGTGAAGCAGTCCATGATGACGTGAATTAGGCAGATATGCAGAACCTTTACTGTGTTTTTAGACAGTTTTGCCCCATCCCCTTATCCCATCCCCTTCAGCTTCCACCTCTCAGCCAGTGAGTGTCAAAAACTTTGAGACACCCTCCCCACATGACATGAAAGGCTCTGTATGTAAATAAATGTAAATGATTTTATTTTACTTTTATCCATGTAAACTAGTATAATAATAATAATCTTTGCATTTGATATAGTGCTTTTTACATCTTCTAATCTTGCAGATTATTTCCTTTTGTAAACCAGAGATTAAGATTAAAATGTTGAAACTCATTTTCCTGTCTCTCCTCCAACGGGCCCGTGGGTCAGTGCATCATGGTGTAGTCTGACACTGACACACAAAATGCTAAAGCCCTAAGATAGCAGTCCTTGATGGAGACAGCTACGATGGTGCTTCAAGTAGCCTTGGGCTAGAGAGAACAGAAACTGACCAGTGTTTGTGCCCTCATCACTCTACTATTGGAATGTATTTATGGATGTCATGTTGCACATAGGCAGCTTCATCATTTCTTGTCAAGATGAAAACTTACAATCAAATACTTTCTGTGCACAGTTATGCAGAGGACATGTATTTTCAAGTTTATCTTCTTATTCATATTGTGACTTTATGCTGCAGAGCCTTCTGTACAGGCGAGCACAGATTGTCTGCACCTTGAATAAGCATTCCTTAAATTTCATACGTAAATGCTACAGGCACTTGGAACAAATGTTTACACTGCATCACTTGAACTAGTAAGGAAACTTTGTGAATGCTGGTCGGTATAAGAGTTCAGTACGTAGTGAACCTCCTGCTACAACCTGTAAAGCTGTCTGAGATGTTAAACTATGTGAAGGGTGCTATGTAAGAGCAAGCTGTGTTGCAGTGAATTTTGACTTGCTCTAACAATCACTTTTTATTAGCATCTTGTATCAGGGCTGAAATAGCTGACCTGATGAATAATGTTTAATTTTTCTTATATCAAATATATATTTATTATTTAGAAACATATATTTTCATTCCCGTGACAACACACACACCCCCCAAAAAACAATCCGCACCGTGACAAATGCGCAATGGCCCTGACTTTACACTCTCGCAAAAAATCCGCCCAAACAAAAACTTCCATCAGCTTTGTGGAAACACAAAACTGTTCGCGTTACAAACATAGACGCCTATTATTGCATTTCCAGACTAATGTTTAAAGTTTTGTTTTTATTTGTTCTGGAGAGTCCTGTTGGGGAGAACAGAACAGCACCTTCTGATTAAGGAGTAGGCATTCTCACACATTGTCTCAGGTGCTTCTCAGTCACAAGCTTGTGGGTTAACCCCTTGAAGACTTCGAACAAATAGTCTAGGTTAAAACGAGTGCATTGCCGGAGGTGCCGCCTTTCAGATGAAATGCTAAACTGAGATCCTGTTTGCTTGTTCAGGTAGTCATGAAAGATCCCATAGTATAGTAGAAGCCTGTTTATCCGTGACTCGATGAACCGGCACTTCCGTATAACTGACACGCCAAAAAAAAAAGTCCCCATTCGACAAACCGGAACTTATCCGGAACAATAGCAGTGGAGTATTTGTAAATGCATAAATAATAACATTATAACAGAATATTGTATTGGTACTTATTGTTAAAACTACTATTGTGCTTCTCACCTTTACTAGTAGATGCTGCGCTTGAAGCCATGATGCTGCGGTTGAGGTTTATAGTCCAGCGATCCTTTTTAAAAATGGAGCACGCCAAGTGGGTGAAACAAACGGAGCGCAATTTTAAAGCCATGCTAGCAGCTAGCCGATAACCCATTGTTGCGCAGGTGCAGTATTTTGGTTTGCCGCTAGTAGAGTCTAGGGCTATCTGCTTGCCGCTAATAAAGTCACGCGACTTTAAAATCACGCTGCTGTTTTTTTCACCCACTTGGTGTCCTCCATTTAAAAAAAAAAAGAATAGCTGGACTGTAAACCTCAAACAGTAAAGGTGAGAAGCACAAGAGAGTAGTTTTAACAATAAGTACCAATACAATATTCTGTTATTATATCTGTCATTATCTCTGACAAGACCATCTCCGACCACCACTTCATCTCTTTCAACTCCTCTAACCCTCTTCCCTCTACCCCCAAACCTACTACCATCTTCTACCGCCCATGGAACAAGATCCCCCCACAAACTCTCTCCTCTGACTTGGAGTCCTCCGAACTCTGCCTCTCTCTCTGGCCCCCTCCTGCACTAACCCATCCTCCGCACTCACCTTGCTCAACAACACCCTCTCCACCACATTCAACACTCTTGCCCCCCCCTCACTTCCCGAACTGCCTGCTACTCCCGAACCTCACTGTGGTTCACCACCCATCTCCATTCCCTCAAGCGCAGGTGTGGGCAGCAGAACGCACCTAGCTCAAATCCGGCCTCACGGTCCACCGGCATATCTGGCTGGACCTCACATCCTCCTACCACTCCGCCCTATCCTCCGCCAAATTGTCCTTCTACTCCAAGATAATCCTGGAGGCAAAGGACAACACCCGGATTCTCTTCTCACCGACCATCTCCTCCGTCGTCCGTCCACCTCGCCTCGCAGACCCTCTCCTCCAACTCCCGTTGCAAGGAAATGCTGGATTTCCCCGTGACCAAAATCGAGGGAATCCGCTCTGCGGTCATTGTCCCCCCAACTTCCGCCCCCGCCCCACCTCCCTCCCACACCGCGTCTCCTACCCACTCCTCCTTCCACAGCTTCGACCCCTTCTCCCCATCCTCCGTCATTGAGACCATCTCTATGAAGCTCTATGAGGCTTCTCCTCCAGCCCCCGCACTGTCACATGCGGCGTTCCCCAGGGCTCTGTGCTTGGCCCCCTGCTATTCACCCTCTACTAGGGTCTGGCGATATATCGATATATCGCTGAAACCCGATATAATTTTCATATCGATATGCCAATATAGACATTTTAAAAATATCGATATATCGAGGTAAAAAATCGGGATGTGAGCACACTGAACTACAAGACCCAGAATGCTCATCTCTATACACAATGCACAGACCGAGATGCAAAGCCACCATATTGTATTCATAGTCCTCAAATACAATATACAGGTATGCAAGGGGTGGGGGGGGGGTGGGGGGAGAGACGGCTGGGGGGGCGGTGAGGGGGAGAGAGACGGCTGGGGGGAGGGGGAGAGAGACGGCTGGGGGGAGGGGGAGAGAGACGGCTGGGGGGAGGGGGAGAGAGACGGCTGGGGGGAGCGGGAGAGAGACGGCTGGGGGGAGCGGGAGAGAGACGGCTGGGGGGAGGGGGAGAGAGACGGCTGGGGGGGAGGGGGAGAGAGACGGCTGGGGGGAGAGGGGGAGAGAGACGGCTGGGGGAGAGGGAGAGAGAGATGGCTGGGGGGAGAGGGAGAGAGAGACGGCTGGGGGGAGAGGGGGAGAGAGATGGCTGGGGGGAGAGGGGGAGAGAGACGGCTGGGGGGAGAGGGGGAGAGTGACGGCTGGGGGGAGAGGGGGAGAGAGACGGCTGGGGGGAGAGAGACGGCTGGGGGGAGAGGGGGAGAGAGACGGCTGGGGGGAGAGGGGGAGAGAGACGGCTGGGGGGAGAGGGGGAGAGAGACGGCTGGGGGGAGAGGGGGAGAGAGACGGCTGGGGGGAGAGGGGGAGAGAGACGGCTGGGGGGAGAGGGGGAGAGAGACGGCTGGGGGGAGAGGGGGAGAGAGACGGCTGGGGGGAGAGGGGGAGAGAGACGGCTGGGGGGGGGGGGAGCAGAGAGACGGCAGGGGAGGGGAGGGAGAAAGAGACGACTGGGGGGGGTGTGGGGGAGAGAGACGACGGGGTTGGGGGGTTCGAGAGAGGGACAGTGGGGTGGGGGAAGAGACGGGGTGGATGTGATAATATACAGATAGATAGAGATGGGGGGGAATGTGAGAGAGGAGAGAGGGAGAGAGACACACAGACAGAAAAACACAGAGATGGAGAGAGTGAGAGACACACAGAGAGAAAGATATTTACCTCCTGAGGAGATAGGCCCGGAATGCACGCGCACCTGGAATGCGCGCGCACCCAGAACGCGCGCGCACTCTGAATGCGCGTGTTGTGCGCGCATGCACAGTGCGAAACCCCCGAAAATATCGATATTTCGGTATATCTCGATATGAGCCCATTGATATATTTAATCTGAAAATTTCCATGTCGACGGACCCTACCCTCTACACTCTCCCCCTGGGCAACATCATCTGTAGACATGGGGTAAATTTCCACATGTACGTGGATGACATGCAACTCTACCTATCCGCATCAACCCTTGATTCCAGGACCACTGGTGTTCTGACTGCATGCCTGTCCGACATCGAGTCCTAGACGAGGGCAAATTTCCTACAACTCAACGTCAACAAGACGGAAGCCCTCCTGATTGGTTCACGTCAGCGCCTCCACACCTCAGGCACTGACAACATCAGCGTTCAAGGCTGCTCTCTCCACCTCTCAAAGCCTATCGGGAATCTGGGCGTCTTGTTCGACCCCAAGCCATCCTTCCTCCCCCACATCCGCTCCATGACCAGCACAGCCTTCCATCACCTCCGCAATATTGCCCGACTCCGCCACCTCCCCACCCCTCCCGCCGCCGAAACCCTCATCCACGCCCTTATCACTTCCAGGCTCGACTACGGAAACTCTCCTCCTCGGTCTCCCCAGCTCCTCCCTTCACAGGCTGCAGATCATTCTGAACTCTGCAGCTCGTGTACTCTCCCATACCAGGCTTCGCGACCACATCACTCCCACCCTCGCCCGTCTCCACTGGCTCCCCCCGTCACCCAGAGGATCGAATTCAAGATCCTTGTCCTCACTTTCAAGGCCATACACGGCCTTGCCCCCGCCTATCTCTCTGACGTACTGTCTCCATACCAGCCTGTCCGCACCCTCCATTCAGCAGACACAGGCCTGCTCCATGTCCACTGCCCTAACCGCCCAATCATTGACAGCCGGGCTTTCAGCCTCTCTGTTCCCACACTGTGGAACTCCATCCTGCAGCCCCTCTGCCTCATTTCCTCCCTTTCCTCCTTCAAGGCCGGTCTCAAGACCTTCGGCTGCCCCACTAACTCTTCCACCTCTCCCACTCTCTTTCCCCTTCCCCCTACTTCGACCCTCCCCCACACCCCCACCCACCCCCCTCCGCTCGGGTCCCGACCAGACTGTTCAACGCTTTGGGACGTCCTCCCGACATGAAAGGTGCTATATATGTGCAATTTTGTTGTTGTTGTTATTTAGTCTGGTGGTATGGTATGTGTTAAAAGAACTTTAATTTTTTTGTGGTGGGTTTTTCAGGTGGCCATAGGCCACCTGAATTCCAGCAAGTGCTTTAACCAGAAATGGCCAGGTCACATGGGTGCCAGATAAACAGGCTTTTACTGTACTATTCAAAAGGAGTTTCTCATGATATCTTGTCCGATAATCCCCCAATTAAAATTGATCATTCACTCACTTCGCTACTTGTGTGCAAATTGACTACTGTGTTTTCCCACAAATACATGATTTGCCCACACGTATTTAAAAACTTGTAAAGTGCTTTGAGACATCTCAGTGAGAAGTAATGCAAGAATTATTATTATTAATAATATTTCCATGATCTTAGAAATATGAGGCCCTTATATGCTAACTGACCACTTGGGGCAGTGTTCTATCCTGCTCTCTCCACTTTTGACTCTAATTTTGGTTGGGACGATTTCTCTTAGTGGCATGGTTTTGCGTTTCATATTTTTGGCCCTTTGAACTGTAGAAATTTATAGCACAGAAGGCTATTCAGTCTCATGTCTGTGCTGGCTCTTTGAAGGAGCAATCCGGTCCCAATTACATGCTTTTCCCCAAGAGCATTCAGCAAACACTATATTTGTAGTCTGTGTATACGGTATATTATATGACTAGCATAACTATATATACAGTATGTGTATAATTCAATCAAATTAGTCAAACACGTTCTTCGCTTATCAATTCCTTCATGGTTATTTGTGGAACATTGCTGTGTGCAAATTGATCTATAAGCCTATAAATACAATTACCGAACTTCACATTAAAATCCTGTGAAGCTCTTTAAGATGGCTCAATGCTGTGATAAGTGCTATTTGAAGGCAATGGTTGTTGTTTTTGTTATTGTATATCCAATCAACTTGTTTATATTGCATTCTGACATTCCCACTAACATCTCAAATTATATCCAATTGGTTACCCCTTTTGACCCACAAAATATACAGTCAATTTACAGTATATTCTGTGAGGCATCATGTAGATATGATAAGGCGCTATATCAAATGCAAGAATTATTATTATCCCCTCCTTTTAAACACAGGTAAATATTATTTTCCCTTTACTCTCTTTACTCCCTACCTCTCCAACCTCCTCACTTCCCCAATCCACCACTCAGCGCCTCTGCTCAACTGGCACCAGCCTCCTGCTCATCCCTTGCACCCTGACCACTGAAGGTCACACTTCCAGCCACCATGCCCCGAAACTCTGGAACACTTTCACTCAATCCCTTTGTCTTGCCCCTTCTCCCCTTTTTCAAGCCTCCCCCGAAAATCTTCCTCTTCAACCATGCTTACAGCCACCTCAGGCTCTACCACTGTTAAGCGCTCTGAGAAGCTATCTGGGGTGGAGGGCGCCATATAAGTGCAAGTTGTTATACTAAAGAATCTCTGCTACTAGTTAATTCATTGTCAGCTTCCACCTTGCCTTTCTCAATAATAGTGGCCCATTTCTTCCTTGACTATCCTCTTACCATTCAAAAGCATTTGTTTTTTCACATTTTTCATTTCTTTTTGTGGAATGTATTTTTGCCCCCACTGAGCACTTTTTACTTTGCTCCCATATTCGCACCAAGTGCTTCCCAATTACATTCCAGTGTTATTCACCCTCTCCATGTTACACACCTTTTTGCTGTTTATTTTTTATGTTTGATTTCCTTATTTATCCAACCTACACAGTGGCTTTTAACTTTTGATAGGTGTATATTTAGCTAGCACCTTATCCAGTTCAACTTTAAATGTTCCCCACTGCTGATCTACTGTACTTTTTCATATTGTTTCCATCCAGTGTATCTGTACCAAGTCTATTCCATTCCCATGATATTTGCTCTTGTGCAATTCAGTAATTTAATGCTTCTTTTACTCTATTCATTTTGACAGGAAAGAGTGATCATAATATGATCAGGTTCACTAAGTGTTCTGCTATTTTTAACACATTCATTTCCCAGCGCCAAATGCACTTTTTAGTGGGCATGCAAACATATTCTAAGAAAGGCATTAATGGACTCTGAAAGACTCACCTCAATCATCCCATACTCAATTGTATTTTCCCAGTTTATCCTCGGATAATTCAAGACACCCGATATGATGACCCTGTTATACCTCAATTGCTTAGATATTTCAACTTCTCACAATCTTTAAGGAACACCCAGCCTTTAATCATTAAGGTTACCGCACCCTTACAGTTACTTATTTCTATCCTAAATGGAGATAATGGTTATTTCTGTGTCTTTATATTCTATATTTTAATGCAAATCACATCTCAGTACTTTGAGCTCATAGTCTGGGGCAATACTGCAGTGCTGGGGGAGCATATCACTGAGTAGATTTACTTACTGGACGATAGATTGGGAGGGAGGGATTCTTTGGGATTCTCCCAAGAATCAGAATAGTCAACATTAGCAATTCTGAATAATGATTCCTGCAGTAAATCTCTGCAGAACTGAACATCTTGACATGTTCTTTCATTAACTGCTTCATCCTCCTAAGGGTTAAACAGTGCTCGTACTTTAGAAAGCCTGTGGCAGTTGCCAGCTCAGACAAATTAGCAAGGCCATCATTTTCACAAAGTTCTGCAGAAGGGAAAAACTGCAAACTTTGCATTTGTTTTGACTCAGATCATCAAATGAGATTGTTTGGTTTGGGTATTTGCATTGAAAATAACTGAAGGAGTTACAGATGGACTCAGTTGGCGCTGAACAGTCAGGTAGGGACCAGAGTAGGAGAGTGGTCGGGATAGGGGGAAGGAGAGTAGGAAAATTGACTGTATATTTGTGGGCGAAACGCGGCAGCCAAATTGCACACAACAGTGTCCCACAAACAGTCGTGGAAGTGGGGTTAGGGGAGAAAGGGGGAAAGAAGGTAAGGCGAGGGGTTAGGGTAGGGGGAAGGAGAGCAGGAAAACCGACTGTGTATTGATGGGCGAAACATGGCAGCCAAATTGCACACAACAGTATCCCACAAACAGTTGTGGAAGTGGGGCCAAGGGAGAAAGGGGGAAAAGAGGGAAAGGGAGGGAAAGGTGGGGTGTTTACATACAAAACTATTGTGTTCGCATACAAAAAGCAGCCACTGAACCCCATTGATTACTGTACAATTCTTTCAGGCTTGCAATGTGATTAGGGACTGTAAAAACACAAGGGCTTTCTTTTTCTTCTGAAAAGCCAAGTACCTGCTCAGTGGATAAATGTGGTAAATGCACTGAGCATTGGGGTATTCAGCCATACACTACAGAAAGTGTCAAGTTTGATCCCTAAATCTCTGCTGATTTCAGTGGGTCAGTAGCAGGCCTCTATGATTAGCCTCACAGCTAATGTCACCAAGAGGGAGCTTATAGGTAATGAAGAGGTGGGGACCAATCATTGCACAAGGTCAGCTTCCACTAACTGTAAGCATTTTGCATTAAGAAGGAATTTCCCTCAGTCAAATAGGGGAAAGAGAATATCAGTTAGAGTTTTTGTTCCTGTTCACAATTGCTGTAATACTGATGCGGATTTCAAGCGAGGAAAGGATTGGGCATTATCCCCTTCTGTGATAGAATAGTTGCCGACATTCTCTGTCTCAAAGGCTGCTTGCACCCATGTACATGTGTGTCTCCACTTGTCAGAGATGCACGTGTCCGGCTTCATGCTCGAACATGTTTCTTTTTTCAGGCATGTCATACTTTAGTCTTTCAGTGCGACTCCATCAACAAACTGAGTCATTTGCATCAACTGTATATCCTCTGTGATGATTTGTAATGGACAAAACATCAAATGGATATTAGAATTTCTATCTCCCCCCCCCACCTTCACCACCACCACCCATCTTCTTCTGCCTTTTGTTGCAATGAAATAGGTTAATATGCAGTGTATGGACTGTATCTCTGCTTTGAATGCTTTTTTCTGATGGTTATGCTGTTCGGTCATTTTGTTTTAATCCCAGTGAATGGATTATGTTCAATGAGTCGCCTTGTTATGCAGCTTTCCTGATTCTGCATTGTGCTGCAGATACTTAAACACGTCATTTTCAATTGGTTGCGCGTAACTTTATACCCCATTAAAACTTGGTGCATTGTGTAATACTTGTTTATGAATTAAATATTAAAGGAACAATCTAGTATCAGCACCACTGTGCTCTAACCTGTTCCCAAGCATTCCAGCCATATCCTTCCACTTGTCTGAGCATGTCACCCAGCCAGCTGCAGGCACGATATTAGAACCGTGAAGCTGTGTCCCACTCACTTATTGTAGTTCAGTAAAGATTTTCTTGTTCTTGCCTGTTATCGTTTGAATTGAGTCTAGTTTCTCACAGTGCCCTGGCCCACAGTCCTCAGAATTGTTTACTTCATGGCAGTGTTTGGGGGCATTGCTATGTGTAAATTCGCTGCTGCCTTCGCCTATAAAGTACACAGTCACTGCAATTAACAGTGTATCCTGTGAAATGCTTTGAGACTTCCTGCTCAAACAATTAAGGATTATTGTTATCAGATTTCACACCACTCTATGGTAAAGGGAAAATTTCCAATCCCTTTAAATGTTCACCAATTGGGTGAGCCTATCTGATCCTCCGCTGATTATGTCATTTTCAAATGGAGGAACATCCCACAGCCATCTAACACCACCACTAAGCAGTAAACTTCCTGGTACACACTCACATTGAAAGCCTGTTTAATTCGTAATCTGACATTAGCCTCAAACTATGTGTTTTTATGCATGTGTTTTTCCCCCTCTGTTGAGATGATGGTGCAGACCCACTTCCTCCTCAGTGCTGCAGGTGTTGAAGTAACTTTATTACTCTCCAGAAAATGCGAAAACTGTTATATCAAATGCAAGGATTATTTATTATTGTTACTTTGATGTCATACTGTGATGTGATTTAGATGACCAAAATAATCACTGAAATCATTTAAAATAAAGTTAAATCAAACACTTATGCTTACTCTGGGATCTGTAAAGATCCTTACCCTCAGCTGCAATTCCCTTCAATATCCCCCTCTTCCCAATCTTCTACCCCGGTTGTCAGCTCACTCCCCTCTTCTTGGCTCGCTCAGGCTTGCTGCACACCTTCGGTCCCCTCCACCATTAGTTGCTGAGACTTTGGATATTATGCCTCAAACCCCCCTCTATTCCTCCATCTCACCCCATTTTTCTTCTCTGTCTTTAAATCCCACCTTGTAACCTACCTTTTCAACCATGCCATGCCTATGATCAGTCACCTGCCCCATTTCCCTTGCATGGCATCCGACCCCATTTTTGCGAAGAGCTCAGATGTTGTTAAACGCTCTGAGAAGCTGTCCCATGTGAAGTGAGCTATATAATACGAGTTATTGTTATTCAACATGAAGAGCATTATATAAATACAAATACAGTAGATGTTTTTCTGTTTGTAAAACCTGCGCTAACCTGTTTTGAAATTGCAGTGAATTTGCTGCGAAGAAGTTCAAAGTGCACTTGATTATTATTCAGTGAGTTGGTTCCTTTCATTGGGAAACCTAATAATGTAGTTAAAAATCTTTCACTGTGATGACTACTCATGTTCTCAACTACCATTAATTCTACTCTTGTTTGTTGACACAACCATGAATACTATTGTATGCTTTGTATGTGGTTTTTATAGGTTATTTACTTTGAATTAGTCGCTGTGGAGCCCGGTTATATGCTACTAATGTTTGATCAACGTATATTTGTGAACCTTTCTGCTGAATGAATTTCAATTATTTGAATCCGCATAAAATGCAAGCAGCAAATTCCAGTTTAACTCTTTCCCCTCAGTGTTCCTGAGTTGAGCACAATCTTTGTAAATGAAATGTTTCTTAAAGTTCTTGGCTAATAAGTCAATGACAACAAAATGCAGCAAGCAAGTTATTTGAGAAGATTGCTTTCTTCGGTGACTGTTTCATTTAGGGAAGAGAGTGCGCATTTCCATTCCATACATGGGAATTTCCATGTTTGGTAGCATAGATGAAACTTTAAGTCTTTTTTTGGTTATTGCTTTCCGCATGTGTCAGATACCTGCCTGACCAAAAAGAAATTGATCAGCCTTATCTGTTCCTTTTGTTTAGTTTGTAAACTTGAATGAAGATTCAGTGTGGTGATTAAGGCAATATTCTTTATTCTAGCAAATTGACTAACAATTACATTTGGTCATTCATCTCATTGCTGTATGTGAGATATTGCTGGCATGGATTAACTGCCACATCTGTCTATATAACAAGTCATTAAACTTCAAAGTAGCCCATTATGTGAAGTATTCTGAGACGTTTTGACGTGATAAGGCTCTTGATAAGGCTTTAGCTGCTTGTTAATTATTTGTAAACAGTGACTAGAAAATCGACACAATCTATACAATCTGTAATTCATATATATGGTTTTAGTATTCTGGTAATGGATCTCACAACTGATGAGTGAATGACTATGTACCACCTGCTTGAACATACCTGTCCTTTCAGCTGAGTTGGCTATAATATATGCAACAACAATTGTAAAGGCATTTATATAGATGTCCTCCCTTTCATGTCGGGAGGACATCCCATGGCTGCAAAAGCCATTAGTATTCTCTGGGACTTTTTTTTAATGAAATAGTCCCCTCAAGTCTGTTTGAATTTGAGTGAGGGGAATTAGTCAGTGGAAGCTGGTGGAATCTTCAGAGGATAACTTTCATTATAATAATATTGTTGGTATGCAGGGTCTTGTGTCTTCCTCAGGGCTTTGTCCTTGGTCCCCTCCTCTTTAAAATCTATATGCTCCCCCTTAGTGACATCACCACAGATATGGGGTCTACTTCCACATGTATGTGAATGACACCCAATTCAATCTTTGTGCCTCCACCCTTGAATCCAGGACTACCGTTGTCCTGACGGAATGTCTGTCAGACATCAAGACCTGGATGAAAGCTAACAACTACAACAACAAAATTACATTTGTAGAGCAACACTTTGGAAATATGTCCCAAGGCACTGACTGACTTTCTACAGTTGAATGTCAACAAGACTGAGGCTGTCCTGATTGGCTTCCACCAGTGCCTCCACACCTCAGGCGCTAACAGCATCACCATCCCAAGAATCAGTTCGGAAACTCATGTTGTTTGACCCTCAACTATCCCTTCTACCCCACATCTGTGCTATGACGCACTCTGACTTCCCCCACCTCTGCAACATCACCCAGCTCCGCTAGTGTCTCGTGCCACTGAGACCATAATGCACGCATTCATAACATCCAGGCTTGATTATGCAAACTCCTTGCTTGTCGGCCTCCCCAACTCATCCCTCCATAGGCTGCGGATCATCCAGAACTGCAACCTGTGCCCTCTCCTGCACCAAATTCCGTGATCCTATGACCACCCCCCCATCCTCGCCAGACCCCAGAGGCTTCCCATCACACAGTTCAAGATCCTGGTCCTCACCATGGCCCTCCATGGCCTTGTTTCCCCTATTTCTGCGATATCCTAACCCCTATAAACCTGCCCATTACCTCCACTCACCGGGCTCCAGCCTGCTTCACGTCTCCTGCCTCATCCACCCCACTATTGTCGGGCGGGCATTCAGCCACTCTGCCTCCAATCTCTGGAACTCTATCCCGTAATCACTCCAACTCTCCCCCTCCCATGCCTCCTTCAAGACCTGTCTCAAGATCCTCATCTTCGACTGTGCCTTCGATCACCCTCCTTCCCCCCACCCCTCCTTAAATATATACAATTAATTTTTTTCAGTTTTCATACCGGCTATGTTCCAATTTCGATTGACTGTATTGACTAGGTATGCTTTTGAGGTGGGAAGCAGGGGAAAGAGAAATGGACTCACTGACTCACTGACTCACCCAAACCATTTTGCGATCTATGTGTCAAATTAGTTGTAATTTAAAATGAGTTTTATTTTAATTAGTTAATGTGTAAATAGAATACATGAATCATCAGCTCCTAATTCGGTTTCTTTTGGCACTATCCATAACTAACATGTTATTTTGATGTTTGTATAAGATTTTGTCATTTTTGTTAAGTATAAATTTATGCATTATATTTTACATTGTATCAGCGTAGCTAAGTTGATAGTACTATCGCATCTGGGACAAAAGATTCAGCATTCAAACACCATACCAATGCTTTGAGCTTATAGTCTGTCAGAAACTCAAGTGCAGTGATGATGGAATGATAATACCTGCATTATCAGTGGTACTGTCCTTTGGATGAGATATTAAACCGAGTCCTATCTGCCTGATCAGGTAAATGAAAAGATCTCATGGCACTATGCAAGAATGGAAGGGAGTGCTTATCTATCGTACAAAATCTCTCATGGATTGTCAGAGGTGTCATTCTTTGAAAGGAACATGGAAATCCTGTCTGCCTGCTCAGTTGGGTGTTTGGGTGCCTGCAGGCTGATGCTACCCGCTGATCACTCATTCCCGGTCTCTTGCGAGCGCGTTTTGGCTGCTGACCCAAGTCTCCTCACCACCGTAAATGTCTCTCCTCCCACCCCCCTCTATCCGCTACTCTCACTCTGACCTTCTCTGTCCCATCATTCACTCCTTCTGCACAAAGCGCTTTCTTAAGGCAAACACTACTTCCCCCTCTTTCATATGTACTCTCCCCACTTCCCCAACCTCCTCACATTCCATATCATCTCTTCCACACCTTCAAATCCTCTCCGTACCCTCTCTCCTCCCACCCGCATTTCCCTTCAAAATGTCTGTTCCCTCTTCCAATGACCCCGTCCCTCTAGTCAAAGCCTCCCCTCCAGGCTACACCTTCCACCACACCCCCTGCTCTAACCAACATGGCTGAGGGGTTGCATTGGAGAAGCATCTCCAAAGCTTCCTTTGGTTTTTTTCCCCCTATTCCTCTAGCTGTTTCCCCTCTTTCGAGCACCTTGCCCTCTATCCATTCTTCTCTTTCTCTAAAAAATCTTCTCTACTGCCCTCCTAAACCCCCAGGCTCCTTCCTCTCTGATATCTCCACTCTCCTCCTCCCTGTCCCTCAGCTCTGAACAGCTGCTCATCATGGGTGATCACAAACCGCCAGCAGTACAGCTCCACAAACGGCTTTTCCTCCCGATCTCACCCGGTTACCTGGGAGGTATCCCAGGGATCCATCCTTGGCCCCCTCCTCTTCCTCATCTATATGCTGCCTCTTGGGGATGTCATCCGCAGACATGGCGCACATTTCCACATGTATGCAGATGATACCCAACTCTATTTCTCCACCTCACTTTGTGACCCCCAGTCCCCTGATATTCTGTCAGCCTGCCTGCCAGACATCAGGAGCTGGATGAGCCAAATTTCTTGCAGCTGAATGTTGACAAGACGGAGGTCATACTCTTTGGCTCTGGTCAATGTCTCGATTCGCACAGCTCTCACCTCCTCCACCTTCCCGATCTGCCCCTAAAACTCTCCAAAACTGTGCGCAACCTAGACATCAGGTTCAACCCCCAACTGTCCTTTCTCCCTTATATCCGGTCCCTCACCAGCACCATCTTCTTCCACCTCCGACGGATCGCCCGTCTCCGGCAATACCTCACCCCAAAAGCCGCTTAAACCCTGGTCCATGCCTTTGTCATCTCTCGTCTGGACTATTCCAATTCCCTCCTCACTGCTCTTCCCCCCTCACTCCACAATCCACAGAGTCCAGCTCATTCAGAACTCTGCCGCCTATGTTCTCACCCGCACCAAACTTCGCTCTCCCATTACCCCAGTCCTTGCCAGACTTCACTGGCTCCCTATTCGAGAGAGGATCAACTTCAAGATCTTCACCCTTGCCTTCAAATCCCTCCACTCCTCACCCCCCTACCTTTCCTACCTCCTCGTTCCTCAAACCAGCACCCGTTGCCTTCACTCCACTGGGTCTGGCCTCCTCCATGTCCCCGGAATCCTCCGCTCCACCCTCGGTGGCTGTGCCTTCAGCCACTATGCCCCGAGGCTCTGGAATTCCCTTCCTCACTATCTTCGCCTTGCCCCTCTTTTCTCAGCTTCAGGTCCCAGCTGAAGATCTTTCTCTTCGATCACGCCTTTGGTCACCTTTCTACCCCTGCCCCTGGCTCGGTTCTGGGATCCGCTATTGTGAAGCGCTCTAAGACGCCATCCAGCGTGGAGGGCGCTATATAAATTGAAGTTGTTGTTGCTCAACCTTCACTTAAACTCCCACTGCACCACATCCTCCGATTTCACTGCCCTCCTCTCCTCCCTAAACCTCACCCTCCATATCAACTCTCCAACCCACAACCATGGCCATGCGTTCAACCTTATCCTCACCCACGGCCTTGACATCTCCGCCCTCAACATCATGGACACCATCACAGACCACTTTCTCATCTCCTTCTCCTCTCACATCCCTATCTCCTCCACCAAGCCTTCAACTGTACTCTTCCGCCCATGGAAAAGTCTTCCCCCTGAGACCCTCACAGAGGCCCTCACATCCTCTGACATCCTATCCCTCTGGCCTTCCACCGAAGAGATCCTGAAACAGCCACCCAGCTGCTCCACGATCGCCTCTCCTCCACCTTCAACTCTCTTGTCCCCCTGAAGTCCAGGACCATCTCCAAACCCACCTGATCCCCTGATACAACAGTCATCTCCGCTCACAAAAGACACAGTCTCAACTGCTTGAGCATAGACGGCAGAAAACTGGCCTGACAGTTTACTGCCAACTGTGGCTTGAGCATCTCCACAGTTACCGCCATTCACTGTCACGCTCAAAAACAGCTTATTACTCAAATATCGTCCTGGAGGCTAAAAACAGCCCCAAAGGTCCTCTTTTGCACCACACATCACCTCCTACATGTGCCTCCTCAAGCATCCTCAATCTTCACTTCAAATACGATGTGTGAGGAGGTCATGGACTTCTCCTCCTCCAAAATCCACAATATCTGCCAGGCAGCCTCATCCTCCTGCCTCTCATCGCCCACCACCCCCACCCCCACCCCCATTCCATCCCCCTCACCCTCCCCGTCATCAGTTTCCACCACGACACCATTCCTACAATCCTTCCCCATCTCTCCTTCCTCCCTTTCATCCACCATCCCAGCAATAAAGCCCACCATCTGCTGCCTCGACCCCCTTCGCACCAACTTACACCAGCTCCCTCTCATCTGCCCACTGCTGGCTGACATTGTCATCAATCCATAGGATCAGTCGCTGCCCCCCTCAAAACCTGTCATCACCCCCCCACCCCACCCCCAAAAACAAAAACCTAAACTAGATTTCTCTTGCCACTACCGCCCCATTTCTAACCTGACCTTCCTTTCCTTTCCAAAGTACTTGAACGCATTGTTGCCAAGCAACCCCACACCCACCCTGCTTTTCCTAATCTATATGCTTCCTCTTGGTGATGTCATCTGCAGACATGGGGTATACTCCACATGTATGCGAATGACACCCAACTATTTTTCCACCTCACTTTGCGACCCCCAGTCCCCTGATGTTCTGTCTGCCTGCCTGTCAGACATCAGGAGCTGGATGAGCGCAAATTTCCTGCAGCCGAATGTTGACAAGATGGAAGCCATACTTTTTGGCTCGCATCATCATCTTCAGTCATATGGCTCTCACCTACCTGACCTGCCCCTAAGACTCGCTGAACTGGTCTGCAACCTTGGGGTCAGGTTCAACCCCCAACTATCCTTCCTCCCCCACATCCAGTCTCTCACCAGCACTGCTTTTTTCCACCTGTGACATATTACCCGTCCCCGCCAATACCTTGCCCCAAAAGCGGCTGAAACTCTGGTCCATGCCTTCGTCACCTCTTGACTGGACTATGCAAATGCACTCCTTGCTGGTCTCCCCTCCACCAGAATCCATAAAATCCATCTTATTCAGAACTCTGCCGCTCGCATTCTCACCTGCCCCAAACTTCTCTCCCTGATTACCCCAGTCCTTGCCAGACTTCACTAGTTCCCTGTCCTGGAGAGAATCAATTTCAAGATCCTCACTCTTGTTTTCAAATCTCTCCACTCCTCTGCAGCCCTCTACCTCTCTGACCTTCTCTCTCCCCAACACGGCAACCGTTGCCTTCGCTCCTGCGGTTCTGATCTCCTTCTTGTCTCCCGAATCCTCCGCTCCACTATCGGTGGCCATGCCTTCAGCCACTATGCCCCGAAGCTCTGGAACTCCCTTCCTCACTCCTTTTGCCTCGCCCCTTCTCTTCTTAGTTTCAGGTCTCAGCTGAAGACCTTTCTTTTTGACAGTGCCTTTGGTCACCTTTTACCCCCTCCCCCTGGCCTGGGCCCGGGATCTGTTATTGTGAAGCTCTCTGAGATGCCGTCTGGTGTGGAGGGTGCTATATAAATCAGTTATTGTTGCTGTTGTTTAAGATCTCATGACACTATGCAAACTGCTCTGCACAAATTGGCTGCTGTATTTGTCTACCAATACAGTTTGATGCCTTTAAACATGCATTTCCATGTACATACACTTTAAACATAACTGCAAAACATGCATGAAGGATTCTGAGACATTCTGAGACACTATATCAAATGCAAGGATTAATTATTATTTTGGGAGCTGTCAGATTCCAGCCAAGAATAATATATAATAAATATACTAATAATCCTTGCATTTCATATAGTGCTTTTCGCATTATCTAGACGTCGCAAAGCACTTCACAG
The DNA here is from genome assembly GCA_035084275.1 of Hydrolagus colliei. Lineage (NCBI taxonomy): Eukaryota > Metazoa > Chordata > Chondrichthyes > Chimaeriformes > Chimaeridae > Hydrolagus > Hydrolagus colliei. The sequence goes on along the minus strand of CM068743.1, from coordinate 96,027,813 downwards.
AATATACTGTAAAGTGAATTGACTGTATATTTGTAGACGAAACATGGCAGCCAATTGCACACAGCAGTGTCCCAAACATTCGTGGATTGAAATCACCAATTTATTACTGTTTTTTCTTGAGCGATTATTATCAGGCACGTGGATGCGGTTTTGTTCTGCCTGGAATCAAATTTGGGTCTCTCGCTTGCAAGACAATTGCTCTAAACACTGAGCTACAAGATTGATGGATTGAAAGTTTTCCACTCTGTCAGCCTAAAGCATCAAATGAGATTAGTCTGTTCATCAAGGTCAAGGTTCACAGTTAAAAGTTAGTTAGATATCCCTCTATAATGGAAGTCTCCCTCAGGGGATCCACCAGGATGGTGTGAAAAATAGAAATACTGTTGGAGCAGAGATCTGTCTACCTAAGGCAGATTTAAGGCATCAATGAAAATGTAGAGGGAGTTGTTACAAAGAACATTGTTACAAAGAACTGTCACAAGACTTGATATTTATAGTGCAGCCTGTTTGGAATACAGTGTTTGTGATGCATAAATTCCCAACCTATCTTATAGTCAGCTGCGATAGTCAATTTGATTATTGAAGTGCACAGATTCATTTAAAACTTTCACCATCTATACAGGTATGTTTTTTTCTAGGGCAAGATTTCACATTCATTGAATGCTCTCCAAATAAACTGTTAAAACTTCGGTCAAGCAGGAGACATGCCTATTTGACATGAGACTTTATAAGCAATTTGACTATGAGGGACATCACTTTTGGGCTTGCTTCTGCCCCCAAATGACATTCACACATGGATCTTCCAACAGGAGTTGCTACAGAACATGATTTTCTATTCCTAGTCAGAGATTTGATTTATTATTGTACTGTTCATATTACAGTAATGCCTCTGCTGATATGAAACTAACTCAATAAAAACAAATTGCAGTTGTATATCGACTTTATAAGAAACATCTCAAAGTGCTTTATAGAATGAGATTAATTAGGAATTAAGTAAATTCTATTCATCAGTTGCTTCTTTATGCAATGTATACACCAACCCTATTGGAAATTGATTTCACATTGCAGGTTAGATCTGGTTCTGAACTGAATTGTTGCCCAATCTGATGATGGTAGTCACACAATCTGTGTCTGATGGTCACCGGGTTGTACTTAGCAGTCACTAGACCGTAGTGGTATTGTGTTTGGAATTACAGCAGGGAATTAGAAATCCTGGGACAATTTCCAAACTTTTTTCCCCTAAAGTTATTCCAGAATCTTACAATGGTTTGCATACAGGCATAGTTGTACATCTTGTTTTCACATTATTACAGAACTGTACCTTGACACAGCTCAGTCTTTGTGTGTGTATATATAATCAATACGGTTTATGAACTGGTTCTAGTAGTCTTTGCTTAATTTACCCATCCCCTGTTCAGACAGTTTGACCTGAACAGGCCTGTGAGTTTATAGTCTAGCTGACCAGATGCATTGCTGTGATGCATCACCTGGTTCCATTGGTGCAGGTTCCTCCTTTTCCCTCTTTTACTTCCTGGAGTCTGGACTTATACAAGTTGAATGGACGGAGATGGTGTTCATTCATCTGCACCGCTATATCAAATGCAAGGATTATTTTTATTGTATCAGCCTCTGCGTGGGACTGCTTGGAGGGAAAAGAGAAACCACTTACTGCTTGGCTCTGCCAGTCCAGAACAGGTCTGTCTACTCAGTCGTGTTACACAGCCACCCAAGACTGATGTGTATTTGATCTTATTTACATTGCGCTGATAAAGCACCCAAACTTCAGGAAACTGTGGTCCTCTTGAATTGTTAACTCATGCTTGAGTAGTTCTGCTTGCCTTTGTTCAAGGTTAGCAGGACGTCTCCTGATAAAATCAGTTAATATGCTGTCAGCCAGGAGCAGGTTGCTTTGTTTGATCATGAGCTCATTCAGGCACAGCTCATTTGACACGGACCAGTGGTGTGGAGGTTTCCGTTTTATATGTTTTTCTTGCTCCAATTGTCAGGTCACCTCTTCCAGCATAAACTCCAGTGACGCATCCAGTTTTCAATTTTACAGACTTGTACTTTGCACAATACAGATTTTTCCCTTTTAATGTTTTTTTGTCCGACCTGCATAGAAACCCATGCTATGTTCAAGAGTTACCAAACTACAAACCACTGAGAGTTCAACATGTGTGGAAGTTCCACACAATAGAGTATGCACTCTTTCCCCAGTTCATCTAATCCCAGAAAGTATTAGGCACAAGAGATGAGAGCCATGGCTTGAATGTGTGTTGAGGGACTGCTGGAGATTAACAAGCTGAAACCATGTAGTTGGCCATTATGAACACAGTCTGGCAACTTCCACTGTTAAACTGAGCTGTTGCCATCAAAAAGCCCTGAATTTCTTATTTTCCAAGATTGCTCACCATAAGAGTTCACAGTAACATACCAATCTATTCAACTGTCAAACCCACACATGAAGCTCACCAAAAAATTTCACAATAGAAACAAATTCTGGGGCATCCTAGAATCACAGATTTTAACAGGTTTGCATATATATGCTGATGGGCTTCTACAGTATCAACAATTTAGCTGAACCAAAATGCTTTCCATTCCAGATGCAGGGAAATGTTCATCTCTAAGTGGTACTCATATGTGGAACTCAGCCTGGTTTGGATACTCTTCAAGCATGGTTTCTGCATGTGTAAGACACCCGCAAGATACAGTCACTGCACTTTATGGTAAAATCCTGTGAAGTGCTTTGAGTTGTTCTGCTGATGAGGAAACGTTTTTTATGTAAGGATAATTACTTTAATGAGAACAAAACGGATTCTGTGTATGTTTTATGAAATAAAAGATGTCATTCCAAACACCCAAGTGCTTTTATGTATAGAAGAGTCATTGTCAGTGCATTACCAGGCAGTAACCTCAAGGGTTTATTAGGTGCTGTTATAAAAACTGAAAGTGCAGTTTCCTAACATCCCTGGTTTAGAATCATCTACAGGACTTGGAACAGAAGCGCCTTTGTATGGTGGAAATTAATTTCACTGCAGGTCACAATGCTATGTTACATACAGGGCGGGATTGTAGAAAAGCAGGCAATCACAGTGAATCCCTTAATAAATGAGACTACCAGAAAATAAGAAAGGTATTTTTAATGAGCTTTTTTTTATATAGCTATACAGTGATTCTTCAGAGATTATTTTAAATTTCCATTTAGATCACTGTTCGTCTACTGGACAAGTATTATTTTTTTTAAATTCTCCCCATTATGCTCTGAGTGGATTGTTGAGTCCAGCGGGTGTCTGATTGAAGCTGGAACTGCCAGTTAGTCTCCGGGTATGTTCTTGTCTATGAGGTTCAATGCCGTGGAGCCCTCGCTTATCTAATTGCTCATAATTCAAATTTTCTTATAATGCAGAACATATTCATTGCTCTCCTCTGCCCTGCCATTTAGGGCAGGGCAGAGGAGAGCAATGAATATGCCATTTAGGGCACTGGGGTGACCAGACCCTCTAGTTGTAGCTTGACCAGAGTACTGAAGGGCTTGAGCATTATATACGGAGATCTACATTCAAATAGAGGTGCTATCCTACAGATGAAATGTTGAACTAAGGTCCCTGGTGTTCTGGTAACGTTAACCTATGGCAGTAATTGAAAATAATTTTTCCCAGTGTCCAGGCCGACAATTCTTATTAGAATAATAATAACTCTTGCATTTGATGTAGAGCATTATTATGTCTTTGAGACTTCTCAAAGTGCTTCCCAGAATATACCGGTACTGTAAAGTAAGTTGACTGTATATTTTGTGGACGAAATATTCAGCATACTTTCCTCATCAGTAATCACTGTGGAAAAAGCCTTGAGTGATTTCAGTGTGATAAGATGCTATACTAAATGCAAGTTTTAAGAACAAGAATTAGAAGCAGGAGTAGGCCATTCGGCCTTTCGAGCCTGCTCCACCATTCAATAAGATCATGGCTGATCATCTCACCTAACTCTAATTACCTGCCCTATCCCCATATTCCCTAATCCCTCTATTTTTCAAAAATCTATCAGTCTCAGCCTTGAAAATTTTATTATCAGTCCAAATCCATATGCTGTTCAATCCACTTTACAGTGTATTCTGTCAAGTGCTTTGAGATATCTCAAAAGATGTCATTAGATGCTATATCAAATGTATGTATTATAATTATTTATTATTTAATCACTGATGTGTAACTGCTGCTCACACAAAGAACAATAGCTTAATTCATATGGAGGTGAAAATCTTTGCACCTGGAGTAAGCTTCTGGTGCTTTTAATATGGTTCTGTGGTCCGTGCCAAGTCCTAAGACCTCACCTGAGGTTTTCAAGAGATTTGTTGCTCTATGTACCTCTGAATCTTCATTCACAGTCTACAAGATTTGATGGAGGGACAATGAGAGAGGAATTGTGTGCCTTAGCTATAGTTATAGTTATTTTAGTGAGTAGCCCTAGGGTTAGGTGTAGTGTTCTACGTGCTCAGGAGGATTTTTATGGTTGGAGTAAAATTGCGTAATTCAGATGCTCTCTACCTCTTCATTCCTTCTTTCACATTTTCAATCTGGGTACAATTTCACAGATTCTAACCCCCCACCCACCAGCATTACATTGAACTGAGTACTTCTCTCGACTTAATTCAGGTGTGATTGCAGACTCCTATCCAAAAAGAGGCCATTGCATCTGATCTGATCCTGTTCTCTGATCCAAGTGCCTACACCCACTTGGATCAGAGTTTGCATCTATTGATGTAACCATATACTGTACTTAGTCCTATAATCTGCCACAGCAGAGAAGGCTGTTCTCATTGTTGCAAAGTGGCTGCTTTCCTTTAACTTTTTTTTCTTTTCCAGCCGATTACAAGGAGAGCTTTAACACCATTGGAAATATCGAGGAGATTGCCTACAACGCCATATCATTTACTTGGGATGTCAACGAAGAAGCCAAGGTGAGCAAGGTCTCCGAGAGAAGCTCACAGGCCCTCTCTTCCCCACCCCCAAATGTACACAAAGCTTTTGTTTACTAACATCTTTGCTGATGGATCTACCAGATTGACCTCAGTATTAATAGACGTTGACCTTCACGGTTCACAGCCAGACAATTGAAAGGTGAGGCCAAAGGGCTTTTCCATCACTGCGTCAAGCAAAGCCTTACCTTTCGGTAACAGGATCTCAAATAGATCATGCCGCAAAGAATTTCATTTGTTGTTTCATGCTTCCTTTTTTTCTGAGGAGCTTTACTAAAGTAGAAGCAAACAGGAAAGGGAATGCTGCCTAGCATCAGGGTGATTGCGGTTGTGCTGAGACCCAAGCAGCTAAAAGGATGTTTGTAACTGAATCGGTCTCCACTCAGTAACCAATCTGTCGCCTAGTGATTTTTTTTTAACGGCATTGTAAGTGCATAGAAATACAGCGGAGCTCTGTTATAACATTCTTATGACAGCTCTGTTATAACATTCTTCCATATAGGAATGCCATGCATATGAGATGTCACTTCCTACATGATATACACATTCACTAAACACAGGAGGCACAGCTAGTATTACAACCTGCGCACTTCTCAGCTCACAGGAACTGCTACTAACATCACTTTGCAAAGAAAGCAGCACTCTTATCCACAACGTGATTTCACAGGACTCGGAAAGTGGCATCAGAGGTGCTCAAGTTGCCCTCGGTGTCTTCGATATAGAGAGAACAGTCAGCTATGGTTTCCGTCAGAGATAACTCTATTGAGACATTATAGGAAAGTGTTGGGTGTCTGGATATTGGGTGGGGACGGGATTGGACTTGTCTGTGAAGTCCCCACCTCTAAATCACAGACAAGTCAATTTATTTGCCAGTGAAGACTGTCTGAGCTCCTATGCAAAGATTTGACACTTGTCTCTTATGCTTAAGGCCTGCGGATGCTTGTGTATGAGTCACTGTCTTTTAGAGAAAAGGGTGAGAAAATTAATGCAACATTGGAAGGAAAAGATCTGGCCCGGAAATATGAATGACTAACAGTGACTCACATGGTGTGCCTACTCTGAAAATTTTCAATGGATGCTTCCCACTATCTGAGTGCACAGAACTATGGCAACACTGACTGAACCCCTATTGTTAAAGCTCTGTTTTCCATTTCAACTATGAAAACTTGTGTTTTGCTTGTATTCACAAAAGGCCATCAACTGAGCATTCTTCAGTAAATGGATAGGCTCTCTTTTGATATTTTCTTACTTTTCTAAACCTCCTTTTTTTAAAAAAAAAGAGTTTGGTTTCCCATACTTGACTGATTTTTAAGCAATAACAGTTTGACAATTGAGATAATTAAATTATCTATCTTAGCTCCTAAATGTTGCTGACCTTTTATGTCTGTATGTACACTCCTTCAGACAGGTATTGTCTATACAACTGAGGGTTACAATTAAACTTGCTGCTATGTTCCCTGTTGCTAAGATACAATCATAGTTGAACTGACTTGAAAGGTTCTAGTAGGAAGAAAGTTTGTCTTGGGTTCATGTTATTAACAAATCTGCCTCTTAAATCGTTCCATTCATATATGGGTGTGTTATCACTGAATTGTGCAGTGCCTCCCTGGCAGGGTGTTAAGTAGGTGTAGTAATGTGACAAATATATATTGTAAGCAGCAGGGGAGTAGGGCAGGGCAACTTCACACTAGCCAACAACTTGAATAGATTAAGCATCTTGAGGAGGGGAAGGTCCTCCTCACATGAAAGGAGCTATATGAATGTAATCAGCTATTGTAGATTGAAATATGTGATGTTTAATTACCACTCAATAACAAACGTCATGATTATTGAATCAGCTCTGAAACATCTCATTTACTGCTCCAATATCCCAAATAAAAAGTGCTTGCTGATTGTAGTCAACATTCTAAGTGGATTTTTCTAATTGCTGATCTTGGAAAAGCATTTCTATGTAGCTCCACATCCGTACAGCCTCACTTTATTGAAGTGGTTTGACTTTGCACTGGTGTGGAGCTATGTCACGTCACCAGAATATTACACTCAGTGGGTGCTCCACATCTGGACTCTGTGGTGCATTTCCTGACGACACCCGCCGGATGTTGGACTGAAGATGGAGTTAAAACGCTTGTGCAGCAAATAAATGAAGAGGTGATCTTTCCTTGTTACTGTGTTGGTTTTATGGGGTGGATCTGTATCCTGCATTGTGATGGTGAGTGAAGCTGGGGCAGGACAGAGTAAACACAGAGTAAACTCCAGCACATCAAGCAGGACCAGTAAAGCACTGGTTCCATTAGCAAAGCCCGTATTGGCTAGTTCTGATGAAGGGTTGTGGACCTAAAACATTGACTCACTCTCCTTTCTCCATATGTAGCGCCTGACCTGCTGAGAGTTCCCAGCGACTTCTGTTGTTGTTTCTTATTGGCTTGTCGACTCCATTAGCTCTCCATCACCCAGAAGATTCAATTCAGGATCCTGGTCCTCAACTTCAAAGCCCTCCATGGCCTCACCCAACCCTTTGTGACCTGCTAACCCCCTAATAACCTGCCCACTCCCAACACTCAGCAGGCTCTAGCCTGCTCCATGTCCCCCGACCCACCCATCTCACCATCAGCTAGTGAACCTTTAGCCACTCTGCCCCTAATCTCTGGAATTCCATCCCTTTGAATGGCCACCCTCTCTGGCCTCCTTCAAGTCCCGCCTCAAGACCCTCAAGACTGTCCCATCGGTCACCCCAAATGCCCTCCACCCGCCCCGATTCCGACCCCAGCTCACGTCTGAAACATTGACTGTCCAGCACCTTGGGACATCCTCCCAACGTGAAAGGCGCTATAAAAATGTAATTTTGTTGTATACTAATATTTCCTGCATTTGACATAGTGCTTTTTATGTCTTCTAGACATCTCAAAGCGCTTCACAGAATATACTGTAAAGTGAATTGACTGTATATATGTGGGTGAAACGCGGCTGTCAGTTGTGCACAGCAGTGTCCCACAAACAGTCATGGATTGAAATGACCAATTTATTGTTATTTGTTTGAGGGATTATTATTAGGCATGTGGAGTAAGGAAACTTGGCCAAGGTTTATGTGCTACCTGGAATTGAACCCAGGTCTCGCATGTAAGATGAGTGCTCTAACCGCTGAGGACTCCACATAGACACTTTCCAGCAGGTTATTATAGACTGGTGATTGGGAGTGGCAATCTTTACTTCCTTCCAAACTGGAATCAATTGTCACTGCCATCCGGACTGAGATCAGTTAATTCAGCAGAGCAGAAATCCAAACCTGTGATATCCCTGCTGTGTGTCACTCTGTACTGTGCCATCTAAGCCATCAGGAAGTGACATTGTAATATTTAGGTCAGTATGTCTGAATTGTGCCCACCCCTTCTCCAACTCTCTGCAGTGCACCCTTTCCTAGCTGTCCATACCTATCTACTGTTGTAAAGGTTTACAGAAGTGGCTCAAGTTATTCTACTAGAAGCAGACTCTTTCCCCTGAGCTGTTGGGTTCTTTCATGGTGACAAGAACAACAAAATTGCATTTGTAGAGCGCCTTTCGCGTTGGCAGGACGTGACCTCCATCCAACTTACAGTTATGATGCACCTGCACTATGGAACATGACACTTCATTGTTCTATTTACTAAACACCAAGTCATCTCACTCTTTGATTTTCTAATCCGTTAATGGCTGTTGTCTGTTGCCAGGGAGGCCATTGAATACATTGAAACGTCTGTTTTGTCAATATTCTGTGTTGTTGATGATGGTTAGTTGGCATTCTCAATTTTCTTTTCAGATTTTCATCACCGTGAACTGCCTGAGCACTGACTTCTCCTCTCAGAAGGGGGTCAAAGGACTTCCTCTCATGATACAGATTGATACGTACAGCTACAACAATCGCAGCAACAAACCCATCCACAGAGCTTATTGCCAGATCAAAGTGTTCTGTGACAAGGTATGAGGCATAAAGTGGGCCAAGACCAGCTCTTTCTATTTTAATTTCTCCTGATCTTAATGGTTACAAATCCACATCACAACACCCTGTAGGAATGAAGATTCATGTCTAGTAACATTACTGCCCTAATTAAATGTGTCCACATCCAATAGATAAAACAACGGGCACTGCAATGATGCACCTTTTTCGACCCTCACTTCAGTTACTAAAATCAAGGCAAACCATTCTCAGCGTTGTATTGAGGACAAAATTAGCCCATTAATTATGGGCTCATTTAATCTCAAGGCAATGAAGACACTGGATGAAGCTTTCTAATACCACTAACTAATGTTCTGCCACCATCTAGTGGTCAGTTTGCAGCAACACACAGAAGTGATCCAACAGCAAGTGGCTGAAACTGGTTGATCAATTTTCTTTAAGAGAGGAAAATCATGATACCAGTCAGTGAGATTTTTGGTTAGGACTTGTGTTCTTAAACTATCCTATAACTTTTAATGCTGAATAGACTTATTTCCTCTTATTAATTATAATACAATAATTAAACTTGTATGTTTAATTATTATTATTGTTGTCCTTCAATAATGAGACTCAATTAGATTTTTTTTTAAATATACCTGAGGAATATTTCAGGACCAAAACAGTCAATTCTGCAAATACTCTGTCAACCCAATAACCTCAAGTATTTACAATGAGGATAGGACGGAACCAAAAGATATGGCACAGTAACCTATCCTTATTTAATCTTAGGGAGCTGAGAGGAAAATTCGAGATGAAGAACGGAAGCAGAACCGAAAAAAAGGGAAAGGATCAGGAATAAGCAGCCAAGTAACATCAAGTAACCAGACAAACACCAACTTCAAAAAAAAAAAATTGTTCAAAAAAAATTAACGGAGTACGTTTAGTTGCTACAAGTCAGATTTATTTGGAATAATGTTCTCTTGTTGACTTTCAGCACCAGAAGGCAAGCTGAACACCATGTCCCCACAGAAGAAGAATGACACTACTTACTTCAAGACCATGACAGACCTGGATTCTCAGCCTGTTCTTTTCATACCAGATGTTCACTTTGGTAACCTACAGCGTAGTAGCCAGGTAATAACCTGCCATAGAACTATAGAAATTTACAGCACAGAAGTCCATTGTGTCAGTGCTAGCTCTTTTTAAGACATACCTTTCAGTCCCAATTTCCTGCCCTAGCTCCAAACTCCCTTAGCTGACTCCTTTTTAGGTATTTACCTAGCTCCCTTTTAAAAGACGCTTTGGCAGATAACTGTCTGCTAACCATTTTATGGCAACTGTTTATCCACCTATACACCCTGCAAACATTTATTTTAAATAAGCCAATTCATCCTTTTTCTTTTCCAAGAATAATAGTAATGCTTATATCTCGGACCTGGAAGATGCAAAAATCCTCACAATTAATTCAAAATAGGTTGGAGACATAATATGAAAGAATTCTTGCACTTAACTATCGTGCTTTTCCTGTCAGGAGGACGTGTCAAAAGTACTTCATAGGATGCACTGTCAAGTTTAGTGACTAAATTCTAAAGACAAAAATGGAAATGGCAGCCAGCAATGACCCATGTATAGCCATGGAGTAAATGACTAATTTTATTTGGTGTAATGTTGGCTAGGACTCAGTGAGAAACTCCCTTTCCCCCCCTGTTGGTACCATCTCTCCTTCAACGAGGTCAGAACTGCCTTTCCTCAAATCTTATCTGATTAGTGTTCAGGCACTGGATAGAACAATACCGGCAAATTCCGAAATTCAGGAGATGCTAAGACCAAACAGTGCTGGATTATCAAGGTTTTACTGAGATCAGCTGAATTTAGCTGAGATCAAGTGAAGATGACTAGGCATTTATTTTAAAGGCAGCAGTTTTTTCTGTCTATAGACAGCAACTCCTGTTGTTGAATCATTTATTGGTAAACCTAATGTCTATGGTCATTCTTTGTCCATTTTGATCAGTTCTGCGTTTCCTCTAGTTTGAATTTGTGAATTTAGGACTAATTTCTATAGCTTTGCAAGTCTTTTAAGCAGGTCTATTAGAAATCTAAATGCGCATTCCTTTTTTAAAAAAAGTCTAATTATATATTATATTAATAATAATGATGGTAGGATGTCCCAAAGCCCTTCACAAAATATACAACAAATTGGTGACTGTGTCTTTTGTGGCAATGTCCTGCAGTTTGCCCACAAAATACACAGTCACCACTTTACAGTATATCATGTGAAGCACTCCGAGACATCTCAATGATGTGATGTCACTATATCAAGTGAAAGGATTATTAATATTAATATTGTTACATGCACCTTTTTAAAAAAAATCCCGGCTCATAGTAATCCTGTATTAGGTCCATGTACAAAGAAGTAACCCAGCTTTATAGATCACATTTGCAAGAATGTTGATAAACTGATGATCCCCAATGATTCTGTAATTTCAGGACTATTTTGTTTCATGCTTCTCCAGAGCACAGTGCACATATTGTCTTCCATATTCCTCCCTTTCTGATAATGTATTCTCCCATTTTACAGATGTACAGTGTCACAACAGATGACATGGAGAGGGAAGGGTAAGTGTGAGAGCATGTGTGAGCAGGTATGGGATAGTACCTAGGCCAAAAGTAACAGTATTTAGAGCAGAATATTCACGGGTTGGTTGCCAACAAAATAACAATCATTGAAGACTGAGACAGTAGCTAAATCCTGGAAAGAGAAAGAATACATTCTCTGGGAGTTAAAATTGTGCTATTATTTTGAAGAATATATCATTGAATTTAGTGACCTTATGATAAGACATATCAGTTGGTCTTGTGGTACAGTTAAAAGGCACTATTATATCTGGATAATTCTAAAATTCTTTCGGAAATCAAAGGGCTAAATCCTGATCACTTGGCATTAAATGTGATCAAAGCATCAAAGCACTACATCTGAGTGAAGGTTGAAATTAATAAAATATTCTTTCACCCAGTCAAACTGCAAAGTATTAGAAAATGGATGGGAAATTCTAAGTGTGGTTTATTTCATTATGTTTTTTTTCCCAGTGTCTTTGTAAAACGGATGTTCCGGTCAATAGAGGATGAGTATCCCCCATCAACACCCAAGCGAATAAGAGAAGAAGTCCATAAAAAAGGTACTTTTCATGAGTTTCCGTTATAATCCTGCATTTACAAAGTCTCATAACTGTCACCAGTGATAATTCACATTCATCACCATACTGTGCTTTTTATGGCTCTACTTTTCTTCTTTTCTTATCTCTTCACATTCTTTCTAATTAGAAAACCCTTTTTACAAAATCCTTTCAAAAATCTTTAATACTATTTCCACATCAATGGCAGCTTTTCCAGCATACTCCTTGACAAAATATGAGATATATTGTTCTCTGAAGAGAATAGCAGTAACAAGCATTCAACAACAACTTGCATTTATATATCACCCTCACTGTGCCGGGCAGGGTCTCAGAGCGCGTAACAACGGCGGAGCTTGCAGCCAAGCTAGGGGTCAGGTGAAGTGACCATAAGCACGATCAAAGAGATATGTCTTCAGGTCAACCTGAACATGTGGAAGGATTGAGGGAGGGAGTTCCTAAATCTTTGGGGCATAGTGGCTGGAGGCACAGCCACTGAGGGTGGAGCGGAGGATTCAAGGAACGAGGAGACTGAACGCAGTAGAGTGGAGGCAGCGGGTACTGCTGTGAGGGGAGAGGAGTTTATATAGGGGTTGCTAAGGAATGGAGGCATTTAAACACTAGAGTGAGGGTCTTGAAGTTGATCCACTCTGTGACAGGCAGCCAGTGGAGTTTGGCAAGGCCTGGAGTAATCGGGGTACAACGTTTGATGCTGGTGAGAACAACAACAACAACAAAATTACAATTATAGAGCGCCTTTCACGTGGGGAGGTCACAAACACTCTAACCCCAATTTACAGGTTGACCGATTAGCGACTAAACTATGATTATTTTATTAAGAAACAGTAATTGGAAAATCAGAATTTGACTCTGAAAGCCGTGATGATGCAGAAAAATTCCAGCCGTTTCAACTCTTGGTTTCTCTCCGCAGTGTTGTTGTACGTACGGAAAGAGTCGGATGAGGTGTTTGATGCTCTTATGCTGAAATCTCCGACAGTGAAGGGGCTGATGGATGCAGTAAGTAGATAGTTCATGCTCTTATGGACTTGAATAGTTCATGCTTTTATGGACTTGGAAGGTTCACTAATTGTAAACAATGACTCTAGGGCTGGGCAGCGTGTAGTGCAGTATGAGAGACAGGTTTCTAAATTCCTCATCTGCACTTTAAGAAATCTCGAAGATTGATAAGGCACTATATCAAATGCAAGGATTATAATTATTAGTATTATCAACATCTCCACTGCCTGCACCAGAAGTGATGCAGTGATGATGGAGTGGGGCTCATCCCTTGTCTTTTCTCCTATTAGCAACGTTGACAATAGATTTGAATTAAGATCATTTACATAAATGAAGAGTCTCAAAGCTGCTTACAGAATGAAATTAGAGTCTTCCCTGAGGTGAGGTAAATGGGATCTTTTGGGAGTTGATACTGACATGGAATAGCAGGATTGAGTCATTCCACTGCCAAGGTATAATTCTTAGCCCAGCAGGTCTGCAATACTCCAGGACTTGTTGATGATAAACCAACCAGTTTGGATTGTCAGCAGGACTTGTATGAGCAGACCAATCACTGGATCTGGCAGTTTTACCATTTTTACCTCTTTATAATCCTGAAAGTCAAACATCTAATGGGTAAAATCGTAGATGGACAGGCAATTGGGCAAACAGCAGGAAGCTTGCCTGACAATGTTCACCTTGACCAGGCATATTTTCTTAAAAACGTACTGGAATCCCAAGATCAAACTGTTAACAACCTGCACTTGATACATTTGGGATTACACCAGGATGTACCAAGTTCTACCAAGTGATGGTAGAACTCTCGGTTCTACGGCAGACATTTGTGAGCTCAAGATCCATGTTGGAATTTTCAGACCACAGATTAAGGCTGATACTCCATTGCACCACTGATTTTGTGCAACTTTGTTGGAGATGCTGTCTTTTGGTTGAAATATTAGACTGTAGTTGTGCAGGTGAATATGAGGGACCTATTGGCACTAATCAAAAAGGAGGGCATTTTTTCCTGATGTCCTGACTAACAATTCCCCAAGTAAAATTGGTTATTTACTTCATGGCTATTTTGGAATCATTGCTGTGCCCAAATTCACTGGTACATTTGCCTATAAATACACAGTCAGTACACTTCACAGTAAAATCTGGTCAATCTCTTTGAGTTGGATCAGTGCTGTGATAAGATAACAACAACAACAACAACTTAAACTTATAAAGCGCCTTTCATGTCGGGAGGACGTCCCAAGGTGCTGCACAGGAGGCGTGTGACCCGAGCTGGGAGGGGAGTGTTCGGGAAGGGGTGAAATACGTAGGGGAGGTCGTAAAATTCGGGGGGGGAACAAAAGGCACGGTCGAAGAGGAAAGTCTTCAAACCAGCCTTGAAAGAGGAAAGGGAAGAAACAAGGCGGAGGGATTGGGGGATGGAATTCCACGGGGTGGGAGCGGAGAAACTGAAGGCCCGGCCTCCGATGGTGGGGCGGTTCGGGTGGGGGGCTTGGAGCAGGCCAAGTCCTGCTGAACGGAGGGTCCGGGTGGGCTTATAGGGGGAGAGTAAATCGGTTAAAAAGGGCGGGGCAAGGCCGTGTAAGGCCTTGAAGGTGAGGACGAGGATCTTGAACTCGATCCTCTGGAGGATGGGGAGCCAGTGGAGACGGGTGAGGGTGGGGGTTATGTGGTCACGGAGGCGGGTGCAGGATAGTACATGGGCTGCAGAGTTTGGGATGACCTGCAGCCTGTGAATGGAGGAACTGGGGAGGCTGACGAGAAGAGAGTTTCCGTAGTGCAGCCGTGAGGTGATGTATGCGTGCACGAGTGTTTCGGCAGCGTGGGGGGTGAGATAGTTGCGGAGCCTGGCAATGTTGCGTAGGTGGAAATAAGCGGTGCCGGTCAAGGCACGGATGTGGGGGAGGAAGGAGAGTTTATGGTCGAACGTGATGCCGAGGTTCCTGACTGGCTTTGTGAGGTGGAGAGTACAGCCTTGGATGTTGAGGCTGGCAGCGCCCGATGTGCGGAGGCACTGGCTTGAGCCAATCAGGAGGGCCTCGGTCTTGCTCATGTTCAATTGGAGGAAGTTGTCCCTCGTCCAGGACTCAATGTCGGACAGACATGCTGTCAGAACATCGATGGTCTGGGGGTTAAGGGATGAGGCAGAAAGGTACAGCTGGGTGTCGTCCTCATACATGTGGAAATTTACCCCATGTTTGCGGATGACATCGCCCAGAGGGAGCGTGTAAATGGTGAAAAGGAGGGGGCCGAGGACAGAGCCCCGGGGGACGCCGTGAAAAACTGTGCAGAGGTTTGAGGAGAAACCGTTGGAAGATACAAAATGTAGGCGGTGGGACAAGTAGGAATGGAACCCATCAAGGACTGTGCCTTGAAGGTTGAGGTGGGAGGAAAGACGTTGGAGGAGGATGGTGTGATCGACTGTGTCGAACGCAGCAGACAGGTCAAGGAGGACGAGGAGGCAGAGGGAGCCCTGGTTGCAGGCGGTTAGGATGTCGTTTGTAACCTTAACCAGGGCAGTTTCAGGGCGGAAACCTGATTGGAGGGGTTCAAGGAGTGAGTGAGTTGAGAGGAAAGAACGGAGCTGGGAGGCAACCACTCTTTCAAGGACTTTAGATAAAAACGGGAGGTTGGAGATGGGTCGGTAGCTTGATGGCTGCGACGCATCACGGGAGGGTTTCTTCAGGATAGGGGTGATGGTGGCTGTTTTAAGGGAGGTAGGGACGGTGCCTGAGGAGAGGGAAAGGTTGATGGTGTCAGAAATGAGTGGGGTCAAAAGGTGGAGCTGGGTGCGGAGGAGGGGGTTGGGCATGGGGTCCAATGAACACGTGGTGGGTTTCATGGAGGTGATTATTTTTGTGACTGAAGATGGGGAGGTCTGGATGAAAGTATGAAAGGGGGGGTAGGTGGGGGTTGAAATAACGGATGGAGGGGCGGAGGTGGAGGAGAGGTGGGGGGAGGAAACCGCAGAGCTTATTCTCTCTATTCTGGACTCGAGGAAGTCCAACATCTCCTCGCAACGTTCGTTTGAGGAGAGGATCTGCGAATAAATCAAATGTGAGGATTATTAATGCTTTTAGATGCTCTGTTGTTCTGCCTTTCCAGTTATCTGATAAATATGGCTTTACAGTAGAGAAGATCGGAAAGATTTATAAGAAAAGTAAAAAAGGGTAAGTTTTATAATTTGGAATACCTTCTCTGGTAATATAGCATGTGCATAATTCTTGTACCTTTCAAGCAACATAACCTCTCAGATGTACTTAAATTTACAGATAAACTGTTTTTATGTGTAGAATGTGTACACCTGGATATCATCGGTAGTAGTCAACTGGTTTAGTCAACCAACCAAATAATTTTTTTAAATTTAATGTTTTTTGATTTATGACCATACCATAAATTTTGATATTCAGTAGCTATTGGAAACAAAATATTGATTTAACACAGTCTGACTTAGACAAATGTTCAGCTGGCCACTTTTTGACGTCTCCATGGGCTAAGAATGTCCTGCAGGCCATAGGTTGACTACCACCAGCCTAGATATTGGGTGTATTTCAAATTAAATTTTAAGAGAACATGCTCCATTCTTAAAATATACTTACCTCTTTACTTTTTAATACTAGCATTTTGGTGAATATGGATGACAACATCATCGAACACTACTCCAATGAAGACACTTTCATTCTTAATATTGAGAACACTGGCGAGAGCTTCAAAATCATGCTGACTGAAATTTAACAGGGAATAAGAATGGCTTCCAATAATAACACGTGGTTAATATCTGTCTCAAGAGTGGATGAAATCTTAAGCATTTCTCAACTGCAAACAAGATTACTGATGAACTGTTACTCCACATTGAAGAGGACAATACTTAAGAAATCAATGAAGTCAGCTGGTGTTTTCTTTTAATGTTACTTTACAATGTACAAATATTAGCTATTCTAATAGTTCTGAAATATTGTCTCAAAGAATACAGATGAAGGTGTTCTTCAACTCAAACGGCGATAGTTTTTTTAGTGTATAGTCAGTATGGATATCCACGCTGAATCTACCTGGTATAATTCTCCCATCAATATTGACCACCATTGGTATTTGATTTGTGGAAAACTCCTTGACACAATCTTGTACCATTTCTCCACACTGGATGCAGCAGGGAAGTACTGCATGAGGCAGGATTTGGACATTAATGTACACAGGTTGCTGCTCCATTTGTTCAGAGAACGATAAGTCTTGTTGCATTTTCCTGCAATAGTTAAAACTTCCAGTCATGTGATTGTACATGTTCATATTACAGAATGACCTATACCTAACACTCCAGTGAGCCATCTCAGTGCACTCTTTGCCTTAGTTCACCCGAGTAGCATTACAAGGGCCAAGTTAGATCTTTATTAGAACCTGAGAGACACTGAAATAGAAAATAGGATCATCATTGTAAAAATGTCTATAATGTGCAATATTAAATTTTACATAGTAAGGCATGTTTACTGCCGGTATGCTTTCTTTGGGTTGAGGGTTTTCATAGGCATGGCTTTTCATACATAAATATATTAAAAACAGTTTTGTTTTTGTCTATATATTCGTTTTTACTAGCACCAAGCGAATTTGCAGAATAACTGTATAAACTGTTATCCAGGGTATTTAAAGGATTTGGGAAACTTCAATGTTTTTACAAATTAAGAAAAACTGTATACAAGGGCGATATTTTTGCAAATGGGAGTCGGGATCTTTCAGACTTTAAAAAAGACAGTTGTATTTTATTTTTTGTACATGTTTTTTATTATTAAGAGCAAAATAAACTCCAGAATATGAGTGAACTCTTGCTGCCTGTTCTATCAATGAGGTTACTGTCTGAGACACAGTTGGTGTTTGTCTAGGGAGAGTGGGATTGTTACTATGGAATTTTTGCTACAGATTCCTTGCAGCTCATTATGATATCAGGTTACCTAAAGGACATGTTGGCTAAGGCACTAATTTCACCATCAGCACCATCACTGGGCTCACAATTACTACAATGACTGTAATGTTTTTCGTTCTGGCTTCCTGAAAGAACACTTCAGTTCTCCCCTTTTTCTTCTACATTTGATGTAATATTTTTCACATCAGGAGAACATAGTATTATAGGATTTACTGTAAAGTGTAGCAATTATTTTATAGGCCAATAAGCCTGTTGAGAACAAAACAAAGTTCCTTCTTCCCACTGAACTAATGGAAATATCACTGCATTGGAAGATAACCTGGCAGTATCTGTTAAACTGTCCTTGCTATTTAAGTAGCTTGTTTTCTAATGAAATCTAAATCAAACTTTTCTTTTAATGTCGCTTGTATTCACGCACAATAGAAGTATATATATATATATTGCTTTCACAAATTACCTTGTGGAAGTAAAACTTGTAGAGTTTGTAACTTTTATGACAACTATCACAATTTTATTAATCACAACAACTTGGATGTATATAGTGCCTTTCCCACATAGTAACATCTATGGTGACCTTTGGTAAAGGTGTTTTAAAGAGACAGGGTAGGACACTCAGCTGGGGGAAGGGGTAGAGGGAGGTGGTCATAGAGCATTTTAAGATGTAAGAATTTAGTTAGGACTTAGAAGAGAAGGGGGTTGGGAGGAATAATAAAGTTCCAGAGGTTAGAAATGTAGCCTCTCAAGGCCTCCAGTGCAGAGGGCAGAAAATGCACAACAAGTCTGAGCAGAGGAGTAAGGTAGGATGAAATCAGTGAGATAAGGAGATACCAGAGATCGATTGATTAGCTTGCAAGTGAGGGAGGGTGAGGACGTTATTTGCAATTATTTGGTGATTAACATTAAACAACAGCTAGGGTGCAGGAAAATTCCTCCAAACTCCAGAGAATAGTTTGGTTCACTGGCTTTTTCAGCAATATTTCACAGCCACAATTTATTTTGAAGTGAGGATTTTTTAAACTTTTAATTCAAGCCACTATGAATGTCTTTACTTCATTTGTTTTGCTGGATGATTATTTTGTAAGATAACCCTGGTGAGAAAAAGTTAAATCTGCACTCTTCTCAGCCAGAGATAATTCCTTCCCAGTTAGTGTAAAGCCCCTGAAACACTTCACGAGACTGAGATACTCAGAAAGAATAGACACTTCTTCTCGCTTAATGTTTTAATCAAACAAAACATTTGTTCTTTTACAAACATTTATTTTTTTTAAAGAGGGTCTCAGTTTCGAACACCTTTGACAACATCAAAAATAGAAACTTTAGCTGCAAATTACACAAAAAAGACAATATATTTAATTAAAAGTAAGCTTTTTTTAAACGATCAAAAATCACAGCTTAAAAGATACTCCCAACTCATGAAGTATTAAAGCCTGCTTGTACCAATTTACTAAACACATCAGGGTTTAGAATTTAGAGGATTTTGTTTTCTTTAAAAAAAGAAATCTTAGCCTTTTAGTTGCTTCCTTATAACACCTGTTCAGAGCTATATGGTGTAAGCATGCTCCATGCCACATACTATGACAGTGTCCAGTAAAGCTGTGCACTTGCCAGAGTCAATTACCAACAAACAAAATACAAAAAGACTAGAACTGTTTACACCAACATGCATGCTGATCTGAGCAAAAAGTGTATTATTTGTCCTGTAAAATTAAAATGTGAAAAATGTACATTTTTTCTTATGGCAAGCAGCTTTCTAAAAATTGAAGTAAATATCTAGAACAAATGGCTAGCAGTGTGCCCACCCGCCCATACATGGATCAGTGTCAAGAGTTTGTTACATGTGGTGACTGATGTAAGGCATTTTGTTCTACAACAAATTCTATTAAAAGCGCGTTTCATGTTAGGAGGCCATCCCAAGGTGCTGGACAGTCGAGGGTTTGCACCCGAGCTGGGTTTATGTTCAAACTGTTCGCAGGCAATGTGCACTGCTCTATAAAACCACACTGAGAAACCAGCATACAGCTGCCAATGAATAAGTCCTAGTTCTCAAAGTCAGTTGGGCCACAACAGCATTCAGCCTAAAAGCTGCATAGCTTTACAAATGGTTTGCGACACTTTTAAAATTATTTTGGCCAACAAAAAACAAGATGTTTTGGAGTTTGTTTCTGCTGGATATGAGGAAACTTGCCCATTTCAATGGTCAAACCCTACCGAACAATCAGCTAGGTCAAATATATTTGAATATCAGGTGATTTATTTATTGTGAGAAGGTTGGAGCTCATTGAATCACTGATGGCCAAAGTTTGCTGAGACGTGATGGTCACATATACAATTGAACAATTCCTCTCCCCCATTCCAACACTAGTCCAGCTGAACCCAATGTCGCTGAATCTATAAAACTCTTATCAACCATCAACTGACGCTTAACAGAGGAGTCATTCACAAAAACATGTTGCTGTTCACTGTTCAGTTTTTCTCCCTGAGTAACTAATCACTGACTAACTAATCTGTTCTACTCTTTCTGTGGAAGCCATCAAGCTCGTCAGATCAATTCTGTAACTTCCCTCAATCGGTTTGAGAATCATAGATTCATCTTAAACCACGTAGCATTTTGCTCCAATGTTGGAACAAATGTAGGCCTGCTCTTTTCACAAAAGTTTAATATACCTCAGGGTTTTCTGTGGGGGGGAGTTGGAGGGGAGGCGAGTGGTAGCGTTGCCATACAGTACAAAATTCCATTTGTATAGTGCCTTACACGTCAGGAGGTTGTCCCAAGGCACTGGACAGACAGGGAATTGGACCCGAGCTGGGGATCGGGATCAGGAAGGGTGGAGGGAAGGAAGGGTAATGATATGCCTCACTTCATCATTCCAAAAGGGACTCTATTGAAACCATGGCCATAATCATGGATTACACATGGGTCAAATAGAACCTTCGTAGCAAGTAATATCATGAGCAACATCCTGAACTAAAAACAGTTTAACTCAGAGCGTGAGGAACGCCAACATTTCCATTCAATTCCCCTCTGATTTCCTCCCCCGTCTCTTGCTAAAGTCAGTGATTCACCAAATGGTATGATTAAAGAACATTAAAAGACAGTTTTAATCCTCAACGTTAAAAAAAATCTGATTTTTTTTCAGGGGCTGTCTTTCAAATCAGTAAATGGTGAAAATTGAGACGGGAAAAATAAGTTGGTAGATTTGGTAAAAATCGTGTATTTTTTTTAAAAAAAGCACACACCAGTGATTTATATTTTCTGCCCAATTAAAAAGTAGTTGGAGACACCACCACAAAGTTTATCACACCACAACTCCAAATAGGTCTTTCACTCTCATTGTGACCAACAATTACTCACAGTGCAGTTCAGTAGTCTTCCAGGTACCACCGCAAGGTCAGAGGTCATCTATTAGCATACGATTCGCACATCAATCGACAAGACTACAATGCTGTTTCAGAGAAAACCATTTGTTTTTTTCCAATTGATTTTCCAAGTAGTTCAAATAAAAATCAGAAATACTGATTACGGATTTATTTGGTCCTATAGATTCTAGAAAATTTGATCACTTTGCATGTGTGAGCCGGGTCAGACTGTTTAGTGCTAGGGCCTATCACAGTCAAGTCTGATATTGTCTTCTCATGTGCATTTGCCAGCAGGGGTATCAGTTGGATACTAGCTGATATTCTTTCACCTGTCTCTCTCTCTCTCTCCCTATGCTGCCAGAGGATACTGGGGATAATTGTTGTGTCTTTAGAGCTCCCTCTAACTGATTAGCAAACAGAAGGAATTGAGATCCAAACTCAAGACCTACCTGGTTAATTTGGCTCATTAATACATCTTGTGATACTTTTACCAAATGCCATCAGGATAACAGGAAATGACTGCCTGACAAGTCGTGATTCTCACTATATAATCATTATGCACTAATTATTCCTGGGGTGGTTTGTGACCTTAGAGTTTGAATATCACCTGGCATGAGCCCAAAGTTTGACTTTACAACTACTGTATTCAGAGTAATTGGCTCACTGTCTGTAACAAATATCAGAACACTGTCAAAGACTGTAACATATTCCAACCAATGGTTTATGTATTAAATATAGGTAGTACAACAACAACAAAATTACATTTATAGAGTGCCTTTCACATCGGGAGTACAGACGTTTACACATGTGTAATTTCCTTGGGGGTGGGATTTAGAGAGCAATTTGGTCTCAGTCTTTAAGAACTATCCGAACACTGTCACAGACTGCCAACACATTCCAAACCAAAAATGGTTTAGGTGTTATATGCTATGCACAACTACATCTGTGCCACTTCTTGGAGTGTGGGCTTTGACTTGTTTTCGTGGACACCACCATTGTAACATCAACAGATTTTAGGTCATATGACAGAACGGAATATCTCAGCTCATAATGAAAGCATATAAGGTTTGGGAGTGGCTTCTGAACAGAACACACCAATAACGTTCTCTTTCAGATTTTGGTTGACCCGCTATCTGGTTTGATCAATTTCTGGTTTAATTTCAGATTTCCAACCTTCAAAGGTTTCTCTGTATGTTAGATGCCCTTGGCAGTGTCGCATCCCATCACAAAATAAACATTTTCTCTAATAAGCTCATGATTGTATATAATAGCACACTATTGTATTAGATGTGAATTGCATGGAATGTCTAGTGTGAGATAGCACTCATACCAGCAAAAGGGTTTGCACAAGCGTTTTTTTTAAATCTGGATCAAGGGCAAGAGATTGTGTGCCTGAAGCTATGACTAATTCACATCCACTTCTTGAAGAAATGTAGCAGTTTCGACGAACAGAATAAATAATAATAATCCTTGCATTTGATGTAGCACTTTTCTCGACTTCTAGACGTCTCAAAGCGTTTCACAGAATATACTATAAAGTGAATTTACTGTATATTTGTGGGCGAAACATGGCAGCCAATTGCACATATCAGGGTCCCACAAACAGTCATGGATTGAAATTACCAATTTTTTTTTGGAGGCATTAATATTAGCCATGGAGTAAGCAAACTGCCCAAAGTTTTGCCCTGCCTAGAATTGAACCCAGGTCTCTCTCTTGTAAGGCGACTGCTCTAACCCCTGAACTACAGGATTCCACAGGATGTTTCACAATTTGCAACCACCACAACTCTCTGCCACTTAATTATTTTACACACAATTGTTCTGCCTCCCAGAACATGCAGGTCTCCACATCACAGCCAATGAAGTATGAAGTGATACCTTTTCCAGCAGCAGAACAAGAGAGGAATCCTAATTTGACTAATCCCCATCGATTTAGTCAAAACACCTGATTTCAGAGCCCTGCTGTCAACAGTACACCAATGCCGGCTGTTAGTTTTGCATATTTAAAGAGTTAGTGGTGAGGCACCAATTATTCAATAACATGTAATAATGATCTCTTGTAATTGTTGGGAGTGTCTGATAGGGGAATATTGGGATACAGAACTGGAGTTAGTGCTTGGCCACTATGTTTATATAGAAGTTGAAAATCAAAGTAATTCAAAAACAAGTAGTGAAGATTGGGCACCAGCTGTTTTCTTGGATAATTGTCTGTCCATCCCCCCTCTCCCAGCTCGAATGCAAACCCTGGACTGCCTAGTGCCTTGGGACACCCTCCCAACTTGAAAGACAATACTGTATATTAATGTAAATTTGTTGTTAAAGTTGTAGATTTGAAAATGCAAAAGACAGGCACCTGTATGTGCCTGTCAGAATATCCCCTCACTCCACCTCTTTATCAGGCTTCATCTATACATGTTCTAGTGCTGGCAACTAGGGTCCCAAATGGTGGAGGTGAATTACCAGAAAAATAAAGTTGACGGGTGGGAGTTGAGCGCCAGATGTTCTGTACCTGGCCCCTCCAGCTTCACCATTGAGATGTTTCAGAGGTTCACCTCCAGCCCATGCTATCCATCACATAGAAAGCAAAGTGGACACCAGTGTCCATTCTGGAGAAGTCAGTCACTCACTGCAGACAGTAACATCACTACTACAGGGGCAGCAATATGCGGTGAAATTGGGAAAACATTTCCCATCTGTCAATAAATTGGCAAATGCCAAGTCACTTTTTCTTAAAAATAATCATTACAACTGAACACAGATTATCCCTAGCCATAATTGTAACGATTTAAAAAAAATATGATCCAAAGTGAGGTCAGAACCCTTATATAACAAGAGTAGATAACCTGCACAGGGTGGAGGGCAAGGAAGCAGGGAAGACAATTGTTGTGCTATACAAACAACTATAGCATTTTCAAACATAGGCTACTTCATTTTCAACTACATTACAATACTGTTGATGTGTTTTGCACTGGGAAAAATTCCCAAGCCATCCAGTCCTAGTTCGTATCATGATCGATTTAATGTAAGCATAATGTTGCTATTGTGTCAGGAATCAAGGGACAGTTTCAATGCAATCAGCCAGATAAACTTTTTTTCACATCAACACAAAGTTCTAAGTCCAATCGGACGACTGAATTGACATTATCTGATACAGACTGTAATTTCTAACAGTCGATATGTTGAAGAACATTCTCCTGGAAGTGTGATTGTTTCAAAAGTAATCACCTTCAATTTCCACCTGGTGGTTAGTGAAAACAGTGGACACAATGATGTCTCCTACTCAGAATGTAACAGGAATTAGGAGAAAATAATAATCCTTGCATTTTCTATAACACCTTTCATTAAATTGTAAATACGGAGAGACTACATTCCAATTGTTTACTGAGTCCATGTGCCCAAAACACAAATTCATAATATGCACTTAAAGAGGATTTTTCAAAATACTATGATGCTTTTGATGAAAAAGAAATACTAGTGATCATTTGCTCATCACTGCTGAGGTTGATATCTCCAGAGATTTTACTTTTCCATTCTTTTCCATAAAGCCTTCCCAGATCTGTTGCAGCATAAAGCTCTCCTTATACTAACTGGTCCATTCACTAATTTCTGAATAGCAATTCCTTCCCTCCACCACAATAGTGTAATTTTCTTCCTCCTTTGTCATCTCCCATCCTTTCCATGCTTATCCATAAACTGGGTGAGATTAGGACTGATCTAACATATTCACAAACTACATTGTGGTTACAATGTTATTTCCCACTAGTGATTTGCTCACTGGCCCTTATGTGAGATCCACGGCATTCACAGACTAGAGTTCACATGTAACACAATAAATCTGCTTGACCCTATCAGAAATCGGCTGCAGGCGGCAGTGGTACTGAGTTAGTGTATCTGTAGACTTTGGCTGTGGAATCACATCTGCTCAGATCAAGACAGGCTTTTCATCCAAATCACATTTGATTCTTATAGAGAAGAGGTCCTAATTCTTCCTGTCTGAGTTGGTCCCAGTTCAGTCTCTACTTTATTTTATAAAAATTAGCTATTTTGTGGGGTTGGACTCATTCTATAACCATTGGAGTTGTAGAATAACATCCACAATGAGTTAACCAGGATCTGTATGGCAGATATAATCAATATGGTAGCAGTGACCAACATATATATATGGCCAGTGGGCTGGAAGTGGTACAAGTAAAGGTAAGTCCATGTTCAATTGGTAGCTTGCTTTCAGTTTTTTCTTGCTTGAATATTTCTTAATTTACGGCAGAAACCAAAAAATATTCAATCGAGAAAATGTATTTTGTTAACCAACCATAAAGGTTGGCCATCACTGTAAATGGACTCGACCACCTGCTTTCTGCCTGAACAATGAGGGAAACCTTAAGCCATCAATTTTTTTTATTGAAGATTAGTTTCATCTGGCAATTTATTTTGTATTATTTTGTTTAGTGAGAAGGTGAGCCATGCTGACTTCAGGGGTCCCAGGTTCAATCACTGATTTCAGCCAGGGCAGGTCTAGATGATCTACAATTGACTTCAACAACTTAGGCAAAAGAGAGAAAGTAATCAACCAGGTCAGTTCCTGATCACCATCAGGTGAAGCTCACCCCCACTATCTTGTGCCAACTTCCTGATCACTGTCTCTTTATCATTATCCAATGCAGCTCCTCACAACACCTAGTATCCGCTGCCTGCTGGAAGAATCAGACATCAGGCTCAACTGTGAAGCACTCTTGACAAAATGGATGCACTGTCCATGTTCATAAATGGACATTTGGATGATTTACTATGCGGAGTTGAGAAAGGAGCCAAACGCCTTTAGAGGAGGAGGTGTGGAGGGAAAGGAGGAGTCGGAGGACAAAAGTTGGTGAGAGAGAAAATAAATGAGAATGAACAGTCCTACTGATTGATTTGCACTACTAATTTTTATAATCTCCTTGCCAGATTATGGCTCAAATTTACCTCATGTTTAGCAGCTCAGGCCTTCTGCACATGAGGTCTACGAGTCACAAGACGGAAATGATGTTGTGTGAATAGCCACCGCAGACACACACATTTATACTCTGTAGCTCACAATGCATTTACACAGGATCAGCACCTCTCAGTGGCTTGCTTTATATACAGAACCACTTGAATGCACAGAAAAATTGACGGGTTTGTGACGAGAGCTGCCACATAAACGTTCACCTGACCGACATTCTGACTCCATCTCCTCCAGGCAGTATTGTTGTATTGCCACGTATTGCTGCCCACACAGTGACAGTGAGGCTGAGTTGCGGTGTAGTGAGGGGCATGTCTCTCACCAGTGCAATCTCAAGCCACCAGTCTTCCTGGTCGTGCGATTCTGGGGCAAAAGATCCATAAATCCTTATCTGGAAGCTTTTTAATTAAATATACACACCAGTACTGCAAATCCTTAAAAAAAACTACTCCCCTCCTCGCTTTCTATTTGAAAAGTAACACTATTAAAAAATATTAATTACCTAGGAGATATCCGATCAAAGTAAATACAATTATAATAAAACAATAAAACTTTCACATAGCTAAAAAAAATGGTTCTGTCATAAATCCCGGTCACATTGTTTAATTAAACAGCCATTTCCAAATTCAAAATTTAAAAGCAAACAGAACTAATGGATGGTACGTATGTCCGTAACAAGGTGGCCAAGCCACCAGTCACATAATGGCAAATGAAGCAGGAACACAGTCACATTGAAATGTCACATTCTTCAGTTTGGAATTAGAATTGACCGGCTGTGCTGGGGTCACACTGAAGGAGGCGGACAATGGAAGGGTCACTTTTGGCACCTCGGATAAACTCTTCAAGAGATAGCTTACCTGCAATGCAAGAGAAGGATATTTAGGTAAAATTGTAGATCGAAGCTGTTGACCATACATGCAAAAAGTGTGAAAGAGTGGAAAGTGGAAATTAGCACATCGACAAGAAATTTGCTCTTGACCTAATAATAATAATAATGATAATCCTTATATTTGATATAGTGCCTTTCTCGTCAGAAGGTTGTCTCAAAGATTCAAAGCATATATTTTTGGCTTTTGTGCAGAAATCAAGTCAGCAAACTGCACACATGCAAAATGTTCAGCACGTTGGGACATCCTCCTGACATGAAAGGCACTATACAAACAGGATTTGTTGTTGTTGTTGTTGTTGTAAAAACATGCTATGACAATTATGGGGGTATTGTGATAACTTGTGTAAAAGTCTGCCAAAACAGTGACAGAGCTGAGAAGAAGATGTGGACTCACCATCTCGGTTAGTGTCCATTTGTCTGAAGATTTTTTCTGTCCTTTTCTCAGGTGTGGACTCGTCTTCTGGCATCTTCATCACTGAGGAAACCATCTTGTAGATTGCCTGTATAAGGTTAGAGGTATATCAGCCAATTCTTAGGTATATAAATAAATGATTTCACAATCAGTGATCAGTACATGTGTTCAGCTAGGACTGAAGTCTTCAGTCCGACAGTAAGACCTCAATTGCTTGGCTAGGGAGAGCATGGTTTTCGCTTCTCCTCGGCAGAACAACCCTGTAAAACAAATATTCAGCAAACAACATGCATTCAAGGCATCTCTAGGGTCTAGAATTTAGATAATACTCACCCAGCCTAAATACACATTGCTCAAGTTCCTCTTTCTATAACTGAAACCTGGCGTGATAATGTGCCAGTGAACCGCCTTTTCCATTGCTTTGATATCAACAACAATATTGCACCTCATGGTATATCAGGATGAGTATTATCCCCCTAACTATATACGTTAATCCAACCATGAGGACTCCAACTATAACTAAGGTCTTGTACAAATTCAACATCGCTGCCTTGCTTTTGTTTTCTCAGCCTCTGAGATATAAATCTAATGATTTAATTTGCCTTTCTTATGGTAATATCTAACCTTTAATGAGCTTTGTATGTGAACAGCAAGGTCTCTCTGTCCCTGTACTCTATTTAAAATTACAAAAGGTTGTAAGATGTATTCCTTTCCTTATTCTTACTCCTAAAATACACTATCTCACATTTTACAACATTGATCTTCACTTCAACTGCCATCTACCTGCCCACACTGCCAATCTATCTATTTCTCCTTGTGTTTTGCCACGCCCCCAAGTTGGTATCATTAGCAAAATTCAGTATCATTTCCTCAATTTCTAAGTCCAGGTCATGATTTTATATAGTAAATGAGAACAGCTCCAATACAGAATCCTGTAGAATGTCATTGCAGTTGCAGAGGAACAGCTAAACATTGCACCACGAGAATGGGGAGTTCAGGGGAAACCAGCAGCCTGTGAGTGAATAATAATTATAATAATAATCCTTGCATTTGATATAGCACTTTTCATATCTTATCGACGTCTCAAAGTGCTTCACAGAATATACTGTAAAGTGATTTGACTATATTTGTGGGCAAAATGCGGCAGCCAATTGCACACAGTAGTGTCCCATGAACAGTCGTAGATTGAAATGACTAATTTTATTATTGTGTTTTTTTTTGGACAGATTATTATTAGGCGTGTGGAGTAAGGAAAATTGCCCAAGGTTTCACCCTGATCTGCCTGGATTCAAACACAGGTCTCACACTTGTAAGGCGAGTTCTCTAACCACTGAGCTACAGGAGCTCCATAAGTGTGATCTGGAAAGGGCCCATTGGGAATAACAGGTTGAATAGAATCAATAGAATTAAAGTAATTCTATTGATTATTAATAAGTTTATAACCCCAAATGCCCCTTCTTTATAACAGTATTCTTATCAGAATACATTGAACTGAAAAGATGTAGTCAGTGCATAAATTGGGGTCTCTGTAGGCATGCCACCATAGTAACAACAACTTGCATTTATATTAGCAGCCATCACACCAGAAGGCATGTTGGAGTTCTTGACAGTAGCAGAGCCTGATGCCAAGCCAGGGAGAGGGTGGAGGAATGGTTAAAGCGTAAGGTCTTCAAGCACAACCTGAAAATGGGGAGAGGGAGGTAAGGCGAAGGGATTGAGGGAGAGAATTCCACAGATTCGGAGCATAGTGGCTGAAAGCATGGTCACCGATGGTGGAGCGGAGGATCCAGGGGACAAGGAGGAGGCTGGAGCCAGCTGGAACAGTGGGTGGTAGTGTGGGGAGAGAGCAGGTTGGAGAGATAGGAAAGTGCCAGGGCATGAAGGGATTTAAATAGAAGATTGAGAATCTTGAAATAATGGTTCCGCTCTGTGACTGGCAGCCAATGGAGCTCAACAAGGACTGGGGTAATGGAAATAGACAGTAGGTTTAGTGAGGGTGAGAATTAATATTAAATTAATCTTTGATCACTCTATTTCCTGCAGGAAAATATACAGGAATCAATATACTGAAAAAATCAGCTCACAATGTAAGAGTACAGGGAAGAGTGAGGTGTGACACAGGTTCATCACTATAAATAGAAATCTCTTCACCATGCCTTTATAATAGGATTTCTCCTTATAAAGAAAGAAATGTTATGCAACAAACTCCTGATAACTTGTCACTTCAAGGGAAAGGGGCTCAGTAATTAGTCATCCAGTGTGGCAAGTTAGGCATATCTATAAGTACATAAACAAATACATAAATAATTGCGGCCAGGATACAGCATGATGATTTAAGTTGGTGAGACAAATTTGAAGGAGCCTTCGTTTGTTTGAGACTTTAAAGCACATCCCTGTTAAGGCGGATGTTAAAGATCCCAAGATACTATTCAAAAGGAGTTTCTCCTTGTGTCCTAGCCAACAACCCTCCAGATGAAGTTAGTCATTCACTTCACGGCATTTTATGGGACATTTTGTTTTGCAAATTAGCTGCCGTGGGATATGGTTACAAATATAAAGTAATTATATGAGACTTTACAGTAACTCCTATGAAGCATTCTGAGACATCTCGGTGACATGACAAGCACTATATCAAATGCAAGGATTATATTTATTATTATTTACTCTTTTTGCATTTCAGCTTTACATTTCAGTGGCTGATGTTCTTTTTCCTATTAATCTACAATCCAGCAACTGGCAGCTGCCCCAACAACGTGATCACTCAATCCATAACTGTTTGTGGGACAGTGCTGTGTCCAATTGGCTGCCGTGTTTCATCTAAAAAATATGCGGTCAATTCACTTTACAGTAAACACTGTGAAGAACTTTGAGATGTCTCAACAAGGTGATAAGACGCTACATCAAATGCAAGGATCATTTTTATTATTATTGGTTAAAACAGTGGGCACAAAATAGAATAAAATGAAAAATTCTAAATTGAACAAAAATCAAAACAAGCTACTGCCAAATAGGTCATTCGTAATAGCTTTACTGCGGATCCCAAATCTAAAGTACGGTTTCAGATCAGTATTTAACATGGGAGATTAAAGCAAACATCTGTTTAAAAGAAGCCACAGTCCTCTTGCTTTCGATTGTATGGTTTGGTACAATATTGGTTTGGCAAACAAACAATCTTTATCCCCAGTGCCAAGTTAAATTATATCATCTAATCTGTCCATCTACGGAAACTCTCTCCTCGTCGGCCTCCCCAGTTCCTCCAACAACAACAACAACAACAATTTACATTTATATAGCGCCTTTCACGTCGGGAGGACGTCCCAAGGCGCTAAACAAGAGGCGTGTCACCCGAGCTGGGAGGGGAGTGTTTGGGAAGGGGTGAAACACGAAGGGGAGGTAAAAGAGTTTGGGGTGGAACAAAAGGCACGATCGAAGAGGAAAGTCTTCAAATCGGCCTTGCCATTCACAGGCTGCAGGTCATCCAAAACTCTGCAGCCCGTGTACTATCCCGCACCCGCCTCCGCGACCACATAACCCCCACCCTCACCCGTCTCCACTGGCTCCCCATCCTCCAGAGGATCGAGTTCAAGATCCTCGTCCTCACCTACAAGGCGTTACACGACCTTGCCCCGCCCTATTTAACCGATTTACTTTCCCCCTACAAGCCCACCCGGACCCTCCGTTCAACAGGACTTGGCCTGCTCCAAGCCCCCCGCCCGAACCGCCCCACCATCGGAGGCCGGGCCTTCAGTTTCTCCGCTCCCACCCTATGGAATGCCATCCCTCAATCCCTCCGTCTCGTTTCTTCCCTTTCCTCTTTCAAGGTCGGTTTGAAGACTTTCCTCTTCGATCGTGCCTTTTGTTCCACCCCGAATTTTTCTACCTCCCCTTCGTGTTTTACCCCTTCCCAAACACTCCCCTCTCAGCTCGGGTCACACGCCTCCTGTGCAGCGCCTTGGGACGTCCTCCCGACGTGAAAGGCGCTCTATAAATGTAATTTGTTGTTGTTGTTGTTAATAGCCTTCTCCAGCTAGTGTCAGTGTCTTTAAATGAAATAAGCTTTGGTTCAAACAATGTTTACTAAACTTTCTTGGCACTGCCCTCCACAAACCTTGTAAGGTCATCAAGATCTGTTGACTCAAACTTCCTCCTAGAGTAAAACCAAATGCAAGCGTTATTATTATAACCTCTTTATAGTTTTATCTGTGGCTAAATTACAGTCAGTGGACCATTCATAACATAAATAGGTCAAGCCCTGGACACATAGTAGAATAATAATCCTTGAATTTGAGATAGCATCCATAAACAATTCGATACCTCAAGCACTTTAAAATTAATACTGTTAATTGCTCATTTTTACATTGAATACTGTATAGTTATTATGGTACATTGCATGAAGGGCACTAATATAAATGTTGTTCAGAAGTGTAATGACTGTGTATTGATAGACAAACTGAGCAGCAACACAACAATGTACCATAAACAGTCAGCAGGTGAATGTTCAATTTACAATATCTGGGAGATTATTCGACAGGACACCAGTACAACTCTTTTCAGCTATTGCTATGGAGTCTTTAACATCCACCAAAAGAAGCTGGTGGGATTTTCTTCTTCTTGTTATGATTATTATATATTTGATTGTTTGTTAGTTGAGGACAAATGTTGGAGATGCCATCTCCAACATTGTTGGAGATGGCATCTCCAACAATGCACTGCAACCCTCCAAATCAGAAGGCTATCAAGTGAGCCAGGTTCATATGACATGTTGGCAAACGACCCAACCAGCTCATCAGTCATGCATTTTGTGTGTGCCTGGCGTACTTGGGAGGAGGGAGGAAGAGAAAGATAATGAAACAAAATGGAAACATCGTCATCAAGACATTCAGATTCCAGTAACAGTGTGAAAGAGTACCTGAACAATCTCAAGCATCTCGGATTTACTGATGTATCCATTTCCATCGAGATCGTACATACTGAATGCCCATTTCAGCTTCTGCTCCAGTTTGCCCCTCGACGTGACACTCAGTGCAATGATAAACTCCCGGAAGTCTATGGTCCCATCTCCATTGGCATCAAATGTGCGAAAAACGTGCTCTGCAAATTTTGAAGCATCCCCATAGGGAAAAAAGTTCCCATAAATTTTCTTGAATTCTTCCATTGATAAATTACCGCTGGGGCAATCCCTGAGGAAACCTTTGTACCACTCCTGGATCTCATGCTCTGTGAAGTCTGTGCTGTCCAGCAAATCCTGCATCATCTCAGGCCGTAGCTTGCTATTTTGTTTCCCCATCTTGATGGTAAAGGTCTTCAGCTGCAGAAGAAGTCATAAAAAGTACATGGTATTCAGTGTCAGATTTTATTGAAGCTAAATTAGAATCAATGCTTTAAGTTTCCAAAAGGGCTTGACAAGGTAAATCGAGAACATTGATTTCTTTAACCCGGGGAATCGATGACAAATAGCACAGAATTTGTATTATTAGCAGATAAATTAAGCTGAGAGACTAGAGGGAATTTCTTCGCTCATGGTCACTGGGGTTTGGAATTCATTATCACAATCGGCGATTGACCTGGATCAATAGAATCATTAACAATAACAACTTGCATTGATATAGCCTCCCTCACACAGGGTTCCCTCCCTCACACAGGATACCCTCCCTCACACAGTGTACCCTCCCTCATGCAGTGTACCCTCCCTCACACAGGGTATCCTCCCTCATACAGGATAGAGTCCCTCCAGCAGGGTAGTATCCCTGAGCACTTGGGAATACAATGGGAGCAATAAAATCTTAAAGGATATGGGGAAAGTGTTGAAAAATTAGATTAATATTAATAAAAGGTGAAAATACAGAGTGGTAGTGGCACAGAGACAACAGGCTGAAAGCCTCATTCGGGATAACACTATACAGTACCTGTATTTATTGGTGTAGAGCTATATAAGCTATATAAATTGAAGTTGTTGTCTCCAAACTGTGAGGCACGCCTCCTGGTGGGGCACGGAGCATTAGAGTCTCGAGCCCTCGAGTGCGTGTGGAGCCGAGGCAGAGCCGAGGATTCAAGTGTGCGGAGCGAGTGTGAAGGAGGGGCACACAACGAAAAAGTTGCAAAGTTAGGGGGGTGCGCCGCTATTCAAAGTTTGGAAGCAATTGGTGTCGTGACATAAAGTAATACTTAAGTAAATCAGCAGATGGCACCTTCCCACAAGGAAGGTGTTTATTCTTAAATAAGTCCAAGCACTATCTTTTTTGACTAAGGGGCAAATGATAGTCAAGTCTTTTTTGTAAGTCTTTTTCTCTATATCCGAGTATTTTGAGTTACCCAGTATTGATCTGATTAGGATGACATTAGATCCAAAAATGACCTTTTAACAATCGGCACAGGGGCCAATTTGTAACACAGCAAATATGAATATTAATTCTTGCATTTGATTTCATGTTTTATCTTATTATTAAAACATCTCAAAGCATTGTAACGGGATTACTATAAAGTGTAATGATCTCTGTATTTTCTAAGCAAACATGGCAGTGAATTTGTTCACAGGAATGACCTAAAACAGCCATGAAGTGAATGAGCAATTTTATTCAGGAATCTACTTACCAGGGAGAAACTTTCTTCTCCTTTTGACATCCATTTGAACATCTACCGCAGATGCAACTTCGGTTTAATTTCTTATCAGAAAGATGGCACCTCAGCCAACACAACACAATGCTCTCCCCGCACTGGACTGGTGTTCAGCCTAGATTGTAAATTCAAAACCCGGACATGGGCTTGAAATCGCAATTTTGTGACTCAGAGGTGAGACTACTACTGACTGAGCCAAGCTGAACACCTTGGACGAACATGAAGAGGTTAAGAATAAGACTGTCTGTTTTGCCAAGACTCAACATTGACTCACAATCTCTAATATGCATTCTGCACTCTTCACAGCAAAGGCAATGGTGTTTTCTGACTTTTCTGAGCTGCATCAACAATTAAACAACAATTACATTCTTAATCTTAAACTCTTGCAGCATCAAGTCTCTCCCACTGGTCCTTCCATTCCCATCTTAAAGATGCATTCAGTATAAATGCATCTTAACTGAAGGATTTTAGGCAGCAAAAATGGGGATATTCAAACCACAATCTTTAATCAAATTACAACTATCTTAACTTAAACCCACAGTTGTTTCCCTCATCCTCTTCTATCTAAGCCTTGTATGTTGTGGAGAAAATCAGCATCCTCAAAACATTGCCACATGTAGCCTCAGTAGACATGTGTCATGTAATACTCTATGCTTGGCCAAGCATCAAAACTAACTGTTAATCCACCTTCTAAGACAGTAAAGAGAAATGCAGAAGCAATTTTACCACTATGGGTTTCTTCCATAGCTTTTCCATAGCAGTTAGGAGCAGGAACGGTTCAGAGAAGATATTCATTTTCATTTGTCTTGAATATTGCATTTGTCAATAATGTGATTAGATTTATATATTCCATAATGCTTTTCATGAGATACTGCATTCAGATTGAACATATTTATGAAAATGCTGCAAATTTAGAGTCATTCCTAATCCTCCCCTCCCTTTGTGTAGTCCTGTAGCTCATTGGTTAGAGCACTCGCCTTCCAAGTGAGAGACCTGGGTTCAATTCCAGGCAGGGTGAAACCTCGGACAAGTTTCCTTACTCCACATGCCTAATAATAATCCTTCAAAAAAAAATAATACATTGATCATTTCAATCCACGACTGTTTGTGAGACACTGCTGTGCATAATTGGCTGCCACGTTTCATCCACATATTTACAGTCATTTCACTTTACAGTATATTCTGTGAAGCTCTTTGAGATTCTAAAAGACATGAAAAGCGCTATATCAAATGC
The DNA here is from genome assembly GCA_035084275.1 of Hydrolagus colliei. NCBI lineage: Eukaryota > Metazoa > Chordata > Chondrichthyes > Chimaeriformes > Chimaeridae > Hydrolagus > Hydrolagus colliei. The sequence goes on along the minus strand of CM068743.1, from coordinate 95,992,353 downwards.
AAGGATTATTAGTATTATTCCAAGCAATAATTCTAACATAAGATCAGAAGATTGGTTTGGATGAAGAAGACCCTTTCGCCCATCTGATCTGATTCTTCCATCACAAAACCCTCCCATCCTCCCTTCACAACATCAAGCTATTTTTAAAATGAGTGCACTGGACTTCTTTTTTACATTGGATCTAAGTTTCTTTTAGTGGTTCTTTTGTGTAGACCCCGCTTACCGAACGCCCGGTTACCGAACTTCACTATAATGAACGTTTCTATATGTACCGCTTCTCGCTTAACAAAGGCTGCTTTCGCTATACGGGCTTCTCGTACGCAGCTTTTCATGCGCAGCTTCTCTCTGGTTGCCGCAGCAACGCACACTCAGTCTATAGCATGCCTCAGTTAAGCAGTGCAGCCCCTCCCATATGGGAGGAACTTAAGCAGCAGGATGCTTCGTGGCTTCAATAATAGTAAGTCGAGATGGGGGGGTGAGGGAATAGAGAGATAGAGAGGAGGCGGATAGAGAGGGAGGGGAGGAAGGGGATAGAGGGGGAGGTGAGATAGAGAGGAGGGGGGTGTTAGAGAGATAGAGAGGAGGAGGGATAGAGAGGGAGGGGAGGGGGAATAGAGAGGAAGGGGGGGATAGAGAGATAGAGAGGAGGGGGGATAGGGAGGGAGGGGAGGGGGGATAGAGAGCAGGGGGGAATAGAGAGATAGTGAGAAAGGGGGGATAGAGAGATAGAGAGGAGGGGGAGTAGAGAGATAGGAGGGGGAGGAAGAAAGAAGCGCGTCACGTGTCCTGAAATACTTGGGTCCAGGTTGGGATATTTCAGTGCCTGGAGCAGGTAGGATTGGCGTTTTTATTCCGGCAATTTTTGTCACATTCCGGATTCCAGAACTCCGAATTTTGGCCGCTCAACCTGTACACCGAAACCGTTAGCGCTAGGAACTGCTAGGAACTAAACTGATGTTAGAGGGGAGGCTCGGGTCGGGGCGGCATTTTGGCTGCGGCCAAATACAGTAATAGTTAAACTCTCGCTTAACAAAATTTTCGCTTAACAAAGGGTTTTAAAGTCTCTAACCCTACCTGTATTTGTGTCTACCTGTATTTGAATACTGCTTCATAGGATACTGACCTAAAATAACTATTGCTTGCAATCAAATGCTAATCTTCTTGCTCGGGGCAGTTTTAGGCACAGAGAAATCCTCACACCCTATCATGGGTCCCTGAAGTTCTCAGAACTCACGACCGTGGGGAATAGCAGATTTCATCAACTATGAATATAATAACATCTTATATCAGCTGAAATTCTGTAAAAGCAGATCCAGATGCTGCCACTATATTGACCAAAAATATATATTTCTTCAGCTGATTAATCTAAGGATGGCAGCCTTATAAATCGCTCCAGGAGAGCATTCAGGAAAGCAAATCAGAAAATAGAGGGGCTTTCATGCCCAATGTCTATCAACTGATCACTAGGAACACTGTTCCAAAGCAAACTAGGAGCAGAGTTTGCGCAGGTCAACGTGACAGTTCCCTGCAAGTGATGGGCTTTCCACAGGAGCCTTGCTGTTTGTGGGGCACTGCTGTGTGTGCTCATTCGTTGCCACATTCACCTGCATTTACATAATCACTCCATTTTACATAAAATTCTGTGAAGTACTTTGAGCAGTCCTCCTAACATAAAAGAGGCTACATCAAATGCAAGGATAATTATTATGATTATTACAATAATTATTATGATTATTACAATGTGCTTTAACCATTATTTGCATAATTTATGCTGATTTCACCTAAACAGTTTTTTTGAGTGTCAATGCCTTCAGTACGTGTTGAGCAACCAATTCATAATCAAGAAAAGTGTTCACGTGATATAGATACAAAGCCAACATGGATTCATGAAATCGATGGAAGTAAATCAACAACAACAAAATTACTACACTTGTATAGCGCCTTTCACGTCAGGAGGACGTCCCAAGGCACTGAAATCACAAGGAAATTCAAATACAATCATATTGTAACATCAGATGTCAATACAATAAGCTGGGTTTCTTATGAAATATATCCATGGCTGAAAAGGGAATGAGAGCTCAGTTGACAAGCGGTACGGTATTTAACACCATGCAGTCATCAGGACAGCTAGCTATAACAGGAGGTGCGAGGCCCACTGATCTTGAATGAGTTATTCAATGTTGGCAAAGCCATGATGCAGGGAGAAATGTGATATGGAGAAGCAATAATTCTTGCATTTGATATATCGCCTTATGACATTGTCCAAATGTCTCAAAACACTTCACATGATTTTACTGTGCAGCACCTCTCTTCTAGACAGACAGTTTGCTCAGTATAGTAACCTTTGCTATTAAGGGCCTTGTGGGACCGGATCCAGGATTGCAACTGACACAGTACTGTGAGTGACTAGCACATGCACTAACATTTCCAGAGTAAGATTAGGGACACTGTAACATCATTGGAAATGTTAGCGGTGATCACACAATGCTTGAATGAGATGATGAAGCCAAAGTTCAAGGAACATCTCAGTTGTTCCAGTAGAACGTGGACAGAGTCCACTTCAACTAACAAGCACTCACCACAGGACATGTTCGCAAACGTCTCCAAATTGCCTTTTCAGAAGCTGCAGTGATGGAGAGATTACAAAGCACCAATAAAGCCTACAGAAATGTGGATTTCAAATGATAGAAATTATGATCAGTAATGTATAATCCATCAAGAATGATGAAGTTGCTGTAATGTTTTAAAACCATAACAAAGCACAAGATGTCTTGAAGGATGGTCAAATAGGTATCATTTAGCAATTCAAGGTACAATTTTCAAAACAATAAAAGAATCATTGTGGATACATATGTTAAAGTCAAAGGCAATAACATGCAAGGACAGCGAAGGTTGTCAAGTAAGAGCTCCTTCCTATTGCCTGCTTTGGGACAAACTCATGTTGATATCAAGGTTATCAATACTTGTTTGTTGACCTTTCTCTAACTCCCTTTAATGTCTCTTTCTTTCTCGGCCTTCCAGAGTAAAGAGGGAAGCATAGACTAGAGGAGCACCCACCACACTGTACAGTACCGTCGAGCTCCTGTGGCTCAGTGGTTAGAGCACTCGCCATACAAGCATGAGCCCTGTGTTCGAATCCAGGTAGATCAGGGCGAAACCTTGAGCAAGTTTCCTTACTCCACACACCTAATACTAATCCATCCAAAAAAACTCACAATAATAAAAATTAGTCATTTCATTTCAACCCATGACTGTTTGTGGGAAACTGCTGTGCGCAATTAGCTGCCACGTTTCGCCCACAAATTCACTTTACAGTATATTCTGTGAAGCACTTTGAGATGTAAAGATGTGTCAATAAGATGTGAAAAGCGCTATATCAAATGCAAGGATTATTATTATTATTGCCATGGGTATGGGTAGGTTTGTGCAACTTTCTTGTCTCTTTCTAGCACCCTAACATTCCATAGTTGTTTGATGTAAATGATGAATGATGTTTCCCAATTCTACATAGCATAAATCCTCACAAATCTCCCAAGAAATTAATGGAGAGGTAATTCTAAAGATCTAGTTTAAGGTGTAATGCTTATTCCATTTGATCAAAGGAATTTAGAGGAAAGCTCCTGAGATTTGCCGATAAGGTGGCCATTTATCAGTTAGCTGGCGGATAGATAATAACAAAGATATATATTCCAAAACCCATCCAGCAATACTTGGCTTGGTGATGGCGTTTTGAAAAGTTTTGTTTCCAAATAAAGTGAAATACTGTCTAGATTTATGCAAATATTTAGTTCTCCCGCTATAGGGTATGCCAGAGCTCTCATATGTCTACACAGTGACATTTGTGTTTGATACCTGGGGAATGTGGTGATGGAAAGAATTTTGGAACTGTCACTTCTTGAGAAATATGGAGTTCTGCGACAACTCGAGATAAAAGCTTCAGATGAAGTCTAACATTAGCCAGATTGAGTGCTAACTAAAGTCCAGTGGATACTGCATATTATAACAGCCTCGAGTTTACTGACTCAACATATAGTAATAATAATCCTTGCATTTGATATAGCGTCTTATCATGGCCTTGAGATGTTTCCAGGCACTTCACAGAATATATTGTAAAGTGGATTGACTGATTTGTGGCAGCCAATTGCACACTGCAGTGTCCCACAAACAGTCATGGAGGTTTTAACCCCAGGAAAGTGATCCGTCAATCGACTTAACAGCTGGGTTCCTACATACTGCTAGGTGAACAGAGGCATGTGGAGTAAGGAAATTTGCCAAAGTTTTCGACCCGAGAATTGAACCCGGGCCCCCTCACTTGTGAAGCGAGCACGCTAACCATTACTCTACAGGGCTCACAACATCAGAAATAAGGACAGAATGATAACTGTAGTGCATGGGAATTTAAGACCAAAAGGTAACTCAAAAGGATCTTATTAAAAGTGTGTTTATGAAGAATAAAACTAAGATCCCAGGTTTATAAAAGTTCTGATCTTCCAAGCTGCTAATATAAACACGGAAGGATTATGTCATAGATTTTTCCATCAACAAGGAAATGGATAGAAACAAGCAAAGGTGGTTCCTGTATTTGTGGCCATTTCCCGCCAACCTCCCCCCGCCACCCCAGCTCAGAGTCATGCTCCGCCACTGTTGAGCACTCTGCACTACCTGACACGGAGGGTGCAATATACATAAGAGTTGTTGTGTTGTTGTTGTAAATTGTGAAAGAATTGTGGGATTCAGTGACCTAGTAATAATAATAATCCTTGTATTTCATATCGCACTTTTCACATATTTTAGACGTCTCAAAGTGCTTCACAGAATACAATGTAAAATGAATTGACTGTATATCTGTGGGCTAAACACGGCAGCAAATTGTGCATATCAGTGTCCCACAAACAGTCGTGAATTGCAATGACCAATTTATTATTGTGTTTTTTTTGAGGGATTATTATTAGGCATGTGGAGTAAGGAAACTTGCCCAAGGTTTTGCCCTACCAGGATTCAAACACAGGTCTCATGCTTGTAAGGCAAGTGCTCTAACCACTGAGCTACAGGACTCCACTTAGTTATTAGTTATTAATTTATTAGTTTGATCACAATAATTGGAAAATTATTGGAACCAAGGCCAGATGTGATTAAGGTGGGAATGATGCAGTCCTACAAAGAGGTAGTGGCATAGGTGGTCAATGTTTTGTGGCTGAGGGAACTCTGATTGGGTGAGATCACTGATTTGAAGGCTTGAAAGACAATCAAACAAGACACTGAGTTTTTGCAGCAGCTCTGCATCGGTGCAAATTGATGATTTCTGGGTGAGTGAGATGGCACTGATGGAAGTCAAGCAAGCTAGTGGTTTATTGACCTTCAACTGAACAAAGATACAGCTGATTCAGCACTTGACAACTGTAAGGAGATACAGGACATCCTTAAAATCCAAGTCATGGGAACCTGATCAGCTTCCTCTGCCATTCTAATCACTACCCCGTCCCCATCTACCTACAGATGTCAGACAGCCATCATCAATTATATGCTTAAAATACCCTCCCTGGACCCTACTCTGAAACTTCCTCCCCATCTCCAACGTCCCTTTCCTTTTCAAGGTCCGGGAACGAGTCATTGCTTCCCAGCATCCTGGATTAGTTGGGTGCCATCAGCCTACACTTGGAAGCAAATCCTATGCCCATAGATAATATAACAAAGTGGGATCATTTTGATGGTGTAATGGAAAGAACTCAAGATGGGGGAATACGATACCAGTAATCTTTCACAAAATTTCACAATCATCCAATTTTGTATGTCCAAGTCATTGATATTTATTGTAAAATGCATGTATTTTGTAAAGACTCCTGGAGACGTCACAAATTACATTCCACCAATCTGAGAAACACCTATTGATTCCCATTATCTCCCCCTCTGCCATCTTTCTATCCACTCTTACACTTTACCTTTAGTAGCATAACCATTACTGTTTGATGCTAATCTCTTATCAAAAGATTCTGAAAGCCAACATTTCTCACTGCCCTCAGTTATTTCCTCAACGAAAAAAATTAAACATAATTTGCCTCCCATGAATTTGTGCTGACTGCTCCTGATCTCCTGCTCCTTTTTTCACTACTGTTATCAAACTAACTAGCTGGAAAACAGTTTCTAGAGTTATCTAGTTCCCCTTTTTTGTTAGCTTTGCATTCGCCATCCTTCAATCCGTTCAATCGCTTGCTGCTTCAAGGACTTCAGCAACATTCAGTCAGTGCTCCCACCAATTGGTCTCAACATTTTGTGACTAAGGAAAAAATAGTACATCTTTACAAAATGTTGTATTTTTCCACAGGCTTTACTGAATTCGAAGCAGCAAAATTACTGTAACATTGGAAAACAAAGCAAGTTTGTGTCCCCCTGAAAACTTCAGAGAATGCAGTAATATGAAATTACAGCAATCAACAAGTTCAATGGCCATTGGAGCTTTGCAGTGTAGCCTGTTGTAATCATACTGTGATAGTGATCAGATCTGCTCCAGTTATACAGTCTTTGCAAAATATTTGGTAAAAGTGAATGTTACTGTCATTATACTCATTACAGTTAATGTTACCCATTAACATCTGCTCAATAATACGCATTGGTAAAAACATAATGGAATTCTACACGCATTGGTACTAAGAAGTAATCATTACGCTGGTTAGTCAGATGCTATTTGAGAGATCAGATTGGAAAACCTGCCTAGCTTTTCAATGCAAACTGCTTCCAAATTTGAAATTCTCCCACAGTTGTTTTTATCCTTCAATTTTCTGCCCTCCTCCCACTTTGAACATGTTTTTCATTCTTTTTGCCTTCTCCAGTGTTCATTGTTACAAATGAGTGGCCTACTACTGGGTGCCCACTAGTACCAGGCCCACCTGGTCATTGTTCATGTTGTGGGCATCTCGGCATAGCCAATTCTGACCTCACAAATTGTTTGTCCCATGCATTTTCCAATAAGAGCCCCTTCATGGTGATAAGGAACTGGCTGATTTTCTTTTCCCTAACATAGGGTTACTGAGGTCAATTAGAAAGCCCTAACTGCTGATATCAGCTACCTCAGCAGAATTTGAACTTGCTATCTTCCAGCCTTTTATCTTTATCCATTAGTCCAATGCAGGAACCAAAGTACAGTATAAAACAATTTTACTGTGCGTTAGACCCACAGTGACCCAACATTGTGGAAGCCACAAATCATGCTCAGCTGACTTCATATCTGTGAGCATCTGAAATGATGCAAGATTGTGGCTGTACCGTTTATTTCCTGCGATGCCAGTTGTTTGGTGACATTCCTTCCCTAAAGTACTCCCAATTTAACACATACCATGGATCAATTGAAGTTCACAGAATATGGGCATTTGGCCCACTGTGCTTGTATTCTTTGAAACAGCAATTCATTCACTCCCCATTACCTGATTTTTCCCAATAAAAATTCCTTTAGATATCTATTGAGTTCTATTTGAAATTTAACATGGATTCTGCCGCCTTGATCACTATTCCCAGATGGACATTCCACATACTAACAACTCTCTGTATAAAAAAAATTCCTAAAATTCCTTTCAATTTGCCACTTTAGTAATTATCTTAAATTAATGCTCTTGAGTCACTGACTCGGTGACTAGAGGAAATAAGTTCTCCCTTTCAAATGATCAAAGCCCTTATAGTTTTAAAGACTTCTATCAGATCTCCCCTCAATCTTTACTGTTCCAATGAATATAGGTTCAGTTCCTCCAGTCACTGGTCATACGTCAAACTACTCATCCTAGCAAATCTTCTCAACACCATATCTATAGCTCTGACAACCTTCCTAAAGTGCGACTGGACACAATACTCAAATTAAACTATTGTACATATGAAGCATTAACTCTTTGGGTTTATATTTAATGCCCCCTATGACCATGACTTCCTACATACAGCAGTTTTGTCCACATACCTTTCTACCATTGATATCGTTGCTCTCCACATTCCTGCTACCTTATTCCAAAATCTAGATCATTTATATAAATGGAGGAAAGCAGTGATCTGAACGCATTTATTCAAGGGAGCTGTAACTGGCACCCAATTGGCCAGTTGCCCCCGTATTTTCTTGGAAGAGATTTTAAATACATCTCTTTTTTGCAGGAGGAGTCATGATCCAGAAAGAATGTAAAATGAAATACAGTATTTTAGTGTCTTGGGAAGGAGATACTGTCATATCAAAGGGATATTGCATTCCCTTTGTCTCCAGTTTAAAAGCAGCATTATCAAGAGCTGTCCTATTAAGTCTCCCTGATGGAAGAGAATCACTGGCACTTCCACCAGTTCTATCTCTATTCCACAACTGGTGCGATCGGTTGGTATTCTCAATCTTCCTGGTCTTGGCTGCTGATCCTCGTAGAACAGGGCTGTGAATTTTACAATTAACTTTACAAATTCACCAGGCATGGACATCAAGGGTGCAAAGCTCTGCTCAACTTAACGACAATGATAATGGCTTTGATAAGGATGGGGTAAATATAGGGAGACGAGCTCCCCTGATCAACAATCCAATAAATAAATGGCATGGGGTATGAATTGAGGATTAACACCAGAAGAAAAATGTGAGGCTAAATAAATTTGCTTATACAGAGGGTAGTTAGACTACTGAATGCCTTACCACTAACATTTGCTGAAGCTGAGATAAATTTAGCATGTACAACATCCTGCATTTATATAGTGCCCTTCACGCAGGATACCATCTTGAAATTGAATAACTGCTTGATGAAAAATAAAGTTAAAGGCTGTAGAGAAAGATTAGCAGAAAAGGATTAGAGTAGATTGTTCCAGTGGAGTCCTGTAGTGTAGAGGTTAGAGCACTCGTCTAACAAGCGAAAATACCTGAATTTGATTCCCGGACAGGAGTAAACCTTAGGCAAGTTTCCTTACTCCACATACCTCTGTTTTCCTGGCAGAAAGTAGGAACCCGGTTGTTATTCGATTGGCAGATCACTTTTCCGGTGGTAATAATCCCTTCAAAAATAGATAAATTGATCGCTCAATCCATGGTTGTTCGTGGGACATTGCCACAATCAATTGTTTGCCATGTTTTGGCCCACATAATACAGTTACAGTACAGTTCATTTTACATGTATATTCTGTGAAGCACTTTGAGATATCTCGATAGTGTGATAAAGCGCAGCATGAAATGCAAGGATTATTATATTAGTATTATAGTGGGAGTTAACATGATTACAGTCAGAATGGATCAAATGGCTGTTTCTGATGGGGGCATAATTGCAGTATTTCTAAACATATCCCTTATTTACAGAATGTCCTTAGAATACATTTTGTAATATCCCCCTCTGAATAAAGATGCATGAATAAAGCTATCGAGAATATGTTGGAATTAGAACCACTATTTTGGATTGCTTCTGAGCTTGGCTAGGCTGGTCTAGGACACTCCAGAAAGCAAAATATACCTTAGACTTTTGATCTAAACAAGCTGATCACACATGTATGTGGGAATCAGGCAGTTTTGCTTAAGATGTATACATGGTCTTTATGGCATGTTAAATGTTTGTGAGTGATATCACTGAAATCTGCATTCCATATTTGAACCTTTGGTTGCAAGCAGAGTTACAATGGGTACAGATAGTCAATAACATTGGTATTTGGCACCGAGTGCTCAGTGGTTAGCTTGGTCAAGTTTCCTTACTCCACACGCCTGATATTAATCCTCCAAGAAAAAACCCAATAATAAATTGGTCAATTACAATTACTGCTTGTGGGACATCGCTGTGCGCCATTGGCTGCCGCATTTCACCCACAAATATACAGTCAATTCACTTTACAGTATAGTCTATGAAGAGCTTTGAGACATCTAGAAGACGTGAAAAGCGCTATATCAAATGCAAGGATTATTATTATTATTATTAAATCCAGCAAGCATTACCAGTGTGTCTGCCAGAAATCAAGATGTAAATCTCAGTTTGTGGCCACTCAAGAAATTTGTGGAGTCCCATAGTGTAGTGGTTAGAGCGTTCGCCTCGCAAGCTAGAGGACACAGGTTTGATTCCCGGGCAGGTTTTCTTACTCTACGTGGTAGTTTACCTAGCATTAAGTAAGAACCAGGTTGTTAGGCGAATCACTTCCCAGAGGTAATAATTCCTCAAAACAAATGTGGGCACTCAATCCACGACTGTCTGTGAATCATTGCTGTGCGCAATTCGATGCTGCATTTTGCCCACAAAATATACAGTCACTCCATTTCACAATATATTCTGTGAAGTGCTTTGAGAAATTTCAACGACGTGATAAGCCTAGTGGCTTATCAAATGCAAGGATTATTATTATTATTAATCAATAGTTGTTTGAAGCAGCAATTGAGGTCCGTTCACAATGTCAAAAACAGGAACTCCAATCCAATCTTCCTATATTTATTTATCTACGCTATATTCAGAAATGGGCCAACTAATTCAAAATGTTCTAACAATAATAATAATAATCCTTGCATTTGATATAGCACTTTTCACGTCTTCTAAACATCTCAAAGTGCTTCACAGCATAAACTGTGAAGTGATATTCTTTAAATAAGAATGTGATTTACAAATATCATCATTTGGATCCTGATGATCCTTCAATTCTATCACAGTCATCAACATTCCCCCACAAAACGCATTTTATAATGAATCCTGTGAAGCGCTTTGCAACATCCTCCAATGAAATATATTAGGTGCTTTATTTTCACATCGTCTTTCTGGGGAGATCACTTTATTCTTTATTCATACTTCTTCATTGATAAAGGAATCTTTACCTTTAAATAAGAACTAAAGTCAGACGCATATATTTTAAATGAATGTATTGCCCACTAAAGTTTTCCACCACTAGTTGTACAAGATTCATGTGCCATTACATTAGAATCTTGTTTCATCAGAAGGGATCTTCATTTGCCTGACTGGATGCTTTAAATCTTTGATGACTGCCAGTTCATTGCTCTTTCAAAGCAACCATGTCCTGTGTTTTCTACAATCCAACCAACTGCTTGAGGGGGGGAAGGACTTTTTAAGCGACATTAAGTTAAAAATGTATAATAATGTATAATATAAATCATTAAGTTAGTTGGTTCCTAAAAAAAATCTCCTCTTCCTTGTACATTAACAAGTTGCAGAGTTTGTAAAACATGTCTTATTTTAATGGTTGCTCTAAGCACTGAGTGGAGCTGTTGTTATTATGCAATAGGTTGCATTATACACGCATGAGGCTTAATGGAAGCAGATATCTACACAACAAGGCTGAGTGTGTATCAAGCTAAAGTAAAGGAATCAGGGTGTGACAATAAATTGCAGGCAGCAAGAATGAGAGGAAAGTGGGCCTCAGTGCACATCAGCATCTATTCCCTCAGCTCATTTCTGCACATTAGGCCCTGAAGGTGATGGGCCACGAACGCTCAGTCTGAGAGAGTTCTTGAAAAATTCCTCGTTGCTAACTGCCCTCAAAATGTTACACTCAAATCACAAAGACATTCAGTGCTCAGCGGATTAAGTCAGATCAGGTCCTGGAAAATGTGGTCCTGGTCAAGTAAAAACAGGCATCAGGCAAGTTCAAGTGGGGCTTAGTGATTGCCTCAAATGTTTTTTTAGCCGCTAAAGCTGTTCAGCATTTGAAGCTTTGCGACAGCATTTCAAACCTTGCATGTCCCATGGAAACTAAATGCTGTTTAAATGCTCTTTAACATAGCAATGACCGGGCATCTTAAAGGGAAAGTGCATTCTACAAAACTGCTTTCGCAAATCTTAAATGTTATAAAAGAGCGAGACTCATATGAATACTGGGTTTCCGATTGCATTTCAATAGCACAGTGAGCAGTATTCCCCATTCTTGACATTACCAGAGAAGAAATTGCATGAAGAATGTCTGCCGCTGGGCTCCTTCTAACGAGTGGCTCTAATCCACAAAGCATGTTATCTAGGGGTAGCTGGAAAACACCAGGAAGTGTTACTTGTCACTCTTTTTGGCGCCTTGAGAATAATAAGACAGTTAACTCGTCTTCTTTAAGGAAACAGGAGCTTTTGTTGAAAAAAATGATTTTGTTCAATCGTTAAAGTTTCCGCTAAGAAAGTTTTATCACAATGCAAATCAAAATATTTGATATAATTCTGGTCTGCGAGTATTAGTTACACTGTCCTGAAACAGACTTGGATATTCAGGCACAATAATATTTATCTAGAGCCATGCTATTTATAAAGTGGAAGTTTAGCACGTGCCAGTGATACAGAGAATGATCTCATACAAAGGAAGCAGTTAACCATTAACACCATTAAATGTTTGCTTGTTAACCATTACTTTATTTGTCCTTTGGTGCAAGTCAGTAGTTTTGATTCTTCGCTTTCCTTAAGGAATAATGTCAGATTGTACATCACATGGTGACAGAACAAACCTACGTACAATTTCTAACCATCAAGAGTCAGTTAGTCTTGGGTTATCAGGGTTAGGGTAGGTAGTAGCTAATAGGGAGCTTCTATTGATATTGTTTGGGGGCTGTGTGATGTACAGTACATTGAAATACCAAGTTCCGTATGGTTAGCAATCATCACTAAACCATTCAAAACACAGACAGAAAACAACCCCAACATCCTGCATTTAAAATAACTAGCAACTCCTTTAACTCATAGTCACTACTAAACAAAGCTAATGTGAGTAGGTATGCAAGTGTAACTGTGTACCTTCAATGTGTGAGTGGTTCGTGGATACAAATCAAGGTATGAAGCAGCGAAAGATTTGCACTGTTTCTGTCTCTACTGGGATCAAGGACTCAGAGCCCAGCTAGAGCACAACCAGATGTATAGTAAATCTCCCTTTAATCTCCTGTATCTTAACCACAAACAGTAGAGATCACCCCCTACTGTGCCAGGCGAAATTTCCATCCCCATGAGTGCGATCGCCAATGTCGTGCCAGACATCAAACACTGCAGTTTATGCTGTCAAGAAGCCGAATATGCTTTTCAGAAATGAGCTGGAAGTAGTCAAACTGATTGCAGTTAAATCTTTTACTATCACCAGAGAGATCTTCAACCCATCTGCCTAAAGCTGGATTTGCAATAGGTTAAAAGATCAATGTTACAAATATAATCGCACACACACACACACATGTATTTCAAAATGATTTTGAATAAAAAGATTTAGCATCTGCTTTCATGTCTTGTGTGGGCGTGCAGACACTCTCCTCCCCCAATCTCAAACTGCTGAGAAACTTCACCTCCTTGCTACTTGTGTGACAGTTTGGGCCTAACTCCCGCAAACTGTATAACACCTTTTCTTGACATGCAAGCTCTTTTCTTCATCCTCTACCCTCTTCAAAAGAAAAGTTTTTTCATTCTCAACAATGGTAGAAAATTAAATCTTCTTACACTGTAAATATTTGGATGTTCCACTCTCAGAAACTCCATTCCGGAGTCCCTTCACCTCATCCCCTTCCCTCGCCTTCTCCAAAGTCCGTCTTAAGCCTTTTCTCTTTGACCAAGCTTTTGATCATCTTTCTCCCCCACCATTGCTCCCCTCCCACCTTGGCCCCCACCCCTCCTGCATCCAAATCCCACCTTGGGTACAAATCCTCGACTGTTCAACACCTGGGATCATCCTCCCAATGTGAAAGGCACTATATAAATACAATTTGCTGTTGTTGTAAATAGCCAAAATGCTAATCTAAAGTACTTTGGAATTACTTGGGACCCTGGGGGTGACACCATGCCTATTCCACACCTCCATGGCTGCCCCCGATCCCACCTGCTGAACCTCCCCCACTCATATTGTATTAGTAATCAATCACCCTTCGTTTGAAGGTTTGCCTAACTCTTACATTTAAGGAACAGAAATGATCTACTACTCACCTCTTTTTCAAAATATATTTGTTCATAATGTGTTTGCAGACTAATAATAAAAAACAGAATAATCCTTACATTTTATGTACTTTTAAAGATCTCATGGCACTATCCGAAAAGTTCATGCCAGGAGGTCATCTCAAACCACAGGACACATATTCTGCAATACCAAAGACTTTGTAAGATATTGGAAGAACACTAAGGGAATTCTCAGGCAGAAAGCATTCCTTTTATCTCTTGGCTCCTTTCAAACAAAGAGTGTATGAAAGAGTGTATGAGAACTGTATGAGAGGAAAGAATGGATGTCTGAGACCTTTTGACCTAATAATTCAAAGGGTTTTTTGCTCAGACACCATTGTCCTCCTTGCACGCTCTTTGCTTAATAGAAGTATCATTTTGTTTGCCAGTGAGCGTCTGTGTGGTTGCGGATTGGGGGAGAGGGAGGGAGAGCGGAGTAATTCCCATTAAGCCCTTTTGACTGACTAATGTTCGAGAACACCGTGAATACTCACATCAGCAGGCTTCCACTCTACATAAATCAACTGAACACTCAAATATTAGCTCAGCCTAAGAGCATTAAATATCAAATACTGTTATTTCAAAGTGCTGCAGTTCCTCACACCAACTGCCCACCAGCAGATACATGGATTATAGGAGTTTCATCCAAAACAATCTCTAAAAATCCTGATGTGAAAGGCACTCTACACATGTACTGTAATTTGTTGTTGTAAAAATAGCAATTACTTTTCTAAATGTTTACAATGGGAAATCCCACTGGGAAGATGTAACAAAATGACTTGGTTCAGAAATTGAAACTGAATTTTTATAGCACTTTATTAAATCAAAACATTTGAAAGCACTGCACAATATTTTGCAGTAAAAGTGACAGCCATTTGTTTCAGCAAGATCCGACAAACAGCAACAGAATGAATGACCAATTTTAACTGGAGGAATGTTGGCCAGGATGCTTGGAGAAACTCCCTTTTCCTTTTGAATAGTGCCATGAGATCTTTAATATCCACCTGTACACGCAGATGGGCTCTCAGTTTAATGCCTTATGTGATTGTTATTTATAGCATACTAAATGAAATCAACTAACAAAGCTTCAGAACCATATGGTGCATCTCTGAGGCACGTTTCCTTGAGGGATATGGACAGCATTTCTGCTAAATTAATAGCTTAATTTATATTAATGAACTTCTATTTTTTTTTGCTAAGGAACACTAGTAGGCAAGGAATCAGAACAAGCTTCTCTGCATTTCCTTTAATCTTTCATCTTGTGGCCTGTTTAGACTGTGCTTTGAGGACGTAGTTCTGTAATGGTGATGTTTACATTGAGGATGGTGGTGGGAAAGGGAGGAGGGAAAGGTTAGAGTTGGTACAGCAATTGATTCCACTTTACAATGGCTGAGGACCTGCACACCAACGTACACACACAGCACCAATATAAACACTGTATACAGTCAATTTATTTCACAGTATATTCTGTGAAGCGCTTTGAGACACGTTGAAGACGTGATAAGACACTACATAAAATGCAAGGATTATTATACTATACAGGTATATTATTATTAATATCTAGGGACATTACAGAGAGGCCAACAAGTTCCGAAACACTTTCTCCTGATCCAACAACACCCACATGATAGTCACACAGCCCTATACTGTACACCTGGAATCCCCAGGCTCTCCACCTGCCAGTTTAGAAGTAAGGTTTATCAGAAAAGCACACTTATTTGCGAGGGGAGGCATGGCATTCACGCCAGTGGCTCTGCTTCAGAAGACATTGCCAGTTTGACAGTAACTGGCACCAGAGACAAGCTCACAATACTAGGGTTTCCTGCAAACATTTGATCCAAGAAGTTCTCCTCCCAGCAAACCTCCACTGAGGGAAGACACACAAACTGTGAAAGCTGTGAAGAATTTTAAAATCACAAACGAGTTTCACACAAAACTTATCAGTTTTCAAGGACAACTTTGTCAGATTAGATCACAGCTGTAACAGACACATCTTATTTATTAACAGCTATTAACAGTGGTCCAGAAATTAGACCTAACAGACCGAGAGACTGAAAGTGTGTAAACTTATATCTATGAAATTATGCATCCTCATTACCTCATTACCAAGTGTCAGCTGGTATGTGAAACCGAGCAAGAAAAGCTTTGAAATGCACCCTTGGTATAACTGCACATATTAGACTATTTGCTGGTATAATCTATAAGTGTGTTCCTTGATCAGATATGATCACTCCCATACCAACCCAGGACAATAATAAATTTTGTCACATATGGCTGGCTCAGTGCCGATCAATCCATCTGTCAAATGGAATAAATCTTTTCACAGAACAAAGAATAGAAAAAGAGGAACAGGCAGCAGCACTAACACATGATAACCTTTCAGCTTCACCAGCAAACCTCTTCCTGCCTCCCTCACTCCCTCCTCTCAAACCCCCTTATCGCAAAGACAACCAGTCAAAGGGTTAAGTGCTGTTGCTGAGGGTGAATGGAACTGCAAGCGCAAGGATAGACAGTTACCTCACACTGTGCAGATGCTCAGGATTTGAATCCACCCATGATAGCTGGCAGACTCCGAAAAGCAGCAACTGAAAACATCCAGCCCGTCGATAGGCAGCGTTCTGAGTGAGAGCTTGAGCTGCACAGAGGAAGAGGCCAGTCTGTCTTCTACTTACGTCAAAGTTGCTGTCACGTGAGGAAGGCCAGATGAAAGCAGGAACGAGCGTTACCACGGCAACTGGTGTGCATTGAACTGCAATGATTTCAATAGCTCATCATCTGTCACACTGTGCTCTGTTGTTGTCCAAAAACACACACACACACACACACACACACTGCGCTCTCTCTCTCGGTGCTCGGTCAGGTCTAGAGCAGTAGTGGTCGCTATGTCCAGATAGAGCAGCAGCAATGACAACCATCCCAGGCTGCCAGAGACACCTACTATTATTATTATTAGACATATATAGCGATTCAGTCAAGCCGAACGAGACAACTTCCTAGGGAATTACACTCACAAACCTCTTCACCAGTCAGTCTCGGAGATATAGCAACATCATCAACAACAGAATTACATTTGTAATAGTGCCTTTCGCATCAGGAGGAGGTCTCAAGGCACTGGACAGACAGTATTTTGGACCTGAGCCAGGGATAGGGCATGGGGGAGAAGGAGGTGATCGGAAGCATGGTCAAAGAGAAGGGCGTTGTGATGGTACGGACATTTAGCTCCTACTAGTAACTAGAGGAATGTCAGTTTGTGCAGCTCTCTATGTATTCGGCTCCACATTTTCCTCGGATGACCTAATTGGAGAACCATCTGGAGACCACATGAAGAGAGACAAAGGAAGAGGGGGGAGGGAAGGGGAGGCAGGGAGAGAGGGAGGGGGCTTCAGTCTCACTGATTGGAATAAAACTTGAGTATACGGTTCAAATGTCAAAAAGCAACACTTCCAGGGTAACAAAAGGCAATTTTTTTCCTCCAAAATGAAGGCAGAAATATGAGGTTGCTCAGTGCGCAGCTGGCTCATGGTGCTGTATAAATAGATTTCCTCTTCCACAAAGACTGCACTGGAATTTGACGCGGGATTTATGCTGTGACCCTGAGCTATCAGATATATTACTGTGCAGGGATTCAGAGAACACGCGGGCCTTGTTAGAGGTTAAAGATGTTTCCATCATCTTCCAAGATTAATATTGTGGGGGAGAGAAGAACAGGGGATTGAACTGCAACAGAAGGATTTTTGCCTTCTGTAAAACAAACCTCCACCCCGCAACGGCTCCTCTAAGGAAAGTGTATTAAAGGATATGCATGTTGGGGTATGATCCTACACAGATCAGGACCTCCTTACACAGTGAGGTTTCCAAATGATGTATAATCTGCAGTATTTTCTTAACAGATGCCTTCCGTTAGAATTCTCGTCTACCTGTGGGAATTCCCTTCTAGACGCAAACGATCAGAGTTCCCATGGGTCAACATAATGTATTTCCTGTCTGCGTGATTGGGATTCCTTATGAAAGAATGCAGTTAAGTAACTGTGCAAATAAAAATTCAAACTATCAAAATGACCAAATTCTAACAAACCGCACACCATCACCTCTTTTCCCCATCCCACACCCACCAGAGACACACACACACACACCCACCATACACACACACCCATCACACAAGTAATAATAATAACAACCCTTGCATTTCAATATATCGCTTTTCACGTCTTCTAGACGTATATTCCACTTCACAGAATATACTGTAGAGTGAATTAACTGTATTTTTGTGGGCGAAACACGGCAGCCAATTGCGCACAGCAATGTCCCACAAACAGCCGTGGATTGAAATGACCAATTTTATTATTGTTTCTTTTGAAGGATTATTATTAAGCGTGTGGAGTAAAGAAACTTGCCCAAGGTTTCGCTCTGACCTGCCTGGATTCGACCACAGGTCTCATGCTTGTAAGGCGAGTGCTCTAACCACTGAGCTACAGGACTACAATGGAATAGTAATGGAATAAATGTTAATTGTAATACAGTAAACTCATCACTCCAAAGCAACTCACCCTCACGTCCTCCTGACGTGAAAGGCACTCTATGAATGTAATTTTGTGGTTGTTGTTGTTATATAGTGCCCTTCATAATGGGCGGTATCTTGGAGCGCTTCACAATGGTAGAGTCCGAGACCGAGCCAGGGGAGGGGGAAAGGTGACCATAAATCACCACCAACTGTTATTATATAACAGCCAGTGGGAAAGAGTTCCAAGAGCAATGAATGCACAGTGTCATGAAATGCCAGTGTCAGTCCTGCCATAGGCACTTAAGAGCTAATATGGAACTCACGGTTGAATGATCGCAAGGCTCTGGCAGCATCAGCATCCATGGATGCACACTCCACTTTAGCCAGTCAGCAACCTGGATGCCTTGTACGACCCTCAACTGTCCTTTCTCCCCCCACATCTGTGCCGTACCCCTCTCTGTCTTCTCCCACCTCCGCACAAATTGCGTGAATCTGCCATTGCCTCATCCCTCAGCCACCAAAACCCTCATTCCTGCAGGACATCCAGAACTGTCACGGATAAGGCTCTATGGTCCCATCACCCCACCCTTCCAGTTGCACTGGCTCCCCAGCCCTCAGGAAATGGTTTAAAAATCCTTGTCCTCACCTGTCAGACATCAGGTGTGTAAATTTCTTGCAGCTGAATGTTGACAAAACGGAAGCCATACTCTTTGGCTCTCGTCATCATCTTCAGTCACACGGCTCTCACCTACTCCACCTACCCAACCTGCCCTTAAAACTCTCCGAACTTGTACGCAACCTTGGCATCAGGTTCGACCCCCCAACTGTCCTTCCTCCCCCACATGCAATCCCTCACCAACACTGCTTTTTTGCACCTGCGATGTCTCCAGGCAATACCTTGCCGCAAAAGCCGCTGAAACTCTGGTTCATGCCTTTGTCACCTCTCGGCTGTACCACGCAAATGCACTCCTCGCTGGTCTCCCCTCCACCACAATCCATAAAATCCAGCTCATTCAGAACTCTGCTGCCCGCGTTCTCACCCACACCAAACTTCGCTCCCTGATTACCTCAGTCCTTGCCAGACTTCACTGGCTCCTTGTCCCGGAGAGGATCAATTTCAAGATCCTCACTGTTGTTTTCAAATCTCTCCACTCCCTTCACCTCGCTCCCTCTCTTCCTAGTTTCAGGTCTCAGCTGAAGAACTTTCTTTTCGACTGCGACTTCGGTCACCTTTTTCCCCGTCTCCCTGGCTCGGGCCCAGGATCCGTTATTTTGAAGTGCTCTGAGACGGCATCGGGCGTGGAGGACGCTATGTAAATCGAAGTTGTTGTCGTTCAAGGCCCCCCTGCTATCTATTTAACCTGCTGTCGCCCTATCAAATCTGTCCACTCCCTCCACTCAGCAGGTGGGGACAGAGAGCCTGCTCCTGTTTCCCACCCAACATACCCTTCCATCAGCTGTCGGGCTTTTGGCCTCTCTGCTCCACCATTTGATACATCATCCCACAATCTCATCGTTTGCCTCCATCTCTTGCCTCCTTCAAGGCACGACTCAAGACCCTACTTTTTGACTACGCTTTCAGCTGACCTCCTATCTCTCCCTCATCCCAACCCTGGACCTCCAACCCCACACTCATGACTGTTCCCCGACTCTTCGGCACCTTGGGACAGCCTCCTGGCGTGAAAGGCACTTTACAAATGTAATTTTGTTGTTGTCGTTGTTGTCTTCATAGATAGGTAGCGATACCCTCCCACAATCTGACCATTCTGTATTATGTGCATTGATTAGATTAAACAATACAAATTTACATTTATGCTCTATGTTTCACAATGGAAAGACACTTCACAATCTTGGCTTGAGTTGTCGTTGTCCTTCTGTAGCAGTCTTTTGCATGAGACATTGAAACAAGTTCCTGGCTGCGTGTTTAGGTTAAAGATCCCATGACACTATTTGAAAAGATAAGGGGAGTTCCTTCCTGTGCCCTGGCCAACAATCCTTCAAACAAAATTGGTCACTCACTCACTCACTTACATGGCTGTTTATGGGACACTGCCATGCACAATTGTGCTGCTGCATTTATCTATTGTGTTACTGCACAGTCACTCCACTTCACAGTATAACCTGTGAGGCGCTTTGAGATGTTCTTCCAACGTGCAAAGATGTTACACTAAATGTAAGGATTATTATAATATTGATTGGAGATCTCCTCATGACTGAACAGAATCGCCATGGCAATTTGAAATGTCAGATACAGGACAAATATGCCACTCTGTTGAGCTCTTCAGAGTAATTTAATGGCTCTGCCTGTCAGGAAGTGAAAACATAAGCATTCCCTCTGGAAGCACAATAATAGACACAACATGTTTACGTCCCCTAAATCATAGTCACAAAACAGTGGGCATTGTGCCTGGAGAACTACTGCCAAAGGATATAAGTCATGTCAATGAAACTGCACTTCAAATAATACAGTTTAACAGGAGAAGCCAGACCTTTCACAGCTGTTTCAGGCTACTCATTCAATACTCGACTTTAATCCTGCATTTGACACAGCGTTTATAGGATTCAAAAGTCTCAATACACTTCAAAGTGAATCACTGACAGGTGTAAGGACTGGTATTTTAGGCATACTGCAGGTACAAATTAATCCCCATCCAAAAATAGCCATGAAGTGGATGACCATTTTTATTTGGAGATTTGTTGGCCAGAACACTAGGGGAAACTCTTCTCTTTTTGAATAGTGTCACGGGAACTTTAACATCCCCCTGAATAAGCAGACACAACCTCGTTTTAACATCTCATGAGAAAAATGGCATGTTATACTATGTGAAAGGCATTACATAAATGCAGGTTATTGTTGTTGTCCTGAAATCACCACAGTTGTCCATTAGGGTTTTGGAGTTGAATAGGTGTCCAATCGTCAAGTCTTGTTGATAAGCTAAACAGGCCATGGATTGTTGCAGTCTTCTCAGAGCAAGTTCAATCCCAAGAGGATCTTGCTTTCCCCCCTCTCTAAAGGAATGCAGTAAAATATGTAGATACTTAGAAGCGCTTTATATTGCTGATTGGGCGCCCAAGGCTGGGCAGTGGGAGCTGAATGAGAGGGGTTCGAAAACCAACAACAGTCAACAAGTTATTATACAGTGCAGTTTGAAATCGAACTAACCTGGCCAGGATGTTATAGAAATGATCTTATAATGTCAGGGCAGTAGAATTCACCTGACATTTATCTCTGGGTGCAGTCTGTCTATGTTGGTCTTTTAAGCATCCATTTGTGATCTTATCCAAGAACAGCAGGCGGCGTCTGTCGATTCTAGCCCGCATTGCAACCAGGGAAAATTCCACAGAATCAGCAGCCTGGGATATGCGGAGCACTTGAGGTTGAATATAAACAACCCATTCTTCTCTGATTGACAAGGAGACTCAACCCACACAATACTGCACCATCGACACCCCGATGAGTCAGGAATTCCGTTATCTTTCATTCTCTTGTGTCTTGTCAGCTGCCCTCATCATTTTCCCTTAAACATGTACTTGAAATAGCTGCTTCCTGAAAACAAATCTGCTTCTTTACATCCATAAAATCTGTGGTCATGGGCAGCTCAATAAAGTGTGCGTGTGCGTGCGTGTGTGTAGGAGGAGCTTTGATAGACTTACAGGATTGACATTGTGGTGTCAGCCAACATGGAGGAGGAAATAATAATATTCCTTGTACAGTATTTGGTATAACAAACTGAATGTCTGAAAGTGTATCAGAAGGTTTTACTATGAAATGTAGTGACTGTTTTTATAGGAATGCTCAGCAGCCAATTTGTGCAATGTCCAAGACACTGCACAAGGAAACTCCCTTCTCTTTTCAGAGATCCTTAACATCCACCTAAACAGGCAGATGGGACCAATGGCTCATCCAAATGATGGCACCTCCAAGACTACAGCACTCTATGGATTTAATTTGTGTAACAAAACAAGGTAGTTCAAATCCTGATCCACCACTTTAACACCACTTTAATTTCTACAACAGCTACATCATTAGCTCCATCCTTC
Source organism: Hydrolagus colliei (assembly GCA_035084275.1). Classification (NCBI taxonomy): domain Eukaryota; kingdom Metazoa; phylum Chordata; class Chondrichthyes; order Chimaeriformes; family Chimaeridae; genus Hydrolagus; species Hydrolagus colliei. Next base: position 95,969,952 of record CM068743.1, on the reverse strand, counting down.
GCAAGTTATAGATCTAGACGTCCATAGCCTCTCCCTGCTTGGGGCCTAATCCCTGACTGTGCAGTGCCTTAAGACATCCTCCTGATGTGAAAGGCGCATGAAAGTGTAATTTTGCATTGTATATCAAACGCACGGATTATTATTATTATTATTTCATGCACCAGACTATATGAGCTCATCACTCTCATCCTTGCCAGGCTCAATCCCCAGGAGATCAACGTCAAAATTCATCCTCGAGCTTTCAAAAACTCCTTAATCCTCCTGCCCCACCTTATCTCTGTGAGCTGTGTTCCTCCTCTGTCGATCACTCACTGCGCTCTGCTAACTCAGGCCTGCCCACTTTCTTTGTCCACATCATCGTTGGGTGAGCTTTCAAACACTTTTTCCCCTTCTGTAGAACACTCTGCCCAAATCCCTCTGCCTCACACCCTCTCATTCTCTCATTCTGCTTTCAGAACCCTTACAAAATCCTAACTCGTTGACTGCACAGTTGGTCATCTGTTTGGTAAAGTAATATGGCTAGCAGTTTGAGTAGTCTCATTCATTTATCCACAAGATTCCCTCAGTATATTGCTACCCAAAACTAATAACCTTGCATCCTCTGTTGTCAACAATTTATCTTAATTAGTTTTTTATGCCAGCCGCCCCCGCCACCACCTCTCGAATTCTCTCCCCACCTTGACGTGTTTAAAGTATGTTTCCTTCCTCTGTGATGTGGTTCCAAAGGTGCTAGTCCTTCTGAGCTATTTTGATTAACAAGTGGCTATTGCCAAATGTGGGAGCCTTGACAATGCGTCTAAGACTAATATTCAATCCCAAAGCCCATACCCAATCTGACAATATCCAGGTGTACCCCGATTAATGTCGCCTTGGTTAACGTTTTTTCATTATTACGTGGCTGATACATTGGGTGCATATATTCATTTAACGTTGCGACGTTTGCTACTATGTCATTCGCCAGCGGGTGGAAAGGGGGCACGATGGCTCTAGGACCTGGGAGTGGGTCAGGCCGGTAGCGAGAGAGCAAGCCAGCCGGCAGCGAGTGAGACGGGCAGCGAATGAAGGCAGCCAGGCCAGCAGCGAGTGAGACTGGCAGCGAGTGAGTGAGCAAGCTGGGCAGGCAGTCAGGGAGCGAGTCTAATTTTTTAAAAGAAAATTTAAACAAAAAATGTCGAAAAGAACCTAACTCCACTTTTCACATTCATTCTTATCGGAAAAATGTATTCGCTTAACGTCGTTTCGCTTAAAGTCACACTTTTCAAGAACCAAACTACAAAGTTAACCGTGCCTGTATAACGCTCCTCATGCAACATCTTAAGAGTGCTTTACCATATATACGCATACACGTGTACAAACACATCTCAAGCAGGGATCCCTGAACAACAATCAGGTTGTCAAACTGTGGCTGTATTTCCCCTCTGTATCCCCTCTGGGTTCAGTGTATCACTCCCACCTCTCTCCCATGTCGCTGTACCATGCTTTGAGATCAGCAAACTCAACACAGAAAATGACTTGACCCAATATCTATCTGCTTCAGTTGTTCACTAGATAAACTCGCTGAGGCTTCAGGAGACATTCAGAATTGTTGAATGTTTCAGAAACATACTTGGCCCATAATGAGAAGTGTAGACTCTCCAGAGATCATCTTGAAAGCATATGGGTAATTCTTGAGGAAAAGGTTTATACATTATTCATTAAAACATAAAAAGGAAAAAAAAGTACACAGTGAACCAGAATTAGAATAAGAAGACTAAAACAAATATAATTGACACTGATCTATTCCAGAGATGTAGTGTTGCTAAATATAAAGTTAATATTTACTGCTGGGAGAATTTAGAACATTTTCTCTTCCGTTCAAACTTTCCTTATTACAAAGAAAGGGGGCGCAGTGGGTAAATAATGAAAATAACAATAATCTTCACATTTGATATTTCACATTCAGTGGGCATCTCAAAGCTCTTAATCAGATTTACTGTGGAGTGTAATGACTGCATTTTGTGGGTGAAACAGGCAGCCAATTCGCATTAAGCAATATCCCATGAATAACCATGAAGTGATTTACTGATTTTATCTGGTCTGTGGTAGGTGACGGTGGGGGGGGGGGGGGGGGGGGGTGTTGCAGGGTATGGATTATTGGCCGGGACACTGGGAGAAATTCCCTTCTCTTTACAAATAGCACCATCTGAATGGGTAAATAGGACCTTGGTTTAATACCTAATCCAAATAGCACTAATAGCACTTCCCAAAACACAAAACACCCTCAAGCACTATAGTTACTGTCAGCCTAATATGTAATAATAATAACAATCCTTGCATTTGATGTTGTGCCTTATCACATCTTCTAGACGTCTTAAAGCGCTTCACAGAATATACTTTAAGGTGGATTGACTGTATATTTTAGATTTTTATAACGGTTAAACCCTGGTGAAACCATCTCTCAGTTTGCTCAGCCAAAAGCATCCAATAAAATGACTACATGTTCAAAAAGAGTTTTTGCTTGGTCTGTGCACTATGATACAGAGGATAGACTGATCCCAATGAGGGATTTATCCCAGATCAAAGAACCTTAGAGCTGCCGTGTCAGTACCCTGTCCTCAACCTGAGGTCATCAGCAATCAAGTCAGATATTTCAGTCTCAGTTTCCCCTGTTGAACGTAACATGTTTATCCATTGTTCCTGTGTAGATTGTCCTTGTCCAGTTCATAAGCCAAAAGCCAATCTTATGCTACAAAAGCTATTCACATCGATGTTTCTTTCCTGTTAGCTGGAGACCAAGTGAGTAGCAACGTTAGGAAACCCCTTCACTAAATATAATGGATGTGGGGCCCACAATAAACAATCAATGAACATACTGTAATCAATGTAGTGGACAATTTCTTGCCTTTTTCTATTAGTTAAAATGGGGAATATGTTGCAGCTGCATAGAAACAAGTCAGATAACGAAAGTATGTTGCTTAGACTACCATAGAATGATGCACAGAAGCAATGACCTTCCTGACACCCAAATGATTGCAGTGCATTAGAAGAGCAAGCTGAACTCCAATGGGGAAATGTTGTGCTGGGGGAAATTTTCTGTCCATTGGAATTAGATAGGGTTGGTTCAGTGATCGGCTTCAATATTTACAAGAACTACTACTCAGAAAGACTTCTTCAAAAATATGCCTATCTGATTTGAACCTATAGTGAATGGAGTGATACACATTACATTCGTTCCAAACCCGCCAATTATTTTTGGCAGATCTTTTCATAATGCTGCAATAATAAATAATAATTATTGCATTTGATATAGTGCTTTTCATATCTTATCAATGTCTCAAAGCGCAGAATATACTGTAAAGTGAATTGACTATATTTGTAGGCAAAATGCAGCAACCAATTGCGCACAGCAGTGTCCCACAAACAGTCGTGGATTGAAATGACCAATTTTTATTATTGTGGTTTTTTTTGGACCGATTATTATTAGGCGTGTGGAGTAAGGTTTCACCCTGATCTGCCTGGATTCGAACACGTCTCACTCTTGTAAGGCAAGTGCTCTAAACACTAAGCTACAGGAGCTCCACGTCTCATTCAAACTCTCAAGTATGGACAGACCATGCATAATGTACACAGTCACTACATGTTTCAATAAATTCTATGAAGTGCTTTGAGACATCTTCTGACTTTTCAAAAAAAACGCTAAATCAAATTTAAGGATTATTATCAAATCCGCTGCATTGATTGATGAGTGATCTGGATTTGTGTATTAGAATGCTCCTCATACCTAAAACACAAACCACCTAGTTAATGTAGACATTAATGCCATTACGAAAAGTTAAAATAAGACTTGTGTTGGCAGCCCAGAAAAACCCACACAAATGTACCATACAGTCACGCAGCATAAAAGCTTAATTTTGCTTTGCAGCGAGACCCTGAAAAGCTGTAACATTCCCTATTACATGCTTCTGTGATTCTATTGGCAGCAGGGGCTAAGATCCATACTGTGAAGTAAGCTCTCATTTACAGGAGATTTCAATTAAGCAAGAGATTTTATTGTCAGGATAGGATCAGCACAGATTTCCATCACTTGTGTGCTGCCACTCTCTGGCTAACTGCCTGAAATAGCTCATTTTCCAAGCACTTTTGTTAAAAGACCAAATCCTTGTGATTGTGGAGAAAGGTTTAGCACAGTATACATGATATTGCTACTGAAATAACTATGTTAGGTCTGACAAGATGTTTACAAAAGATACACTTTCTTTTACCCCGACGACAAGCAATTCTAAACTGTAAAGGTTGGTTTGGAGTTTAGTCAATAATAAAAATAATAATAATCCTTGCATTTAATATAACACTTTTCACATCTTCTAGATGTCTCAAAGCACTTCCCAGAATATATTGTAAAGTGAATTGACTGTATTTTTGCTGGAGAAAAGCAGCAGCCAATTAATTGCATACAGCAGTGTCCCAATAGTTGTTACATTGTACAGAGAATAATGAAGATCTAGGAATAATGACAAGCATTAATCCACATAATGGGATTCACCTAAGAATATGTATGAAACCAAGCTCAAGCATTTTATAATCACAATAATAAGCTTACGTTGGGTTGAGCTACTACAGTATAATGGTATACCTCAAAACATACCTCTTAACTATACTTTCAATCACTTTTCCCCTTTTCTCCCCCTTCAGTTCCCACCCTCCTCTCTGGCACCCAGACAGAATCGTCAAGCACTTTGGGACATTCTCACATAAGTCTAATTTGTATTAGTTAAATTTTGTATAACTTTTTTTAAAAATTGCTTCTTTAAATGTTGCATTTAGCCCAGCATCAAGTGGAGTGCAAGCTGGAATTTTACTGATTTGCTGCTTCCCACAGGTACAGGGGTGAGAACATGTAGGTACCATAAACCTTAGTATTGGTGTAACTGTTATTGGTATAATTACTCACCCTTATACCCATTGCAAGCCAACAAGTCAATAAAATCCCAATTTGAACGCCGGTCGATATTGGGACTAAATTATACGAATCTACATCCTTCAAGGTGACTTCATGAGTCACCTGCATGGCTGGGAGATGGTTACTGACTGATCCATACATCTCCCCCCAAGACTTGCTGTTGTTTGCGCATGTATATGGTGGAAACTGATGTCAGGATTGACCTGATGACCCATGAGGTGGACGTGTTTTTAATGCTGGAAGTTGAAGTGACTGATTTACAGGTCATTAGGTAACTGCTAAATCAGTAATTTTAATGTGAAAAGTAAGTCAGTGCATGGCAACAAAGCAGGCCAGCTGGGCATGCCAATGAATAGAATCCACAGTATCGGTGAATTCATGCTACATTGAAGTGCATTATAAAGGGAGCATTATTTTAAATGGTGGATGCTTTTGTGTACAGCATTTGAAAGAGAAAGCAAAGTTGTTCATCTGTATGCAAATATGGTGCAGAGCATACCGGAGGGATTGTCACATTACTGACATTTTCTTTATAAGAACTATGAGAAACTGGCTTCAGAATTAATGCTGAGTTTTCCACAATTCTGCACAATCTTAAACTTAAAGATATAAAAGGTCTTATTTGTTAAGACTAGATGGAATTTCAGGAATGATTTGTTTATGAACTAGCTTGATGGGAGATTTCCAAAGCTTGATGGCATTTTACAAAAGTGAGAGCAAATGATCTGAAAATCCTTCTACATCTGCATCCCTCTGTGATCTGGTGAAGAAGAACTACATGGAAGGCGGTAGAGATAAGTGATATGAGAAAAGAGGAAGTAACCAGAGTTTAAAATACAATATTTTCTGAAACAATCCTAATGTAATAATACTTGCATTTGATATAGCGTCTTATCACATCATTGAGACATCTCAAAGTGTTTCACTATTGTAAAGTGAATTGACTGTATTCTGTGTTGCAATCTTTGACAAAATACACAATAACTCCACTTTATAGTACAGTATAGCTAGTGAAGTGGTTTGAGATGTCATCCTGACGTGAAAGGCAGTATATTGAATCTAAGAATACTAACAAAACAATTTATACTCAAATATAACTTGTTATGCTGTTCTTTGTAAGGGTTATTATTATTAATGTTATAATCTTCAGAAAGCTAGCAAGGCATTTTACTCTAAAAGGTTGCTTGACAACAATGCTCTCAGCGGAATCCTTCAATGCTAATAAATATTCAGATGAAAATATCTTTAACATAACCACAAAATGATCAGGAATATTCCACAAGGCCTAAATCTGAAGCATATGTTGTGGGTTCCAAAAGTCATGTATATGAAACAAAATGTTATCAGTTTAAAGAAGAAAAGCAAAAAGCCGAACAGAGAGAATATTGGGAGCTAAATTCTGGGATAGAATTCCTAGTGACTGGAATATAGATTGGTTTGGAGCAGAGTTCCCAGCCATCGATGCAAGTTGTTTGAGGATACTGGAAGTCAAATTCCTTGTTAAGGAATTGTGGCAGAAATCCCACCTTTTTGTCCTTGTTATTTTCGCTCGTGAAAGTGAGACTGTTCCTTTGGTGGTATTATGTTGCACGACATTAAATGCATTTCAAGCCATGCCTGCAATATTTTATCACTGCTCTTTCATTCCAATAAAGAGAAAACAGACCTACCAGGTCAACAGGGATTCACCACACGTCTTCCACACTAACAGAAAGGGTCCTTCTGAAGCTGCAAACGGCGATAACCTGTATGATCCTTTGTTATTCAAACGATTGTGTTGTTGCAGCAGGCACTGAAATATAGCACATAAAGTACAAGCAGAGTTTCAATATTAGCATTTGTAAGGTGAAGAAAAATGCCAGAGGAGTGTGGAATCAGAGCAAGCTGAGTTCCTGAGATAAGCACCACTATGCCCTAAATAGCAAGAAATGTGATGGACACGGCCCTAGATGGGACAACTGCACAGGGCCAGGCTTAGGCTACATTCAGAGCTCTGCACAAATTAAATCCCACTCAGCTCCTGTTAACCATGCATGCCAAAGCCCTAATGGGTGGGTGGCCCTAGCTGGACAAGCAGTGGGAAGCTCGCCAGGCATTGCTTTCAAAGGCAGCTATGTGGTTTTGATTGGTTAAACTCTAGAAGTACACCAACACACATTCTTGGATCCACAAGCCTTGGGTCTTGCCAACATGCACCTAATATTTTCCAGAATTAGTGAAGGAGGGTGCGTCCCTCCGGGGAGTAAGTGCACATTCCATTCCCAGCTGGAGAGTTTCCATTTGTAGGTGGCGTACATGGAACTCTTAGTCTGCTTTGGATAATCTTCAGCAAGGTGATGAGTTTACCATGTGTCAAGATACAAAACTGACCAAAAAAGAATCCAAGAATTTAACAATGTTATAATCATGAATATTATACACAAGAGGGTCTGACCAATACAATCACCATTTGGTGTGGTTCACAATTCAAAACCAGAAAGCACACAGGAGACTGTGTACCCAAGACATCTTGTTACTTAATCCACCCCACTCTACCTCAACACGTGTACAGAGAGACTATATGTCAACAGGCTGCATCAGCAACCAGCACCACAGCACTCAGAAATGCCAAAATATTTCCAAGTAGTCACCTCCAGAGTTTTGTTGGAATCCATTCATAAGCTGTGAAGTAGTGTGTGAGTGGAAATGTCTCCATACAGACAACAGACAGCAGAAACCTATTCATGTCTAACAGTCAAGGGTTTGTTTTAATTAAGAATTCTGGTAATCTAACTCCAAGGAATGCTTCAATTCAATCTATTTCCAAAGAGGAAATAGAGTGTCTCCCTTGAGACACTGTAACATGTGCTTATGGTTATTGGGAAGAGATCTCACTCAGATTTCTTAATGAAAATATCCCATTAAGAAATACCGCAAAATTGACAGCAGCATATTATCAAAATGCCTCTGAAGTATGTTATGCATGTTAAGTCTATCCCACAATCCCTCTGCATCACCCCTACTCTTGCCTCCTTCAAGTCCCGCCTAAAGACATCCGCTTCAACAATGCCTTTGGCCACTCTCCCACCCCCACCGCCCCTCCCTTCCACCGGTCCTGAGCTAACTCCTAGCTCGGGTCCCCAAAAAACTTGATTGTCCAGCCCCTAGGGATATTTTTCTGACACGAAGGGCGCTATATAAGTGTAATTTGTTGTTGTTGATGTTAATTATTGTTTTCTCAGCCACACAGCATTAATCCAACCCTCTTTCATTCAAACTTGATATCGTACATTCCACCTTCACCTTTGCATCCTTCATACTTTAATTTGGATTAACTATAAAGAGCCGACACAGACTCGGTGGGCCGAATGGCCTCCTTTTGTGCCATAGGATTCTATGATTCTATGATATGTCCATTTACAATGTGTATTTTTAACTTTGTATTCAATGGGCAGGTGGCTCCCATGCTGATCTCCTGGAATATCTCCAAATGTTTAAACATTGGTGCAACAAGTAAAATATGACACCCTACTGGGAGGAAATTTAAAACTACAGTAATTAATAATTTTATAGTAGAGATAGGTTCCTTGGCCTGCTAATGTTACATACAAGTTTTTCATACTAACTTAAGATGTTAGCAGAACACTCCTCCACCTGTTTATTCAGCACCAAATAAGGTATGAACCAACAGATCTAGGCAGCTGACCTTAGTCCCTCTGTGACTGGAGGAGGGTGTGTATTTCAGCTGTGGGGCCCCCGAGCATTGTACTGCATTTTAGAGTTCCGTGAGATATCTATTTTTGGCTGAGATATCAGAAGGGGCTAATCCTCATATTCTGTTGGGAGCTGTACATAGTTTAAGCTTAGTCAGAGAGTCATAATTGTGACTACAAGGCTTGAATCTACTAGCATTGTGATAGTAATTTTCCAGTTGTAACTCTAAATGAAGCCTTTTTATTGTCCTATCTAATTCACCAGCCCAAAAGTATCAGAGAAAAGTTACCTAACAGGGATTAATTTACAGTATTACCTAATATCCCAGATAACATTTTAACAAAACTGCTGTGATGTGTTAGCACATGCTCAAGACAGATTTGAAAATTAGATAATATGCAATGGCACAATATTGAATACTACACCAAATGTGTATAGCAGCTTTCACATCAGGAAGACATCCCAAATTAGCTATTAGAAGGAGTTGGGTAATAATAGTCATATCACCACTGAGAAATTACTATGAATTCAGCCTGGATAAAAAAAACTCCTCTTTTTCTAGGTGAATTTTTAAAAAAATAATTACTTTGTGAAATATGTTTAAGAAATGTTAAAGTTAGACTCATGGGCCAGAACTGTGCCTAAATGGCATAAAACTAATTTGGGAATGAGATAAATCCCAGAGAATAGTTGAAAGTCCAATCTTAGTCTGTTTAATTGTGTAATTTTTATGTCAATCTTTAAATCTTTACAGCTTTCTACTTTTTAAAAAATCTTTTTACAGTACTTTGCAAGGTATTAAACCAGTTTATTTGTGAAAAGTGATAATCTGCAAAATAATGTAAAGAATGAATGTGCTTCGAAGAACCTTCCTCCCACTCAATGCCACTTTGTATTCCCTGATTGGTGAACTGGAAACGAGTGACAGTGGCAGTGAAGTGCATTTGTACAAGGACACAACAAGGGGCATCATAATTCAAAGGGCAGAATTGGCAAAAAGAATAGTAGACAGTTGATCCAACATGACTGAGGATCTATTTAAAAGAATGAAGGCTACAAAAAGAATTCTTGTTGAGAGTAACAGAGTTTACTAGAGCAGACTTTTATATATAGATTTGTTTCTCCTTTTAGATCTCTGTCACTGGTGGATAAACTGATCTCCAGATCTCCCCACCTCTATCGCATTTCCTGGGATCACTCTTTAATATACTGCTGTATTCTTTCTATTCTCTTTCCCCAGATACAAGACAATGAAAGGAATTTGCAGATGTGGAACAAGACATATATTAGATTCATAGAGAAACTTGATAATATATCTAAAAATGAGTGAGCTACAGATGAAAGGACATGTAAATGGGCCTGAAAGGATTACTCTTAAAAGATTCAGCACAGACTGCTGGGCTGAATGGCCTTCTTCTGTGCTGTAAATGTCTATGGTTTCGCCCACCGTGGACGGTATGTGTCAGTGTGTGTATATGTGAGTATGTGTGTGAGTGAATATATAATCTGATAATAATCCCTCAAAAAAACAATAATAAATTGGTCATTTTAATCCATGCCTGTTTGTGGGACACTGCTGTGTGCAATTGGCTACCATGTTTCAACACAAATACTGTATACAATTAATTCACTTTACAGTATATTCAGTGAAGCACTTTGAGACATCTAGAAGACCTGAAAGCGCTATATCAAACGCAAGGTTTATTATTATTATTATCCAAGTCAACGTCACTTTTAAATGAATCTTCAGAGAAGAGAAAGGGAAGGATAGAGTCTCCAAACTGTGGTCACTGAAAATGAGGTGGGCTGGCTGTAATCTCTTCTGAATTTAGAAAGAGGTTCTCTTCTGAATTTAGAAAGAGGTTGGGGATATGAGGAAAGAAGATTTTTACTCTGTCTATATCTTGTGTCTATATACATGAAGGCTACTGCTGCTGTCAAACCGCTCAATTTGTATTATTCCAAGTTAATTTCACTGCCTAGTGTAACTCAGTCATCCGGGTGCCTGTAGAAAATACTACAATGATTCGGTGGTAACTGAATAATTACTACTTAGTTGCTGCCTAAATAGCCTTAGAAGCTATAGGCGCAACAGTGCAACCAAAGAGAATTTCATACTGAACGTTATGATTGATATAGAAGAAGATTTCACTTACACTATTCCATAATATTTACCTTAACTGGATTTCTTCTTCTAAGTGCTTTTGCTTGCAAGCCAAAATACTTTGTATCTGTCACTACACAGCAACTCTGTGCCAAACACACACCTCAAGGGTTAGGCTTGTGGCTTGGTTTATACAGAAACCAGTAGCACTTCTCATTTTTCACAAAATGTTACAAATAGCCAATTCCTGCCGTAGAAGCTGCTGCAATAAAAAAGGTCTCTTCACCATTGCAAAACCCAGTTTGGAGTTTCCTTGAGACCTATTCTAACAATCAGGTTTGTCAGGCACTAGATGAGGGGAATATCCCAAAATATGTCTTTGAGACATCTTGCTCATCATCTAACAATCCTGAGTCTTGGGACGTATCTAGTTCCTTTTTGAAACCTTTATGGTTCCTTGTTCTGCTATCTGTGCTAGTAGCATGTTCCATATGCTATTCCCTTTAACTAAAAATATTCTCCTGCACATAACATCAACAACAACAAAATTACATTTAAAGAGCACCTTTCACGTCGGAAGCACATCCCAAGGCGCCTATAGCATAAAAACCAGGTGCCAGAGCGGAAGTCACTGGTTGACCAGTAGGATTTAAAAGTAGAGTCCCATATCGTAGTGGCTAGCATGCTCAAAAAAACCTGGTTTGATTCCCGGGCAGGGCAAAACCTTAAGCAAGTTTTCTTACTCCACGCTTCTGTTCAGTGCCTTCGGTCATCTTCCCAACGTGAAAGGCACTCTATAAATGTAGTTTTATTGTTTTGTTTGGTGTTACCTTGCAGTAAGTATGAACACGGTTGTTAGCCGATTGGTGTAATACTTTTTTGGGAAGGTAATAATCCTTCAGAAGCATTTGGACATCATCTTAAAATTAATGCATTTTCTAAACAGTGTGGCTCACAATCATTATTTAATAATCCTTAGATTTTGGTAGCTAGAAACCTGGGTTCAATTCCAGGGCAAAACATTGAACAAGTTTTCTTACTCCACATGCTTAATAATAATCCCTAAAAAAAAAAAAAAATTTGGTCACTCAATTCCCAACTGTTTGTGGGACACTGCTGTGTGCAATTGGCTGCCGTGTTTCTCCTACAAATAAACAGTCAATTCACTTTACAGTATATTCTGTGAAGTGCTTTGAACCATCTAGAAGACCTGAAAAGCACTATATCAAATGCAAGGATTATTATTATTATTTTACATAGCTCCTTTTATGTTAGCAAGTCATCTCAAAGCGCATCACAGAATATTTTCTAAAGAGTGAAATAACTTTATATGTATGTAATCATGACAGGTAATTTGCACACAGTTGTGACCCACAAACAGCTTGAAGTGAATGACAAATTTTATTTGAGGGTTGTTGGTCAGGACACCAGGAAAAAACTCCCTTTTCAAATAGTGCCATGGTATCATTAACATCTACTCAAACAGGCTGACAGGACCTTGGTTCATCTCATCCAAAGGATAGCATCTGCAACAATTCAGCGCACCTCCCTCCAGCACTGCACTCGCCAGTGAGCTCAACGTCCCAATGAACCCACAACCTTCTGACACAAAGCCGAAGTTAGCCACTGAATAGCTTATTACAGTAAACTGATAACTCATCACTCCAAAGGAAAAGGGCTCAACAATTAATTGTTCGGAGTGGCTAGTAACATGTAGTTCTTTCCAAGCCATCAGTGCTGCTGTAACTTGGTGGAGGTTGAGTATGCCATGCTAAGCGGAGTGACAGTTGAAACAAAGTCCTTTATTCGCATTTTGCATGGGAAACGGCTGGGATATTGACAAAGGGTGGGAACATGGAAATTGTATTGCTACCTTCTCAATAATAAATGCCATCTGTTATGTGTCAGTAAGTAGTTATTTATTGTTTAACCCTAACCCACAAAAATACCACTTTAAATTATTTAGCCAGTCAAAGGGAAAACATCTATAGCATGTGTAAAAATAGACATTGTAATAGTTCAATGTCTAGTCCCAAACTAACCATATGCTAGAATATGACTTTCAGTGTGAGCCAACTAAATAATAAATAAGAAGTTTTGAAAAGCTTTATAGATATCATATGTTTACTATTTAGCAAAACATAGTCAAGCTGTTTCCTGGCTTCCCGTGATGTGAAGAGAGCCTATTGTATTTGTCTCTTTAACTTGTCTGGAGGAGACAGGAGTTTAATATTGTGGTTGCACCAAAATGAAAAGTTCCTCAAGAAACATGAGTGGAATAAATCATCATCATACAGGAAATAATGTTGGGGTCAAATTTCCTGTCTGCGATATTCACCACATGAAATGGGTTGTTGAAGAACTTGCTCCCTCATGTCACTCTAAATGGTAAAGTCAGAGAAGCGGGTACTGCCATTGACTCATGTTCATTGACACACATTTTACAGTATATTTCATGAAGCGCTTTGAAGCGTCTCAATGATGTGATAAGGCACTATATCAAATGTAAGCTTTTATTTGTATTCAGTTGGTATTTCTTCATCTTCAATCAATCCAGTTTCAGACCTGAATCCTTGGACTTCAAAATGAGAACAGTATCAGGGGGATTATTAAGTTCCACCTAATTTGATCCGATAACCAGTGATTACGTTAAATTCCACATTTACTAAAATCTGAATTGCAATATTTTCATTCAAAGATTTAATTCAAAATCTGGGGATATCCTGCAATCAATAGCAGATTAGATTTGAAGCTTCTTTATGTCCAGAATCAGATATTAAGCTAACTGACTTATAATGTTGGGAGATAATAATAGTTGTGCACATGTATGTCTGTACGTTTTGTCTGTACTATTTTACCACAACTATGAAATGACAGCAAAGTGTATATTTTCTTGATAGGTATAGATTAGAGAGAACAGTTCAATAGAGAAATGTTCAATAACAACAATTCACACTTATATAGTGCCCTCCACCCACGGTAGCCTCTCAGAGAACAGTGGCGCAGCCTGACTCCGAGCTGGTGGGGCTGGGGGTATGGGGAGGTGATCATAAGCATGGTTGAATAGAAAGGATTTCAGGCAGGCCTTGAAAAACGGAGAGGGTTGAGCAAGGAGAAGGGATTGGGGAAAGAGAGTTTCAGAGGGTAGCAGCTGATCTCCAATGGTGGAGCAGAGGGTGCGAGGAACAGTAGGAGGCCAGTACCAATGCCAGTCGAGCGAAGGCGCCAGAAGGTGGTTTGGGTAATGAGGAGGTATGAGAGGTGGGGCGGTTCCAGGCTGTGAATAGATTTGAACATGAATGTGAGCTTGAAGTCAATCTGTTCAGTGATGGGGAGTCAGTGGTGCATGGCCAGAGCTAGTGAGATTTGGGTATGGAGTTTGGTCCAAGTAAGTATGCAGGTAGCAGAGTTCTGTATCAGTTGGATCTTTTGAATAGTGGAGCTGGGAAGACTGGCAAGGAATGTGTTTGAGTATTCCAGGCGGGAAGTGACAAACACATGCACCTTGCTTTTGGCTGCATTTGGAGTAAGGTACAGTCGGAAGTGGAAGAGGCAATGTGGTGAAGGCAGAGGACGACAGTCCTGTTCAGAGACCGGATTTGGGGGAGGAAGGACAGCTGGAGATCGAACCAGATGCCTAGATTGTGTACTGGTTCAGTGAGTTTGAGGGAGAGCCAGGGCCAATCAGAGGGGAGGCCAGGAGGTCCATTTGGCCTGGGCCTCAAGCTCAAAGGAGGCCTCAAATGTAGACACTTGTTAATTTTTGTTAACACTTTTACACTTTTTTGTTAGGTTTGTTTAAAAAACATTTTAATTATAGTTTTCTAATATTGTAGTTATTAAATATGGTGAGGCTGTGATTTGGAACTTAACTGTCATTTTTTTTATGGCCAATTACCTCAAAAGTTGGAAGTAGCCCAGGCCTCTCTGCCCTCTCTGAACCTCTGAGAGGACCTGGGGAGAGCCCAGGGAGGTTGATGAGTTTAGATCCACAGGATTGAAGATGTTGACAGGTGTATGGCTTCCGTCTTGTCCACATTCAGCTGCAGGAAGTTTCCACTCAGCCAGGCCCTGATATTTGCCAGACAACCTGCTAGAGCATCAGCAGAGTTGATACTGAATGAGGCAAAGTAGATTTGTGTGTAATCCACATATATGTGGAAATTTACCCCATATCTGCGGAGGATATCACCCAGTGGGAGCTCAATGAGGAAAAGAGGGCGAAAGATGGAGCCCTGGGGTACCCCGCAGGTGACCAGGTGGGGACCGGAGGAAAAACCATTTGCCGAGATGTAGTGGAGGTGGCCCCCCTTTGAACTTGAGGCCCAGGCCAAATGGACCTCCTAGCCTCCCCTCTGATTGGCCCTGGCTCTCCCTCAAACTCACTGAACCAGTGCACAATCTAGGCATCCGGTTCGATCTCCAGCGGTCCTTCCTCCCCCAAATCCGGTCCCTGAACACGACTGTCTTCCTCCATGCAAGTGCAGTCCCACTTTTATTTGATGGTTGCTGGTCAGGACAACAGGAAAAAAACTAAATTTTCAAATAGTGCCATGGTATCGTTAATATCTACTCAAACAGGCAGACAGTACTAAGGTGGATGAGGGAGGAGAGAGGTGAAGGAGGATGGTGTGGTCGACTGTTTCAAATGCGGCAAAGAGACCCAGGAGATGAGGAGGCAAAGGGAGCCCTTATCACAGATTGAGAGGATGTTGTTTGTGACTTTGACAAGCATTGCCTCTGTGCCGTGGGCAAGGTGGAAACCAGACTCAAGGAGGGAGAGAAGGGAGAGATGTGACCAAAGTTGTCCTGCAACAATGCGTTCCAGGACTTTAGCAAGAAGGAAGGGTAGGTTGGAAATCGAATAATAGTGAGAGAAAACAACAACCTGCGTTCATATAGCATCACATGGGGTAACATCCCAGAGCATTTAATCTTTCACACTCACTCTCTACTCTCCATCATACTTTCTCACATATCCAGAATGAACAGCAAAGCACCTCACTTGGTTTAATATCTCATCTGAAGGACGGCATCTCTGAAACCTGCTACCAACCTGAGCCAGGCTCCTCTCTCACCACAAGATACTTTCATCTCATGATTTCTTTTTAAGCCTTTTTTTAAAATCTTTTTCTTCAGCCTTCCTCCTCCCTCAAGTGTGACTGAGAATTCAGTCCGCAAGGGTAGAATTACAACTTCAGAAATCTCATAGAAATTCTCTATATGAACTGCGTTTGTGCAGATAGTCCGGAATTAAACTACAGAGCTGGGAAACATACAATAAATATTTCTCAGGCACTACACACTTATCCCAGTCCAATTTCTATGTGCATTAATTATACTTCAGAAGTAAATTTCACGAGCTGACATGTTTTCTTTATTCAATAATAAACCTTCAGAAAACTTTAAAATAGAACCAAGCTGGCAAGATTCATTGAGACATTATCTCTCCCTTCACAGTTAATAAACACTTTCAAAATATTTACCCAGAAGAAAACTGGAGCTGTCAGCTACGTACGAGACCCAGATGCAATCCCAGCAGGACTCTACAGCCAGCGGTGAGGGAGGAAGTAGCACAAGCAAAGACAATGTGCCAAATGCAACAAGCAAAGGGTGGAAGTCATTTACTTCACAATAGTGCATAATGGGTTGCTGCATTTCACCTACAAAATATGCAGTCAATTCACTTTACAGTAAATCCTTTGAGACATCTCAAAGATGTGTTAAGTTGCTTTAACATATACAAGGATTGTTGTTATTATATTTGCAACCTCATTAAGAACAGTATAAGTGCGGAAATCATAATCATTCTAACATTTGATATCACACCTTGCCACACCATCTATACATTTCAAAGCTTCATATTATTTATTGTGAAGTGTTGTAAACCCTCATTCACTCCTTCATCACATCCTGGCTTGACAACACCAACGCCCTGCTTGTCGGCCTTCCCAATTCCTCCCTCCATACGCTGCAGATAATCCAGAACTCTGCAGTCCATGTCCTCTAACGCTCCAAGCTTCATGACCTCTTCTCCCCCATTCTCACCCGACTCCATCGGGTCCCCATCACCCAGAATATTCAATTCAAGATTCTTGTCCTCACCTTCAAAGCCCTCCATGGCCTTGCCTCACTCTACCTCTTGGACCTCCTAACCCCCTACCAATCTGCCCACCTCCTCTGCTCAGCAGGCTCCTGCTCCATGTCCCCCGACCCACCCGCCCCACCACTGGCAGGTGAGCCTTCAGCCACTCTGCCCCCAACCTCTGGAACTCCATCCCGCAGTCTCTCTGCCTTGCCCCCTCCCTAGACTGCTTCAAGCCCTGTCTCAGACCTTCCTCTTCGAGGGTCCCATCAGTCACCCCCAAATCCCCCACTTTCCCTCCACACTCCCCATCCCCGATCCCAGTTCGGGTTTGAAACAATGACTCTCCAGTGCCTTGGGACGTCCTCCTGATGTGAAAGGCGCTGTACATGTAATTTTATTGTTGTAGTGGGCAAATGCGGTAATTGATTCGCAGACGGTGATGTCCAACAAACAATCATGAAGGGAATGTCTAATTTTCTCTGGGGGATTGTTGGCCAACACACCAGAGAAACTCTCTTCTCTTCTTGAGTTATGCATTGGAATCTTCAAGGACACAACACAACAGTGCCAGCCTGAACTATGAGATCAAAGTCCCAATGTGGAGCTTGAACCCACAATCTTCTTGACTAGTAAACCCTCAGGAAATTGCTAGCCACTGGAGACTGTCTGACACCAGTTACTCACTTTATAAGCAGTCTATTGTTTTGCCTTGACAGTTGACTGGATTCTAGCTTCATGAAGAACAAATCTAGAGGCATCATTCTACCAGAAGAAAGCAACACTGGGAATTCATAGCATTTTATCAAATATATGTACTGTATGTGTGTGAAAGAGAGAGACAGGTTAATGTTACAGTTATGACCCCTCACCAGCACTCTTAATGTAATGAGCTGAGTTAGATGAACAGTGTGTGAGAGTCTGAGCTTTGACTGTCTCTCTGTGGTGCAGTACAGAATTTTCTTCTTAACTGGATTTCTGCCATCAACTGACAACTCCAGATCGAATGATAGCTGGTAGGTACTTTGAATGGCAAAGCATTCCTGATTGACCAGGGCAGTTCTGTAGAGGCACACACCCACTTGATCAATGACTGTCTAGCGCCTTAGAATGTCCTCTTGACGTGAAAGGCATTTTACACATGTAATTTGTTGTTCTGTTGTTGATCCATGTGACAGCAGAAAGCATGGATGTGGAAAGCTCTACCTCAAAAGAGATGGATTAGGATGTTAGCAATGGGGACGTTAGGAGAATTTTTCACACACACATGCACACACACAGTAGTTTCATAGTTGAGGCAAAAATGTGGAAAATTGGATTGAAAGGATTGCTCTTAAAGGAACCGGCAAAGAAACAGTGTGCTGATTGGCTTTCTTCTGTATTGTAAATTTCTATGGTGCTATGGATTGTTGTCTGCTGAAGCGAGCCATGTATGTGGTTGATCGAGCAGGACAGTAATTATCTTATATAAGCCACCTGACCATACTCTTCCAGCAATGCTGTGTCAGCCTAGATTGCGTGAATTCAATCTCTTGAAGTGGAATTTGAACATACTGTACATACATCTGGCTTAGAGGTGAGTGTTAACAACTGAGCCAGACTGACACACAAATATAAAAAATGGAAGTATTATTATATTTTATTCCAATATCCCTCACTCGCCCAACCTACTCCCCACCCCACCCTCCAAAATCGGCCACACTTCCAGCTAAACAGCAATGGAGAGTAAAGAAGTCTGGAAAGTTTTCTCCACCTCACCCATGAGGTAATGAGGTCAATGTAGCATCTCTACCACCTCAGTTTACACCAATTAACAGCACAATCCAAGGATTAAATCTTGGACTTTCAGGTACTACAGTATATGGTTCACCAGCGGGGGAGTGGGGGGTTGCTGAAGAGTGTGGAGGAGGAAGAGGTGGGTTTTGTGATTAAATCAGGGGTTTAGGCAGGTGGCCTGGCTGCTCTGGGATAGCCATAATGTGCAAGGCAGAGAATATCAGCACAGAGTGATTTAAGGGAAAACTTCAGAGGGACAATGACATTTTGTTAAATAAAACATTCTCAAAGCTGTCAAGAGGAGAGAGAGAGAGCTACTTTGAGAAAAGAGGAAACAACACAATAAGAACTCACTGTTAGCATTAGAGGATTAGAGCTGGGGGGGCGGGAGAGAGTGAGATTGGAGCTCACTGATGGGTACTTGTCCATCCCCAACTCTTGGTGAGTAATGATGAATCAATATTTTGTTCCTTCTAGGAGATGTTGTGCTACTAACCAGGAGCTGAAACAATCTGGATAGTTAAATACTCTGAGATAATCCCGCATGAAGGGTACTATAAAAATGCAAGTTGTTATTGTTGTGCTAACATACACATGCTATACAGATAGATATCACTGGAGAGATTATGTAGTTGAGTGATGTAGGTCCCCATCAGCATTGAGAGAGAATATTGTTCACCATCTCCACAGAGTTTCCTGATTTTCCCAGACTCTTCGTGGGAATAGTCAAGTGCAATGAATTCTTGCGATGAACATATAATATTCAATCTATCAACCCCAAATTTACATTCATCACCTGATGAGATGTAAACAGATAATTCATGAATACCTTATAGGATTCAAGAATGCTGCAAGTGATAGGCATCAGTGATTCATAAATAATGCAGCGATAGCAAATTAATAAATGTTTAAGATACCTTTCATACAAAAAGCTAGGCTTAGGACGTCCTCCTGATGTGAAAGCCGCTATATAAATGTAATTTTGTTGTTGTTGTAGGTTGAATAAATAAATAAAGGAATGTTCAAGCTTCCAAAAGAAATCTGAATTTTACTGACAAGCAAGAATTGATTTTCTTAAAAATAATTGACCCAAAAATCAAGCAGTTCATTTATTTAAAAATCACTGAGATAATGAAATCAATAATGAGGGAATGTTTCCTTCATTCGTTGCTCTGAAAAACGGATCAAACATTAATCCCTGGTACTCCATGCCATTAGTTGAAGGCATTCTTACCTCCGAGCTGACCCCCATAATAGGGGTTGGTATTCATATGGTCTTAGCTGACAATCCAATGTAGTCCTGGGGATGTGTGGCATTGTTAGAGGTGCAGGCCTTCAGATGAGACATGAAACTGAAATCCCATTGTCAGTTTAGGTGGACTTTAAAAGTCCCACAGCACCGTTCGAAAAGAGAAGGGAGTTCCTGCTGATGCCGTGGCCAACAATGGCCCAAATGAAATTGGTCATTCACTACATAGCTGTTTATGGGACATTTCTGTTATTGAATGATTCATCTATGTTGCGTTGCAAGATTGGCCTTTGGCCAATTCCAAGAAAAAAAGATTTTCCTGGAAAATTCCTCCCCAACTCCCTGCGGCGGACAAAAGCCAAATCACCAACAACATGGACTCCTTCACTTCACTCTTCTCTCCACGCCACTTCACCACATGGGCACCTATAATTACTAACAGATCAAATGGCTTTTATGCATACTTTTGAAGGTCAAACTGATTATTTTCTTTAGAAGTAAGGCATTACAGTATTTAATTACCGCAAATGTCATTTTAGTCAACAATTCACTGCTGATTTCAGTCCCTGGTTTGTTCAATGTCAGTGTATGTGTATGCGTAAGCAGGAGCAGTGGGAAGGAAATACCACATTATCTACCAGGGTTTTGAGCTGATCAACATGAAACGCTTTGTGGTAGAAGGTTGATTCAATTACCATTTTGTGATGAGCTCATGCTCTGAAATGCAAGCAATAGACGTCCTTCCTCCATGAAAGACGCTCGATAAATGTAATTTTGTTGTTGATGGCTTCACATAGTTTCACATTATTGTACCAGTTTGAGAACCAAATTACAATAATAATACATGTACTTGCATTTGGTATAATGACTTATGATTTATCATGCCTAATAATAATCCCTCCAAAAAAAGATAATAAACAAATTGTCATTTCAATCCACAACTGCTTGTGGGACTCTGCTGTGCACAATTGGCTGCCGCATTTCACCCACAAATATACAGTCAATTCACTTTACAGTACATTCTGTGAAGCGCTTTGAGACATCTAGAACATGTCAAAAAGTACTATATCAAATGCAAGGATTATTATGATTATTATCATGTTATTGAGATGTCTCAAAGTGCTTCACAGGATTTACTGTAAAGTGTACAAATTTTATTTGTAGGCAAACACAACAGTCAATCTGTGCAAAGCAATATCTCACCAATGAAGTGATTATAGTAATTAATTTTATCTATCGGTTACAACAACAACAACAACTTGGATTTATATACAGTAAAATCCCACTCATCCATGACCCGATCAACTGGATTGCCCAACCCCCTCCCGGGGCAATTCCCCATTCCAGTGATCGCGAGTCTGCTCACTTTGCACGCAATACCTGCGAATGCGCACTTATTAAATTTACGAACTCTGTGTTTTTACTGATCATTTTACAGAGTGTGTTGGAATCTTTATTGGTAAGTATCCAGACAATATTCTGTTACTATTTAGTATGTTATTAATATGGTATGTTTTAAAATAAGTAAATTTTTTGTGTTGGGTTTTCGGCAACTTGCCACCCGATTATCTGACACAGTCAATTAGTCGACCCCCCGGAAGGTGCCGGATGAACAGGCTTTTACTGTAGCGCCCTCCATGCCGAACAGCATCTCAGAGCACTTAAACGTCTCATCCAAAGGATATAATGCAATCTACCAAGATCATGTTGCAGTATGTGTGGTAATTATTGTCAATACTCTTGGTTGTTCTTTCTACGATGGTGAAAGTACAATTCTGTTCACAGTCTCGGTCCTGACTTTGTTTAAAGCATTGACTACGTCTGAGAGGCCAGAGCATAGAAATAGACATTCTCTGCAAAGAGTCACTGCTTTCTCTTTCTTTAATCAATCCCACTTTTCACATCTCCCCCCCACATCCTTATATATTTGTATTACTCAGGTGCTTATAAAGTTGATGTTTCAACAATTCCATTGATTCAACTGCAATAGCCTCTTGTGATAGTGAATTCTGAATCCTAACAACTCATTGAGTTAAGAAGTCCTTCTAAACGTCTTGCCTGTTCTGCTAACAACCCTGAGACTATGTGCTCTTATTATAGATTCCCCAACGAAAGGAAAATATTTTTCCACCATTGCAATAACAGCTCACCGTTGCAATAACAACATTGTTTGGCTTCTGCTTTTTCAACGTCTTCCCAGTGAGGAAATTTCAGGGTCCTTCAAAGGTAGCAGCAATCCTCTTAGAAACTCTAAATACCAATGGCCAAGCCGCCATCCCTAATGAATACAAGGAAGTTGAGATTTCAAAGCTTAAGGCTCAGCCTCTCCATACAGGTCAGTGATTTTTGCATCTCAGCCCTACACTGACCCTTCTAGGAATTGACCTTTTGAACCACAATTCATTGTATGAAGTTGTCTAACCCTTTTACATTTCTTACTCCACCAAATCTCTGTAAACCACTTTGAAAGATTTAACAACCGGAAACCCTAGGTGAGGGAGAGAGCAAATCTGAGGAACTCCAGGATGGAGAGAGTAGGGCCAGATAGGGCAGAAGGACATGAAGCAGGCCACTATTATATAATACAAAACAAAAACTGAAGTCACTGGAACACTCAGCAGGTCAGGCAGCATCTATGGAGAAAAGAAAGTGAGTCAACGTTTCGGGTCCACAACCCTTCATCAGAGCTGGGGCATGTTTGGAGGGAGAGACTTTTAAGGACTAACAGAGAGGGGTAGGCAGGGCGAGAAAGGCGAAGGAGATAAATGGGGTAAAGGACAGGGGATGATGGTTTCAGGAGTTGTTAATGGTATTAAATAAAGCAGGGTAGGAGTGCACTTGCCCTTCCACCACCCCCCTCTCTGTTAGTCCTTAAAAGCCTCTCCCTTCAGATTTCCAGTGTCTGCAGTACAGTATTTTGTATTTTGTCACTACAGTATTATCTAATGCTTGTTTGTTTCTCTTCCTCCCCCACCCAGCCCAATTGATGCTCTGTCTCTTCGCAACATGGAATGTGATAGAGCAGACTGTCAGACTCTAGTTTATCAACTGCAGGGAAATGGAAAACAGATAAAGTGTAGCTTCCTTTCAATGGCTCTATGCCATTTTACAAGGGAGATTGTGGTGAGGATACATGGGAGGCAAACATACAAACATCATCCAGAGAAAGCAAGTTTTACACAAAGAAGTTAGACACAACAAAGCAATGGATGGACAATGAGTTCCAAGCAGACAAGAATTTTGTTGTCAAATGGCTTAAAGCCTAAAATTAGGGAAAACACTCAGGACATTTTAAGAATGAAGAAAAGCTAAAAATACAATGTACTAGAATTTGCGTTTATATACAGTAGCGCCTTTTACGTCAGGAGGATAATAATAATAATCCTTGCATTTGATGTAGTGCTTTTCACATCTTATCGACGTGTCAAAGCACTTCACAGAATATACTGTAAAATGAATTGACTGTATATTTGTGGGTGAAACGCGGCAGCCAATTGCCCACAGCAGTGTCCCACAAACAGTTGTGGATTGAAATGACCAATTTTTTATCATTGTGTTTTTTGGGGATGCATTATTATTAGGCATGTGGAGTAAGGAAACTTTCTCAAGGATGTTTCAAAGTGTTTTACACCGCAGGCTGGACACCCCAGCCAGAGTGGGGGTGGGGCAGAAAAATGTTGCTTGTTGCCAAAGTCACTTTTGAGTGGTTTGTCCTGCTCCAAAAGTGGGTTAGACAACAGATTAAAAACTGAGTGCCTTCCTTTGCATGGAACTCAACAAGGCATGGGCCTCAACTCGTAAAACTTCTCAGAAAGCAGTGCTGTTAAAGTGCCAGGAGAAACTAATTATCCATGTAACTGCTGCTGTTGAAAGTAAATTTATGCAGTGTTTTGTTTGGGTTTATTAAAGTGCTACGTTACCAGCATGTATTCCTTTTCCTTTTATGGAGTCAGAAGGCTTGAGGATGCATTTTTCACAATCGTTCAGAGCAAATTTGAAGTTGAGAAACAATTTCCAGACTTGGTGAGGGTGAAAATTGCAGCATGTGATGGGATAATTCTGATTTTGTTAGAAATTGCAGTCTAAACCAGGCAATAACGAAAACGTTCCTACATCAAACGATGTCAGCAGTGTGACTTATCAGAGGATTCACTAAGGAAACACACTTTTACTACCCGAGATTCTAAGCAATGACCAAACAAGCTTGAGCTGATCAGTCTTGAGAGAAAGTGACTCAGACAGGACCTCATAGAGATGTACAAAACTTCAAAAGAGGTTGAAAAAGTAAACCCAGATCAATACTTTAGGATGTATTAAGAAAACAGAACATGAGAACAGAGGTTTAGAGGTTGCAAAAGATCATTTTAGGACAAAGACCAGGAAGTTTTTCTTTTCGTAGGCGATAATAATAATAATAAGCCTTGCATTTGATATAGAGCTTTTCACATCTTATCGACGTCCCAAAGCACTTAACAGAATATACTGTAAAGTAATTGACTGTATATTTGTGGACGAAACACGGCAACCAGTAATCAATAACTGGAACAATTTACCAATAATGGTAAATTTTATTTCATCTAATTTGAAAAGCAGCTTGATGCAGTGATGGGGGAACGGCAGGGGTGGCTGTTCTGCAGGGATGCGATCAGATGGGCCAAAGGGCCTTCTTCATCCAGACCAATCTTACAATGCTTTTATCTGTATTTGCACTGCAGGTTTCCCATTCAAGTACTATTCCTATATTAAATGTCTGATTCCGGGTCATATAAACTTACAGAAGGGTATAACACCTGCAGAAAATGGCAAAAAATATATAAATGGCAATCGGTGTCGTTAAGAAAACCTAATTTGAATGGTGGGATTACTGGTCTTAAATATCAATTTGGATTCATTAGCATTGTTGATGCTATAAATGGAATAAGTGCAAATACAAAGGTAATTAAAGTTGGTTGTGCAGGTAGATTGGGAACACAATTTACATTTATATAGCACCTTTCATGCTGAGAGGATGACTCAAAGTGCTTCACAATGCTGGATAACCACCTACGCTGGGAGCTCCAGATCATAAACAGATAAATTCTTATGGACCTTTATGTATCAGACGCTACCCTGCATGGAGGGCGCTATGTAAATGCAAGTTGATGTTGTGGAGAGGATTCAATACAACAGCAAGAAACTGTACCAGACATTAGTTAGGCTGTAGTTGCAGTTATGTGCTGTTTGGGTAACTTCATTTCAGAATATTTATAAGAGTAATGGTGCAAAAAGGGCAGATCAGATACACAAAGATGTTACTAGGCAACTATGAAGAGACACTTGGGTCTTTTGTTTCACTGGAGCAGAAACTTAAGGTATAACAGGAGACAGTAGTTAATATGATTATTTCTACTGGTCGGTGAGTTAGTAAAGAGAGAGCAGATCACAAAAGTAATCACAAAAGAATCAAAGGTGCGATTAAAAATAACATTTGTAAACATGTTAATGTTAACATTTATAAAGAAACATTATTCCAATAAACAAAATAAATAAATATTCAGAGGATGAGGATGGAGGAGAATGTTTCCACCTTACAAGGCCGTTTTCATAGCAACATTCTCACAGTACTTTCAAAATGTAGGTTGGGTTAGATGCAGTAATCCTCTTAAGAAAACCCATGTAGCTCATGCAAAACCCATATAGCTCATGCCTGCTTAACAGATAGTGTTTTACATTACATTTTTGAGCAGTTGCTGGCAGTGCAACTCAATACTGTATTGCTGCCTGACAGCCCACCTCTGTGTTCCTTATGTGTCTATCTAAACCAATGTTGTATCTTATCCAAAGCCTTAGGCTCTTGCCAACCTGCAACTAAACTGGGGAGCTGGGTGCATCCCTTCGGTGGAGACAGTACACACTCCATGCCAAACAAATAGAAATTTCCACTCATACATGGAACTCTCACTGGTCTAATTTGGATACTCAAGCATGGAGATGGGTTTCTATGTGTCTCAGACACTTGGCTGCCCAATCAAATAAATCCCCAGTCTCTAAATTGCTGAAACATGTGCACACACAGAGTCTATACGTGCCTTGTCCAATACTATTATGGATACTGCTTGCAACCCCTGTGGGATCAACATAATCAAATTGGCAGATAAGGCAAGCAATTGCTTTGGAACAATTGCTCGTAAATAAGTGATATTGCCTGAGTAGCAGGATAACTGATGATGTGCTAAAAGCAGACTATTGCTTGCATCTCAACCAGTAGCAAACAACCATTGTACTCATCAATCGCTGCATCAACCTCCACCACAGGCAGACCATAACAATCAATTCATGTGGGGGAGAGGAGGGAAACACTTAACACGTGGAGTCCTGTAGCTCAGTGGTTAGAGCGCTCGACGTGAAATAATTATCACATCACCCAAAATCGTATTCAAATGATTATCACTGGGAAAATCCCTGATTTCAGCCTAATGAGTGGGCCCAAAGCCAGCTGACATAATCATCTGCTATCTTTGACCTCAGTTCATCACCAAGGTTTTGCGGATGGCCTCCCCACACATGCTTCAGCGATCCCTTATTCTCTTTCATTCCCATGAGAAGCGTGAATTCAGCCCGAGCCTAGGACACAGTGTAGTCTGCTACCAGCCTCCTGCACTTAAGTTTTCAATCACAGGCTCAAATGACCAAATGATTATCGTGAAAAACGAATAATATTAACCCTGACCGCAGTGTTGAAATACAGGTCAACCTGGTTATAATGTAGTCCTCTGGGTCCAATCTCTCAGAGGTTGGAGTGCGCATGCACAACCCGTGACACTAGCAGCACTTGCTGCATATAGCACATAGGAAGTCATATAAGAATAAGAATGATCCTTGCATTTGATATAGCGCTTTTCACATCTTATCAACATCTCAAAGAATATACTGTAAAGTGAATTGACTGTATGTTTGTGGGCGAAACGCGGCAGCCAATTGCGCACAGCAGAGATTCACTAATGTCACACAGGTTGGCCAATTTTTAATAACAACTTAATCTGGGAATTTGGACCCAGAGAACTACATTGTATCCTTTTCTTTTAGATATTCCTCAATACAACAATAACAATAACAACAAAATTACATTTATAGAGCCCCTTTCACATCGGGAAGATGTCCCAAGGAGCTGATACTTGATGGTCCTCAATAATATATATGAATCTCGCAAATGAGGACTTTTCCAGTAACTGTGAGCATGCACATATATGAGGTTGAATTACAATAGTTTACTTTAAAACAATCTATAAATCAATGTTTAGATGTGAGCATCTGTAGTACCACAGAAATCCTTGAAGTTATGTGCCGAACCTCAATTTTACAGAATGCCAGAAATAGTGCTTTCAATGTGGCTTCATTGAAGTTCAGAATGTATCGTACAAGCTGCAAGATTCCACAGGACAAAATCATCCTGTGAGAAGGTGTCCTGTGGGGCTTTTCATTTTATCAGTTTGTAATTGTAGACAATGTTTAGAACTATGCGCTGACATTTTTTATTACTTACATGAATGACACAGTAGGGTCTAATTTGTGGGGATGGTAATCACATCAAATGTACAGACGCCAAGATATGTCCTGCCCAGCTCACTGGAATGCTCCAAACTCAATAAGGAACTAGGAGTCTCTTTTGATTGCATGTAACTTCAGGGTAATGTAAGATGAGGGGTATTCCAGCTGATCAGCAGCAGAGATGTAGAGATTTATGAATCCTTTATTAATCCTCACAAATTGCCCCCCAGAAACCACACATTAATTTGGTATAACTGAAGTGGTATAAGAAAATATATTCCATGGTCATGGTGACAGAGTAGAATTTGTAGATTTGGCTCACACTTTTTATGATTTGGCTCACAAATACGCAGACACTACGCTTCACCATAAAATCTTGTGAAATGTACTATGGCGCTATATCAAATGCAAGGATTATTATATTATTAGTAGTAGTATTTCTTCCCTCAATTCGTAATGCATTTGTTTTTAATGAACTGACCAGAACACCCAGGGCTTTTAAACTTCAGTTCTGTGGCATTTAGTCGTGTGGCATTTAATACTTAAAATATATTTATACAAGGACTGCATTCTACATTGCAATCTACCCATCATACAGATTGCTTCCAATGGGGAAACCACCAGGTAGAGAAAGTAGCCCCTTGTGATGATCCTGGTATTACATTTCCACAACCAAAAACACACTTTCTGTTTGAGACACATGCAACAAGTCACATTTTTTCTTTCATTGCACCTTCAAATGTTTTTCCAAATTTACCCTGCTGTCAACCAGAAAAAATAACTCTGAAAGACATTTGTTTATCGCTCATCTTCTTCATTACCAAACATAGCCATTTAAGGAATATGCGTCTCGCATACCAGAAATTCAGGATCTAAACAATCTGAGACCCCAAATCTCTACAAGACCGATCCATCCAGGTTCAGGTGGGGGGTGGGGTGTAGAGTACCACTTAGTGGGATATTGGGTATAGTGGAGCATATTTCTATGTTTTCTGATGTTATAAAGCAGAAGGGTGTTACAAATTGTGATGAATACAGCAGAACATTGCAAAGAACATTGGCAGATTAACGGATGGGTGGAACTAGATGAAGGTTTAACAATGCAGAATGTGAAGTAGTATACTTTGGCTGCATCGGCAGCTGGAGATAGGGTTTAAATGGGGATGCCAGTAAGAGAGGGATCCAGAAGTCTCATTTTTATGAAACTGTACAATCTAACAAGCAGATACAGAAAGCAATCAACAAGGCAAATGTTATGTGGGGCTTTATAACCTGGGTATTGGAGCAACTACTAATGTGGTGAAAAAAACTATTGGGCATATGTCAACCATTGACAACTTCCACAAGCTTTGCATTCATCAATCTCCATACAAATGCATCAATGCATTGCATCAAGCTCCATATAAAAAGTCTCCTTATACCTCAGAAACACATTCAGAACCTAGACCTAACATGTGAGCTATGTTCAGTTTTGTCCCTCCACATTTTTTCGTGATTTACTAGTTACAGGGCTATTCAGCAATGATTCTCTGGGTTAATGCTTGTATATAATTAATATAGAAGTTGAGTAGATTTAATTATATTTCTTGGATGATCTGATTGAGGTGTTCAAACTAATAGATGAGAACACTTCCCTCTTGTGGAGCGATCCAAAAGGTGGCACCTAATCTTAACATTAAAACAGAGATAGAAGTCAGACCAGAAAACATTTCTTCAGGCAGATTAGCTAAAATTTTGTAGAGATAGAATCAATTGATGTGTTTAAAAGGGAGATGAGCAGATACTTGAGAAGTAAAGATATGGGAAAATGCCAGGAAAATAGGATTACAAGATGTGCCATGATCAAATAAAGTGGAAGAACACTTTAAGAAGCACATGCTTGAATGACATCCTCCTGTCTTTTGTTAACTCAACAAAAAAAATGCAAGTTAAGAAATATTTATCAACATGTAATTTTTTTTAGTGGTGAAAATGAACAAATACTGTAGTCGTACCTTTCACTCCTGTGATCAAATGTTAGTCAAGTATTCTTTATGATTGTGAACTTCAGTTCACAATCAGTCAAAACTTATGAAATGAAAGTTATCTCTGACTACCGTTCATGTAATCCTCTGTATAAGGAGCTCAGAAAATTTCAACCCAGCTTCTATGATGCATGAGAAACAGTATGAACTATGCTAAACTTGGTGCTAACATCGTTCAAAGACAACACAAGATGGTTGTTGGAAGAAATAGGAAATTACCAATTTATTATTTTGTTTTGAGGGATTATTATTAGTTGTGAAGAGTAAGGAAACTTGCCCAAGGTTTCACCCTGCCTGTAATTGAACCCAGGTATCTCGCTTGTCGTGAAAGGCGCTCTACAAATGGAATTTTGTTGTTGTAATAAGGCAAGTGCTCTAATCGCTGAGCTACAGGAATCCAGGACTCATTAACATCTACCTCAACCGGCAGACAGGACCTCAGTGTTACCCTGCCCTAGACTATGTGAGCTCAAACAATAATAAGTATAATGATTGCATTTGTTATAGCGTCCTATCACGTCTTTGAAGTGTATCAATGCAGTTCACAGAACCTACTGTGAAGTGAATTAATGTATATTTTGTGGGCGAAACATTCAAAGACTTGAAAGTGGGGCTTAAACCCACAACCTTCTGACTCAGAGGCAAATATTCTACCAACACAGCAAGATGGATATCCTTTACTTTAATATAATCAATTTTGTAAAAACAAAAAGAGAGACAACTGAAATGCTGGCAAAGGCTCAGCAACTTAGATCAACATATTCAGCGTAGGCCGGCTTGTGACAAAAAGTCAACATTTCCCGCAGACTAAATTCATCACAAATAACCTTTAAAGAGTGAGCCAAACAATCAGAATTTTTTATCTTTTAAAATCATTTGAAAAGAGTTATCAGCAAGTGCCGTGTTCTTTTGGATCTTTCTACAGGTAGTTTGTTTTAATATTCCTGTTTAAACAATGAATTCTTCTGCCATAACATCAAAAAACGACGTAGAGGAGTTGCAGAGCCCAGCAGGACGAGGCAGACAATTAATAAAGACAGAGAAGCAGCACAATGATCCCTGACTGTGTGTGAAAGGCTACATGAACTGAGCAATGACTCACAGCTTACTGATTGTTCACGTGTCGATGTTCTGTCCAAAGCAAGGAATATGTAAATTTTAAGCAATGGGAGGTAGATGAGCTTGAAGTTGTTTCAATTTCTACTCTAGGAACAGAAGCAAAACAACAATAAAAACAACAACAAAATTACATTTGTAAAGTGCCTTTCACGTCAGG
This sequence comes from Hydrolagus colliei, assembly GCA_035084275.1. NCBI lineage: Eukaryota > Metazoa > Chordata > Chondrichthyes > Chimaeriformes > Chimaeridae > Hydrolagus > Hydrolagus colliei. Next base: position 95,939,279 of record CM068743.1, on the reverse strand, counting down.
AGGACGTCCCAAGGCGTGGGACAGGCAGGTGTCATACCACGAGCATGGTTGAAGGGGTGCAGGGTAGGGAAAGCAGAGATGTAGGATGACAACTGAAGGCATGGTCGAAGAGGAGGGTTTTGAGACTGGTCTTAAAGGTGGCAAGGGAAGAAAGGTTTGCAACACAGAAGGAAGCAATTCATTCAATCATATTTATGCTGGAGATAGCTTAATGGTACGCTCTCACCTCTGGATCAGAAGGTTATGAGTTCTATGCCCCATATTGGGACTTTGAACTCTTATTCAATGCAGTGCTGGGATTGTGCTGCATTGACACCCATTGACACCTGTGTTGCCACCCAAAAATAAAATTGGTCATTTATTTCATGGCTGTTTATGAGACATTGCTGTGTATTAATTGGCAAAATAAAAGGTGCAATATCAAATACTCTACAATGATGAATGTTATTTTATTATAACAATGTTCAAGATTAGAAAACACCATTGTGGCCAATAATAATAATAATAATTCTTGCATTTGATATAGCAAAGTCCCGTAGCTCAGAGCTACTTAGAGCACTCGCAAGACAAATGAGAGACGCAGGTTCAGTTCCAGGCTGGGCGAAACCTTAGGCAAGTTTCCTTACTCCACATGCCTGATAATAATCACTCAAAAAAAAAAAAAAATGTGGTCACTTCAATCCACAACTGTTTGTGGGTCACTGCTGTGCGCAATTGGCTACCATGATTCGCCCACAAAAATACAGTCAATTCACTTTACAGTATATTCTGTGAAGTGCTTTGAGATGCCTAGAAGACATGAAAGCGCTATATCAAATGCAAGGATTATTATTATTTTTAGCAAGCTTTCACGTCATTGAGACATCTCAACTCTCTTCATAGAATATAGTGTAAAGTGAATTAACTGTATATTTTGTGGGTGAAACTTGGCAGCCAATTGCGCACAGCAGTGACCCACTAACAATCATGGATTGAGTGACCAAAATGCAACAACAATCTCGCCAGTCTAAAAGTAATAAATAAACTTTGACATTACTCTATTTTTCATATCCTTCAAACTGAATCCTTCAAATCCTTCATTCACTGAATGATTATTCAATAAAGGAATATAGTACAGGGAAACATACCTATTCCAGGACAACTTGCTACTAAATGTGCCAGCAACCTCAGATCTCGACTTGGAAATGAGAGTATTAACTTAATCTAAATTGGATTGCTTAACCATTCACAAGTTAGAGCCTGATCATAAATCTGTTTTAGATAGCATCTAACTTTCCATTTCTGAGCTATCTGTGGTGAAATATGTGGACTGGGTTTTTGTTGAGTGACGGCATGTTTGCTGCTATTTGCATCCCGCTTTGTCTTGCATGTAATTCAAAACTGGTATAAAAAAGAGAGGATAATGTTATGCTGTGGCTGGAAATGCAGTGAAACCATCAGATAAATTCAACCCATTGGCAATTTAACTTTTAGATTTCCAAAAAGTTTCCTACCCCTTAGATGGTGAAGTGTTGGAAAAGTCTTAAAAACTCACAGTCTAGGTTGATACTCCAATACAATACTGGAGATGTACTGCATTGATGAAAATACCAACCATTTGATGATGCATTAAACCAAGTTTTTGTCTGTGCTTGCTTGGGTGAATGTTAAAATATTTTATGCCACTATTAAGAAACAGTGGGAGTTTCTCATTATGTCCTGGCTAACAATCCCTCAAATTTAAAAAATGGTCGCTCACCTCATAGCTATTTGTTGGACATTGCTGTGCGCAAGTTGGGTATCTACAAAATACAGTCACTACACTTAAAAATAATTCTAGTGAAGCACATTGATGATAATAATCCTTGCATTTGATATAGTACCTCATCAAGTCTTTGAGACTTTTCAAAGCACTTCATAGAATATACTATAAAATGAATTGACTGCATATTTTCTGGGGAAATATGATGTGATAAGAGTAAGGATTATTATTTTTGATTGGTTTATCTAATTGCTGTGTGCAGACTCCATCATCTAATGTTGATTCTATTTCTGAATTGTTTCTCCAACCTTAAATTTACTCTCACTTCAGAGCTGGTCTCCTAGTCAAAAAAAGTTTTGAGTCTGTCATGTATTTCAAATACATATAATTGCAGGTGATTTGGGAAATAGAACAGGAAATACAGTGTTGATTCCTAATATATTTAATGTAGCTAGGGCAGGGATCCTTCCCACTCAATTCCTGTTAACCCTGGAAACCAAAGCCCTAATGGTTAAGATGGCCCTAATTTGACAAGAAACAGAAAGCTTGCCAGTCAGTATTTGCAATACCAGCTTTGTGGTTTTAACCGGCAAAACTCCAGTAGTATCCCAACCCACACTCTGTTATCTCCAAGCTTTGGCTCTTGCCAACTGGCCCTTAAATTCTCCAGGATTAGAGAAGCTAGTGCATTTCTCTGGGAACAAAATCACATTGCCACATGGTGGAATCCTATGGCGCATTGGTTAAAGCACGAGCAAGCAAGCAAGAGACCTGAGTTCGATTCCTGGGTGGGCAAAACCTAAGGCAAGTTTCCTTCTCCACACACTAACAGTAAATAGGAACCCAGTTTTTAAATCAATCGGCGGACCACTTTTCCGGGGGTAATAATGGCTCCATAAAATATATATAACGACAATGTTAATTTGGTCACTCAATCCATGATTGTTTGTGGGACACTGCTGTTCACAATTGGATGCTGCAGTTCATCCACAAAATATACAGTGAATTCACTTTACAGTATATTCTTGAACTAATTTTTTGATGGCACCTTAACCCCTCTATGGTTTTCTGTTGCAGGATTTAAGTTTATCCCATTAGTGATCTTCCAAGTTGCAGATACAGTACATTCATTCCTATGACAAAACATTAGCTCAAATGGAAAGCACATTGAGATGTGGAGTGGGACCAGATTAACAGCCACAATTCCTCAACTACTCTCACAATCAACAATAAAATTATTCTTTGAGCATTTTGCACATCAGGTGGATGTCCCAAGGAGCTGAACAATCAGGTCGGGACCCAAGCAAGGGCGGGGAGAGGGGGGGGGGGCGAGGGGCAGGATAGGGGAAGGGAAGGGAGAGAGGTAGAAGGGGAGGGAGAGAGTTGGGAGGGCAACAGAAGGCACGATCGAAGAGGAGGGTTTTGAGACTGGCCTTGAAGGAGGCAAGGGAGGAAGTGAGGAGAAGAGACTGTGGGATGGAGTTCCAGAGTATGGGGGCAGAGAGACTTAAAGCCCGTCCACCGAAGGTAGGGTAAATTGGGTGGGGGCTGGAGCCTACTGAATAGAGAGGGCGAGCATGTTCATAAGGAGACAGCAGGTCGGAGAGATAGGAGGGGTATCTAGGCAGTAAATACTGAGTATTTGAGGCAAAAATCAACGCAGAAAACCCCTTTTGGGACTTGAGGAGGTTTTGAAACAATGTACCAGCCCATCTTCTTCAAAAAGCATGAAGTATGAAATGGGGGACGTGTTGCTGGGTATAAAAGAATAGGATTCAAAATACAAGATAAGAGTAATGGTCTTTGGAAGAAAAAGGTTTGTGTCCAACACAACACAAATGTATGTCCTCCGAATGTCTCCACCAAGCCTAAAGCGACGCAGATGCTTCCATTTGTTTAAAGCCAAATACTGTAGTTGGTTCTGTGTCAGTAAATTCCTTCAAAATGCTTCAATCTCCTTCGTCTCCATCATCTGTTATTTCTCTGCTGCTGTAAGAGGAACGGCTGCCAAAATGAACACTCCACCCAATTCTAGTCTCTAAGAGTTTGTGTGGGAGGCCTACAGGTGGCATGTATAACATAGGGATGAGGAGCTTAATTCAGTCAGGCCTGTCTCCAGTTTAATTTACTAACTGAATCCACATACACTACTCCTGTGCATTTTAACTGCACAAAATCCCAGTATAATCTCACCAAATGTTCAATTATACTGTATTACATTCAGTTGTAAATACCAAACAGGAATCAAACCACGGACAAGATGTGAATTCCCCTTCCGGGATTAAACCAATTAAACCAATGTCATTTCCAACTCCAACTCCAACTGATAATAATAATCCTTGCATTTGCTATTGTGCCATGTTGTTGAAATAACCCAAAGAGTTTCAAAGGATTTATTGTAAAGTATAAACTGTAGCTGTGGTTGAAACCTGCAGAATTGAACAGAAATATTGGAGTAATTGTGGAGCTCCTGTGGCTCAGTGGTTAGAGCATTTGTCTTGCAAGCTGGGGAGACTTGTGTTCGAATCCAGGCAGGTCAGGGCAAAACTTTGGGCAGGTTTCCTTACTCCACACGCCTAATAATAATCCCTCAAAAAAAAACACAATAATAAAATTGGTCATTTCAATCCATGACTGTTTGCGGGACACTAATGTGCGATTCGCCAACAAATATACAGCCAATTCACTTTACAGTATATTCTGTGAAGCGCTTTGGGACATCGATAAGATGTGAAAAGTGCTATATCAAATGCAAAGATTATTATTATATTCAAAGCACTTCAATACCACTTCAAAGCACATTCAATACATGTGCACCAAAGGAAATCAAATCTAATGGCAATTCGTATTTTAGATACACTTAATCCTTGCATTTGATATAGCGTTTTTCACATCTTTTAGATGTCTCAAAGTGCTTCACAGAATATTTCATACTTGCTGTTTATATTCAACCAGCAGTCTCATTTGATTAAATCTGTGCTGGAATAATACGCAGTAAATGAAGTGTACTCACTTGACTATAGGGGTAAAATTGTGTTGTGCCTTAACACCTTCCATGTGCTGATTAAGACAAGGAACACGATAAGGAAAACAGAAATGTTTTCCTTAAATAATTAGTTCTGGTGGTAAATCTCCTCACTAATCCGGGACCGAGCTGTTCTCGGTCTTTGATCCTCACAGCTTCTCCAATACTTCAGCAAGCCAGCCGCCCGGTAAAATGATAATACAGGAATTATTCCGAGGAATAATCAGCAATAAGTTTGATCTAGGACATGAAGATGCCAATTTAACCATATAAGGAGTGTAAACAATAGTAGAGAAATCCCATTCCTTTGCACAGCTACAGAAAGAGTTAATGTCAGTTTAATTTTTTTTGTACTAATTCAATTTTGCTCTAGAATCCAGGTGAGTACATATTTTCCCTACAACCAGCAAGTGGGAAACAGTGGAGCCAATTACAGCCTGTCATGCGAGAGGTCCTCTGATGGGGTAGATTGGGAGCTGAGCAAGGATGCTTGGAGTATAGCCTAGAGACCAGCGCTGGATTTCTCCATGCACACCCAATAGTCTGTCCAGAATTCATCCTCTTGAATTACCGGACTGGTTAAAAATATAGACTCATTCATAGTAGGGTCCGGGGATATATCGATATATCGCTAAAACCCGATATAATTTTCATATCGATACGCCGATATAGACACTGGAAAAATATCGATATATCGAAAGATATTTCGATATATGGGAGAGAGGGATGGTGGCGGGGTGGGGGGGAGGAGAGAGGGACGGTGGCGGGGGTGCGGGGGAGAGACGGGGTGGATGTGTAATATACAGATAGATAGAGATGGGGGTGATGTGAGAGAGGAGAGAGACACAGAGACACAGACAGAAAAACACAGAGATGGAGAGAGTGAGTGTGAGAGATACAGAGAGAAAGATATTTACCTCCTGAGGAGATAGGCCCCGAATGCGCGCGCACCCCTGAATGCGCGCACACCCCGAATGCGCACGCCGCGCGCGCATGCGCAGTGAAAAAAACCTGAAAATATCGATATTTCGGTATATCTCGATATGAGCCCATCGATATATCTAAATCGGAAAATTTCCATATCGACGGACCCTAATTCAAAGTAAATAACAGCAAGAAAATCAACAATAACAAGAACTTGCATTTATATAGTGCCCCTCATGTAGGGTAATGCCCCAGAGTAATTGATCATTATACCCTCACATCTCTTCACCGCTATAAAGCATACAAAGTGAAGACACATCACACAGAGACAACTATATACACTTTACCACAATATCCCAAGGCAGTGAACAGTCAGGGGTCAAGACCCGAACACGAGGAGGAGCTGAGTAGGGGGAGGGCATGAGGAGCTACAATAAGTGACCACAAATAATTTAACAATTAATGCACTGACAATCTTGGGGCAATTGCAGCCATTAATCTAATTCAAGTTAAACGTTTCATTTCAAAGCTCAAGTTTGTTTTCTCTAAACGAAAGTGATAAATGTCTGTAGACACAGTTTTATTTCCAACAGCTCCAGGGTGCTGTGTCTGAAATCTTCCCCTTCATTAAGCTCACAAACTCACATTTTGTCTAGTTGGGCCAAATCATTGTATGTAGTTCTATGAAAATTGATTTTCATAGAGATAAGACCAACTTTCAATCAGCCTTTTTTCTGCCAAATGTTTGTGCAACATTGCTATGTGCAAATTGGCTGCCAAGTTAGCCTACACAATTCTAAAATAATAATCCTTGCATTTTATATAACACCTTATCATATCTTCAAGAAGTCTCAAAGCGCTTTACAGCATAAACTGTATTATGTATCTAATACATAAACTGTATATTTTGTGGGCAAAATGTGGCAGTTAATTATGTATAACAGTGTCCCACAAATAGTCGTGGATTTAAATGACTGATTTTTTTTTTGGACAGAAATATTACCCTGGAATAGAGATCCTCTAATCGACTAACAACCAGGTTCCTACTTACTACTACGTAAACAGAAGGTTGTTAAGGAAACTTGCCTAACATTTCGCCCTGCCAGGAATCGAACCCAAGTCTCTCACTTACAAGGTAAGTGCTCTAGGCATTGAGCTAGAGTCCACAAAATCGACAGTCACGCTTTGCAGAATATCCTTTGCAAAATGCTTGATGGGTCTTCCTAGGAAAGAAAATATGTAAAATGGAAGGATTATTAGCACTGTAAAGGACTCTATAATTAGGGTCCTGCATGCATAAAGCAGCATCCATGTCACCATTTCTTAGCCCTAATGTCCACTTGAATGCTCAGAGGGGTTACATATTACCAGCCTTGAGGACATCTTCTTCAATCAATGTCAGATCCAGGTTGTCTCCCATAGTTGAACATGTAATAAATCCACCTCAGACACTATGTAGCATGAACAGCAACAAAGACAAATTACTTGTTATAATTGTTTCACAGTGGAAATTGTGTGAGTACCAGGATGGCTGAATGGTTCTGTGCTGCGTGTGTGAGTACCAGGCTCGGCATAAACTTGTCTTGAGAAAACGCTGAAGACAGAAATAATAAACAAATGAACTGAAACTCCCAACATTGTAGCTGCAGCATTTTTTCCAGATTATATCAAAAACAATTTGCATAGACTATGGCCCACTGTACTGCCATTATAGTGCATTCCTGGCTACTATTACACATCACTCATCTCTCAACCATTCCGTAGTTGCAACCAAGGTGATCTGAATTTAAGCACCTTCCTTAGCTGCATTCTTCTCCACATATACCTGTCCCTATATACAATCAATACATTTAGTGCTGAGATCATCAGTTAGCTTCAGAGAGGTCAAATATAGTGCTTAGAAAGTGTGCATGATACTATTAGTCCATAAAGCTGCATAACTATAAAAATATTTACTGCATTGGAATTTGAGCAACACCATTAAATGCCAAATAATAGATTACAGAAAATGAAACTGTTAATTTACGTTAGTGATATTTTACGATTGCATTTTCAGCTAAAGCTGCATTGATTTTCAATGACAAGTCTCTCCAGTTAAATATTGTTCTCGCAGGAACCATTTGCTCCAAAGATATCAATTGGCAGGTATTGCCAGCTTTCCTCAGCCTGTAGCACTCCCTAGGCTGAGCTGACAATCCAATGCAGTGCAGGGTGATTGAGATATTGTCAGAGGTGCCGTCCTTCGGATTAGATCATTAAACCAAAGTCCCGTCTGCCGTGAAAGATCCCATTCAAGAAAAGAAAAAAAGAAGTTTTTCCTGATGTCCTGGCCAACAATCACACAAATAAAATTGGTTATTCACTTCATGGTTGTTGGTAGAACATTCCTATGTTCAATTTGAATAACACATTAGCCTACAAAATGTGTAATCATTATATTTTACAGCAAAATCGTGTGAAGTGCTTTGAGACATCTCAACAATATGTGGAGGTTCTATATCAAATGCACTAAATACCTGTCCATCTCCCTTTTAAACACATTGATTATTTCTCGATGACTTTGTGGAGCGCTCCATTGCATATTTTCACAATACTCTGTGTGCAGAAATATTAATTGATAATTGATTTGCAAAGTATACAGACTATTTTGTTGTTGTTGTAATTTTAACTGACATCATAGACCTGAAATTTTATCAGGCCTTTGCCTGTCAGATCATTTTGCCTTAGCATTTTTAAATAACTTACATGTACATATACAACACGTTTCTGTGTAAGTGCAAGTTTTTTTGGAATTGAAAACAAATTTTAAGGCAGCAGCATCTCCAAGCACTTGAGAGATATAGAATTCACCTCTCCTGTTCCCAACCCCCAATTTGGGAGCAAGTCTTTGACTGTTCAGCATGTTGGGATGTCCGTCTGTAATTTGTTGTTGAAGAATAGGAGCCTGAGCAGGTTGGGAGATAGGAAATAGACAGGAAATGACAAAGGCATAGTCAAATATATAGGTTTTGAAAGCAGAGAGGATGGAAGTGAAATGTATTTACTTGAAACCGACCACCTGCTCCCTTGACCCCATTCCTACCCCACTCCTTACCTCCTTGACCCACTACTCACACACATCATTAAAAATGGCCGTCTTCACTCCTCCTCAAAAAACTGTCCCTTGACCCACTCCTGCTTTCAAATTACCACCCCTTCTCCAACCTCCTCTTCCTCTCCAAGGTCCTGGAATGAGTCGCTGCATCCCAGCTTCGCTCCTTCCTCTCCAGTCACTCCATTCATGAACCCCTCCAATCGGGTTTCCATGCCACACACAGCACAGGAACAGCTCTGGTCAAAGTGACAAATGACATTCTGTCAATCTGCGACCAGGGCTCCCTCTGCCTCCTCATCTACCTTAACCTCTCTGTTGCTTTAAACATCATTGACTACTCTATCCTCATCTACAGTCTCTCTCACCTCAACCTTCATGGTTGTATCCTTGAACGGTTCAGATAATACCTCCCATACCGCCTCCGCTTGATCTGCACAAGCGGTTTCTCCCCTCTTGTCACTGCACCATCTCATGCAGTCATTTCATGGCTCCATCCTTGGTCCTCTTCAACCTACTTGCTTGGTGAAATCATCCGTAGATCAACTTCCACATAATAATAAGAATTGAATAAGAATATAATAAGACTAAGAAATCCTTATATTTGACATAACACCTTATCACATATGCATGAACGACACCCAACTGCCTCCAACCTTGATTCCAGAACAACTGCTAGCCTGATAGAATGTCCATCAAACATCAAGTCCTGGATGAGAGATAACTTTCTTCAGCTGAAGACCACCAAGACTGAGGCCCTCCTGATTGGCTCCCGTCAGCATCTCCACACCTCAGGTTCTGACAAAATCACCGTCTATGGATGCACACTCCATCTCACTAAGATAGTCCGGAACCTTGGCGCCTTGTTTGATCCTTAACTATTCTTTCTACCCCACATCCATGACATGACCTGCTCTGCCTCCCCCCACCCCTGTAACATTGCCTGGTTCCGCCATTGACTCTCACCGCAGGCCACACAAACTCTCCTACATGCATTCATAACATCCACACTTGATTATGCAAACACCTTGTTGTCCGCCTCCCCAACTCCTCCATCCACAAGCTGCAGATCATCCAGAATTCTACAAACTGTGTTCTCTCCCACACTAGGCTTTGTGACCATATCACCCCCATCCTCGCCCGACTCCACTAGCTTCCCAGTGTCAAAGAGCAGGACAATGTAGTTGAAAGTTGTAACAGAGGAGGTGGGAGACGTGAAACAGGTCAGATTTGGTGAAAGTAAAAAAGTAAAACGTGTGTCATGGGAGTAGCAGGACTACAAGAGGTCACATAGATGAGGTGGGTGTACAAGATCATGCAGAAATCATGCAAATTCTTAAATTCTACCTTAATTTGGTAATACTTGCAAAGAATTACACCAAATTTTACAGCACAGAAACAGGCAATTCAGCCCCAGTAGCCTATTCTGTCGATAATAATAATAATCCTTGCATTTGATATAGAGCTTTTCACATCTTCTAGACGTCTCAAAGCGCTTCACAGAATATACTGTAAAGTTAATTGACTGGGTACCTGTGGGTGAAACGCGGCAGCCAATTGCGCACAGCAACTTCCCACAAACAGCCATGGATTGAAATGACGAATTTATTATTGGGGGGTTTTTTAGGGATTATTATTAAGCGTGTGGAGTAAGTAAACTTGCCAAGGTTTCACTCTGTCTGGAATCGAACCCAGGTTTCTCGCTTGTAAGGTGAGCGCTCTTACCACTAATCTACAGGACTCCACAATTCTTATGGCCTCTTATGCTCCATCTGTGCCTCCATCCCTCCTATTCCCTGCTTCTATACCCTCGATTCCCTCCTCCCTCATATATGCATCAAGTTGCATCTTAAATACTTGGATGCTTTTTGCTTTAGCTACAGTTTCTGGATGTGAGTTCCACACTCTCACCACCCTCTGTGTGTGAAGAAGTTCCTCCTAAACTCCCTTCTTTTTAAGAACTATGAAAAACAGGCTTCCAAATTAAGACTAGATTCTCCACAATCATAAATTTTGAGACAAGATGGTTTTATGGCTTCGACTGGGTAAAATCTTGGGCCTCTAATGTCTTAACTCATTGTCGTATTGCAGTCCCAGGGCTAAGTAAAAGTGAAAGCACTTACTGCTAAATTATTGTCTAAAGTAGCTAAACACCTAAAGAGGCCATCCTCATTAAACTTTCATCCGTGTTTTCACTCACCATCTGTGGGCAATCTAGTAATGTGGTTATTGGAACCATTCCTTATTGCTCCGTGATGTGAAAGGAACAGATAAAGTATTTCACATCAAAAAGCACGTTTTGAATTCCCAGGATGTGCCACCAGCCACATAGCAATGTCCTTGTTAAGTATAGCCACAGACAGGAGACTGCAGCTATGCAACATGAAGACCTCAGGCACCTGTCCTAATTATATAGATAATGTGTTTTATTTTACTTCAGAATTAACAACATTTTCACTCTACTGAGGCTTCTGAAACCCGGTTACCAACAGCTTTTCAACCTTACTTACATTTTTCAGGTCTGCTCTTCACCTCCTTCAAGAGCCCTGTATTTTAAACTCCCAGGTTCCAGCCAATTTCTCATTACAGGTATATCACATACAGTAGTCTTGTATGCAGCTATTTGTAGCTATTTTTCCTTTTGACTGCTTCCTATACTGTAACTTGCTATATAGAGGATCTCAAAGCACAAAGAATATGTTGCTTGTTACTCATTTCAATATTGAATGAAGAGAGAACAAATACAGTAGAAGCCTGCTTATCCGGTACCCGCGGGACCTGGCCAATGCCGGTTAAAGTGCCTGCCGTATGTTCGGGCGGTCCATGGCCGCAAACCCACTACAAAAAAATTTAAGTTCTTTTAAGACATACCACACACACCAGACTAAGTAATAACAGATAATGGCGGAGTATTGTGTTGGTGCTTGTTGTTGGGGCTGCTCTCTTGCGCTTCTCACCTTTACGAATTGGGGTTTGTAGTCCAGCGATTCTTTTTTGAGTGGAGGACGCCAGGCGGGTGAGGGAGGCGGCAGCGTGATTTTAAAGGCGCGCGACTTTACTAGCTGCAAGCCGAACCCCTAGACTCTACTAGCGGCAAACCGAAATACTGCACCTGCACGACAATGTGGGTTATCGGTTAGCGTTATCAGCTTACCGCTAGTATGGCTTTGAAATCATACGTGCTCAAATTTTTTCACCCACTTGGCATGCTCCATTTTGGGAAGAGTCGCTGGACTGTATACCTCAACCACAGTATCATGGCTTCAAGCGCAGCATCTACCAGTGGGGGTGGGTTGCGCAGGAGAGTGGTTTTAACGGTGAGTGCCAATACAATATTCTGTTATTATGTTATTATTTATGCATTTACAAATGCTCCACTGCTATTGTTCCAGATAAGTTCCGGTTTATCAAATGGGGATTTTTTTTTTGGTGTGCCGGTTATGTCCATGTAACTCTCCGAGTACATGAATGGCACCATATAAATACAATTTGTTGTAGTTCCTAGTTAGTCATTCAAAGGGATATTGCCAGAGGCGTGAGCCAACACCACAGCTTCTTGGTTGGATGTGAGGGTCAAAGATGTGTGGGGAGGGGAAGAGCCATTTACAGCAGTGTCGCTGGTTCCATAAGGAATCACTGGAAAAATTAGAATAGAAAGAACATCACTCGAACAATTAGGGATCAAAGAACCACTGGAATGGATTGTAATCCTTTGCAAATGTCAAGCCGTGTATAATATTCCCATGTCTGATATACTGGATAAGCATCCCACTGTTAGTTTGTTTAGAAATAGCATGTAAACAGACACTGCGCTCTAACACTGACTGTAAAATGATATGAAACAGTGATCTTCTACTTAGCAAAGTACAGTATATGCAACATCTCATGGATAACAGATACAATTAGCTCCACAGATTACAATAACCAGACACAAATCTTGGCACCAGATATCTACTTGTATCAGTGAGTATCCCCAGCTGACTTCTAGTGTCACCCTGGCTCCGTTGGTACCAACATCTTTCAGTCAGCAGGTTGTAGGGCTAAGTCCCACGTTGGACTTTAAGTTCATAGATGAGCCAGGGTGGTCCAACCTTTTGGCTGGCAGTGAACCACAAAACGCTGCCCTCAATTCTCCTCTCTTTCTGCTCCCTTTTTATTTCACTTCTTTTGTTTCACTCCCTCCTGCTGTCTTCTCCCTTGTCACTCCGTCTCAATCAATCTCTCTCCCCTCTCCCCCACTCTTCTCCACACACTCTCTCCATTCTCTTTCAAACTCTCGCTCCTTCATATTCTCTCAATCACCGTTTCTCAATATCACCCCCTTCTCTTTTTCTCCTCCTCACATTCTTTATCTCCCCCCATCACACACACTCTCTCCCTCTCCCCTCTTTCCCCCCTTACACACTATCTCTGCTCTCCCTTTGTTAATCACTCTCTCCCTCCTTTCTTACCTCTATTACTCCTCCCCCTTTTCCCTTTCTCCCCCTCTTGCCCCCCTCCTTTCCCTGATTTTGCCCCCCACCCACTTTCCCTTAATCTCACTTCCATGACTGTTTGTGGGACACTGCTGTGCCCAATTTGGTTGCTGCGTTTCGCCCACAAATATAGTCAATTTTCCTACTTTTCTTCATCCTGCCCCGATCCCTCTCCCACTGCTCTTGTCCCTAATTAACTGTACAGCGCCTTGGGACATCCTCTTGACGTGAAAGGCGCTATATAAATGTAAGTTTTGATTGATTGATTGATTGATATACTCTCTTCTGACTCCCTGCCCCCCACTACCCTCTCCCTCCCCTCCCACTTTCCCACCTCTCCCCTTCCCCGTGTCTCTCCCCCTCTCTCTTCCCTTTCCCTGTCACTCTCCCCCTCTCTCTTCCTCCTCACCATCTCTCCCATCTCTCTCTGCTAATTTCCCCCTACCTTCTAGCAGGGCTGAACTCTATAGCAGCAAATTTCGAGAAGGGGAGAGGTGATATTTGTGGAGACGGAAACCATCAGTTTGCTGCAATGACAAATGTGGTAGATGAAATTGTTCCAAGGTTGATGGCTTGAAGTAACATGTCGATCAGACAATGAGAACAAGCTTTAAGATGGGAAAAAATAATTATTTGTGATGTGTGAAAGTAATGTGGGCTGTCATTTTGAGCAAAATGATTTTAGACATCTGTGTGATGTTAACTACGTGTATTCACATTTAGTTCAGATTTACAGAACATTCACAGCAGAGAGGCCATTCATTTTTTATGTGCTGGGATAAGCAACTGATTTCTAATCCCATTTATTTCTGATTATTCTAACCCAAATGTATTTAAGTTTGTTAATGGTTGAGATGTCCAGTGCAATTAGCATATATGAGGTGACTGATCTTTATGGATTCAGTTGATTTGTCGTCCGGCGTGGAGGGCACAATATAAATCCAAGTTGTTGTTGATTTGTGTGAAAAGCAGAATATGGTGACTATAGTAAAATCACACAGAGATCGTCTTGCATCCAGATGGCACCATTTCTAGTGGTGAAGAAACATCGGGTTTGGGCATGTGTTACCAAATGGCACTATCTACATTAAAGGTAATTGAATTGCCCGAGTAATTGTTTATCAGAAATCTAGAGGAGTGGAGCATTCGAGCTAATAATAATCCCTTCAATTGTTATAGTGCCTTTCACATCAGGAGGGCATTTCAAAGCACTTTATAGAATTTACAATAGAGTGAAAACACTGTATAATTTGTAGGTAATCAGGGCAGTTAATTTTGTACAAAGCAATGTCCCATGAACAGCCTAGAGGTGAGTGACCAATTTGGCCAGGACACTGGGAGAAACTTCCTCTCTGGTTGATCTTCAACATCCACTTGAACAAAACAGATAGGACCTTGGGTTAATATATCCAAATGGCGGCTTCTCTGGCAATGCAGCATTCCTCCAAAACTGTAACATAGCATCATGTGAGTTCTGGCCTCACGGTCCACGGCAAATCTGGCTGGACCGCATCAAAAATTACCGCTCCGCCCTAGCCACCGCCAAATCAGCCTTCTACTCCAGGATAATCCTGGAAGCGAAGGACAACCACCGCCTCCTCTTCGCCACCACCAACCAGCTCCTCCGCCCCCCCCCCGCCTCACCTCGCAGATCCTCTCCTCAAACGTTCGTTGTGAGGAGATGCTGGATTTCCTCGAATCCAAAATCGAGAAAATCCGCTCTGCGGTTTCCTCCCCCCACCACTCCTCCACCTCAGCGCCCTCATCAGTTACCTCAACTCCTACTCACCCCCCATTTCACACTTTCAACCCCACCACCCCGCTTTCAATCACAAAAACAATCACCTCCATGAAACCCACCACGTGCTCATTGGACCCCATCCCCACCCCCCTCCTCCGCACCCAGCTCCATTTGTTAGCCCCACTCATTTCTGACACCATTAACCTTTCCCTCTCCTCAGGCACCGTCCCCACCTCCCTTAAAACAGCCACCATCACCCCTATCCTGAAGAAACCCTCCCTTGATGCGTCGCAACCATCAAGTTATAGACCCATCTCCAACCTCCCGTTTCTATCCAAGGTCCTTGAAAGAGTGGTTGCCTCCCAGCTCCGCTCTTTCCTTTCAACTCATTCACTTTTTGAACCCCTCCAATCAGGTTTCCGCCCTATCCACAGCACGGAAACTGCCCTGGTCAAGGTCACAAATGACATCCTAACCGCCTGTGACCAGGGCTCCCTCTGCCTCCTCGTCCTCCTTGACCTGTCTGCTGCGTTCGACACAGTCGATCACACCATCCTCCTTCAACGTCTTTCCTCCCACCTCAACCTTCAAGGCACAGTCCTTGACTGGTTCAACTCTTATTTGACCCATCGTTTACATTTTGTTTCTTCCAATGGCTTTTCATCAAACCCCCGCACAGTTTCCCACGGCGTCCCTCAAGGCTCTGTCCTCGGTCCCCTTCTTTTCACCCTTTACACGCTCCCTCTGGGCGACGTCATCCGCAAACATGGGGTAAATTTCCACATGTATGCGGATGACACCCAGTTGTACCTTTCTGCCTCATCCCTCAACCCCCAGACGATCGATGTTCTGACAGCATGTCTGTCCGACATCGAATCGTGGACGAGGGACAACTTTTTGCAATTGAACGTGAGTAAGACCGAGGCCCTCCTGATTGGCTCAAGCCAGCGCCTCCGCACATCGGGCGCTGCCAGCCTCAATATCCAAGGCTGCACTCTCCACCTCACAAAGCCAATCAGGAACCTCGGCATCATGTTCGATCAAAAACTTTCCTTCCTCCCCCACATCCGCGCCTTGACCGGCACCGCCTATTTCCATCTGCGCAACATTGCCAGGCTCCGCAACTATCTTACCCCCCGCGCTGCCGAAACACTCGTGCACGCGTACATCACCTCACGGCTGGACTACGGAAACTCTCTCCTAGTCGGCCTCCCCAGTTCCTCCATTCATAGGCTGCAGGCCATCCAAAACTCTGCAGCCCGTGTACTATCCCGCACCCGCCTCCGTGACCACGTAACCCCCACCCTCGCCCGTCTCCACTGGCTCCCCATCCTCCAGAGGATCGAATTTAAGATCCTCGTCCTCACCTACAAGGCCTTACACGGCCTTGCCCCATCCTACCTAGTCGATCTACTCTCCCCCTACACGCCCACCCGGGCCCTCCGTTCAACAGGACTTGGCCTACTCCAAGCCCCCCGCCCGAACCGCCCCACCATCGGAGGCCGGGCCTTCAGTTTCTCCGCTCCCACCCTATGGAATGCCATCCCTCAATCCCTCCATTTCACCTCTTCCCTTTCCTCTTTCAAGGCCGATTTGAAGACTTTCCTCTTCGATCATGCCTTTTGTTCCACCCCGAACTCTTTTACCTCCCCTTCGTGTTTCACCCCTTCCCAAACACTCCCCTCCCAGCTCGGGTCACACGCCTCTTGTTTAGCGCCTTGGGACGTCCTCCCGACGTGAAAGGCGCTATATCAATGTAAATTGTTGTTGTTGTTGTTGTTGTTTCAACCTGGATTTGAACTCACATTCTTATAACTCAGAGGCAATAATGCTACCAACTAAACTGGGCTGACATAATGACTTGCAACAAATTTCTTCATTTAGAATAGTGCTCACTGAAACAGCTGTGTGCAGAACATATACAGATATATGAACACAAAAGGATTCTCAATTTATCTGACAACAACAACAACTTGCACTTAGATAGCGTCCTCCATGCAGCACTTAAGAGTGGCAGAGACTAACTCCAAGCCAGGGGAGTGGGGGGCTGGGGAGGTGGCCGTAAGCACAGTCGAAGAGGAAGGTTTTCAGGCAGGACTTCAAAAGGTGATTGGGCAAGACATAGGAATTGAGTGAGAGTGTTCCAGAGTTTCGGGGCAGAGTGGCTGAAAATCACTAGACTCTATCCATTGTTATAGAGGCAAACATCAGTCTATCCTTCAAGAAAGGGAAACATGAAGAGTCGGTGAACAGTAAAATCCCAACCAGCCTTTAATAAGACATGTTTAGTACTGTACTTCAGTAATCAACACAACAAATCAATTGTATTGGTCAAACACAATCTGTGCTGAATGTGCCTCATCAGATTATTCTTGTTCTGATTTTCAGCTATTTTTGTCTTAATAAACTGGAACAGTTTTCCCATCATCAATTTGAGACCAATTGGCCTGAAATTCCCACGTTTTTACCATTCTCCTTTTTCAACAACACTGTAATATACATCCTATCACATGGGATATTACTAGTTCTTAACAAATGGGATTCAGATGCACAACACGAAGGAACATTATTGGAATATTTGAAGGAAGAACCCATTTGTCCAATGTGATAACAGGATGTCAATTAAATTCATTGAACCTTTGCTAACTTCTGCCATGTGTCTCGTGTACTAATAACCCCACTGGAGACCTTTAGCCTATTCTCATTCCCTTGCTCTTTCTTTCTTCCCATGTGACTGGACTGCTGCATGCCTCACTGGAATTAATTACTCCAACATGGAGAAGATTGGAAAATGTGATGCACTTTGAGGTTCAGGAAGTCTTTTTGTGGAGTTTTCCTCCAGGTGGTAAAGTCTATGATAAAGTTGATTTTGCATGGACTATGGATATGGAGTACAATACAGGTACCCCACCCCAACCACAGCCTTGTCAACCGCAAAACTCATGCATCCACGGTTTGCTAAATGTGACAATCCTTGCTAACCACGGCTTATAACCCTTGCTTACCCATGGGTTTTAACACTAAAACTAGCGTTTAGTGCTACGACCCAGTTGCATCAACCAGCCTTGATGTCGCTTCGCACTAGGGTATAGCACTAGGACCCAGTTGCGATGTTGCAATCAACAGCTACAATGCTTCTCTTTTAGGATTAAGGTAAATAACATTAATTTATTGTCGCTTCTCTGCATCCTTCTCTCTGTGTGTAAGCGTATCTCTCTCTGACTCACCATCTCTCTATTTCACTTTCTCTTCTTCCCACCCCCCTCCCCCACACCCCCTTCTCTCTCACCTTCTCTCTATTTCACCTTCTCTTCCCCCCCCCCCCCACTCCACCTCTCTCTCTGTGTCTGTCTGTATCAGTCAGTCAGACAGCACCCCCAGCCCTCCGTGTCACCCATCACACCTTCTCCGTTGATTTCTCTCTCTCTCTCTGTAGATCAGTCAGACAACCCCCCACCAGCCTTCCATGTTGCCCGCCCCCCACCCCCACCCCCAGCCACCCCACCCTCCGTGTCTATCTCTCTCTCCATGTAGATCAGTCAGACACACCCCCCCCCAGCCCTCCGGGTGTCACCCCACCATACCCGCACCCTCCGTGTCTCTCTCTCTCTCTCTCTCTCTCTCTATAGATCAATTAGTCAGTCAGACAGCCTCGTGGATTGCTGCATATCCTGGCAGCCAATACGCCCAAACTTACTCCCCCTATTCCCATGTATGTTATAACTGTATGTATTTTCTTTGTGGTTAGTTCTACTAAACGCAAACTTATTTCCCCTATCCCTATGTTTCCCATAGGGCCTGCATTTTCCAACCGCGATTTTACCAACCGCGGAGGTTTAGAGGAACGTATCCCCCCGCAGTTGGGGAAGGATACCTGTGTATGAATGATTTCTCATACCCTTAGGTCAGTTCTTTAAAAAAATTTGCAACTTAATATTTCAGGTGGGTGTAAGTCTTTCCAAAAAAGTAATTGAGAGGTCAAAAGTCAGATACTTCTAGTGAAATGCAAATGATGTACTAATTAGCTAAGTGCTAACTGTAACATTTATTTTAAGAAAGTCAATCAAATATTTCTGCACCAACCCACACCAGAGCCTCAGAACGTGGTTTAGTTCCAAAATAATCTTCATTGTGTTCAAGAGCCAAGGCAAGGTTTGCTGAATTGGTCTTAACCTAAATTCCTGATCAGAAATAAGTCCACAAATTGTCCCTATTATAATAATACTTGCATTTGGTAAAGCACCTCATCAAATCCTCGAGACGTCTCAAAGCGCTTCACAGAATATACTGCAAAGTGGATCGAATGTATATTTTATGGGTGAAACGCGGCAGCCAATTGCACATAGCAGTGTCCCACAAACAGTTGTGGAATTGAATAACCAAATTATTATTGTTATTTTTTTGAAGGGATTATTAGTCCCGGAAAGCAATCAGCCAATCAACTGAAAATCAGGTTGTGACTCATTGCTAAGTAAACAGACGCATGTGGCGTAAGGAAATTTGCCCCACCTGGAAATGCAACCCAGGTCCCCTTGCATACAAAGCAAATACTCTAACCACTGAGCTACAGGACTGTACTGTTTTGTAATTAGCAATGAAAGGACTTGTTAATTCATAATAAATAATTTGAATTGGTTAATTATATTGAAGGGTACCTGACCTTCTCTCGATATATATGGTGCAAAACAGACCCCAATGTTTAATTCTAATATATTTGGTAAGTGATCACAGCAGACAATTTGCACACGGCAATGTCACCTGAACAGCCATGAGATGAATAACTAATTTTATGTCTCATCTTTTTAAAGAAACAGTTGTAAATTGTGCTGAGCATGGGATTTGAAATGAACATACTTAAGAGTATTTTACTGTATTAATATTCAACAAGAAAATGGTTATGGTTTCAACCTTAAGAAGGACCATGACGTTTTCAAATATTCGATTGACTGAAATGGATGATATTTGCTTTGATCCTCACATCTATGAATATCTGAAGTTCATTGTAAATTTCATCCAAATGTTTCGAACCAAGACAGGGGCATCCATCAAAGCTTTCCACTAATATGATTTTGGCAAAAGCACAACCGGTAAAAAAAATCTAATCCCATTATCTTTGTACATTATCACATTATCTTTGAACCTCAGGAGCATTATTTTCCATTAAGTCCTGAGACTCTGCATGTTTTGTGAATGAACATTTGAAAATGAAATTAGCGGCTCAGCCTCACCACATTTATTCTGAATGAAAGCAATTTTTAATGGGAAAATGAACACTAAGGGGCATCTTTCCGGTATCACATAGTGGCTCAAATTCAATTTTCAAAGAAAAATATGATGTGTGGTCAATTAGTACTCAACATGTAAAGTCAATTATATTTGAAGCTTTCAACTATTATCTATTATTTCAGCTGTTGTTCACTTACATGCTTTGTATAGTGCCAACCACTAATTTTTTATATCACTTTCTGTGGTGTCCTATAGCTCAGTGGTTAGAGCACTGATACTAATCCCTTGATAAAACAATAATAAATTGGTCATTTCAATCCACAACTGTTTGTGGGACACTGTTGAGTGCAATCGGCTGCCGCGTTACACCCACAAATATACAGTCAATTCACTTTACAGTATATTGTGTAAAATGCTTTGAGATGTCTAGAAAACGTGTAAAGTGCTATATCAAATGCAAGGATTATTATTATCAAACAATGTCTTGCTTTGGAACCAATCCCATGAATGTTGAGACCTTTGATATGTGGATCGGCAAGTGTGTGGTTTGTCTCGTATTGAGTCTTTGATTCCAAACGTACCATTATGGACAGCAGGGCACTTGACCAAAGGAAGAGGTGATATAGTGTTTACAATACAATTTACACACATAGATATATATATATATATATATATAGTTCCTTTCATGTTGGGAGGCCCTCTAACAACATTTTGTATCTATAGATCTAGAAACAATAGTTATTTTAAATATATATCTATATATATATATATATATATATATATATATATGTGTGTAAATATTTGAACACATTCCTTTCATTCACTTGGGACATCCACCTGATGTGAAAGGTGCTATACAAATGTGATTTGTTGTTGTTGTTTATGAAGCCTGAGTATAAAGTTTTATAATAGGTTTTGCTTCTCAGAGTAATAGAAATTTACGCCGCACTAAGTGACAGAAATTCAACTTTTAGATGACCCAAAGTAAAACAAAAATATTAATTATTGCATTTGATATAACACCTTATAAAGTCATTGAGAATCTCAAACCACTTTCCAGGATATACTGTAAAGTGGATTGACTGTATATTTTGTGGACAAAAGAATACAGAATAAAAACTATCCTAACATTTTTCCCTGAGACAAAGCATTAACTGTTCTTCCCTAATTGTAAAAAAAATTTGTTAACTTCCACTCTCTGTCCACTGTCTGAACTTCAACCATTTCCCTATCCACTTTGCTACCGTTCCATCTAACCCATGTGCCGTTATTTCAGTCACAGGTCTCTGATGATTTTAAACTCAAACATTAAACAACATCTGCCAAATTGCCCTCATCCGTATTCTTGGTTAATGCTTCAAATAATTCAATCAAGTGAATCAGACACTATCTTCCCTTTACAAAACCATATCATTAAATGCATTAGCAGTTCCATCTTTTGTAAATGTTCCACGACAACAACCCTTATTGTGACCTCAACCAGTTTCCCTACAACTAATATATTACTCACCGGCATATAGTTCTCTGGTTCTGCCCTTTTCCCTTTCTGAAACAGTACACTAACATTTGCCACTCTCCAGTTCTTGGGGGCAACTCACATCCCAGAAATGATAGAGAGTCTCTATTATTTAATGATTAACTTCCCTCAGGATTTTTGGATACATTCCATCTCATATGTTTATAAAGATTTTTTTAAAATTGTTACCACGGTGCTTCTTTAAGAACCTGCTTTATATAGATCCCATCTAGAAATTGAATCAGCAGCTGTTCCTAATGAGAGCAGATTGTGTGTTACTGAATGCCTTGCACACAGCTAACTTCCACTTCAAGCATAAGCCTCAATTTGCACTCAATCAGTCTATGCCCATGTTACCCTGAGAATATCTTTTGGATGTAAACATTTGGAACATTTTACTTTTGGATGTAAACATTTGGAACATTTTACTTTTGGATGTAAACATTTGAACGTTTGATTTTATTGTCAATAAATGTTATTTTATTGATAATAAAATATAAGAATTCTAATTCAGTTTCAGATCCATCTTAATACTCCTTGCATTCGACATTATTGAGACGTCTCAAAGCACTTCACAGGATATAATGTAAAGTGTGTATTTGTGGTGAAATGTGGCAGCCAGTTTGCGCATAGCATATCCCACAAACAGCCATGGAGTAAATGATCAATTTTATTTGTTGACCAGGACACTGGGAGAACCTCCCTTCTCTTCTTGAATAGTGCAATGAGATCTTTAACGTCCACCTGGACAGGTAACAACAACAACAAAATTCCATTTATAGAGCGCCTTTCACGTCGGGAGGACGTCCCAAGATGCTGAAAGGTCAGGGGTTGGGACCGGAGTATGGGAATGGCAGGGTAGGGGTAGGGGAGGAAGAGAGGTGGGAGGGTGGCAGAAGGCACAATCGAAAAGGAGGGCGGGAGACATGGAGGCAGACAGGACCTTAGTTTAACATGTCATTTCAAGGATGTCACCTCCGACAATGCTACCACGGAGCCAGGCTGACATACAATTGGTTCTAGCCAATTCAAAACGTAAACTGATTTCCAATGCTCAATAAGCTTAGTATTTGGCTGGACCTCTGAATGAAGTGGCACTGTCAGGGCAGCCCCAACAGTAAAGTACAATATTATATAAATTCTAGATGATAGAGTGCTATATCAAATGCAATGATTATGATATTGATTATTATCATCATATACAGCAGAGTATGGACCAGGAGCTCATTGGTTCAAATCCCGGTCCACTCTCAGTTTACTAGTTTTAGCTTGGGCTGCTCGGGAAGATTGAATTCACCCAATTCAATTGGTGAATTGTTACAGCCAACTGGAAGAAGGTTCAAGCTGTAATGTCCCTATGGCCAGAGAGCCTTCCAGCACTCCATAACTGGGTTCACACGTGAATGAGGTACAATAAATAGCTGGTACCAGTCTCTCAATGGCAAACTACTTGGTTTTAGCTGATTGAACTTCAGCACTGCACCAAGACACACTCTGGGGTTTCCAAGCCTTAACATTTGTCAAACTGCAATTAACACTCTCCTTAATTAGGTCAGATGAGTGCATCCCCCAGGGAGAGAGTGCACATTCTATTCCAAACAGAACCATTTCCATGCACAGGTGGTATACATGTGTGTAACAATCTGGGTTAGATATTGTTAAACAGGATGATGGGTTTCCACATGTCTCAAATAGCAGGCTGACCCTCCCCTCTACCACCAAAATGATAGAAACGTAGCACAGTGCAGAGGTCATTTGGCCTATCGTGCCTACTTACAGAGCAAAGCTATCATTTCAATTCCACTGTCCTGCCTTATCCTCATACTCTTTCTAAATCAAATGCCTATGACACAGTTAACATGCCACTCTGAATCACACACCAATATAAATGCAGTCAGAAAGAAAGGGGTCCTGAAATACATAGTCTTTTAAAGCTTCATTAATCAATTTTAAAAATAGTGCAGAGAGGGCGATGGGTTAATGTGTCTGCTGAGTAAAGCCTAAAATACAATTAAGCAATTAATGTACATTTGTATTAAAAGTCAAACCAATTTTCACACTAATTATTCAGGTTATAAACTTAGTTCAAAAGAGTGCATATAAAATACGCTGTCATGCATACTCATTCATTTATGGAATTATTATATTATTTTAACATTTGTCATTTTTATGCATTGGTCCCAATAATTTCAGCCCATTGTATCTGTGTTCATATAAGAAGTGTTGCTTATATGTAAAATAATAGTGCATTATGAAATTTAGAAAGCACTTGCAAATATATTATCTGCACTGATACTAGATGTTCAGGGTAATGAAAGGGTTCAGAGGATAAATAGCGAGGAAATGTTTCCACAGACATGGGAAAGAGGGCATGAAATTAAGATTATATAGTATTTTAACAAAGAAGGTACTGTACTTAGAATATTGAATATCTAAGCTTTATTGCCTAGAAGCAGAGGTTGAGGCAGAATTCATATTAGCTTACAAAGATGAATTAGATATCTCAAAATAAGTAAATGACAGGAATATGAGGAAAGGCTAGGTAAATGGGACTGATAGGAATGCTCTTTAAAAGAATGAACACAGATACAATGGGCTGAAATTATTGGGACCAATGCATGAAAATGACAAATGTTAAAATAATATAATAACTACTGGCAGAGCATCTCCTTCTGATGAATGCACTGAAATTATCAAACTTGTGAACAGTTCACTTTGCTACTGATTTTGCGTTGCAGGACCATTTCACAAGTGGGGATGATCTATATTCAGCCAAAGTCTTGTCTCAGCATCGGAACCACAAGGGAAAGTCTCAGCAGTGGAGGGTAGTCTCCTCAGTGCAGCATTCCAAAAGGTAAAAAAAATGGCTATTTTGGTATCAAGGTGCACATGCTAACAATTTGCCTGGCTATTAGCTTGAAACAAATAGGATTTTTTAACATTTAACTCCAGCCAATTGTCAAATTCTAAGCAAAAAGCTGCCTTCATAAATATAGTTTTTTTAGATCATCCTTCCCCTCTTTACAACAACCAAACAACAACAAAATTACATTTATATAGCACCTTCCACGTCGGGAGGACATCCCAAGGCGCTGGACAGTCAGTGTTTCAGATGTGAGCTGGGGTCAGGATCGGGGAGGGTGGACGGAAAGGAGAGGATTTAGGGAGACCGATTGGACCGTTGAAGAGGAGGGTCTTGAGGAAGGAATGGAAGTAGTCTAAGGAGGGGGCAAGGTGGAGGGATTGCAGGATGGAATTCCAGAGGTTGGGGGCAGAGTGGCTGAAAGCTCACCCACCAATGGCAGGGCGGGTGGGTCGGGGGACATGGAGTAGGCTGGAGCCCACTGAATGGAGGGAGCGGGCAGGTTGGCAGGGGGTTAATAGGTAGGGTAGGTATGGAGGGCTTTAAAGGTGAGGACCAGGATCTTGAATTGAATCCTCTGGGTGTTGGGAGAGCCAATGGATTCGGGCAAGAATGAGAGAAATGGGTTCACGGAGCTTGGTGCAGGAGAGGACACAGCTGCAGAATTCTGGATGATCTGCAGCCTACAGAGAGAGGAGATAGGAAGGTCAACAAGCAGGGTATTGGCATAATCGAGCCTGGACATGATGAAGGTATAAATGAGGGTTTCAGTGGCATGTGGTAGTAGCAGAGTCAAACAATGTTGTGGAGTTGAGGGAAGGCAGAGCAGTCATCGCTTGGATGCGAGGGAGGAAAGACAGCTGAGGATCGAACAAGACACCTAGGTTCCTGACTGGCTTAGTTAGGTGGAGTGTGCAACAATGGAGGTTGATGCTGCCAGTGCCTGAGGTGTGAAGGCACTGGTGCGAGCCAATCTGGAGGGCCTCGATCTTGTTCATATTCAACTGTAGACAGTTACCTGTCATCCAGGACTTGATGTCTGACAGCCAGTTTGTCAGGACAACAGTGGTCCTGGAGTCGAGAGTAAACACAGAAAGAGTTAGATGTTATTTGCATACATGTGGAAGTTGACCATATGTCAGCAGATAATATCACCAAGGGGGAGCACGAGCTATTGAAATAGGGGTCCGAGGACAGAGCCCTGGGGAAGCCACAAATTACGGTGCAGGAGCTGGAGGAGAAGCAGTTGGTGGTGACAAATTGGAGACAGTGAGAGAGGTAAGAATTGAACCAGGCAAGGGCAGGTCCATGAAGATTGAGCTGGGAGGTGAGGTGTTGCAGGAGGATGGAATGGACGACTGTGTCGAAGGCAGTAGAGACAGTTCCTCCTTCAAAGAGGACAAGGAGGAAGAGAGAGCCTCGATCACAGATGTTTAAAATGTGGTTAGAGATTTTGACCAGAGCTGTCTCCATGCTGCGGGCTGCATGAAAACTGGATTTGATGAGTTCATAAAGGGAATGGCGAGAATGGAAGAAGCAAAGCTGGGACGCAACAACTCCTTCCAGGGCCTTGGACAGGAATGGGAGGTTGGAAATGGGCTTTCACCCTCAGGTCGTATGCCCCCGCCAGCAGTGTGTTAGCCATTGAGATGAAAGGTGCTATATAAATGTAAATTGTATCATAGAAAAATATTGGTTAATAAAGAACGCCAACATGTATTTGGTAAAGGCAAATCATGCCAAACAAACTTAATAGAGTTTTTTGATGAAGTAACGGAGAGGGTAGTGCAGTTAGTGTAGTTTACCTCATTTTTAAAAGGCGTTTGATAAAGTGGCACGTAAGAGGCTTGTAAGCAAAATAGAAGCCCACAGTATTTTGAATCCAGCATGGATACAAAACTGGCTAGGAGACAGAAAGCAGAGAGTGGTGGTTAACGGTTGTCTTTCTGATTGGAGGGAAGTGTGCAGTGGTGTTCCCCAGGGGGCAATATTGGAACCACTGTTGTTTTTGTTCTATATAAATGACCTAGACTATAGGGAATACAATTTCCAAATTTGCAGATGATACAAAGCTGGGAAAAGTGGTAAACAGTGAGGAGGATAGTAGCCGACTTAACAGACTAGTAAGAGGGGTAAACACAAAGCAGATGAAGTTTCCTGCCTGGAATCGAACCCAGGACTCTCACCTGTGAGGCGAGTGCTCTAACCACTGAACTACAGGACTCCACCTTTTTAGCGAGAAGTAGATAGTTATTTGGGGATGACAGGTTTGCAGGGCTATGGGGAGAGAGGGAGGAGTGGGATTGATTTGGACAGCTCTTTTCAAAGAGCCGGCATAGACACGATGGGCCGAATGGCCTCATGCTATGCTGTATAATTGCATGTATAGTTAGATAGCTAACTGTCTCTCTGACATACATGGTGAAAGTTACAATACAAAATAACAGCCTTTTATCAGTTCCTCTGAACGATTGAAATACAGTGAAAACATGTCATGAAAACAACAACAACAACAACAATTTACATTTATATAGCGCCTTTCACGTCGGGAGGACGTCCCAAGGCGCTGAACAAGAGGCGTGTGACCCGAGCTGGGAGGGGAGTGTTTGGGAAGGGGTGAAACACGAAGGGGAGGTAAAAGAGTTCGGGGTGGAACAAAAGGCACGATCGAAGAGGAAAGTCTTCAAATCGGCCTTGAAAGAGGAAAGGGAAGAGGTGAAACGGAGGGATTGAGGGATGGCATTCCATAAGGTGGGAGCGGAGAAACTGAAGGCCCGGCCTCCGATGGTGGGGCGGCTCGGGCGGGGGGCTTGGAGTAGGCCAAGTCCTGTTGAACATCATGTTTCTGCCTGGAAATATTTGCATGTTCTTCTGAGAGGACTCGAGAGCAATACATACGATATCAGGCAATGTGAGTAACGATGTATAAGGCAGCGATTCAAGTTCGTAAATCTTATACAGTACTCTGATATTAATCATTGTTGAGCGGTTTGATAGGGTCTATAGGACTGAGCAATCAAATTATTGCTTTCAACCCACTACACCATATTACTTCCACTTTGCTTACTTTTTTTTCACTCCCTCACTCCTTTCCACCACTGCAGCATTGCATTAGAGTATTAACTAGAATCTGTGAGTTCAAATCTTCTGACTCTGAGGTGAGGGTGCTACCAACTAAGCCAGACAGGAACCACCAACTGAGCCAGGCTGAAATACAGAAAAAGCTACAGATAATAGTGATCTCCGAAACACCAGGAGTAACTCTCTTCTGATTTTGAAGAGTGCAATGGGATCTTTGGCATCTACCTGAATGGGACAGGACCTTGATTTAATGTCACATCCAAAGGGCAATACCTCTGACAAAGCAACGTTCTCTGGCACTGCATTGGTATATCAGCCTAGACTGTGAGCCCAAAGTCTTGAAACTTGAACCATAGACACATGGAATAGATGTGAAAGTGTCAAAGTGGATGGAGGAATGGGTGTGGGCCAAGTGGCAGAGTTAAATTAATGTTTTTTGAATTTGGCAAACAGTAATTTATGGTGCATGGGGAGATTTGGGTTAATGATTGCTCTTTGTCTCTCTGTGTATAGATATATGCATCAATGATCTAAGTGCAGGAATTGAGGGGAAAATACCTCATTTAAATGTGATTTGCTTCGAATGGTCCTGTCTGGTGCCTTAACTTCTAAATAAATTGGTTGGTATTCAGCGATAGATGATCAGCCACTCATAGAGATGACTAAAAATGTAGCATCTGGACCTACCGTGGAAATTATGCAGTGAAACACAGAATTGGTGCAATTAGTAGAAGAAATTTCAGTATGAACCTATGACTTCATGCTTATCTGCTCAACAAGCCCCAACGATTGAGTGAATTTAATACTCCTCATTGAACCATAAATGGACTGTGCAAAAGTGCAATGTTTTTGAAAGCCATGAGAGAGAAGGGAACAGGGGGTATGTGGGATAGGGAGAGGGCATTCGAATTGTTAGTGGATCATGTGGAGCATGGACTAATTGACAGAGCTGTGATCTAAGAGGAAACTCGATGCCTATATGAGGAGTACAAGGAAAGGATAGAGATAGGGGATCAAAGTCGGTGGAGGCTCATGCGAACTAAAATAATAAACACTAGTAAGGACTAGTTGGTTTGAATGGTCTGTTTCGGTGCTTCTGTGCTGTAGGTTCTGGGTAATTCTCCAAGACCCACAAAATAAAACATTTTAAAAGAACTTCTGCATCCAGTCCTTTTTTACTCCTGTTAATCGGTCAGCACTTGATTAGAAAGAATCCCTGGCTGCTATGGTGCATCCACCAATTTCAGTTGGAGAGTTCTGATGCAAATGATTTCCTTAAGGTACACATGGAGATAACTTGCCTTGTGCCAGATTTTTCATCAGAATTGCAATGGATGATTTTATGCATTATTCATTGCTTCAAAATCCTGAAGACATTGTGGTGAATGTTAATTAATCCTTATAATTGTGAGACACAACAGATTTATTGCTGAGTAAATAACAACGCAGCACAGGGGTAGGTCTTCTACTCTGCTTCAAATATGACCTCCAATAATCGATTGGATCCTACAAAACCAGCACAATCTGTTTTTAGTCCAAATGTGCCAACCTGTTTAAGGATGCAATAAAAATATGGAATGACAATAGCAACTCTAAAAATATCTCAGTGCTAACAGTGGTAAACAGGCTTTGATCCCAGACAAGTTTGGAAACATTCTTGCAAATCACGTGTAAGGCCATTGCTGCTTCTCTGAGTTCATGCCTGCAGATTTCCAGCCCGTAAGCCATAAATCCCATAGCTATAATGTACCTGGAGATATATCCAGATGATTTCTTTAGCTGCCTTACATGACTAATCACGTGATGAATTCCAGCATATTATATTTTGTGAGATCTTCAGTGGTAGGTGACAACATTTCGTCTGAAACATTCGATTTTGGCATTCCCCGCAGTTTATGTATGTGACTAATGGACATCCACATACTGGAGTAACTTAATCTACATGGATACCCAGCACAATTCTATACTGAGTGCCTGTTAATGAGAAAACCAAAAGGTCATATTTCTTGTTAAAAGTGCAGGTGATTAGTTCGCAGTTTATTCACTCTGAAACATAAGGTGAAGTTTGCTGTGGGATGGGGATAGATTCTCATTGTCCTCCTCTCCGACCCCCAAGTGTGCGAGAATCCCCAGGTTCAAATGCCAATCCTTTGAGTACAGCAGAGGCAATTGACTGAATTAACTTAATTTCCTCTTCTGCTGAGCTCACAATCTGTCTCCAAGATCACAGATTGGACAAGGCCGTATCATGAATTTTCAATCATGTGGAGATGGCCAGTGCAAAGGAGAGTGAGTAACTATCATGTTAAGAATCAACACGTATGAAATCAACAGCACAAATTTCACCACATAGTTATTCTGCATTTTCCAGTGCTTCACATTTACATGTATGCACATATATACCAGCTGTTGTCTTATCATGGGAATTTTGGGAATGCCGGGGTCGGCGGAGCTGCAAGATAAATAGCTATGACCTCCGCTGTGCTACAGATTAATGGTGGGTAATTTTATTTTCATGTCAGATGTACGGATAAATTCTCCAGGCCTGTAATTTACCCCTTTCTGCGCTGATCCTCACCGACATTAGCCAGTCGAGAGTTCGAACATACATTTCTGTGATTGCAGTTTTCACTGATACCAATTGTCTCTTGATATTAGAGCTTTGTGGCCCAGTTTTAATCTTGTCCCTAACTTATTAACCGAAAAACGTATTAACTACTTAAATGTTTCCCAAAGACCTTTCACAGCTGCAGAAGCCCATGAGAGGCCAGGATCAGTTATGGCTCTGAAACTCTGTATGATCCAATCACCCACCAACATGTAGTGTTAAGGTTCACAAGTCAACAATGGCTATTTTGGGCAAGTCACCTGAACCTACAAAGAGAAAAAAAAACATGCAAAACCATACCTCCAAGAATGGATGGGAGAAAATTAGAAGAAATAATTGTCAAGAAACTGAAAAGAATTTTCTGATTTCCTAATGAGTAGTGCTTACTGACTGGAGACCCCAGGAGAAGAGACAACAACTTTTCTTTTTTTACAGTACTCTTCCCGAAAGGGAATGGATCAGAGCACTTGATGGTAGCGGAACTTGATGCTGAGCTAGTGTGAGAGGGGAGGTGATCGTAGGTATGGTTGAAGAAGAAGATCTTAAAGTGTGATCTGAAAACCGGACAAGGTGGGTGCAGGCTGGAGGGATTGAGGCAGAGAGTCCCAGTGTCTCAGCGTTGTGGCTGAAACAAAAACCAATGAGCTCAAATTTAATTTACTAATTGTCATGTTTGCTGATCTGATTAGCAAAATGGATTTCAGCTATGCTTTTGCAGGAACAGCTGAGTTTGGAGAATATGAGTAACCATTTACAACAACAACTTGCATTTATACAGTGCCCTACGTTCGGAGTAGGATTTCAGAGTGTTTGACAGTAAGAGAGTTAAACATCGAACTAGGGAAAAAAAAAAGGATGGCCATAGGCATGAAAGAAGAGGAAGGTTGGAAGATGGACAAAGAGGGGGCAAGATGGAGGGAATGAGGCAGAGATGTGTCAAATGGTGCAGTGGACATTTCAAAATAAACCTGCAGTGAATTGGAGCTACAGCACACAGTGTGGTTTGCTGGCAGGTTGACATGTTAACCACCTTGGCAGTGATTGGGTGCCAAGGGTGGCTTTTGATTTTGCCTGTGTAAGTGGAAATTATTGATGTTTTAATAGTGGAACAGATGAGGCAGGTTGATGCAAGTATATATTGGAAAACATATCACTGGCAAATCTGAAAATCTATTGTTGCCTCAGCAATTTCTTCTTGCCGCAGTGCTCAGTGTGAACGAACACTGCATCCGCTCTGTGACAGCAATGCAAATTACCAATGAGTCTTAAATGCAGCAAATTAAAGACAATTATAATGTTGGGATATTTGTTAACCAGGCAAATAACTGGGCTGAGACTGAGAGACCTTCAGAATAGGTTGGCATCTACAGTAGAAGGCTTATAATGTTGGAGGTGGTATAATTCAATAAATGCAGGATTGTAAACAAAGGATACCTGACAAGAATTCACAGGGGACAATATGAATATTCATTCATACAATTTATACAAAGATCACAAATTCAGACTCTGACTGCAATGCATAATCACGACAGATTTCTGGGATTTACAATTACTTGACTTATCAATGAATGTTTTCAATTGTAAAGTCTATTTACTTTACAATATATTCCATGGAGCACTTTGAGACGTC
The DNA here is from genome assembly GCA_035084275.1 of Hydrolagus colliei. Taxonomy (NCBI): domain Eukaryota; kingdom Metazoa; phylum Chordata; class Chondrichthyes; order Chimaeriformes; family Chimaeridae; genus Hydrolagus; species Hydrolagus colliei. The sequence continues at coordinate 95,907,358 of CM068743.1, read as the reverse complement.
TTAACAATGTGATAATGGGATGTATCAAATGCAAGGATTATTATTATTAATTTCTCCATAGCCTTGATTAGTGGCAACACTGGCATGTCTCACACTGCTTCTCAGGGCTAGCCATGGTGAACCAGTGCTCTTTAACACTGAATTCCTGACATTGTTCAATACAATCGATTAATTCCACGACTCAAGCGGCGGGAGCTGTCGTCCTTGTAATGTTATTTAATCCACAAAACACACTGTAGATTCACTCAATTCTTTGATGCAAACTTTACAAGTCAACTTCTTTCAAATCAACCTCTTTCACACTCTCTTTCACATCTGGAAGTCACTCTTCCCAGAATCCTTTTATACTTGTACCATCCATAATCAATTGCCACTTATTATTATTATTAATTAAGTAATTAAAGCAAATATGCGACGCTACTCTCTCTCCATCCTCCTCAGCTCCTATCCCCACATGACCTCTGCTCCATCCTCCGGCCCACTGTGGCACTCAATGTTGGCTGTCCAGCAATAACCACACTGACTGCCCCATTCTGCACTATCATAGCAAACCCTGCCAGACCCTGGGGGTTAACCTCTCCTCCCTTACCCACCCTTCATACCAGAGCTCCCACGGCCTCTCCCATCTAACACATTCCTCTGCCAACTGTCCCCTCTGCATCGGCCTACAGGTGGTCAGCCCCCTCACCTCCCAAACCATCTCCTACACATACAACTCACCCTCGTACACCAGCCACCTCTGCTCGCTCAAGGGTCAGGTGAGTGCCACTGAGCTGATTGTAACCTTCATATCCTTGTAAAAAAAGTACCATGGTAATGGTGGTAGTATCATGGTATTACCACCTTAACCATGGTACTACCACCATTATCATGGTACTTTTTCTTACAAGGGTAAAGTCCACCACCTGCTCGCTCAACCCTATCTACTCCTCTAAGTACCTCTCAGCTCCACCTCCTCGCCCCTTTACTCTCAGACCTCATCAACTGTCAGACATCAAGTTCTGGATAAGAGCCAACAGTTCAACGTCAGCAAGACCGAGGCTCTCCTGATTGGTACGCTCCATCACCTCCGCACCTCAGGCATTGGCAGCATCAGCACCCATGGATGCACACTCCACCTCATCAAGCCAATCAGGAATCTAGGTGTCTTGTTTGACCCTCAACTGTCCTTTCTCCCTTCAACAATGCCATGACCCGTTCTGCCTTCCCCCACTTCCACAACATTGGAACTTTTGATTTTGCAACATTCCTGCATAGCCTGATAACCCTCACAGTCAAACTTCCCAAATGTATAATGATCACTTTTGGAAAGGTACGAGGTGCCACCAGTGCTCTTTAAACCATGACGCAATGGAACAAAATAGATTGACATGATAATCATAGGAATGTGGACTCAGCTTTTTCACGGCTGTATACCCATGACATATGAGCAGCTTTGATCTGTAACTTTTGACTCCCAAGAATGGGAATGAATTTGCCCCAAATCATTTTGTTGAAGACCTTCACAGGTATCAAAGAGATTTTTAACCCATCATTCTACTACATCTTAGGTTCAAACACAGGTCTGAGAGGTGAAAGGACAGTTTCCAACTCAGTACACTACCTAATTCAATATTCCGTGTGGTCATAAAATACATCAAGATTAAGGTGTCCTGTTATGAGAGCAGTTAGAACTGTTCCACCTCATAGTCACAGACTTTGCTATTTGAGGGCTTCTAGTGCATACACTGTGCCAAATGTGTCTTTCAGGCAGATGGAAGTAATAAATCATCTTCTGTAACAGTGTTATTATTGTACAATTATGGGCACAATTCCACCATAAGAATGGAAATGCAAGACGGAAAACATCAGATATGAGTACATTGCCTAATTCATAGGTGCGACCGGATAGAATTTACATTTTTATACTGTAGCAACTCAAAACATCCCAAAGTGCTTCACAGTAATTATTCTCAAGTGCAGTGACTGTTTTGATAGGCATTATATGAAGTGTTTCCTCCTTTGCCGTTGCTATGGTATCTCACAAGTGTAGCACAGTTTCAAAGGGTCATTGAAAACTTGATGTTTTAAACAAATATGTTAACAATACAATACTGGTACACAAACTTAATGGTATCACTAAATTCTAATTGTGTGAGTAGAGGGAAGAGTGCCCCTTAGACATACAGAATAATTTTTGCATTTGGTTCAATACTTCTCACATCATTGACATGATTTTACTGTCAAGTCGCAATGACTGTGTATTTGTAGGTGACTGCAGCAACCAATTTGAGCACAACAATTTCCCACAAACAACTATGAAGTGAACGATCAATTTAATCAGTGGAAATAAATCTGGGGGAGATATCTTTATTTAAACCAACAATCACAATATAAAATGCGTGATCTTTTTAAAAATCTTGTTCAATTTTTAAAACCATGGGTTAAACGCAGATGGCGATAAGATGTTCCCTATCAGTGTAATTTTTCATTCAGAGTGAAGTTGTGTAATAGACAGTGTTCCCAGGTTATTATTGTCTTTTGAATTCTGCCTACATAACATAAGTGTTCCTCTGATCGTCAATGTGTCATGTAAGAATCCACCACATACATTCAAGCATTAAGATCGCAGTGAATCCAGCTGCACACTGCATTGAAACTAGCCATGAATTGTTGCTAGGAGCCCATAAATATATTGATAAGTAGGTCAAATTGGCCAGGCTGTAAAGAGAATTAATTTAGCAGTCTTTACCAAACTAAACGGGATTTTGAATGCACTTTAACCAATGAAAGCATGAATAATGCTGAAGAGATTAAATCAGAATAAATCTGCATATTATTTAACTGCAGTGGTTGCTACCGCCAGAGACATATCCTAATCCATCTTTATTATTCTTTCATTGAGGTTACACTTAATGTAGCCAAAACGCTCTATGAAATGTGAGATAGTAGTTGTTATGCCCGCTACTCACGGAGCTGGCTCTTATTTGAGTTAATTTTGAGATATTGCTAGACAGCAACTATTTATCAGGTGGGAGAGAGGAAGGGGAGAGACTTGCTGCTATAAAATCCACCAGCATTCTCTGTGGTTCAGTAGATCACTTTATCGCCTCTGGTCATTTCTGCAGCATCACTGCAGTGGATCAACGTTGGTGCAAAGTGTGAGAATCAGGACGAATGATGACATTCACAATATCTCTCTGTGTTACGCACTCAGTAATAATCTTCAACGTAATCTGTCATCCCGATTTCATTTCATACTATTCTGACCAAAATGTGACACAGTGACAAAGCGTTATTGTTTACACACTGTCTGCATGCTGCACTTTACCGACCCCAGGAAAGTGTGCAATGTTAAAGCCAGCAGGCAGTAATAATGGCATCCTATTCCCAGTTGAGCTAAATGACTCTGGGTAATGTTATTCTGATCATACACACACAAACACTCAAATTGCAGGCCAGTCAAGGGTTCCACATTAATGGGAACATCCGGTTAAAGGGAATCTTTAAAGATTTAGTGAGGCACAGACTCACTCCACATACATTTCACGGTGTCTGCCAGAATAATTCCATATTTCAATCCATATTGCTGTGTATATTGCTTGCAACAAAGGAGGGATATCCACAACACAGCCAATGTGTAATAACACACGTTGGGAGGGGTTGGATGATGTTTAGAAGTACTCAAATGTCTCCCCCCCTTGTTTCAATGACCTGTATGACCCCATAATGGTCCTACAGCCCCGCAGTTACCTACTTCCCATGCAACCATTAGCTGCCAGAAAGGAAAGGAAGGAGGGCGGGGAACGCCCTGAAATATGCAAACTCCCCTGCAATACATTTGGGCTGCATAAGTAAATAGCCATTTTCTGTCAGATGCAAACGTTAGACGTCAGTGGATCCTCCCCAGGTTTACTGAACTCAGCACGGGATCACTTTCTGACCAACAGATCCCTGTTGATGTCTCTTTGGAGACAATATCCCAACATCTGGGTAGGGACCATCGCCAGGGATTGCCAGTCAAGGCGAGTTAATGAGACACACATCCGATCTCGGTGTGTGTGTGTGTGTGTGTGTTTAACCAGATGACAGCCCGGCTCAGGCTGAAGCAGCCTCTAGTTTGTGGAGCCCTGGGCGATTCTCTGCAATGATTGTCACTCTCCAACCACACAAACTCCCATCGCAAACCCCAGCCCTGATGTGCAGACGCTGTCCTCCCAATCGAAAGGAAACACAGTGGAGTGGGGAGTGGGGGGGGGGGGGGGGGGAGTGGGGGGGAGAGAGAGTGAAAGTGGACAGTGCTGATCATGTACCAGTGTCTCACCTTCACTCAGCACTGAGATCCTGTCTCTCTTCTCTCTCTCTGTACCAGACAGGGCAGCCCCCACACACACCCAGCAGCCAGCCCATTCACAACCCCAACCACAACCAGAGATACTTCATTCACACACACACACTCTCACACACACAGAAGTAGACACACAAACTCACCCACAGCCTCCTCGACCCCCTCCTGCAGAAGCAGTTTGCAGCACGGATTTTGTATACAGTGCAAGGCAAGGAAATCTCTCTCTCTCACTTCACTGGGACCTGGGGTGTCTATAACTGGGATTCCACCCTCCCTCTCTCTCTCTCTCTCCCTCCCTCTCTCTCTCCTCCTCCTCTTCAAGTCCAGATCTTAGTCGTTTCCCCCAAAACAGTCCGGCTTCAATGGGAATAGCAAGAAGTATTGACGTCAGCTTGTAACTGCATGTGTGGCCAATAGAGAGACGAAAGGAGACAGATCAGAGCTGCCAGAGAGAGCACTGATGGCTTGGAGTGAGTGAGTGTGTGTGAGAGAGAGAGAGAGAGTGGCATTTCTCTGCCACTCAAACACTGCAACACATCTCAAGCACAGGCTTGTTTTGTTATAGGAACAAAAGAGGGTGACATTATTCTGCACTGTCAGGTATACTCACATCACCGATGATGGGGATTCAGTCTCCGCAGGGGATCACTAGCAAATTGTCATCTTCTTAACTTCTTATGTCTCAGAAGGGACATTTCAATACCTCGAGTGGCCATTCATTTATGTTTCCTGTTGGTCAGTGTTGGCAAGTAGGTATCACGGAGAGATCACTCGCCGTACAAGCGCGAGACCTGTGTTCGAATCCAGGCAGATCAGAGTGAAACCGTGGGCAAGTTTCCTTACTCCACACGCCTAATGATAATATCCGCCCCCCAAAAAACACAGTCATAAAAATTGGTCATTTTCGATCCACGCAATTGGCTGATGTGGGGGGTCCATGATCAGACCTTTGGATGAGATGTTAAACCAAGGTCGCATCTGCTTTTTCTATTGGATATGTAGCTTCCTTTGGCACTATTTGCAAAAGAGAACCAGTGAGGTTCTGGTCCCCAGACTGTCATGCTGTCCACTACACCATTGGAGCTGCCCCCATTTTCTCCCCTAAAATCAGCCTGAATTCAATCATGCCCCAGCTGGGGCACTGACAGCATCACCGTCAATGGGCGCATTCAACTATGGAAGCACAGACTGAGATTCCAGCAGCCAACCTTCCCCTTTATGTGCCTCAGTATTCACTCATTATGCTAGCAGTGTCCTCAGTTACACCATTCAAAATTCAGAAGCAACCCACTTTGCAATGTATTCTGTGAAGTTCTTCTCCTTTAGCCCCTTCACTACCTTGTGCAGCATTCCTCAGGGTTCCATCCTTGGTCCCCTCCTCTTCAACATCCTTCACCCTCCATCCCTACCCCTCTCCTTACCTCCAAGCTCCACGTTCTTGCCCCTCTACTCACAGACATCATCAACCTCTCCCTGTTCCCTGACACCGTTCCCATCCCTTTAAAAATAGCCGTCATCACTTCCATCCTTAAAAACCTTCCTTTCTTCTCCAAGGTCCTAGAACATGTCATTGCTTCCCAGCTTCACTCCCCTCATGAACCCCTCCAATCGGACACAGGACAGCAACAGCTCTGGTCAAAGTGACAAATGACAATTTGTCTGTCTGCAATCAGGGCTCCTTCTGCCTCCTCATCCTCCTTGAACTCTTGTCCTCCATCTTGTGTGGCGTTCCTCAGGGCTCTGTCCTTGGTCCCCTCCTCTTCAGCATCTTCATGCTTCTTGATGACATAATCTGCAGACATAGGGTCAACCTCCACATGTACACGGATGACACCCAAATGTATCTCTCTGCCTCCACCCTTTACTTTAGGATCACTGATGTCTTGACAGAATATCTGTCAGACATCGTCCTGGATGAGAACTAACTTTCTTCAGTTGAACATTAACAAGACCGAGGCCCTCCTGATTGGCTCCTGTGAGTACCTCCACACCTCATGCACTGACAGCATCACCATCAATGGGTGCACACTCATCTCACTCAGCTAGTCCAAACCTTGCATCTTGTTCAACCCTCAATTATCCTTTCTACCCAAGATCCATGCTACGACCTCCTCTGCCTTCCCCACCTCCACAACCTTGCCCAACTCCGCCACTGTCTCATACCGCTCCCTGCCGAAACTCTTCTACATATATTCATAACACCCAGTCTAGATATGCAAACTCCTTACTTGTAGCCTCCCCAACTCCTCCCTCTACCAGTTGCAGATTATCCAAAAGTCTGCAGCCATTTCCTCTCCCATACAGGGCTTCATGACCATATCACCCTCACCATTATCCGACTCCACTGGCTTCCCATCACACAGAGGACACAGTTCAAGATCCTGGTCGTTACCTTCAAAGCCCTCCATAGCCTCGCTCCCCTCTTCCTCCTCAACCTCTTAACACCCAACAAATCCGGCCCGCTCCCCACCTCGCCTGCCCCACCATTAATGGGTGGGCCTTCAGCCATTCTGCCCCACCCTCTGGAGCACCATCCCGACTCACCCCATCCCTTGCCGCCTTCAAGACCCACCTTAAGGCCCTCCTCGTTGACCATGCTTTCAATCAACCTACTTTCCACTTCCCCCACTGCCCTCCCCAATTCCTATCCCAGCTCAGGTCTAGAATACTGTCTGTCCAGCACTTTGGAACATCCTCTCGATGTGAAAGGCACTATAAAAATGTAATTTTGTTGCCGTTGAGTTGTCCCAATTACGTGATGAGGCACTACATCAAATGCAAAGATTATTATCATTTTTAATGGCTGGCATGCAACTGAATTGATTCTCATATATAGAATTTCTGCTGTTTATTATTATGCTGGGAAATGCAGACAGTGCATGGTGTGTGGAACCATGGTTACGATTCTACTCAAAGCTGTAGCAGGAAGCAGCACTATAATGCAGCACATTGCCTGTTCCTAGTGTAAAATGATCATTGCCACTGATTGAATGTTAGATTGATGCTCCTTGTAATTTGTGTAATTAAAGTCCACTTGTTACGATGTTTATTTCTTAACCACAAATGGCAGCTGTAGAATATTGTCTGAGACCCTTACACTCAAATATTCCTCTCCTCTGGTAACCCTCCTTAAATCAGTGAGTAACTGAGTTCTCTTAATTAATTACTGACCTCTTGTCCAGCACTGATCTGCTTATTAATCCTGAAGGGCTGCCTGATATTAATACCCACCTTTAATACTGACCTGCTGTCCCGTACTCACTTTCTGACTTGCTAACTAATACTGACCTGCATTGTCAGAGATGCCATCCTTCTGACATGATGACAAACCTACCTGCCTGTTCAGGTCAATGTTATCAAACCTATGGCACTATATGAAAAGAGAAGGGAGTTTCTCCCTGTGACCTGGCCAATAATTCACCACAGAGAATTGATCAAGGATGAGAAAGGGTGAAGTCACAGTCACAGGAAGGAAGCAGAGCAAAACACCCCAACAGGAGGCGTGCGAACATGAGTAATCGTAGGTAATAACTGACAAATAGAGCAAAATGTTTGATTGAATAAGGTCTCACTCAGGATAGAAGGTCGCTGATCTCTACTAGGGCAACTTTAAATATAGTGCAACTGGCTGCTAGGTCATTGGATTTAGGTGCTGAAAGTCAGCCAGAACTTCAGTCTCCTGATTGCTCTTTAGAAATCACAGCTGAAAGGTCAAGCATGGTCGTATGCCTCCATGATCCCAGCACTAAACTTCCATGGCTCACAAATGAACATTGACTATTTGGCCAAGGTACAGAAACGTGCCTGACACACATCAAATGGAACCTCTGTAGAAAGTAAAAGGGAACAAATGAGAATATCAGCTATGAGAGAGAAAGAAGAGGGGACAAACCCAACAGAGGAACATTGGTACCAAATTACCAAGCTGCACATTATGCAGCAAGATTGCCAACCTGTCTCTCATGCTGGTTCTCTGATGCTGACTCCCAGCTAACCTTTACTAATCTCTCCAGCCTCTAGCAGGCAAAACAGGCACTTATTACATTTCAACATAGAATAACTGTTATTCGAGTCGGTAGACGCAAATGTTACTAAAGCCCTTTGATGGTTCAGTCTGGAGCAGGCAGTGTCAATAAGTCAGCCTACACAATAGCAGCTTCAGCCTCGAGCAAGGTTTTCACTGGAAACTAAAATGTGCTTCCAAGAAGCAATTGATTTTTTTTATTAGCTTTATCCAACATCAACTAATAACACAAGCCAGACATTCTACACAACATTAGTTTCTCTTAATGAGTGCACTTTTCTGAAATGATATCATATTTTATTGGTCCAAGGATGCTATTTTAGTGGAAAGGAAGATTCTCTGCTTACACAGACCAGCTTTCCAGAAGACTATTTCAATTTCAATTGTAAAAATCCTTATGATTTTATTATCCACAGATATTTAAGGTTCTGCAGTATACAAACGGATTCATAAAAAGGGTGAAAGCAATGTTCTCATTTGTTATTATTCCTTCCCTGGTATCCCTTCGATGCTTTCAATACTATAGTCATTTTGGTGGGTACAGGCAACATTACACAGGTAACGGAGTGTGTGGTTGGAGGTAATCTGGCAGGTCAGTATTTGCAGTGCCTCCAGTTTGTCCAGCTTTGAGATCACAGTGATTTTCATTGAGCCAAAGGCAAATACCAAGATAAGATTAACAGAACAGGATGATGTTTAGAGCATCATGTTTTAACACACAACAACAATAAATTGCATTTATATAGCGCCTTTCACTTTAGGAAGATGTCCCAAGGCACTGGACTGTCAAGGCTTTGCACCCTAGCTGGGCGTTGGAATCAAGAGGGGCACGGGTAGGTTTGGAAGGATAATTGAAGGCACGGTCAAAGAGAAAGATCTTGCGATAGGCTTTCAAAGAGGCAAGGGAGAAGACAAAGTGAAGAGATTCTGGGAGAGAGTTCCATAGGGTAGGGAGCAAAAGGTTGAATGCCCGACTACTGATGGCCAGGCATGCAGGGCAAGGCAAGGTGGAGGATACAAAGTAGACTGAGAAGATGGAGCATGCAGGAGGTAAAATATTAGCAGGTCTCAGAGATAGGGAGGGGTAGGACCATGGAGAGCTTTAAAAGTAACGGAGAGGATTTTTAATTCGATCCTCTGGGGGATGGGGAGCCAGTGAAACAACATTTTATGCCTATATTGTGAACGTGTCCCCAAAGTGAGGCACCACAATAGAGAAGTTAATGTGCATACCTTTTCCTCAGAGGAAGATAACAACAACAGCAACAACTTGCATTTATATAGTGCCCTTCACACGGGGTAGCATCGCAGAGCACCAGCATGACACCAAGCCGGGTAGGGAGAAGGTGACCGTAAGCATGGTCACAGAGAAAGGTCCTCAGGAGCAATCTATAGATGGGGAAGGAAGGGGCAAGCTGGAGGGATAGAGGAAGAGTGTTTCAGATTTTCAGGGTTTGTGGCTGAAAGCACAGTCACCAATGGTGGAACAGAGGGCATGAGGGGCATCCAGAAGGCTGGAGCCAGTCAAGTAGAGGCAACAGGTTGAGGATTAGTGGGTACGTAGGTTGGAAAGGTAGGGCGGTGTCGGGGTCTGAAGTGATTTGAAAATAAGTGTGAGCATCTTGAAATTGATGCGTACCTTCTGCTGCCATCCACCTCTCTCCCTCCCATCCCCAACCTGCCCCATCCCCGTGGTCGGGTCCCGACCCCTGACTGTTCAGCACCTTGGGACGGCCTCCCAACGTGAAAGGCGCTCTACAAATGTAATTTTGCTGTTGTTCAGTGAATGGAAGTCAATGAAGCCTTCCAAGACATGGTGTGATGGGGGTACAGTGCACATCTGCAGCCAACATGGATGCGTGTGTTTACAGGGAGCCTCCAACTACAACAGCTGATCATAGCGGAGCAGGTCATAGCTCCACTCCACCAGCATTACAATGTCTAGTTAGAGTTTCTGCTGGTGCTGCCTGAATCACTCTGAACTTAGCAGAAAGGAACTCTGACCTATCATTCTCTCTAAGGATCAAGCTCACCTTAGCTGCTGCTAAATGCACCTTTTATTTCAGAATTATCTAGGAGGTCAAGGATAATCCAAGCCTCCTGTTTTCCACCACCAACGACCTCCTCTGCCCTCCTTCCTTTTCTCCCTCCATCCTCACCTCCAACTCCAAATATGAGTTGGCAATGGACCTCCACTGGTCCACAATTGAGCAGACTGCTGTCCTTGCTACCTTCACACCTCCTTCCTGAATAACCATTCTCCCGCCAGAGTGTTCTCACTTCCCCCACTTTCCAACCCATCAGCTCTATTTCTACCTCATCTCTCTTGCTCATCTCTTGCATGTAGCTCCTGTAGCTCAGTGGTTAGAGCACTCGCTTCACAAGTGTGAGACCTGTGTTCGAATCCAGGCGGATCAGGCCAAAACCTCGGACAAGTTTCCTTACTCCACATACCTAATAATAATCCATCCAAAAAAAACACAATAATAAAATTGGTCATTTCAATCCATGACTGTTTGAGGGACACTGCTGTGTGCAATTGGCTGCCGCATTTCACCCGTAAATATCCAGTCAATTCACTTTACAGTATATACTGTGAAGCGCTTTGAGACATCGATAAGATATGAAAAGCGCTTTATCAAATGCAAGGATTATTACTATTATTATGAAAGTCACCAACAATAACAACCCCAAATTATATTTGTAAAGCACCTTTCACGTCGGGAGGACATCCCAGGGTGCTGAAAGCAGCAGCTCCCTTGACTCCCTTTCCACAGCAGCAGGGGTCGATGGGAGCTGAGCCAGGCATACTGAGACGAGGGGGGTGATTTACAAGAATAATTCTCGTACACAAGAAAACCATTGAAGAAAGTATAAGATATATTTTGCTGCAGCAAAACTACTGCGTTGGGTGCTGATGCTGAGGTGGACGTGGAATGTTTGAGAGAATGACAAGTCAGGGTTCTTTACTGCTGAGCTCAGCGTGATACAGGCAGCGCCACAAGAAACACAAAACAGTGATCAATGGGGAGAATGAAAAGATCCATAAGGAGATTGGCCTCTGGTTGATTTGGATCAGCTGCTCATTTCATTATGTACTATTTTTTCTGGGTAAAGTAAGCCAACAACAATCTGAATAAAGTGAGTCAATGTTTCAAGTCCACGACCCTTCATGGACCCAATAACATTGACTCTCTTCTCGTTTCTCTATAGTTGCTGCCTGACCTGCTGAGTGTTCCCAGCAATTTCTGTTTTGTTTCAGATTCCCAACATCTGTAGTATTTTGTGTATTGTGTTTTATAAATACGTAATGATGGACTTGGACATGGGACAACAACAACTAAAAAAGTAATAACAAGTAACAAAAAATTGCATTAAAAAAGCGCCTTTCACGTTGGGACATAATCTACACATGAATAGTCTGCACATAGAGACTGCAAGAGAACATCTTGGTATGTCCTTCAGCGCCATGGAATGTCCTCCCAAGATGAAAGACACTGTACGATGTAATTTATTGTTGTTGTTGCAAGTATGACCTCCAGTATATCAAAGAATGAATGGTGGGGGAAGGAGGTTATTTTTTGGGGGTCAGCCAGGTGCTTGACAAATGCATCATCAAGCTTAAGAGTATTCAAACCAAAATTAGATTTCTATGCATTCCCCGCATACATAATAAATCTTAAGATGTTTATTGCGATGAAATGCACATCGCAATAAACTGGAGGGACGCATCCTACATCCTGCTTACCCAACTCCAGAGAATATTGTATGTGCACAAGTATTGGGTGCACTGCTGGAGTCCAACCAGCTAAAACCACATAGCTGTTGTAGGGATGTGTTGAAAGTACTGTCTGGCAAGCTTTCCCTCTGCTTGTCTTGTTCGGATCACGCCACCCATTAGGGCTTTGGCTTGTAGGATTAATGGGGGATGAAACCAAAGAGTCCTTATCCCCAGTGATTGCTCTGTCTTTCTAAGTCCTGCCAAAGAGCTAGGCTCATTAGGCTGTTATCAGCAGTCCCTTAGAATACAAAGGATTTGTTTGGCTCAGAAACCGGACAACTGAGACCACTTCAGAGGGTTAGCTTGATTCCGACATTCCATTGCCAACCAGTTCAGTTCTAAGGAGACCCGGTTTACCTCCGCCACCCCTCCCACCACCCAAGAAGGATAGCCACTTGTCATCCAACAAATACTGGTTTGCTTCCTCGTTTGGTGAATGGCTAGTGCTGAGTAAGACTGCTGGGTAGTTGGAGATGAGGAGTTTAAGCAATATCTATGCACCTCTCTCAGACCAATCAAGGTAGTTTTCAGGCACTGGATGCAGAGACATGTTCAAGAACTGGGACTCCAGGTAACGCTTTCCAGCAGCTGTCACTCCAAGCTTCACACTTTCATCATCAGCTATCTGGTGGACAGCTGGCTTCAGTTTGTGGGAGGACCTTTCCAGCACAGCTTTGTGCCAGCCAGCTGGAGTTCCAAGTCCAATCCTGTGTCCTGGGCTAATAGCACCACCTGCTTAATCCAGGTCCTTATGTGAGGACCCTTAGCAAATAGATGTGCTTGCTGGGAAGCTTACTGTGCCTCCAGGGTGATCAGTGAACCTTCCCTCCCTGCAGCTGCTTCCCATGTTTGCCACTAATCTACTTCACTGCTTAATCCTACAAATGAGCAAATGTATAATCAGGGTGTGGTGTTGGCTACCTCTGGCTCCCTCACAAACTCCAGTGCATTTCAGAAGCTCAGATCCATAAAGGAGAACAATTTGCACACAGGTTTTGTATGCCACAAGCTTGACCTGCATTGGGACTTATCTATCCTTGAAGAGAGATGAGACTGACTGAGTCCCCTTTGTTCCTTCTCTGCACAGTCCTTCAGGTCAGAGTCCATGCAAATATTGTGTGTTAGCCTGGTTCAGTCAGTAGCATTCACGTCTCAAGAGTTGAATGGTTGTTCAAGCTCCATGTTGGAAATTAGAACTCACATAGTCCAGGCTGACACTTCAGTGCAGTGCTCGGGATACTGCATTGGTGGAGGTGGCTGTGTTCAGATGAGATGTTAAATTTAGGTTCCATCTGCCTGCTCGGGGTTTTTAAGGATCCCAGGGCACTATTCCAAAAGAATAGCTTCTCCCGGGTGTCTTGAACAACACTTGCTCCTGAACTGGACCGGCTGCTGTTCCCTCTGTCTGATTCTCATAGGTCAGATCACATTTCACATACTCGTATGGTCTATGGTCATGCCAGCCATCGGTGTAAATCGGACATTGTTGCTCACTCTGTTATGTGTGTCGCTTATAGTCTATGCAGTTCATCTTGAAGACATTTAAATGAAGATTACAGGAAGAAAATAATATAAGCTAACCTTTTTGTTTATTTTTCTGATTAGATCCTGTTTTTATTCTGTGTTCCAAGAGTTTCCCCAATATAACTTGTTTAGTGTTTAAAGATTAAGAAGCGGTTCAACTGGGAATGTTAGTGAGTCACGCCGGCAGCTGCCAAAGTGTTTACCCAGAGATGTGCAGTGGACACTAGAAACCTCTACTCTGAATGCCAGAGTGAGTGTACCATACCAGCAATTTTACAACTTTACAGCCACACCACTAAAGAGATTGTACAAGGATCTAGCGTAAGCTATGGTACACACCTTTGAATGATTGAAGTTGGAATGATCTGCCTTTCTGCCGAAACATCTTTCTTGATTACTGTGTTTAACATTTATCAAACACAACCTAGGTGAGTTGTTTCAATCTGTTTCACACAGACAGCCCCACCCCACCCTCTGCACACAAAGAACAGTGAATCATAGTGCTGAATCATTACTACCAGGGTGACAGAGTCCTATGTCAAACTCTGACAAATAAACACTAATCTATACATATACTATATGTACTGCCACAAAAAAACCACAAATCATACACTGAGAGCACCTTATCTTTCCACTTCAGAACTTTCCATTTCCCCAACCAACCAATGAACATCATGCACTTGAAATAATGTTGGCACCTGTTTGCAATTCATTTTAGTATTGATCTGAGACTCGATGCACAAACATAAGAAACCAGTTGATATAAAACAGCCACTGAAGTGGTACGGACAGCTGTTCTACACCTGCCTACTGATGTGACAGCCAACTATTGCTCTCCAACCAAATACTGTATTACCCACACCGTTTGAAGTAAAATATGACATAGTGCCATTTGGCCCACTCAACTCATGTTTTCTCTTCAGTATTTGAAATTGGTCACCTAGTGGGGTCTGAGTCACTGGCATCCTTTAACAATAACAACTTGCATTTGTATGTAAAAATATTACTTTGGAGCTCTACAATGGGGAGGTACACACCGAACAGGGAGAGGGAGGAAGGAGTGACCATAGACCCAACAAGAGAGGTAGGCTTTAAGGCAGGATGTAGGGATGTGAAGACAGAGAGAGTGAGATAGGGACGTATTCCTGGGGTTCAAGCCGTATGATTGGGAAAAGTGAATATAAGAATTTTACAAAATTTTACAAAATTCCACCTAGCCTTAAATTTACAAAAATGGTCTCCTGGCTAAAACCAGGAGAAATCTAGGGCTTCTGAAACATGAACATTGGTTGATTTTTTTTCCCTCCCGAATCAGTGTACTGTATTGAAGCTGAATGTAGACTTAACTGCATTCCTTTTGCAAATATAGAAATGTTTGATAACCAAACTGTGACCCTTTCCTGGTAAGTGTAGCCTTCTTACTCACATTTTAATTGCCTTTTTAAGAAATCAGTGATTTGTTGAATGTAATTTTTGGTAATTGTGGAAACTAATCTGGGTAATCAAATGAGCAACAGTTCTGAATGAATGCAAATAAATGGTTAGTTTCCCTTTGACTCGGTTTCATGTGTCACACAATCCTGTAAAGTGCTTTGAGACATTATCCAATGTGAAATGTACTATAAAGAGCAATATTTTCATTGGTTATGTCATTTCATGTCAGGAGGATATCTCAAAGTGCTTCACAGGATTTACTATGAATTGCAGTGACTGTGTATTCTGTAGGCTTCATAAATGCAAGTGGTTGTTACTGATATTGTTATAGAGAAATGATCAATATAGATTTATAGATTCATAGAATTTTACGGCACAAAAGGAGGCCATTCGGCCCATCTAGTCTGTGCCGGCTCTTTGAAAAGAGCGATTCAATCCCACTGCCCTGCCCGCTCCCCATAGCCTAATAGACCTGTTCTCCCTAAATAAAGATCTAATTCCCTTTTAAAAGTTGTTGTCGAATCAGCCTCCACCACCTTTTCAGGCAATGCATTCCAGATTCGAACAACTCGCTGAGTGAAAAACTTTCTCCTCAGCTCCCCTCTACTTCGCCTTGAAACTATTATAAATCTGTGACCACGAGTCACAGATTCACCCACGAGTGGAAATAGTTTTTCTCTATTTGCCCTGTCGAAACCCCTCATGATCTTATAAACCTCTATTAGGTCTCCCTTCAATCTTCTCTGCTCCAGAGAGAATAACCCTAGCCTATCTAGCCTCTCCTCATAGCTGAAGTCCCTCAATCCTGGCACCATCCTAGTAAATCTTCGCTGCACCCTTTCCAATGCCTTCACATCCTTTCTGTAGTGTGGTGACCAGAATTGAACACAGTATTCCAGCTGAGGCCTCACCAAAGTCCTATAGAGGTTAGTCATCACTTCCTGACTTTTGTAATATAGATTTAACTTTTGCTGAGTGTCCATTCTATCGATATACTACTCAGTGGGTGAAAGTAATTTCACGTCTAGTTCTGTTTAAGACATGTTATTTCACTTAATTCATCCATTCTCATGATCATATCAAGTTGTGTTTGAAATTCAAAATCAAAACTGATGCGGAAAGTAAACAGAGCGTCTGCTTAAAGGACGAAATGCAGCAGCCAATTGTGTACAGCAGAGCCCCACAAACGTCCTGGATTGAAGTCACCAAATTTTTATTCTTTTTTAAAAAAAATCTCTGTTCTCTTTCCGAATAGTGTCATGGGATCTGAACAGGCACTCATGAGACATATTATTGAAAGTACGGCACCTCCAACAATGCAGTGCTCCCCCATTATCTACTACAAACTCACAATGTTTAGCCAAGAGGCGAGATTGCTACCAAATACAGATTGCCTCACCTGATACCCATGTCAGCTTTGCTTGTTTATGGGTTTAACTAATGTGTAACAACAACAACAAATTACACTTATAGAGCGCCTTTCACGTCGGGCGGACGTCCCAAGGCGCTGCACAGGAGGCTTATGTCCCGAGCTGGGAGGGGGGTGTTTGGGAAGGGGTGAAACACGAAGGGGAGGTCGAAAAATTCGGGGTGGAACAAACGGCATGGTCGAAGAGCAAAGTCTTCAAACCGGCCTTGAAAGAGGAAAGGGAAGAAACGAGACGGAGGGATGGTATTCCAAAGGGTGGGAGCGGAGAAACTGAAGGCCCGGCCTCCGATGGTGGGGCGGTTCGGGCGGGGGGCTTGGAGCAGGCCAAGTCCTGTTGAACGGAGGGTCCGGGTGGGCTTGTAGGGGGAAAGTAGATTGGTTAAATAGGGCGGGGCAAGGCTGTGTAATGCCTTGAAGGTGAGGACGAGGATCTTGAACTCAATCCTCTGGAGGATGGGGAGCCAGTGGAGACGGGCGAGGGTGGGGTTTATATGGTCGCGGAGGCGGGTGCGGGATAATACACGGGCTGCAGAGTTTTGGATGACCTGCAGCCTGTGAATGGAGGAACTGGGGAGGCCGACGAGGAGAGAGTTTCCATAATCCAGCCTCGAGGTGATGTATGCGTGCACGAGTGTTTCGGCAGCGCGGGGGGTAAGATAATTGCGGAGCCTGGCAATGTTGCGCAGGTGGAAATAAGCGGTGCCGGTCAAGGCACGGATGTGGGGGAGGAAGGAGAGTTTTTGATCAAACATGATGCCGAGGTTCCTGATTGGCTTTGTGAGGTGGAGAGTGCAGCCTTGGATGTTGAGGCTGACAGCGCCCAATGTGCAAAGGCGCTGGCTGGAGCCGATCAAGAGGGCCTCGGTCTTACTCACGTTCAATTGCAGGAAATTGTCCCTCGTCCAGGACTCAATGTCGGACAGACATGCTGTCAGAACATCGATGGTCTGGGGGTTGAGGGATGAGGCAGAAAGGTACAGCTGGGTGTCGTCTACATACATGTGGAAATTTACCCCATGTTTGCGGATGACATCGCCCAGAGGGAGTGTGTAAAGGGTGAAAAGGAGGGGGCCGAGGACAGAGCCCTGGGGGACGCCGTGAGAAACTGCGGGGGTTTGAGGAGAAACCGTTGGAAGAAACAAAGTGTAAACGGTGGGTCAGGTAGGAATGGAACCAGTCAAGGACTGTGCCTTGAAGGTTGAGGTGGGAGGAAAGACGTTGGAGGAGGATGGTGTGATCGACTGTGTCGAACGCAGCACACAGGTCAAGGAGGACGAAGAGGCAGAGGGAGCCCTGGTCACAGGCAGTTAGGATGTCATTTGTAACCTTAACCAGGGCAGTTTCTGTGCTGTGAATTGGGCGAAAACCTGATTGTAGGGGTTCAAGGAGTGAGTGAGTTGAGAGGAAAGAGCAGAGCTGGGAGGCAACCACTCTTTCAAGGACCTTGGATAAAAACGGGAGGTTGAAGATGGGTCGATAACCTGATGGTTGCGACGCATCAAGGGAGGGTTTTTTCAGGATAGGGGTGATGGTGGCTGTTTTAAGGGAGGTAGGGACGGTGCCTGAGGAGAGGGAAAGGTTGATGGTGTCAGAAATGAGCGGGGCCAAAAGGTGGAGCTGGGTGCGGAGGAGGTGGGTGGGGATGGGGTCCAATGAACACGTGGTGGGGTTCATGGAGGTAATTATTTTTGTGACTGAGAACGGGGTGGTGGGATTGAAAGTGTGAAATGGGGGTGAGTAGGGGTTGAGGTAACTGATGAGGGCGCGGAGGTGGAGGAGTGGTGGGGGGAGGAAACCGCAGAGCGGATTCTCTCTATTTTGGACTCGAGGAATTCCAGCATCTCCTCACAACGATCGTTAGAGGAGAGGATCTGCGAAGTGAGGCGGGGGGGGGTGGAGGAGCTGGTTGGTGGTGGCGAAGAGGAGGCGGTGGTTGTCCTTCGCTTCCAGGATTATCCTGGAGTAGAAGGCTGATTTGGCGGTGGCTAGGGCGGAGCGCTAAAATTTGATGCGGTCAAGCCATATTTGCCGGTGGACCGTGAGGCCAGATTTGAGCCAGGTGCGTTCAGCTGCTCTCACTTGGCTTTTGAGGGAACAGAGGTGAGATGTGTACCACGGTGATGATCGGGAATGGGAGACGGTTCTGGTGGTGAGGGGGGCCAGGGTGTCGAGGGTAGTGGAGAGGGTGTTATGGAGGGTGGTGGAGGCGGAGGATGGGTCGGTGCAAAAAAAGTGCCACTGTGGGAGGAGGTCGGAGGTTTCTAGGGCAGAGGTGAAAATTTGAGGGGGAATCTTCTTCCAGGGCTGGTAGAAGATGGTGGTGGGTTTGGAGGTGGAGGGGGGAGGGATAGAGGTGTTGCAAAAGATGAAAAAATGGTCGTAGGTGGCCTTGTCTGTGATGGTGACGCCAGAGACGTTGAGGCCTCGGGTGATCACTAGATCGAGAGGATGGCCGTGAGTGTGGGTGGCAGTGTTAATATGAAGGGAGAAGTTGAAAGACGAAAGTAAAGAGGAAAATTCAGAGGAAATGGGGCAGGAGGGGGTGAAATGGAGGTTGAAGTCACCAAGAATGATAAGGCGATCAGAGGAGGCACAGAGGGAGGTTAAAAGTGAAGAAAAATCTGAAATGAAAGTGGGGGAGGGTTTGGGGGGGCGATAGACTAATAGGATTTTGAAGGAATTGTGGGAGGAGTGAGAAAGGGTGAGCTGTTCAAAAGAGGGGAAGGAACTGGAGGAGTAGGGGGATAGGGCGAGGGATGACTTTGAAATGAGGGCCACACCACCGCCACGACGGTTGGGTTGAGGAGCATGGTGGAATGTGTAGTTGGGTGGTGTGGCTTCAACAAGGGGGAAAGTGTCGCCTGGGGTGATCCAATTCTCCGTCAGGGCCATGATGTCAACGTTCTCATCAAGGATGAGATCGTTGATGGCCAGGGTCTTGTTGCAGACAGAGCGGACATTTTGGAGGCCGATGCGGAAAAAGCAATTGGCCGAGGGGTGTGAGGGGGGTGCTGGGATGGTCAACGGGGAGGGTGGGGATCTGGATAAGGGAGGAGAGGTTGACCCCCCGGGTTTGTGTCCGGTGGGGCTGGCAGGGATGGTGGGGGACAGGGCACGTGGTGTGGCTGCTGTTGGACAGCCAACGCCGAGTGCCACGGCGAGCCCGATGGAGAATTCCAAAACTGGAACAAAGGGAAGCGGTGTTTGACTGTAAGACATTGCTAGCATGTTACACTTTGGTTCTTCTAATCAGCAAGAAACACCAGAGACTGGACATTATGTGCTACTGATAAAAAATACTTGTGGTTAAATAGGACCGTAAATGTGTTGGAACAGAGTTTGCTATCATTGAGGTTTTTTAGAGCTTAGCAGATCAAGTGCTGAAGGCACAGAAAAAGCTGATTGCTGCTCTCTGCCAAAAAATTCTCACTGGCACTTGTCTAACTGAGTTTGCAGCTTTGTAGCTGAAATCAGCTGTTTGGCAGCACGCACAAATACACCAGCAGAATAGTGCGTCAAGGACAGCTCTCCTCCTACCTGATGACTGAAGTACTGCCAAAGACAAGTTGGCTCACCTTGCCTGAGGCCCACACTAGCTGTTCAAGGCACTTTTCATTACCGCACATCTCCAGCAACATTTGCCAACAATGACGTGAGCACATCTAACAGATTAGGTCCAACTTCCCACTACAATCACATGGGCAATAGTTCTGAATGAATGCAAATAAATGGAATAAGGCCTTCATATCCGGAGGAGCAGCACAACTATAACAGCTAATACAGTAAAAAAAATAATTCTTGTATTTGCTACAACACCTTTCATGTCAGGGAGACGTCCCAAAGCGCTTTACAGGATATTCCACAGAGGGCAATGACTGTGTGTTTTTGTTTAGCAAGCTATACATTGTTAAGGCATCTGGCATGCCTTGCCAGATGGGCAAGTTTTGTCAGGGTTAAGTCCCTCTTCCACACCCAGGCTTGAAGTACAATAGATTATTCATCTTTCATTTTAATTGAGCTCCTAATACCAGACAGTGTAGTGGCTTTGTATCTGGATAACTTTCAACAAGTACCAGAATTTTCTATCTCAACCTGTCCACTCCCTATACTTAGCAGGCTCTAGCCTGCTCCATATCCCCCTCCCGCCGCACTCCACCATTAGCAGTCGGGCCTTCAGTCTCTCTGCTCCCACCTTTTAGAATTCCATCCCACATTCCCTTCACCAACCTCCCAGCTCGACTATGCAAATGCCCTGCTTGTCGGCCTTCCTAATTCCTCCCTCCACAGGTTGCAGCTGATCCAGAACTCTGCGGCCCGTATCCTCTCCCGCTCCAAACTCCGTGACTCCATCTCCCCCATCCTCGCCAGATTCCATTGGCTCCCCATCATCCAAGGGATCTAATTCAAAATCCTGGTCCTCAGATTTAAAGCTCTCCACAACCTCACCCCACCCTACATCTGTGATCTTCTAACCCCCTACCACCTTGCCCGAACCCTCCACGCAGCAGGCTCTGGCCTGCTCCATGTGCAGACCAGAGCACATGGAGCAGTACACACCCACCTCCCTATTGAAGGGCGAGCTTTCAGCTACTCTGGCCCCAACCTCTAGAACTCCAACCCACATTCCCTCCGTCTCGACTCCTCCCTGGCCTCCTTCAAGTCCCACCTCAAGACCTTCCTCTTCGATGGTCCCATTGGCATCTCCTTATCCCCCACTTCCCTCTCCCCACCATCCCCAGCTCAGTTCTGAAACAACAACTGTCCAGCACCTTGGGATGTCCTCCTAATGTGAAAGGCGCTGTACAAGTGTAAGTGTAATTTGTTATTGTTGTTTTTGATAGGTAACCCCCAACCCCTCATACTTTGTCGTCAAACCACTCCCGCCCCATCTGAACCTAACCCACAGCTTGAGTGCAAACCCTCGACCCATTCAGTGCCTTGGCATCTCCTCCCGACAAGAAATACACTATACAATTGCAATTTGTTTTTCTTGTTGTTGGCAGTCCATTTATCTACTTGATTTCTCTCAACATGGTGTGCTGGAGAAAACAGATTAGCCAGCTCTGGAGTACCGCATAACCAACCAACACATTCTGTGACCAGCCAGTAGGACCTTCTGTGACCATTTTAAATGAGAGCAACACTGAGGCACTTGAGGTGCCTCATACAGATCAGAATCATACATTTTTCAACTATTTTATAGTACGGAAGCCGCCGGCAATCACTCTGTGCTGCCTGCTGATGATGTGACAGACATTGAGAATTCACTGCGTAAAGACTCATAGTCACCAATATGCAGAGGTAGCTTTGTGGTTCAAAAAGATTCAAAATGAATACTGAATTTAAGAGCTGCTCAAATTTTGTGATAAGAAAAAAAGTTATACAGGCAAAAATCTTTGTAAATATGTCCTTAATTTTGGTTTGTATACTAATCCCATACCACTAGATGGTGCTACAGACCACGAGAAAGGCAATTAGAAAGAAACTCATTTATTTGAAACTGTAAGCACTATGTGTAATATGCTTATTTTGAAAATGCAAATCAAATTAAAACTGCAAATTATCCATCTACACAATGACAGCCCATTCTTCCGCTTTTTTTTGGGGGGGGGGGGGGGGGGGGGTTCAGCTGGATGTCTGAAGGGCGCTATATAAATCAAAGTTGTTGTTGTTGTTTGGGATATCCTCCCGACATGAAAGATGCTAAACACATGTAGTAATAATAATACAAAATACTGCAGATGCTGGAAATCTGAAACAAAAACAGAAGTCGCCGCTGGGAATACTCAGCAGGTCAGGCAGCATCCATGGAGAAAGGAAAGTGAGTCAATGTTTCGGGTCCACGACCCTTCGTCAGAACATGTAATTTTGTTGTTATTGTCTGACACATACCTTGCTTAAGATTATCCAAACCAAACGAAGCTTTCCATGCATCCCATCTACACATGGAAATCCCAGAGAAAGTTTGTTGGAATGGGATGGACACCCTCTCCTCGAAGGACGCATCTCGCTTACCTAATTCTGGAAAGTACTAGGCGTGGGGACCCCAAAGTATGCGTTGGGCGACTGCTGGAGTGTGCCTGTGAGCACATTGATTGTTCAGTCCTTTTCCTTTGTTCTTTGCTATGTGCCCATTTCTGCACCCTATTACCTTGGTGTAATCAGGAAAATTTGTGATTGCAATTTTATGCTAAATAAATACCTTCAAGATTTGATGTGCAGCGACTCAAACATTGGGTATGTGGGCCCATGTAAAATCAGGTCAAGGCTCTATCGGCAAACTGCAACAGTTGCAGTTTTCTGGTTTAAATTTGTGTGTTTTATTTATTAATCAGGAGAAAGATCTTTGCCAAAGGCTATTCTTTTGTCAGAGATTAATGGTGACAGGACAAAACTATCTCAAGTTTCAGGAAAACAAAATTGTGAGTATTCAGATGGTCATTATGTTTGTTTATATTATGTACATTACAGAAAATTATTTGATGAACTGTCTTGTCTGTCTTCTATCTATATGCCAGCAGCACTCACAGTATGTTATTAGTTACCAAAGTAGGGAACAAAAATCTAAAATGACAGAGTTTTCAATATGATGGAAGGAATTGGGACTACAAAAAGTGTAGCAAGTACAATGCAAATGGCAGGTTTATTTGACTATAAAAAGGCTGGTTAGCCAACTCCAGTTAATTAATATTTAAATTCACTGAATTTTCAGGGTATGGAATGTTTAAAATTATAATTGCTTTGACCCATTTGTCAAAACTCATTGGTTTGGATAAATGTAAGTGCGTGACTTGCCAGCAACAATCAATTTATATTGTGAGATTGATACAGCACATTTTTGTAAATAACAAACAAAAGATATTACCAGTTGGTTAGTTTAACCATGACGTCTGCAGATGATTTGAATAGGATTTTAGTTCACTTCCAAGGTCCAATTGAATGCACAAATTAATTTTTGGTTTTGCATAAATTAAATTACTACTTAAAATGTATCCAATGCTGAATGGGTAAATGGCTTTGCAAACAGGCTCAATGCTTGCACACAAAATGTAAAGCATTCTCAATTTTATTTTGAATTTCCCCACTTCCCTCTATACAAGAACCTTTGATGAAACACTTTCGACAAAGGCAGCAGTGAAATTTCAGAAACAATATTCATTTCTCCTAGGCCAAATGACCATAATCACAGTGTAACAATACATGATCTGCTGTCATCTTTGGCTGGGGGTTAGGCTAACAGGTTACTGACTAGCCAAAAGCCTAGGAGGTTACAGTCAAAGCCACTACAGCCTGTGGTTTGGACTTTCAGCTATAAGCCGAATACAGGAATGTTTTACCACCAGAGAACCTCCAGGTGAGTGACAGCATCAACTTCCATAAATTTTATAGACAAATGAAAAAATTAATCTACAAAACCTGGACCTAGTTATATTATTACACACAATACACACATTTTTTAATTATATTCTACACAAAACCAAAGTTCTTGGTCTTAATGGCTAGTAACAGTTTTTGTTTCAGAATTTGTTTGGAGGAATAAAGTGGGACGTAAAGGCGGGAGATGCAAGTGTTTGCAGTTGGAAGGTGTTGATCATCTGGTGGCCTAATAGTGATGGATGGCATCGGCTGGAAACCTTCCTCACTGGCAGGTAACGATGGGCTTGATGTCCAGAAGTAAACCTGAAAAGAGGGGAAAAAAAGGTCACATCTACTATCTAATGCATTTCAAGCAAAAACCCCATTCGCTCATCAGCGCTCTGACAATTTACCAAGGTTAAGTTCTTACCATTAATAAGTTGCTGGTTAATAAGAGGAAGAACTTGCTACTGAGTTTTAGAAAATTGCTTTGGCCTCCTTCCATGGTATAGTGAGTAAAGCCTTATTGCAGTAGTAAGCTACAGACTGCAAAGTTGCAGGTTTGATTTGTGGCCTGTGTTGTTAGCTGATTTTATCTGAGGCAGCAGTTGATAATGACGCACTGTCAAATTCCTGCTGACACGCCCAAACCACAATTGTAATTCCATCTATGTAAGGAGACGCAAGAGCCTGACAAAAGCTAATCAAATTGGTTGCATTTTCACACGTTAAAAAGTATAAAGATGAGCAGAGCAATAAATTATACAAAATACCTAAACTGATAATTATAAAATGTCAAAATCAGAATAAAATGATATCAAACTGTAAAAAGATGAATAAAGGTGGTCACTGGGGTAGGTACTAGAATCAGGCCCTGGTAGGATAATGGAAATAAAAGCCCTTCAGGAGATAGGGAGGAAAATGACCAAAATAACTCCTGACTACCACCCCACCACGTACACCACCACTCCCCTTCCTCTCCCCAAATTTGTAATCGTACCAGATCCTGTCTTTCTGTCATACTCATCTTCTCCACAATAGACCAGAACCATCGCTTGAATTGCAGCAATTTCTCAGCATTTTCCCCTGTTGTCAACAGAAAATTTTGATAGAAGTTAAGATTCATAAGTATTCTCAATGTAATATTAATCCACATTTTGTGCTGGAGGATTGTTTTTGTCTTTGTTCTACAGGTAACCAACCAATTGTTCTTTATTCTGATCATAATGTAAAGGTTTACTAAAACATTTCAGCACCGAAAGGCCCGTTATACCTGTACCATAACTTTACTGGGCAGAACAGGAAAACTGTTTTAATGCAATGTCAGATCCAAAATTTAGGCACCATAAATGGCCACTGGTCCAACTTCTAGGTTGTTGCTACCAAGGACATTGTGTGCAAGTATCAGCCTGGCTGTTGGTAGCAATCTCACCTTAGAGTCAGAAGGTTTGGGGTTCAAACTCCACATTGAGAGTTCAAATTCATACACTAAGTGTTTTGTTGCATGGTTGGAAGTGCTGACCAGATTAGAAGGTCCTGTCTGCCTGTTCAGGTGGATGTTAAAGATCCTACGCCACTAATCCAAAAAACTACATTGTAGATACTTACAGTAATTCCTATGAAGTGCTTTGAGATGTCGCCCCGACATGAATGGCACTGAAAGGCATGAACTTATTTGTTCAATTTTTTTTATTACTTGAAGGCTCACACAGAAAAATGTCTAACTGGAAACTGTTCCCTATTGCTGACACCAATGTTTAGATGAGGTGATACAGCAAGGATGTATATGTTTGTTTAAAGGGATTTGAAAATGTTTCAAAACTATTTTCAAACGGAACCGAGGAATTTATGTTGTAGGGCTATAATAAACAGCCAAACTTTATTTCCTCCGGCTGGTTAACAGGAGAAATATAGGAAAAACTACAAAAAAGGGTAAGAAACATTTCTTATACCGAATATTTGGAATGTTAAATTCTGTACAACAATAATGTTGAAGCAGAATTTAAGGGGGAATTTAGATGCTTAACAGAAGAATATTAAAGAGTTCAGGGAACAGGCAGGACATTAGAATGTCTTCTGTGGGAACTAATGAAGTCTTGTTTAGCTGAATGGTCTATTTCTGTTCTATAACATTCTTGCAGATTTTAAAAAGAATCATGGCCAATAGTATTTCCCTATTAAAAATCCACCAAACAATCAATTCAATAATTATTAGTTATTCATTGTATTGTTGCTGTTCTTATTGCAGAGACCCCAACTTAACATCCCCCAACATATACCATCCCTTCACGGCTCTTGCTCACTCCTCTCGTACCATTGTCCCCACCTGCTTTCCCCTGGAAAATCCCTCAAGCTTCCCTGTTCCAGCTTTGGATAATCGCGGCACCCAGTGCTGTCCAACAGCAACCACCCCGACTGTCCCATGCTTCATTTTCACCACACACCCCATCAGTCCCTGGCCCTGGGAATGAAGCTCTCCTCTCTCATTCACATTCCCACCCTTCTTGACAATCCTTCTCCACCCCCACACCTTGCCACTGTCAAGTGTGGCATCCCTCACAGTTCTTTCCTCAATCCGTTCTTCTTCAATCTATACATATGATGTCACTCACAGGCATGGGGTCAATTTCCACATGTATGCGGATGACAACCAACACTATCTCGCTGCCTCCACACATGACTCCAGGACCATTAATGTCCTGGATAATTGCCTGTCTTACATCAAGTCTTGGACAAGAGTCAACTTCCTACAGCTCATGGCATGTATGGCAAGACAGAGGCTCTCCTGCCTGGCTCTCGGCAGTGCCTTATCACCTCCGCCACTGAGTTCATCATTCATGGCTGAATTCTTTATCTCACTAATCCAAAACTTGTGTCCTTTTTGACACAGCTACCCTTCAAACCCAAGTTTTGTGCCACCTTTCCACACCTCTAAAACACTGCCACTCCCACTCACCGCAGGCTCCCAAGATCCTAATCTATACTTTCCTCATGTCCCAGTTTGTGGGGGGAATTTGGAGAAGTCCACTATGCCAATTGCTTGCTCACTGGACTTCCCCATATTCCCCCCACAAGCTTCAGATTATTCAGAACTCTGCAGCTCATGTTCTCTCCCGCTTCAGGAACCTATCAGCACTGTTCTTACCCAGTTTCAGAGTCCCCATTCCTCAAAGAATCTAGTGCAAAACCCTCATTCTTACCTTCCAAGTCCCTCCACGGTCTTGCTCCCCACTACCTTTCCAACCTCATAAACCCATATCAGCCTGTCCACTCCGTCCGCTCGGCTCCTGGTCCCCCGCACTTCCCGCCGCACCAATGGTGGTCAGGCATTCAGCAAGTCTGCCCCCACATTGAAAATCTATCTTGTAATCCCTCAGCCTCCTTGAAGACCCGCCTGAACGGTCCCAAACCATACTCCCCTTCTGACCCCAACTCCCAGCTCTGGTCTAAAACCCGATTATCTAGTGCCCTGGGATGCCTTTCTAATGTAAACAGTATTATACAAGTGTAATTTGTTGTCAGTTATTGTTGAGCACTCAGAAGCAGTTCCATACCAGATTCATCATTGAATGATGTGTAGCTAATCAGCATCTGGACATTCACTTCTCCACAGCCATTGACCAAGAGCCTAAAATCTTCTGCAGTTAAATCTTCCAGGGAGTTTTTAGGAAGCACATCCAGCAATCCTTTCCGCATAGCCTGTAATTTGACAAATACAAACATCAGCATCTTAAGTGCAGCTTAAACTTTGGTTCATATTATTTATTCCTTTGTGTCTGAAGTGTCAGACAAGATGTGTCTAGTAATATGTGAAACATGCTGTACTATCACTGAAGAGTACTAAAATTGGGTTTCAGATTCACCATTTAAACGTATACAAGCTCCCATACAATTTCAAACTGCAGTTGAGGCAATTAAGGAACTGTACAAATTTGATCAGCATTCCAAATCAGGAGTAGTGGGGGGTGGAGGAGGGGTGAGAAAGGGGAAATGTGTAGTACATTTGTGACCACTTTCCAGGCTCTCCTTTAATATTTGCAATTGTGGAAACATTTTGCACCCATGTTCACTTTTTTTGTACAATCATAAAGCAACATTCCTGGTTTATCTTTGGAATTTCCAATGGACTCTGCAGTGTTAGTAATAATTGCTGCAGCATCTTTATATAAAAATCCTAAATATTCCAGGTACATAACTGTGCAAAGGAGATTTGTCATTCTCTCCTGAGTAAAATAAGCACATGAATTTTTGAAAATGGAAAGACTTACATGAAGAGGTTGCTCAGCAACTACCAACATTCGATACTCTGCGTATTTCCTAACATACTCGTAAACATTCAAAGGAGTGACTGGGATATTGGCTCCACCAGGAACAAGCTCAACCTGCAGACAGGAAAACAGCATTCAGAAGTTTCCAAGAAAACTCGCTGATATTTAGCGAAGATAAAGGCAAATGTTCTATTTTAAGATTTTGGTTCCGGGGATTCCAATAAAGCAGGGCACAGTAAAATACAGAAAATGTGATAAGTTTGGCTCGGTTTAAAAACTATTTTATAAATCTTCTCAATCAAGTTTTAGAAACTGCTATGTGCAATTGGCAGCTGAGTTTCACCCAGAAATATACTAATCAATTTTCACTTTACGGTATATTCAATGGAGCGCTTTGAGATGCCTGGAAGACGTGAAAAAGCGCTTTATCAAATGCAAGGATTATTATTATTATTATTCAGTTGATGATCTTTGGGTCAGAAAATTGTGGGTTCAAGTTCCAGATCTCAGAACCTATCATTCAAGATGACAATCCAGCACTTACTGGAGAGGATTGCCTTCTTACCCAGGTTCAATCATTCATAAAGCTTTAAAATTTAAGTGATTTAATTGAGGAACCCTTTGAAGCCCATTGTACCTGTCCTCCACCTTCTTCCTTGCAAAGGTCAATAGCAAAAGCTAAGTCCATTGCTGCAAAGACAGCATACGCATCTTGGCTCTGAGAGGCGAGGATGAGCTGCCGTAAACTTTCATACATCACATGGTCAAAGAATGCAAAATCATGCCAGTTAACCTGAGAAATTAAAGAAATAGATTTTGTATAATTGAATTCAATATCACAAACACACACATAATAAACCTACTTAAATAATGAAGGTTATAATTACCTTTCTTCCTAGTAGAACTTTAATAACATGTCTATTTAGGGTTATAGGACAGAGTTCATTCTGCAGTAGGCACAGACCCAAAATCCTGAAAGAAAAACAGCCCATTATTGCTATTTGTTATGGTTAAAACACCTCATACACACAAGCATCAATATTGCATCCAGCAGATCACTCTGCTGCTAGTTGCACAGCTCCACGAGAATCCCACTTCACACATACCTGCCGATATTACGGAAGCAGTTGAGGCGGGCCTCAGTGTTTTTGCCTGGCATTGGTGAGTAGAACCCTCGTTTGCCAGGCTGGTAGAAGAGCGGTGCATTGTCATCGCCATCATCTGGCTCATCCAGTTCCATATCAACAACACTCCGACTAGAGCCATGTCGTTTTCTAGTGTCCTGCTACAGATCAATTCAGATCAGTCACTTACAGTTGTTAAACAGTCAGCTGCACATTTACCAGCAATTCATAAGAGCACGAAAATAACAGACGTGCTAAATACATTTTGTGCCTCTATGCTACAGTAAAGGGAAATGAGTGTGAAAGAGCAGTTGTTTCACATAGATCACAATAAGGACACATAAAACATGATTCATAGTGAACGTCGAAACACAAATTGCCAGGACCAATCGTATCTGCTTAAAGAATAAATGTAGCAGCTCTGAATGAAAATCTTATTTTAAAAACAGAAAGGATTACAAGGGTGCCAAGTATTAGTGTCAATGTTCAAAACAGAACACAATAAACTTGGGACTATAGTTCAGTTAATTTCAGATCAGTATGGGAATTGTGTTGAAAGCTGAAGGAATGTTTGCTCCAAGAGTTGCTAGGTTGTGGAATTCATTAATAATTATAATCCTTGCATTTGATATAGCGCTTTTTCACATCTTCTAGGCATCTCAAAGCACTTCTCAGAATATACTGTAAAGTGAAAAGACTATATTTATGGGCGAAACGCGGTAACCAGTTGCGCACAGCAGTGTCCCACAAACAGTCGTGGACTGAAATTACCAAATTCGTATAGATTTTGGGGGGACGGATTATTATTAGGCTTGTAGAGCAAGGAAATTTGCCCAAGGTTTCACCCAGACCTGCCTGGAATCAAAACACAGGTCTCACACTTGTAGGCAAGTTTTCTAACCACTGGGCTACAGGATTCCAGAGCAATTAAGAGTGATAATAGAATGTAGAGCGGAGAACATTGTGTGATAGAGGGGTTTATAGTTCTGTAGGGACACAACGAGCTAAGTAGGGGACACAACAAGCTAAGTAGGGAAAACTTTCCATTAATTGTGGAAGCAGAAACATATAGGGAAACTGCCTCAGGATTGTTAACAGATGAATTGAAGATGAGATTAGGAGGAATGTCTTCAC
Organism: Hydrolagus colliei; assembly: GCA_035084275.1. Taxonomy (NCBI): domain Eukaryota; kingdom Metazoa; phylum Chordata; class Chondrichthyes; order Chimaeriformes; family Chimaeridae; genus Hydrolagus; species Hydrolagus colliei. Next base: position 95,876,957 of record CM068743.1, on the reverse strand, counting down.
TTAGAAGGCTATGGATGTGAAATTTATCACAATATTAGCTGTGGTCAATTAATAAATTATAATCCTTGCAATTTCATATTTACATTTGCGTAGAACCTTTCATGTTGGGAGGTTAATTACATAAACTCCTACATAGGGAAATACAAAAAGTTATTATATTCTTTACTAAATAACTCTCCCGTTTACTCAAAACCCCAAACTTTAAGACTCTTATGGACTCTTACCTGAGTCTTCTCTGTTGAATCTAGCAATCCCAAGTCCAATATACTATCAGCACCATTTTCCCTGCAAGAAAGATAACAATAATCAACTCATTTCAGCATAAGAATTAAGCATTGCCTAAACAATGAGTGTTCACATCTTCATTACCTTCCATGTGCAATGATCAGCTCCATGGCTTCATCAACTCTAGCTCTCAAGGAGTCCTCACTTGCTAGAAGCAGTAAGAGCTGTGCGGGCGACAGTTCTAGTAACATTCCTGTAATTTTACTAGCAAATGCCTGAAACAAATAATTTCAATTAGTTCAGTACAATTATTTCACTTGATATTTAATGCACCATATTTACCTTTAATTTCTTTCACAATTTTTCAAAAACAATAGAAACAACATCAATCAGGGACTGCATGTTCAGGACACATATTAAAATATGCCAAGGCTTTGCTGGCATTATACTTACTGGCTGCATTGCTTGTACCCGAGGGTATAGCCGCTCTCCAAGAGCTTGCCGATGGGCTGGTAGTGGATCTGGATCATCACTGGGATTGCCTTCAGACGCTGGCCGAAAAGGCCTGGTGTCTATAGAAAGCTGCCTTCTCGACTCTCTGTAAGAATCATTATAATAATCTTTGCATTTGATGTAGCTTCTTATCAAATCATCAAAATGCTCCCTGCTTCATGTAATTCACTGCCGAAAACTGACTGGATACCAAACTAGCAACAAGTTCAGGCAAAGATGAGGTTTGTTATGAACCCAGATGATGACAGCACAACAATTGCGAATCAGACCCGGACCTCACATACAGAGCTGCCAACCTTTTTTAACAAAAACAAAGTACTCTTGAAAGCTAAAAACAGTATTTTGCAGTAAAAAAAAAGTATTTTCCCCAGAACCTACAGCGTACAGCACTAGGACCCAGTTGCGATGTTGCAATTAACCAATGACAGCGCATCTCTCTTAGGATTAAGGTAAATACAGTTAACATGCATTTATTCCCCATGTGTCTTTATCTCTGTGTAAGTCCGTCAGACAGCCCCCCACCCCAGCCCCCCGTGTTACCCACCCCCCCTCCGTCTCTCTCTCTCTCTCTCTGTAGGTCAGACACCCTGTCTGACTGCTGCAAATCCTGGCCCAAACTTACTCCCCCTGTCCCCAGGTATGTTTGTGTTTTTTCTGTGTTTCCCATAGGGCCCCGTGTGTTGAATGCATATGCCCACGTACTGAGCTTTTTGTCGGGTCAAAAAACATATTTTACCAAGAAAAATCGTACTGCCGTATTTACTTCAATTTACAGTACTAAATACGGCAAAAACATACTGGTTGGCAACTCCGCACATACCATGAAATAGATGTTCAATATATAATTTTGCTAAGTCTTGGTTGTCTATTTTGTTTATAAATGAATTTTATAGCTGACTTTATAACAGACTTTGCATTATATTAAAATGTACTTAATATAAGTATGTTTATTCCACTCATCCTTGAATTTGCACATTCAGTTACAGCCTAATGCAATATTTACTGTATCTCAAAGTATCTTACCTGCCGTATCTTACTTTGTATCTCAAAGAATGGAGGTTTAAAGATATACACATGAACTTCAAAGCAAAGATCACTCACCGATCTCGTTCTCGCCGAGAACCTGCTCGCATTGCCCCACTTCTTCTCATTTCCCTTTCCCGTTCCCTTTCCCGTTCCCTCTCTCGGTTTCTCAGTCGTTGCATTAGACCTAGTTCAGGAGCAGAGCTATTTTAAAAACAAAGAACTTCCGTTTCATAACAATACAGTAACTTGCATGGCACTCTAGTCTAGAGTAATGACTATTTATAGGCACACGCAGCACAGTAATTGTGCACAGTAATTATCCACAAATAGTCATGAAGTGAACGACCAATTTTAACTGAGAGATTGGTGACCAGAACACAGGAAAACGCCCTTCTCTTTTTGAATACTCTATGGAATTTTGTTATGTCCAACCTGAAAAGGCAGATGGAATCTTGGATTAACATTTCAGATGAAAGTTAGCACCTATGATATTAAAGTGCTCCACCCAGCACTGAAGTATTAAAATAGACAGAGTTAAAAATCCCAACATGGGGCTGGAACGCACAACATTCTGACTTGATACTGTAACAGTAGCATTCAAAATAAACTGTCCAAAGATAATCAAATAACTCGTGTTTATATGTCGTGGGGCGTAATTGTCACTTACTGGTTTGTAATCCCTTGCTCGCATTCTGTACGCAGTCAAGGTTTGGCAATTTATCACTGGACAGAAATGCTTGTGCAATTGCAGTGTAAAAGCTTCGAGCCACTCCACTGCCCTCTCCTGGCTCGTCTTTGAAAGTAACCTTTACTCTGTGCACAGTCATTGGCGTGGTAGTACATCTACGTCCAAAGTGATTATTGAGCTGCCTCATAGTTTGCTGAATTAAGAGGTCTCGATCTCGATCAACCTGAAAGATACAAACCTTAGACATTGAAGCTCTGAGTTATTTGATTTCAGCCATAGATATCCAACCTTAAAGAGGCATTTCTAACAAATTTTGTTCCTAGCATACTGTAATTTAGTTACAATAATGCAATAGAAAAACACCATCCAAATCCAACTCAAGACAGTAGCAGGTATTGGGTCTACACCAAAAAAGGAACATTACCAACCTAAAAGATGGAACATTAATTTCTGGGAGTATGTTATCCATATCTAATTTGACCATTATTTTGCAACACTACATTTCAAAAGAGGATGGATATACAGTAGAAGCCTGTTTATTCGTGACTCGAGGACACTTCCGTATAACCGGCACGCCCCAAAGAAAGTCCCCATTCGATAAACCGGAACTTATCCGGAACAATAGCAGTGGAGCATTTGTAAATGCATAAATAATAACATAACAGAATATTGTATTGCTACTTCTTGTTAAAACTACTCTCTTGCGCTTCTCACCTTTAATAGTAGATGCTGAGCTTGAAGCCATGATGCTGCGGTTGAGGTTTATAGGCCAGTGATTCTTTTTAAAATGGAGCACGCCAAGCAGGTGAAAACAAATTGAGCGCGATTTTAAAAGCCCTACTAGCGGCAAGCCGATAACGCTAGCTGATAATCCACATTGTCACGCAGGTGCAGTATTTCAGTTTGCTGCTTGTAGAGTCTAGGGCTATCGGCTTGCCGCTAGTAAAGTCGTGCTGCCAATACAATATTCTGTTATTATCTGTTATCTGTTATTATTTAGTCTGGTGTGTATGGTGTGTGTTAAAAGAAGTTTAACTTTTTTGTGGTGGGTTTTCGGCCGCAGGCAGCCCGAATATCCAGCAGGTGTTTTAACCGGCATCGGCCAGGTCCTGTGGGTGCCGGATAAACAGGCTTTTACTGTAATTGGGTTTCACTCCTGAAAGTTAAAGAGTTCAGGGGATGATTTGACTGAGAAGATCAAACATAATGAGGGGAATTGTCAAGATAGAATAGATCATTCCAGCAGACGGATCCAAAACCCGACTTAAAATTCGATTTAACAGTTAAGAGGAAGACCTCGGAAATATATTTCACCTAGAGGATTGTGAAAATGTGAAAAGCACTTGATTGATCGGAGATTGATTGCAGTAGAATTAATCAATAAGACTTGGGGAAATAAGGGTAATAAAGGGTATGGGGCGATATAAAGCAAATTAAAAGATCAGCAATGAACTAATAAACTGGAACTAATTTGATGACTTCCTTCTGACCCACCACACAGAATAGCAGAAAGTTCTCAAATTCAGCCCTACTCTCACAGCTAGTTCGATTCAACAATTGTGGAAAATTGATTTCTAAATGAAGAATTCCATTATTGTATTCAATCTATATTAATAATCCTTGCATTTGTTATAGCACCTTATCACATCTGCAAAATGTCTCAAAGTGCCTCACAAAATAAACCATATAACATCTATATGTGAGCCAGCCAAATGTGCTCAACGGTGTCCCACACAGTCGTGGAGTGACCAATCCATTATTATTTTTTGAAGAAATTATTACCCTGGAAAAGTGATCCGCCAATTGACTAACAACCTGGGTTCCTACTAGGGTTCGTCGATATGGAATTTTTCCCATATCGATATCGGTGGGCTCACATCGATATATACCGATATATTGATATCACCAGGTTTTTTTAATCTTGTGCGCATGCGCGGAAATGGTGATTAGTGGGAGGAGGGGGAATGACTGGTCTGCGCACGTCTGATTGTGTTTGGTGGTGGGGGAAGGAAAGAAGGGGGATGCGCGCGCATTCAGATATGCGGTGCTCTACGCCCAGGAGATTTTCGATGCCGGCGACAAGGTCAGTTAAATACTATCTATGGTTTTTTGTTAGCTTAAGGGAGCGCAATGGGCATTTGAACCTTTGGTTGTATATTTTCTGTATGCTGTAACGTGGCATTCGTTGACGATATACCGATATTTTGTGGATATACCGATATTTTTTTCATACCAAATTTTTCGATATACTGATATATTCAAATTTCCAATATCGGTATATCAATATGAAAAATTATATCGATATAACCGATATATCGCTGGACACTAGTTCCTACTTATTCTTGCGAGAAATGAGTGCTCTCACCATTGAGCTACAGGACTCCACTTATGGTATGCTATAAGAATTTGTACATGACAAAATTGGCTGACAAGGTGAAATTTCAGACCTCAGACGAGGGCAGGATCAAGCTCAGCTGTGATGCAACCACTCCTCAAATACAGCCTACCCAAAGGATCATTCATTAAGTATGGAGGCTGAATGTAAATTATTGGGAGTATTGTTGCCTGTATGCATATCCATTTCTGGGAGAGAGTAGAAAATTAAAAAATTAAAAATTGTTTTAAAAAACTGGGCAATATCAGATATGATTCTACTCTAAATGAAATAACACAATCTTTTAAAACCAGAGCTATCAGAACTGACAGGTGTTGGGGGAAGCAACATGTACTGAAATTGTTCCAGTCAGCAGACATGAAATCAAGTAGAGTTTATTACCTCCAGTGTTAGATCTCTGGACTGAGCATTTCTCAGTTTTTCCATTTCACGACGGAATTTTGACTCTTTCACTTCAAACCCACCAAGTTCAGTCAGTATCTGAGGAAACAAGAGAAGTTTATTCTGCACTATTTAAAGTGATGAATCAAGTTTTAAAACAGTCCTTTTCAGCACTTATCCAAATTGTTCAGTATTATATATTGGTGTTTGAATGCTATACTTTAAATGAAGAAATCCTTACCGATCCAGGCTCAGCTCCTACATCTTCCATAAACACTCGCCCAAAGAGTTCTAAAGACAGACGCCAACGTCCTAACAACATGTCATGAGAGATCACCATTCCCATGAAACTACATTGTGGTCTGAGAATCAACAAAAATCATGAGCTAGAGTGACCAATTTCTAAAATACTTATGAAGATACTATTTGTTAGTATTGAGGAATGTTATTAAATATTCTAACTAGTTTCTAAATTCACCCCATCAGTTTCTCTACTCAAACTTTTGACTTCCTTTTCCTTCCATTGGCGCATGGTTGCATAAGTGAAGGTCATCATCAAGTACCGTTGCACAGGGTTCAATGTTGATGTGTGGGCATTGACAAGCTATTCGACTATAAGGGGCACCACACACAACCGAGGCCGAACCTTATCCACACACATGCACTTTCCAGCAGGGTTTTTTAGATCGCAAATGGGAACCTTGGCTGGTTTTCCCCTTCCTCAACCTTGTGTACTGTGTCTTACCAAGGATCCCAAATCGCTGCCCTGGTTGAAATCAGCTAACTCAGCACAGACCAGTTTCAAACCTGTGAACCTCTGGTCTATATCACCAAGCGCTGCATCAGGGGATTCTCGTAACATCCTTACATTAGGTTGAGCCTTTGTGCATATTAGAACTGGATTCCACCATTGGTGGCCGCACTTTCAGACTACACCCCAAAATTCTGGAACACTCTTTCTCTATCTCTCCTTCACCATTTTCAGATAGCGCCTGTAGATCTTCCTCTTCGACCAGACCTGCGGTCACTTCTACCCTCCCCCCCGGCCCAGTGTCGTGCTCCGCCACTATCAAGCGCTCTGGGATGCTACTCTTTGTGAGGGGCGCCATATAGGTGCAAGTTGTTGTTGATAGAAAACATGATTCATAGAAAAACTTGAGAACGGGTACCTGAATGAAGTAAGAGGTGGTCCTTCACTCTCAGTGAGCCCAATCTCAGCCAGCAAACTACTCTTCAATTGTGCTGCAAGATCCTGAGCAGAGGGTCCTATTCGTGAATTTTCAGTCTCATCTTCTGGTAATACTTGCTCATCTGTCGTCTTCCTCTGTCGATTCTGCATACTCATAACGTTCTTCAGGTTAGAAGAATAAGACATTTTTGTGGGCAGTACCTGAACAGGACCACAACAATGCAGTAAGTCAGCAATGTTTGGTTTAAAGCTATTTTAAAAGCAAAAGAGTTGGTACAAATGTTCAATTTGTGGGAGAGAATTACCATAAAAGGAGTATCCACACACGCAGTAATAAATAAATTACTTCAGAATGCCCCACTTGCCCTAAAGACCAAAAGAACATTACTTCTCAGTTTGTTTGTCCAAACTGGATGCAGAAGTAAAACCTGCCCTTGGCTTAAAAGTTGGTTTAAAAAGTTCACAATTCCATCAGTTCACAACATATCTTCTTATATGGAATGGTCCTGGAAACTGGACGTCAACTTGGGAACTACGCCCACACACTACGATAGGAGTAAGGATTAAATGAATGTTGAGAGTCTGTTTATGTTCGATAAAAATTGACTGATAACAGTCAGAACTGTATGCAGTACTCCAGGTGCAGCCTGACCAGAGTACTACGTAGCTCAAGTACATGTCCTCTAAACCCCCAATGCAAATCAGTAATTTGTTTCATGACTGTTTGTGGGACTTTGATGTGTAAAATGGGCCGCATACAAAATTCAGCTTTTCATCCAGCTTCTAAAGGCTAATTGAGCCAATGAAAAACCATTAAAGAAAAAATTGTACTTCCAAAATGGACATTAATTAGAAGTTGGTTCAGCAAGTGGTTTACTTTATAAGGGATAGAAAAGATGTATTAAAAAAGTTACAAAATCAAATGAGCTCCCTTCATTCAAGAACCTTTACACATTATACTTTTTAATGTCTTTTCAAAGAGCCGGCAGACACGATGGGCCAAATGGCCTCCTTTTGTGATGTAAAATTCAATGATTCTATGATTGAATTTTAATTATTCAGTTAAATAATAATTTTAACTGAAATATTAAGGATTGAAATATTAACAATAATCCTTGTATGACACAAGAATCTTCACTTTGGAAGGATGTCTCAAAGCGCTTCACAGGATTTACTGGCAACTAACTTACACCCAGTGGTCCACGAACAGCCGTGATTGGCTTTCAAACACCTTTTCTGAACAGCAGTCTACAATGCAAGTTTTACACAATTTAAAAGGCTCCAGTTTCATATCAATATGATTCAATACTAAATGAAGCATCAGAACCAAGGCTGCTTCACACATGAGAAAACTAGTTTGTTTTGAAGACCAGATTAAAACCATGAATCTCACCTCTAGGCAATTTCTATCCACAGTTACTTCTGTTACACCTTTTCCAAGGCCTGAAGATGACGAATAAAGACCCTGGCTTGGACGGCCAAATAAATCTTCCTTTCTAGCATTGGGCTACAGAAAGATAAAAGAAGAATTGAGCAGCTATATTCATTTACTTTCCCTTTTAAAGAGAATTAGGTTTACCTGTTACAAGAAACAATTACAGCAAATGCTCGATAGACCTTTACAATAAAGTATCACAGCAGCTTAAACTAATTTCATAAAAGCAAAGCTCAGTGCTGCCATATTACCTGTAAAAGGTGAGGTTGGTCTGCAAGTGGAATTGCTTCAGCTAAAGAAACTTCAAATGGATTTGGAGGAATGCAGCCAAGGAAGGTCATAGAATCAGAACGTCGGAAGAATGGATGGTTCTGACCAGCCTCTGTGGACAGTAATTCTTCATCCTTGTCATGCAGACCAGCACCTGAAGATTAAACCCCCAAATCAAAATACGAATGGCAGCGAATTTTAATAGCCTCATTACTAATTACTTCAATAATGACATGCAAGTTCTTATTAAAAGTATGCAACATATTCTACAGGATTAAACTAAGTGTAAAAATACCCACAATAGGTGTTCAACAAGATGGCGGAATAGAAATGGAAGAAATACCAATGACGATGGCGATGTTAACATTTCTAAACAAATTTGCGACGGTACTGAGCTTGGGAGCATTATTGCGTGGGAATGTATCTCAACTTTGGCAGAAACATGGCTTCAGGCAAGCATGATGTGGAATTAAATATTCCTGACCATAGAATTTTCAGGACAGATGTAGAAGCTATGAGGTGGGTAGCAACATTAAGCGACTCTAAAGGCTACAGGAAAACATGACATTACAGGGTGGCAAAATATTCCAACTGTTAATTGTTGGGTAAATGCAACAATGGTTGGTGTGCAGTGCAGATCAGTGCAGATCATCCAACAGTGAACATGAAACTGAGGAAGTAATATATAGGCAGTTAAGAAAGACTAGCAGAAATAGTAATTTTTGGGGTGGGGGGGATTTCAATTATTGAAAAGGCCTCAAGAGATCTAATGTTTGCTAACTAACTAGGGAAGCTGATGGACAGTTACCAGGTCTGACAAGGAAAGAGGCAATGCTACTCCAGATCCAATAACACATATAGAAAACCACCAATATATAGTTTTGTCTATTACCAAACTAGAAGTAATATACAAAAAGTCAAACTGGACAAGGATGAATATTATGGCAATAGAGCAAAATGAGCACAACTTAATTGAAGGAATAAGATTGCCAAAAGAAACAAAATGGGAGATTTTCAAGTGCAAGATGGAACAAGCACACAAAGATCCACGCCCATTGAATTAAAGGGTTGCGTTGATTTAGCATAATTCTGTGCAGTGCTTTGAGACATCTAGAAAACTTAGAAAGTATTATATCAAATGCAAGAATTATTATTATTAGTAGGTGGTTCTCTGCTATAAAGAATGAATAGGTTAAACGTGAGGTTTGAAGGAGTGATCAGACCAGCTGAGAAGTAAATCAGCCCAGTTACGGATTGAATTGGCTGATGATTGAACCAACTGGTGAGAAATCCAACCTAGTTTATGGGAGAGAACCAAAGGAAATGATCCACTATATGGAAAAAGTTTTGAGATTTCTTTTTGTGTTTAAGTGAGAACAATGAGTTATATACTAAAGGCCTTCAAGTGCAACTTTTTAATGGACTTTGTAGAAAATTAGATTGAAGATGACACTTCCTACTGCAATGCACTGCATTTATCTATTGTACATTGTATAATTAATAAAAACAGCTCACAGGCAGACTCTGTGGTGAAAAGATATGTAGATTATCCATAACGAAAGTCCAGGAGAGAACTGGTGATGCTGTATTTTAGAAATAGTCAGCAAGCTCCCACTACGGGCAACAATACTTACTTTGATTGGTATCATCATCATTCTCATGCTCTGAATCCTCATTGTCAAGACCCAGTTCCAACAATTCTCGAGTTCTATAAAAAATCAGATTGATACACTTATTTCAAGGAAATATAGCTGACAGGTTTTCAATGTTTAACTTGCCAACAGTGAAAACAGTTATTGCAGCAATGAATAGCATTTATATGAGACCTTGGCATCATTTTTGGTTAATAATCAACTTGCATATAGTGCTTTGTCAAGTCATTGAAGTGTTTTCACAAGATTTACTGCTCACTCCAAATTAGGAGGTTTCTAGCATAATGTGCACTTTGAGGACTGCAACAGAAATCGATTTCAATGGGCAGCCAACAATTTTCACTTAGTCAGGGAGAGATATACCACATTAAGACTATGATCAGTAAATTCATTTTCTGTTTGAAATGTAGCAGATCTTACAGCAAAACATTAGATTTTGCCTTGTGCAAAAAATGACTGTGTTCAGATAGACAAGAAGCCTCCATCCTGGAGTTCAAAGACCCAAAGAATCTCACAAAATTGTAATTGTTTCCCCTCAATAATTTGGGATCATAAACACATTTTTAAAAAGTCATTTTTCCCCCCACAAATGAATGACAAGAGTGGGAATACAGAAACATACATAAATGTTCCAAATACAGTCTCTTCATTTTAAGATTAATTTGAATTCTACAAGCACGCAGCTGAAAATCTACAAGAAATTCAAATGGTTCATTACAATAACTATTTTCTCCCAATTGAAGAAATAAGTAATTTTACCTTTTTCGTTCTAGCTGTGGTGTGTCTAATGTTGTCTGTTGATTCATTGCTTTAATCCAATAAATAAGTGCCTGGAAAACGTACGCTACGTGTTTTAGTGAACAAACATCCAACACTGGCAAGACATCAGAATGCTCATCATTATGTGAACGCATTAGAGAAAGTGCGTAGTTGAGAAAATCACCACGGGCCGACATCATTCCTTGACGCGCATTCAATAAGGTTGCCCGCCTGAGTGAGAAGAAAATATTACTGGTCAACAATACAATCATCAACCACGTTAAAATATACTCAGGTATAAAATACTTTCCATGTTTGCTAGCCAATTTAAATTAATACTGGTTTCTACTTTGGCGGTTCCATTAAAAATAATGGATGTAAACGGCTGAATCTATTTTTAAAAGTTCTGCCATGCAAAATCCACTGACACTTTGTGCAACCTTCAACAAGGGTTGCTAAAGTATCAGTGGAATTTGCATGACAGCAATTTTTAGCAAAGATTAATGTGAATTTACTGCTAAAATACTTTGGTGGAATACGATATATGTTTCGACAGGGATTCAAAAACATTGGCTCCCAGCCATTATTAACCTTAGAACCACAAAAATGTACAACATAGTATAGTAGGAGGCCCTTCAACCTTTTTTTGCATTGATATTTACTCTTCCATGGAGCTATTTATTCTAATCCCAATTTCCTGCTCTTTCTATTACTCTCTACCTACATAGTTTGTCCATTTCATTTTTTAAATGTCCCACATGACTTCACTCTAACAGCCAATCTTCACAAAAAAATTGGACCAAAATATTGGCAACTAAGCCCATTTATTAAAATGTATACATGTTTGATGAAGGTACTTTGTTAGAGTGCAGGGAATAAGATGACCAATTTGTTCAATCAATCAGTCTTATTAACTGTATTTTTGCCAACATGAAAGACCAATGATGTGTTTCCCTTGAGATTCCTCAACATAGTCCTTTTTGCGTGCATCATATATTAGCCTGTCTTGAACTTATCCACTAACTACAGAAATATTTAAGGAACAACACATTTAAGGAACAACACATTTAGTAGCAAGCTTAAGGTAACTAAATTTAAGTAGCGTTGTTACCAAAAATAGGTTGCTTATACTCATTCCGCCATGCAAGAGAAATAAAGCACAAATATGAAATAATCAAAGACAGGAAACAAGGGCAGTCATTTGTCTCCTAGAAGGGATAACACTGTAGTTATCAAGCAAAACTGAGCTAATGACTAATGTGAATTCAACTAATCTCAATTCCTTCTCCCAAAAAAATCCTGCTCAGATTCATTTCAGTGCTGCATTTCATCACTATCTTGGTTAAAATATTAACTTGATGGGCTAACTAGAATATGTCACTATCAGTTTGATGATGAGTGAAATTCATTTTATGTTGAGTGACATTCCTCAAGAGGTTCTAAGTGCTTCAAAGAACAAATTTCCCAGAAAACAAGAAACCTGCCAATTAACTGGGAGAAACTATTACAATAACTTGGGACAGAAATGGTTACCAGACTAATAAACTGCAGGCATGAATTCATGAACCATGAGCTCACCTTCTTCCCTCTAACGTTCTTAGACTGGCCTCTTCTCGTGCTGTTAATCTCTCTCTTCTAGCAGAATTTTGAGATGCATGTAAAGGATGGCTAGGATGACCAGGGTCCCCAGCAGAAGACAGCGCTGAACCATACCGTAACTGAGCTTCGGTTGAATCCATGATGCTAACCATCCAGTTCCATGTGGGCATGAGCTTCTCTTCCACGTAATTCTATAGAAATACAGATCAGAACCAGTTGACTTAAAATCATTGTATATTGCCATTTTAGCACAGTTTTATCGAATAGAAATGTAACATCTTGATATGTAGACCTATTCTTTCGTTACCGTCTGTATCTAATTTAAACGCAGTCCATTTCCACAAATAAGTGAATACTCATCTCAACTGGCCCGGAGGGGAGGAGTAGAGAAAGTAAAATGAAGAAACTAATATTTTGTTAGTTGAAATACATTTTGCATTATACAGAGACTAAATAAAATACACATGCAAACTTTATCACTATATAGTGTATAATCATCCATAAGAGCATACTTAAAAAGGTCCAACTAGCAAGGAGAAAGCTGGTTACTAAGAAGTTAGCACAAGAAGGAAGCTCAGAGTACAGACCACATTAGGACAACAGAGAGAAATCCTTATGAATGTGGAACTGTATTTAGAGAATCAACCATTTGTATAGTCACTACTTATATTATTATTATACATGATGCTAACTTGGGGAAGGGAGAAAAAAAGCTAGACAAACATAGCAGCGTCAATGCGAGTCGAGTCATCTTGAATTGTGGAGGTTCAGACTAATTATTTAAATTACTCATATTTCAGACGACTTTCCTACTTGAGGGATCCAAAACAATCTAAAATTAAAGCTAAGATGGTTAGAAGTGAGATCAGAAACCATTTCTTCAAGCAGATGAATGTGAAACAAACTGTTCTAGAAGATCATACTGACAAAGTTGATTGGCATTTTGTTTTTGAAAAGGGAGTTGGACATTTGGAAATTATAAAAGCCTTGCTGATGTTCTTCTTGCCCTCCCTTTTCCTGAGGTCAGTTGAAGGTTCAAGTCACAGCTGTTGCAGCTTTTTACTTACATGTGATGGAAGCTCTGTGGGGTCTTTATGAACAATGATTCCTTGTAATTTTTTATCTTTAATTTAAAATGTTATTCTAACAAATATTTGGTCCACAGTAAAATAATAAAATAATACTTGAGTATGATAGAGCGATTTTCACTTCGCCTCAAAGCACTCTAAAGTGAATTGACTGTCATTGATTGAATGATTGAATTATTTTTCTTTTTTTTCTTTTGAGAAATAATCACAGTATTTGGTGAGATTCCCACTCTGGTGGTTGGGTTTCCTTTATTTTGGTTCATAAAGGAACAGGAGGCAGCCATTTCAGCCCATCGAGTTTTTCCCACCAGTTTCAGATTGTGGCAAATCTTTTAATTCCATTTCCCTGCCTTTTCCTTAATATCTCTTAAGGCATAGCTAGGATAAACTCGAGACAGAAACTGTGATTCTCTTCTCCTTCCCAGTTTGGATAACAATTATAATGATGTTAACATTAATATTAAAGGATAATAAGTCAAATAAGTCTGTGAACCCTCAACAATTGGAAAGCTATGCATTTCAATAATTATATAATATGTGCTTCTGCAGCAGTAACTGTAGTAAAGTTGGCTTTAGTACAATTATATGTATAGGGTTTTTTTCAAATCAAATTAGTACTGTAATATTCAAAGCACCCTCTTACTTTATTACTACCAATAGAACAAACCTGTAAGTTAATGGCATCCTGGTATGTTATTTTCAAGGCAGCTGGTATTTGAGAGTACACCAAGTGATTATATTTTGGGATTAAACCCATGAGGTCCGAGATTTGCCGTACGACAATGCTATAGGCTCTTGCCAGGCTGCTTGCTGATGTGAGATAACTACTGGAATTGCTGGCTTCCAGGGCTGCAGCAGCCGCAGCTGCACTTGTACTAATGGTGGCACTTCGCCGTAAAGTGGACGGGTCAATATATATCAAACCCGCTGAGCCGCCTGAAAGACAAAATGATCAGACTATTTGTTCACTAACAAAAAATATTAAACAAATTTAAATGCAATAAAGGCTTCACAAAGCAATGTTCAGACCTTTCTTAACAGATCAAAACTGGCCCTTTACACAATTTCCAAAAATGGTCCAGTCAGACTAAAAATACATCATTTATCTGGTTTACATTCCTATGGATTTCTGAATTTAGGAATAAATACCAGAGACAATTGTATGTTTAATTGGCAACTAATAATGCCCTTGTTTGCATGCTGATATTTTGGAAGCTGTTAAGCTTTTGAATTTTGACTAGTTAATAATGAATAGAATTCTCCAATATGACTTACCTGCAGGAGCATTAGTACTAGATGGAGTTGTGTTTGTTGACCTTTGGTTCTGTGTACTACGCACAGCCCACTGCATGGAGCGTGGTGCTTGAGCTGCACTATTTGCATGGGAACTGTTGGTGGTCCTTTCCAAAGGTTCATCCTGCAAAAACGTGTCCTGTTCTTCATCATCGCTCTGACTACTACTGCTGTCAGAATCACTGGAGTCGTTGGACTGAGAATCATCTTCTGAGAAGAATGCTGGGACACTGCTGGCACCTTAGTAAGTCAGAAGAAAAAGATCATTAACATTATGAAGAAAACACACACACTTAAGTATAGGCAGATAAATAATCACTTCCTAATTATAAAGGATAATAATTGGTTGGCTTTCAGGAGAGATTACCATGGCCACAATTAGAAACCCAAGGTAAAAATTATGATTGAAGGTGATGTCCAATTGCTATACAGGGCTTCTAACACCAGCACAATTTCTCATGAAGGCTACCTGCAATGATTATACAGGGTGGCCAAAGTTATGACAACTATCCCATTATCTAAAAAAAATATTATTTCTGTAACCCCCATCGTACATTGTCATGGTATCACAACTTTTTGATCACCCTGTAGTTTTACAAGTTATCAGATGTAAAATGTGGCATTGTGGCCATCACACAACAACAGGGAAACAAACCTCAACATTTCTAAGATATTGCATTTTATATGTGGGGGTGAGGCCATGCAGAAAATACTTTATGCAGCAGTTTAAATGGCTAACTAAATGTAATTTCATTCACCTGCTTCAGACCCTGCCGTAGCCGCGGTGACAACACTCCTGCGCCCGCTGGCATTATCCTGGTTGCTGTGGTTGCTTTCACTGTCACTTTCGGTTTCTGCTGCCGCCAACAGATCAAGCTCCATGTCACTCCCTGGTCAAACAAGATCATCATATACAATACAAAAGAACAAACTCCAGCATGCATATCAGAAGGCAGAAGTTACCGTACATACTCAGATAAACCTAAAAAATGTAAAACTTGCATCCCCAAATAAATATGGATTTTTGTTGCGGGCATTCTCCATGTGGGTACATGCAGGGTGGGCAGGGTGGCTGGCTGGAGAGGAGCAGTACACTACATGACTTGCTCCAAATGGCAGTAGATAAAGCACTGCATAAAAGCAGCTCAACAATTTTCCTTTCATATGGAAAGATGCCTAGTGTTCACTTGACAGGGGACAGCAGTGTTCCATTCCAGGCAAAGAGAATGTCAATGCATGTATAAAACTCATATAAATTAAGCATGATAATGGATGTTTGTGTGTGTCAGATAACAGATGCCAAAAATAGCAATGTAAAATGATCTTATCATCAACCGCTGAGAGACAACACTGTCTAAAAACAACTCTTCAACCCAATTGACACATTATCAAATTCAAAGATTCACTAAATTAACAGCAGTGAGATTGAAACTACATTTTACCACTTTGTGGTAAGCATGCTCATTTAACCAAATTTCTCACCCTCTTCTGCTCCCCCCTTCCAAACACAATGCACACACAATACTTGAATACAGATGCAAACAATACTCCTACACCTTGCTCCAGTAGGATTTTCATGTTGACAGTGTCAGCAAACTAATAAGCACCTTTCACATGAAGGGGATGTTTCATGTGATATGCTATAAAGTTGTGTTACTGTATTGGGTGGTTGGAAATGGCAGCCAATTTGCACACATTAATACCTCCAAAACAGTCAGCGAGTGAATGTCCAAATTTTATTTGGGGGATTGTTAGCCAAGGCAGACCCTTTGGAGAAACTTTCTTGAATTTTGCCATAGATCCTAACGTCCAGTTAGCAACCAGGTGGGATTTCAGTTCAACATCTCATCCAAAGGTCGGCACCTCCTACAATTTGGCACCACAAGTTTATCCATTTGTGCACCATCAAGACTCATTTAGGTCTCTCACTTTTGAAATTTCTTAATTGGTCTGACATTTTTAGCTTTTGGGGGTGGGGGGGGTTATACTTTTCATCATGGTAAAAATTGCTTAAATCCACTAATAAAATGGGATACTTAACACTGGAAGAAAATAGAAATGTAAGCAATGTTTTAAAGAAAAAATGTAAAAACCACAGAACTGTTAAAATATCACGTCTACAGGATATTAAAATAATGGAACACAAAATAGAACAACAACAACAACAACAATTTACATTTATAGAGCGCCTTTCACGTCGGGAGGACGTCCCAAGGCGCTGAACAGGAGGCGTGTGACCCGAGCTGGGAGGGGAGTGCTTGGGAAGGGGTGAAACACGAAGGGGAGGTAAAAGAGTTTGGGGTGGAACAAAAGGCACGATCGAAGAGGAAAGTCTTCAAACCGGCCTTGAAAGAGGAAAGGGAAGAGACGAAACGGAGGGATTGAGGGATGGCATTCCATAAGGTGGGAGCGGAGAAACTGAAGGCCCGGCTTCCGATGGTGGGGTGGTTCGGGCGGGGGGCTTGGAGCAGGCCAAGTCCTGAAGCCCGTTTATCCGTGACTCGATGCACCAGCACTTCCGAATAAACGGAACACGCCAAAAAAAAAGTCCCCATTCGATAAACCGTAACTTATCCGGAACAATAGCAGTGGAGCATTTGTAAATGCATAAATAATAATATAATAACAGAATATTGTATTGGTACTTATTGTTAAAACTACTCTCTTGCGCTTCTCACCTTTGCTGGTAGATTCTGCACTTGAAGCCATGATGCTGCTGTTGAGGTTAATAGACCAACGTTTCTTTTTAAAATGGAGCAGGTGAAAAAAACGGAGCGTGTATGACTTTAAAGTCATAGTAACGGCAAGCCGATAATGCTAGCCAATAACCCACATTGTCGCACAGGTGCAGTATTTCGGTTTGCCGCTAGTAGAGTCTAGGGCTTCGGCTTGCAGCTAGTAAAGTCGCGCGACTTTAAAATCGCGCTGCCGTTTTTTTCACCCGCTTGGCGTCATCCATTTAAAAAAGAATTACTGGACTATAAACCTCAATCAGTAAAGATGAGAAGCACAAGAGAATAGTTTTAACAATACGTACCAATATAATATTCTGTTATTATCTTAGTTTGTTATTACTTAGTCTGGTGTGTATGTTGTGTGTTAAATGAACTTTAAATTTTTTGTAGTGGGTTTTCGGCCACGGGCCGCCTGAGTATCCAGCAGGGGCTTTAAACGGCATTGGCCAAATCCCGCGGATGCCAGATAAACGGGTTTCTAATGTATAAAAAAGGTATAGGTGGTGGATGAGATACATTTTAAAATGTAAGGAGTATTACAATTACCGTATATCTCCGCGTATAAGGCGCACCCGCGTATAAGGCGCACCCCCCGTTTTTTACCTTTTCTTGGTGAAAAAAAACGGAAGCATTTTCAATGATATTGCCGGCAGAAGGGAGGAGAGACAGGTAGGTAGGGAGAGAGAGAGAGGCAGGCAGGGAGGGAGAGAGGGAGGCAGGGAGAGAGAGAGGGAGAGAGGCAGGCCGGCAGCCTGGGAGAGAGAGAGGGAGAGAGGTAGGCACGCAGGCACGCAGGCAGGGAGGGAGGGAGGGAGGGAGGGAGGGAGGGAGGGAGGGAGGGAGGGAGGGAGGGAGGGAGGGAGGGAGGGAGGGAGAGCGGCAGGCCAGCAGCCTGGGAGAGAGAGAGAGAGAGGGAGAGAGGCAGGCACGCAGGCAGGCAGGGAGGGAGGGAGAGAGGCCGGCAGCCCGGGAGAGAGAGAGGCAGCAGGCCGGCAGCCCGGGAGAGAGAGAGGGAGAGAGGCAGCAGGCCGGCAGCCTGGGAGAGAGAGAGGGAGAGAGGCAGCAGGCCGGCAGCCTGGGAGAGAGAGAGGGAGAGAGGCAGCAGGCCGGCAGCCTGGGAGAGAGAGAGGGAGAGAGGCAGGCCGGCAGCCTGGGAGAGAGAGAGAGGGAGAGAGGCAGGCCGGCAGCCTGGGAGAGAGAGAGAGGGAGAGAGGCAGGCACGCAGGCAGGGAGGGAGAGCGGCAGGCCGGCAGCCTGGGAGAGATAGAGAGGGAGAGAGGCAGAGGGAGAGAGGCAGGCCGGCAGCCTGGGAGAGAGGCAGGCAGGCACGCAGGGAGGGAGGGAGAGAGAGCGGCAGGGAGGGACGCAGTCAGACTGGGTTCGGCAGAAGGTAAGCACAGCACTGAAGGCTGCTGCTGCTGCTGCCGCTGCCCGGGCGGCCGAGGCCGAAGCCCCGTCACCCGCTCCTCCCAACCCCCGCCGGACACTGACCAAACCCCGGCTGACAGCGCGCTGGCCGCCCCCCCTGTTTACTGTATCTCCGAGGCTCAAAATTGCTTGTACCTGCGTATAGGGCGCACCCCCAACTTTCGAGATCTTCCGACCTGAAAAAAAGTGCGCCTTATACGCGGAGATATACGGTAAATGTTTTTTGTTGCTTCACATTTTCCCTAATATTTAGACTCATTAAGGCCATCACGATTTTAGAGTATCTTCATTATTTAAATACTGATTTTCCCCAACACCAAACTGCGTGCAGCTAAGATTTGCTGTTACTAAACATCTTTAAACCTCCCATCTCCCTACTTAGGGTTCTCCATCATCTTTGTGAAGTGCTTTGAGACCTTTCATCTAACTTGCAAGCCACTACCCAAGCACATGTTGCTGTTTTACCCGCCCCTAATTAGCAAGAAACCACTAGATTAATTCTATGTGTACTGCGGTAAGTGTTCTGCAATACCTGGAATGGAATTTTGTAAATTGCGCTGATCGAAATCATAAATTTTATACCATCATCATCATGTTCATCATGGTGTCCCTCTGCCTCTGTATTTTCTTCACCCTGTTCTTCCTGTTCATCATGATGATCTTCCTCACCAGCCACCCCTTCCACCACTTCAACCTGGAATACCGTACAAAGTCATGTGAAAACCATACAGATAAACTGAGCCAGAAGCATGGTTAACAGCTCGATACTTAAGTAGAATGAAAAAGGTAGGGCACCTTACAATTCATAGATTTTCATTTGCTGCTATCGTAAATGATTTTAAAATAGGTTCGTTCTGTGCCCCAAACAGATAAGTTTTCCAACGAGGAATGATTTAACACAGTTTGAAGGATCCTTCAGTGAAGCACACTTCCATTAGAACTTGTTTAGTGACTACAATTGAGAAGCAATTGTATGGTTTAATATTTCAGATCCTTATTTTGTATCATCTGCAAATTTTTATATTTTATACCATTATCCCTGAATCCAGATCATTTCAAGTTATATATAATTGGACAATTAGATAAGCAGAATCCCTTCCACCAGGGAGACAGCAGTATTCCATTCCAGGCAAACAGAATGCCTATGCATGTATGGAAGTCATCTAAATTAAGTGTGATAATAGATATCTGTGTGGGTCAGACAATTGATGCCAAAAATAGCAATGTGCAATGATCTTATCATTAACCGCTGAGAGACAAAACTGTCTACATCGTTCCAGTCTAAAAAAAAATATTTTCAACCCAATTCATTCTTAATCTTTTAGGCAACCTTCCACCTGTGTTGCCACATTGCCTTAACTGCCATATCATGTACCCATACAAAAATATCCTTTGCATTCCCTTTGGAGATATTACCTCAAATAACTATTATAATTCAAGTAAAAACATTTTCCACCAATGCATCTACATTTACAAAGTAAGTTAACGGATCTACCTCTTCCACATCAGCTGTCACTATATCATCTTGCTCCTCATCTCGGCCACGAACAGGCTGTGATTGGCTAATACGCCTCTGCTGTGGATTGCGAATGATGTAGGAAGATTGCGACTGGCTAGAACTGTAAAAGATCGGAAATTACTAGAACAATTCACAACACCTCTCCACAGGCAAAACTACAAAGCTCACACACTTACTGTTTCAAAAGGCATAAAACAAGGCTTTATAAAATATTACCTGCTAGATTGGTCAGATGATTGCCTTGGAGGAAGTGGCTCTACTGAGAACAGCTCCTCACTGCCTTGCATAGCATCTAGACTAGTGCTTGCCAATGTAAAGGGAGCCGTAGGTCGTGCAATACCCATCCTAACAGGGACTATTAAGGATTCTGCTACATTGCACAGCTCCTCTACAGCATAAGGCAGCAGAGCTTGGAACACACGCTTGCATTTGCCAATTGGTTGAGGTACAAAGTTGCTATAAAAAAGAATGGAGAAACTGTTGGATGTCATTTCATTTATTTGGTACCTATGAACCCATCTAGATAAGATAAGAGGACATTCAAAACAATGACCATGAAGTGTAATGGATTTCACCATTAAATTAAACACTAGTTACATTTATCAAGACATCCAAATGCAAGTAACTTTGAGGAAATATATGCAGTTTATGTTACCAATAATTCAGTCAAACAAACTTTAAGTAAAGCCTTAGGTTAATGGTGAATTCTACAGTGAGATAACCAGATTGAATGGTGGATGTTAAATTAATTTGTTACACTTCTTAAAATAACATTTCAAAAGCTAGAACCAAATTTACAATATTTACTTCATGTTTCCGTTAAGATCCAGAATTGAGCATGTTAATTTTTATTCATAACTAAAGATACATGCACATGTATGTATCACATTTCTCTATGCAAATATACTGTTCTTACTTTTTTTTCTTTGATGAAGCCATTTCTACACTAAGAATGACAAACACTCTTGCAACCGAGCGCAGAAATCTCATGGTGACTGTGATGGCTTCCTCTCGACGCCCTGGTGTATATTTATTCTGCAGCTCCTTTACCAGCGTTCCAAGTAAAGTGTCCAAAAGCTTCAAAATATTTTTAAAAGGTTCAGTACATCATAAGGCATGTAGATATTGGTTTGGTACACATTTGAAAATACCACGTAGGATAAACTATACAAATGAAACCTGATTTTCAATTTGGCCAATAAAAAAGTAATCTTAATAAAACGTGATACACCAAAGCTGGATGACGTCTCTTCTCTCGGACATCCCCTATCATTAAAATAAAAAAAATCAATGTCCAAATTATATCAATATAAATCTAGCCTCCAATAATCTTGCCACTCAAAAGTGTTATCAGCTAATTTGGAGTAAATGCTGTTGCATTATCCCTCTGTAATTCATTCATTAGCGACTAAAACAAAACCATCCAACTGCAAAGAGCTGAATCCATTTAACCCCAAAAAAAGTACTTACTAAAATATCAGCTGTACACTTCACAATGAGGCAATGTGTAAAACAGTCCAGTCGGATTGTACCGCTCTGTTGAGAAAGGTAGACTTGCTCTTCCGGTAGGAGGTGAGCAATCCTACTGCTTGCACTGAGCCTACAAAAAGAAGCTAAGAATTTATTTACCTTTCTTCACTTCTATACAATAAAGCAGCAAAAATGCAAGTCAAATATGCTTACGGGTCCTTGCTTTCCTGCGAACCAAACATGATCATAGATTTCAGAGCATTCCAGTCCTGAAGGACACGCTCCAGAGCCAGTTGGGCAAATCTCGGTGGCTCCAAATCATGATCAGGCATATCTGAATCTGAGAGAGGTTGAACAAAAAAAATTGCAATCAATAATTCCATAAACATGTGAATCCAATTCTGCCATGGAGGGAACAGTGGATTCCACATTATGGTAACTCTGGCATGCAATTGTTTTATTAATTTGAAATATTATCTCACTCAAATTAGTTATACAAATTCCTTCAATTGGGTATTAAGTCCAATCCTCTCATTCTACTTTGATGAAATGCATTCCCAAACACCCCAACCAACCATCAAACATTAATTACCTTCTAGTTAAATAAAATCAGTTTTAAGTTAAACCTTTTTTAAAAATATTCTGATAGGTTATCACATTTTTCCCATTATCAACTTGGAATAACTGTCAGAATCTCTCAAAGTAGTGGGAGACAGAAGGAACTTAAAAACAAGCAAGTTTGCATGATACACTGATCCCCTTACAAGCATGAGGCCTGTGTTCGAACCCAGGCAGGGCGAAACCTTGGGCAATTTTCCTTGCTTCACACATCTAACAATAATCCCTCAAAAAAACCCTATAATAAATTGGTCATTTAAATCCACGACTGTTTGTGGGAACACCACTGTGCACAAATGGCTGCCGCATTTCACCCACAAATATACAGTCAATTCACGTTACAGTACATTCTGTGAAGCGCTTTGAGACGTCTAGTAGATGTGAAAAGCGTTATATCAAATGCAATGATTATTATTAGTAGTAGTAGCATTTGCGTGCCAGGTAGCGTGTAGGAGGTCAGCCCCAAATTAAATGCGACACCACTAACAATTTAGTTTCCCTTCTAAAAGTTTAGTCGGCAATTTTTTATTTGATGGCTGAAGTATCCAATAGAGTTGTCAGTTAGCCTTTGACATCAACCCCTAAGCACATGAAGTGCCTCCGATGTCACTGCCTGCACTCTATGTGCAAGAAGTGACACTGACAGAATTTGCCAACCTGTACTCTTTTATGATTTTCTGAAAGATATTTTAATTTACATTAGAATTCTGCATGCTGTACATAATGCCAAACAGTTCAAGAGTCACCTTCCATTTCTCCCCAGCTCGGCACCAAACTCTGCCATTGTTAAGCGCTCTGAGGCACTACTGTGTGAAGGGCGCTATGAAAGTGCAAGTGATTGTTTGGATTATAGAAAACTGAGTAATTCAAAAGAAAATTGTGTGCTGCTACAAACCTTCAACATTTGCAGTTTTGCGGTTCCGGTCCTCTCGTATTCGTGGTGGTCGATATTGGCAGTGCTCCACAGTTTGCCTAGCAACAGTCTGTACTAGGAACAGCAGTAGATGTTCACCCCTATATGAAAAAAAATCTGGATGCAAATTTCTCAATTGTAGAAAGGAGTTACATACAGGGTAGAAGATATTTGGTATATATACTCAAATGTCTGGTCACAAGCATGTTGAACAACAAGGATAATTCCTAATGTTACAACAATGCACTATCGAGTAATTAATCTAGGATTTGTCAGCCTTTAAAAGAACATCACATAGAAGACCTTGTAGATTAGAAGACATGGATGTATTCAAGATGCTAAATTAGACAAAGAACATAAAGCCATAAAATCATTAAAATCTATTTTGCAGGTGCAGAAAGCAATCAATAAAGCTAATGAGATGCTAAGCTTTATAACAAGATCTGGAACATAAAAGGAAATGTTGCAGTTCAAGAGTCCTAGGCAGACATCATTTGAGAATATTGTGTTCAGGTTTGAGCACCCAATCTTTGGAAGGATTTGTTCGCCTCAGGGGTGTCCAACAATGATTCATTGGATCAATAACTACGGTTGAAGAGGATGAGATTAAATCAGCCAAAGAGCTTCTTCAACCTAACCTCTCTTTGTGAAAAGCACTAAGATGTAATTCAACTGTGTAGCAGATTCAGTTTCCATAGAAACTTGACCCTGTGCATCTGGAGAATAAAACAAATGGTAACAAATGGATTGAGTTATGTGTTTACATCCAGTTGTACCACATTACCACCAAGGAATACTTACCTGCTATTTGGTAGAGTCACAAGATTGGTTGTTGTAAGTAGTCTATAGAGTAGATCAAGGCGCGCAGATTTTTGTCCAGCAATCAGAGTTTTGCATTTACATTTCTCCCAACAGTCACAATAAGCCGTAGGGGATGTCCTTTTAAGTCTGAAAACAGTGCACATCACAAGTTATCATATACAGTAAAAGCCTGTTTATCCATGACCCGATAAACCGTAACTTCCGTATAACCGGCACCTCAAAAAAAACTTCCTCGTTCGACTAACCAGATCGTATCCAGCACAATCGCGGTGGTGCATTTAATGAGTTGATTGTCACACGAGAGTACAGTGTGATTAGTTCTGAATGCTGCCGGTAGTGGCACTTCCGGTTTTTCATCTTAAAGGGGGCACTGTCAGTTTTTCCTCTCCCTCTCTCCCTTTTCTCGCTCCCTCTTTTTCTTTCTCTCTTTCCCTCTCCATCTCTCACTCTCTCTTTCTATTTTCTTCCCCTTTCTGTTTCTCTTTCTTTCCCTCTCTCTCTGACAGATACTACATATTGCCTGTGTAGCCTGACTGTATCGTGGGTTTATACACTGTTTTGGCGGGGGGTGGGGTGGGAGAAGGAGAGAGAAGCAGGGAGAGAGCGGTTGGGGGAAAGAGAGGGAAAGAGGGGAGGGAGAAAGAGAGGAGTGGGAGGGGAAAGAGAGGTGTGGGAGAGAGTTTATTAATTTAGATGGAAAATGAGGAGTGTAGGTGGGGTTTGGTTTGAAGCCATTGAGATGCCAGCGTGTGAAAGGGAGGGAAGGAGGGAGAAAGAAAGAAATAACAGTACCGTTTTAAGACACTAGTGTCCGCCATTGTAGAAGTTTGCTTTGTGATTGTGTGCTGTGTTTATGGACTGTAATCAATATTTATTGCTTTATTGGTAAGTATCCATACAATATTCTGTTATTATTTAGTCTATTATCAATATGGTATGTTTAAAAAAAAAGCTAATTTTTTTTGTGTTGGGTTTTCGGTAATTTACCGCCCAAATATATATGCCATTTAACCGGCATTGGCCAGGACCCGAAGGTGCTGGATAAGTGGGCTTTTACTGTACTAAACTATTATTTAACATTTCATCATTACTGTATTATTGTGGGAACATGTTCTATGAGTTGTATTTCCTCTTTCATAAACTCTGAAACCATATATTTTTGCCCATTAAGCAATTAATTTTTTTAATTCAATTTCTAAAACATTCCCAATATTATCCAAGCATTTCTCCACAAATATACAGTCAATTCACTTTACAGTATATTCTAAGAGGAACATTGAGATGTCTAGAAGACATGAAAAAGCGCTATATCCATAGCTGCCAACCTTTTTTTTAACAAAAAAAGTACTCCTGAAAGCTAAAAACAGTATTTTGTAGTTAAAAAAAATATTTTCCCCTGAACCTACCGGTACTTAACGAAAAAATTACAGAGCGAAAAGATGCCAAGTAAAATGGGACTTCAAAACCCCGTGTGGCAAAAATTGCGTTAAGAGTGAGGTCCCTACTGTGTTTCCGTATATGAAAAAAATTGTTCCCAGTAATGTTTTGCGCCTAGCACTAACATTTACAGTGTATCAGCAACGGCATAAGGTAGGTAGCACTGCTATTGAAGGCAGGGAGAGAGAGTTAGAGAGAAAGAGACTGAGACAGAGAGACTGTGAGTGAGATTGTGACAGCCAGAGACTCAAACAGAGAGAGAGAGACACACAGAAAGAGAGAGACAGAGAGAGAGAGAGATACAGAGAGAGAGAAAGAGCGCGACCCAGACAGACAGAGAGGGAAAGAGACATGGAAAGAGAGAGACACACACACAGAGGGAGACTGAGACAGAGAGAGGAGAGACATACAGAGCATGGAATTTCCAAAATTCAGATTTTCCAAAAAACTTATTTTAACAAGAAAAGTCGTACTGCTGTATTTACTACAATTTATCGTACTAAATATGGCAAAAACTTACTGGTTGACAGCACTGTATATCAAATGCAAGGATTATTATTATTATAAACTGTACCAAATTCTCCAAAGTTGCAGCCCTATGCATCTTTAACTAGATCTGAAAATGTAGCAGCAGCAGCCTAGAGATTTAGCTGGTTGAAGCACTAATATGCTGCATATTTGGATAGCATCTTTGGTTCATATTCTTACAACAACTTGCTATTATAAAGTATCCAGGTAGCACACCCTGCGCTACCCTGGATATTTAGGCTTTCTCAGAAAGATTTCCATTTTCTAAATTCTATAAATGTAAAGTTTCCAACGTTAACAATTACTGTTAAGATCTTTGAGGCTTTTGCCATAATAAATATGGTTTCTTTCTACAGTTATTCTTTCTGAACCTACAATTTGTTTCAAATTAATGCAACCTAGAGAAAGAAAGCAAATCGTCTGGACATGCTCTGTAATACCACCCAGGCTAGTAGTCAGGTTACGTTTCAATTACTTACTTGCAGTCATGACCCTTGTGACATACTCTTGCACACTCCGTGCAGCAGCACAGAGATTCCAGCAATCCACAGGTCCTACATTCAAATATATCCTAAGCAAAAGCCAACAAAAATATTTCAGTTGTCATCCATTGTGGCTTTTTTTTTAGAAAAAGTTTCAACTGCCACATATTTATAGATACAGCCATTCAAAGGGAAAACCATTGCTATTTGAAGAGGAAGCATGCAAATCATATTGAAACCAACCATCATCCTAAACTTACTGAATACAAGATTTCCCACGATATACCTGCACCTTTTCGTAAACACGTAAAAGTGAGACATAATTAAGATAGTACTTCAATTTAATGTATTCCAAAGCATTTATGGATTAAGTGCAGAATAATGTCATGGCAAAATGCTAAACAAATCTAACCAGAAGTAAGGCACTTGTTTTGAGACAACAAATCGAGCAGCAAAGCCATAATATATGAGATGTGGATACAAAACTGGTGTTGAGAATAAGTAATGGTGCATTTCAGAAAATAATGTAAAGCAACCTACAGTTGTACTAATTATCCCTTGAAAAGCCTTCAAAGATTAGGGTGAGCTGGTTTAGGCAGGATAATTAAAATTGGATAGGCCTAGTAGCACTGCTAGATCTGATTTACTGTGTTCATTAACCAACTTCTTAATGTGTGAGAATCCACCTATATTGATATGTAGAGAGGTAAGCACACTCTCTGCATTCCAGATTGTCACCAATGCCATAATCTTGCACAATGCATATAGCTCTAACATTGCTGTGGGCCACTACATTCACCATGTGAAGGACGTCCTACACATTGTAATCAACCATTTTTTCCACACTATGTTAATGCACTTTTGAGATACTGCACCCATGTTACCACATTTTAACAGAGTTGTCCTCCAGTGCCGTGCATTCCAGTCCATGGAATATGTTCCAGAGAAGTTGGGGACTTTGAGCTCACAGTCTACACTGTGCAGGGGGAGCTCCTTTGAAACGCTTTTGAGATATTCTGTCAATTTGATAAGGCTCAATATCAAATGCAGGGATTATTGCATAGAATCTAACCTATGCTGTCAATAAACCAAGCATGAAATTTATTACTAAAAAGAAAATTCGAAGTTGATACTGGGCATATGTTGATAATGTGTCAAACGTTTTTAAGAAGCTATTTTTACCGCCCAAAAATGCATAATTAAAACTAGTTAACCAAAATAAGAACTAAATGAAATGGTGAAAAAAATATTGCCCTCAATGGCAAGAGAGACAGTAACAAGTAATACTGTATGGAAGATTTAAATGCAGAAAAGAATGGGGAGAAATGAAGAAATTAGATCCACTAACAAACAGTTTTCAATCTTCCAGTGATTTCTCTCTCACTTGGGCAACAGCCCTCCATTTTCTTTGAGCATTGATTTTCTTTCAGACGTTTAAATAAATAATCAATATGCTTAAGGGGTAAGAGTGCAGTCTGATCAAATCATGTCCCTAAAGGTGCAGTCTAATCAATGTGGCTGAATACTTTTTCTGAGAAACCATTACTTCAAACAGTAGCAAACAGCTAAATACATAAAGCATACTGAACATTTCTGGGCTTGGACGTGTACTTGAATATCAATTTGAATGAACTGGATTCACATTCTGACATACCTGATTAATATGCTCTGCCCCAGTCCATGTAAAACTGCAGGTATCATTGCAGCACAAGACATACAGTGGAGAGTCATCTGGATTAGTGCCAGGTGGACAAATCATACTCATGAATACATCCTCTTCCTTTTCACCAGAAACATCACCTGGTGGGAAATAGTCATTTAATTTAAGAATAAATGCTAAACAAAGAAAGTTACATGGTAAACATTATCAACAATAGGGTTAATGGTCAAGATTTTTTTAAAAAACCTTAGTTTTAGGAATACAAATTCACAGCCCAAACTTTTGAGTAAATGGTTTCATCCTTGACCCAAATGAGGTTGCTGAGGCCATGCCACAGAACCTGTACTACTAGCAGAAAACAATGGCACAGACTGTAAAATGAAATTATCGCCTGTAGCACAAAGAGGTAGCACATAATCTGCTACCAGGTCTCCTTTAATTATTAGCTACTTGGCCGTGCACAAATTCCTGGGATGGACGAGTCCGACAATTTGATATGTCTTCATTCTCCAAAACAAAACTAGGCAGACAGTGAAGTGTTCAAAGGAGAAGAAGCGGGAGTAATAGCCGGAGGGGAATGAGAACGCTGGAGGAGCTGGAATTGGTGCCTTAAGGTATTTTGTCAGCATCTGGAGGAAGACGCCTGGCAAAGCGGGAAATGAGAAATCAGGCAAGCTCTGAAGATCAGACTGCTGTCATAGCCAAAAGCATCCTTGCCCGTCTCCATTGGCTCCCCATCACCGAGAGGATCCAATTCAAGATACTAGTCCTCACATTCAAAGCCCCCCATGGCCTTGCCCCTCCCTACATCCACGACATCCACATCCTCTACCAACCTGCCCATCCCCTCCGCTCAGCAGGCTCCGGCCTGTTCCATGTCCCTCAACCCACCCGCCCCATCATTGGTGGGCGAGCCTTTATCCACTTTGCTCCCAACCTCTAGAACTCCATCCCGCAGTTCCTTCGCCTTGCCCCCTCCCTGGCCTCCTTCAAGTCCCGCCTCAAAACCCTCCTCTTCAACGGTCCCATCGGTCACACCAAATTCCCCCCCCCCCCCCCCCCACCTTTCCTCTACCCTCCCAGTCCCCAGCTCATGTCTGAAACAATGACTGTCCAGCGCCTTCGGACGTCCTCCTGACATGAAAGGCGCTATACAAGTGTAATTTTGTTGTTGTTGTCAGGAAGCACTTCATTATTCTGTGCATGATTCTCAAAAACGTTCACCTTTTGCTATCTTCTGTGCAGTTTCCAGAATGGTAATTGCTGCAGGATAGGCTCTCCCACCAACACCCAACATAAATGGAGTCATTCCTCTTGCATCCCTGAAAATATAAAAATGTAGTCACTGTACTTTATAGTGTGCTTTATACTCCTGTGAGACATCCTCCCAATGTGTAAAGGATTATGTGAAATGTAAAGATTTTGTTCATGTTAAGTTTTTTTTTAAATTTACAAACTATATGTCACACAAGTTTAGTACTTCCTTCAGACCATATCCTACTTTAAACAAACGTCTGTGCAAGGTAACATTCTCTAGAATTCTCTAGAATGTTACCTGAGATGAGGTATTAACTATGTTGGAAAAGGCTAGAAACCAAAACATTTCAAAGGCACAGTTTGAAAAAAAAATTCAAAACATTTCTGTCCATCATGTCTGCCCCATTGCAATCCATTGTTCTGTTACTTTCAAAAAAAATTAATCCCATCTACCAGCTCTCTCTTAGCATATCACATATGTTTACTGTTCAGATGCTTATCCAATTTCTTTTTGAATCATTCTATTGCTGCAACTTCAAGTCATTTGTAATGATTTCCAATCCTCAACCTCCTGTGTTCCACTGTGTTTAGACTATGGAAACTCCCTCCTTATCGTCCTTCCCCGCTTTTCCTTTCACAAGCTACAAATCAACCAGAACTCTGCAGCTCGTCTCCTCTCTTGCACCAAGCACCACGAGCCCATCATTCCCATCCTTGCCCGGCTCCATTGACTCCCCATCCCCCAGAGGATCGAATTCAAGATCCTCTTCCTCACTGTCAAGGCCATTCACAGCCTTGCCCCCTTCTACCTCTCCGACCTACTGTCTCCCTATGAGCCTACCCACCCCCTCCATTCAGTGGTCTCCGGTCTGCTCCATGTCCCCTACCCGACCTGCGCTACCATCAGTGGACAGGCTTTTAGCCTCTCTGCCCCCAAACTTTGGCCTTCTCCATGTCCCACATGCCCTCCATTCCACCAATGATGGCTGCACTTTCAGTCACTATGTCCCCAAAATCTGGAACACTCTTCCTATATCCATCCGTCTTGCACCTTCCTTTCCCACCTTCAAACTCAGCCCTAAAAAAATCACGTTTCAATGTATGTATGTCCATAATACAGCCTACTTTAAACTACATAAGCTTTTTCTTTAAAGATCAGTTAATCAACCTCTGCAGTCGTTACAATGACTACTGCTTTCTTCTCCATCCCAGTCACTTCGCCTTGCTTCTTTCCTCCCTTGCCTCCTTCAAGGCCAGTCTCAAGACCCTCCTCTTCGATTGTGCCTTCTGCTGCCCTCCCAACTCCCTACCTCCCCTTCTAACTCTCTCCCTCCTCTTCCCCTTGCTCAGGTCCCAACCCGATTGCACAGAGTCTTGGGACATCCTCCCAACGTGACAGGTGCTCTATAAATGTAATTTTGTTACACTGAAAAAAAAGTCAGCTTTTAATTTTCTCAATATCTATGAACAAGGATGCTATCCATTTATGAATATGGTGCAATCAAGTACCATTAAAATAACCAATCACCTCTAACTGATGAGAAATCTTAAAAGAAACAGCTCTGTGATTGCATATTGCCTTTCTACTCTGATCAACTAAGCATGAGATCGGAACTGATTAAAATCACAATGCCCAAATTGTAAATATAATTTCCACAAAACTATGATCACAAATCAAAATCCTAATGTGCTGATTAAGAGGAGATACAAGTACAGTACAAACTAGTCCATTTTCCAAGTAACTGCAGTGACATTTTGGGGCTATTCATGCCTGTGCCACAAATAGCACCATGTGCTATTTACTTACTTGGCTGAGAGCAATTCTCGAAGATAAGGTCGCAGTACCACACTTTCACAAAGTAATTTTAAGATTAGATGAGCATTTGCTTTTCTATCCTTTGATTCCACTACAGGCGGATCAGCTGAAGGACCTGAAAAATACCATATGAAAAGTAGAAAGTGAACATTTAAATAGATCTTTCCCAAAAGATATTAATAATACATCATGTTTATATTTATCTCTATTCATTGCAATTTGACCATAATGATTTACAGTAGAAACTTCGAACTCATAACCCAGCTCTAATAATAATCCTATTATTATAAATGCAAGCTATATTGCAAATGTAATTCAAACCTACAAGAAACAGCTTCTCTTGCATTGGTTGTGTAATGTCTGTACATTTCCATGTGGGCAGTGCAGGTAGCATAACATTACAGCATTAGCAAACTGTGTTTAAATGTGTTACAAGTCTGGTATTACTGGCCTGAGCCATCCAGTGCAAGTTTTGAATATCAAACCATACAGGGAAAGAAAAGCTAAAATGTTTCCGGCATAGAGAAGCCTCAAGATACCTCATATCTAGTGATAGGAAGCTTAATAATGATACCGGGATAGGTTTGAAAACTGGTTACCTTTCATTTCTCTTGGGATACAAAGAATGTGTGGTCAGGAAGACTAGGAGGAGGCAGGAAAGAGGGAAATATGTTACATAGCCTCCTTTTGGAGCACCAAACATTTTCTGGAACCATATGTCTGGAACTGACATGATCAACAGCTAGAATACTGACCAAGTTTGTCTTCAAATCCAAAATATTGTATATAAAAGGCTAATATTTTATTAAATAAAGGATGAACTTTATGCACTACTCCCAATGCCCCATTCCTCTTACTTTTTAAGTCACTGAAAAGGAGCAAATAAATACAACAACAACTTGCACTTATATAGCGCCCTCCATGCTTGGTAGCGTCTCAGAGCACTTAAAATAATTAAATGTTGATAAAATTGCAATAATGTCAACTCAAAAGGATATACATTTATCAGGAATTTACTCAGGAAGAAAGGACCTGAAACAGAAAAAGAACTATGGCATAAAACCAGAATAAAGCTATGTATGGAGAGCAGTGAACCAATGTTCACATGGCTTCTGTGAACTGCTAAAACTCAGTGCTCCAGTTTCCCCTCCTGACGATTTATTTACTTACATGCAGAAATTCGATGAATGAGCTGAGACTCTCACTGAACATTCCAAATCACGCCAAATTATATTAAAATATGCTTTGGTAATTCGGGTTAAATTAGAGATTAAAACAGTTTATGCAACATGCAACAGAAGAAGAAATTTACAGTTGCAGCATGAGATTAGCTCAATTCCTCACCAGGTATAGTAGATGTGCTGGGTCCTTGTCCAGTACCGGATGCAGCTGTGGTAAGAGATCCCACCGCAGGTGCCAGGATAAAATCAATATCACCGTCTTTCAGTAAACAGAATATTCATCAATGCAAGGAACAACCGTATATCACAAGATAAAACTCCCTTGTTGGGACTCCATTCAACACAAACTCACTCAGTCTCGGGTGGTAAATTTTAATGCAGCACTTCAACTCAAGCCCTAAAACTAGTGTTCTGGAACAGAAGACACCAATGCTCGAGATTAAGAGAAAGCTGAGGGAAAGAGGAAAGCAGACACTAATAAGGCGTACCTGGAAGGTTAGACTAGTAGGGCCAGCAGTAGAGATCAAATTGCTATCAAATTCTAATTAGGGTTACTTCAAGGAAAGCAATAGAATAATATTTGGAGTTTGCTGAAGACCACACTAGGCCAAAGTAACAAGAATGTCTTGTCACACTGATATTGGAAATGTTTATGAAGGAGAGTAGTCCTGTTTGGACGGTGGGGGCGTAAAGTGAAGGAGAGAACCAACATAAATTGGGAATACACCAGTGGGAAAGACCAGCTCAACAACAAACTTTCTTAATCAGTGAGTCAGGGAGTCCAACAAGGGGCAGATCCCCCCACGTTAAAGAATTCACATTCATTCATACTATCTGTGCATTATCTGCAACAAGCTATTCACTTTGCTAACTATGAGTGTTGTAGACACTCACTGGAAAAGGACACAAGCTCGATATAGAAATCCTGAAACGGTTAACAACAACATAATTACATTTCTAGAGTGCCTTTCACATCGAGAGGACGTCCCAAGGTGCTGAAAAGCATCAATTTAACTGCATCAATTTAACTGAACAGAACCACTCAGGGATGAACTGACATGATCAACAGCTGGAATGCTAACCAAGAAGGGAGATTGATCTTAGATATTATTATTAGGTATCGAAGAAACTAACATTGAAGAAACTGGCTGATTCTGATTTAATGTGGAGGACAGCATTTGGTATTTTGGAAAGATGAAAGCAAATGACCTGAAGGCCATGTTCATCTGATGCTATGATCACGTTGACCAATGAAATTATGGTGATGATAAATACATTGGTTCCAATACCAAACCTCCTCCTCAACATAGGCAGATGGAGAAGAAAGTGGTAGCATCTATCATCCACAGACACATTATCTCCAGGCTACAGTCCTAGTGGAAAAAGTTGAGATGTTTCTCAAAGTTGAAAACTAAAATCTTTTGAAGTTTTTTTGGATGATTCAGTCAATGAGAAGGTCAAAACTGGAGTCAGCCTGTACTTTAATGACTGTCGCTGTTTGCTTGTGTATCTAAATAGGATTTGCATGCAATTAAATATTTAGGTAATCAAGACAACTGAAGCGGCAAATATGAGGAAACAGCATTATATACTTTAATTTGTCTATGCACACTGAAATTCCACAAATCTATTAGAATTTGAAGGATGATCTACTTTTAATGGGAAAATTGGAAGTAAAGTTCTTATTCTTCTATGCTAAGATTAGCCAACATCGATCTAATATCCTGTAAATCATTTTTCTGTGAACTAAGAGTTACCTGGATCAATTGCAGGTGGATCTGGTGCCCAGCTAAGCGGGGCAATGGGAGGAGATACTGGATCCTGATGGTCAGTGGATGAAGCACCTGATTCATGTCGTCCCAAGCCGGCAGCTCGAAGTGAGCGTCTCATCATTTCACGCAATCGTAAACTTGGAAGAGAAATATATATAAGACATGACATTTCAAAGAAAAGATAGCCAATGTCAAGCATTCCTCAGTTTGAAGCAATTAATAGTTACATTTACACTGGGCACCCAACAGCAGAACAGAATAATCCTTATGGACGTACTTAGACCTACCTCCTACTGCTAGATGGTCCAGTCCTATTTCCACTGTTGTTACTTGACACGACCGAGATGGCATTTGCAATGGCCTCAACTGCGGATAACCTCTCTGCAAACGTATTCCTCTCAGAGCGCTCTGCTTCTGTGGGACAGAAATACTTAAGTCACTAGCTCTTCACAGCAAAAGCATTTCTTCAAACAGTTTCCCATCTCACTCCCTCCAGGTCACCTGTAGTGTACCCCAGAGCTCCGTCCTCGGACTTCCTCTTGTTCATCTATATGCTCCTCTTGGTGATGTCATCAACAGACAGAAACATCCACATGTATGCGGATGACACACAAATCTACTTCTCTAGCTGCTAATCCACGTCTACAGACGTTCTATCGGATTGTCGGGCGGATATGGGTCCTGGATGACCACATACTTCTTACAACTAAATGTTGACAAGATGGAAGCCATACTCCTTGTTTTTTTTCTGTCCTGCAGCTCTGACCTCAACTTCCTGGGCCTATCCCTCAAGACTCACTGATCCAGTGCATTACCTAGGGGTGTTAACTTACTACCTGCTGCCTCTGCTCAACTGTCTCTGACCTTCTCCATGTCCCTTGTATCCTCCATTCCACCAATGAGAGCTGCAGTCACTATGCCCCGAAACTCTGGAACACTCTTCCTCTATTCTTCCATCTTGCCCCTTCCTTTCCCACCTTCAGGTTGCATCTGAAGACCTTCCTCTTCTACCACGCCTATGGTCACCTCCCCTTCCCACCCCGGCTCAGTATTGTGAGGCTGCCTTGGCAGGCTGCCACTGCCAAGCGCTTGGGGATGTTATGCTGCGTGAGGGGCGCTATATAAATGCAAGTTGTTGTTATAAAAGGAACAAAGCAAGACAAGGCAAGACTCAAAATATAAGACTCTAAAAATATATAAATAATTTCAGCAGTGCCAATTTCTTCACTCAAAGGCAGATTTATCTTTTCAAATCTTAAAAAAATTGTCTAATGGT
The DNA here is from genome assembly GCA_035084275.1 of Hydrolagus colliei. Classification (NCBI taxonomy): domain Eukaryota; kingdom Metazoa; phylum Chordata; class Chondrichthyes; order Chimaeriformes; family Chimaeridae; genus Hydrolagus; species Hydrolagus colliei. Next base: position 95,841,530 of record CM068743.1, on the reverse strand, counting down.
ACAATTATACATCTTCAACTACAAAATGGTCTGATCTCAACCATGCCTGTATTACAAGAAGGTTCATATTTCTCTGAATTATTCATTTCCACGCTAACCTCCTGTTTATACAATGCAGTTTCCAAACTCACCTTCTTCCTCTTTTGTCTCTTTATTGCTTGTTGGGAAACAGACGGAAACACAGGCATGCAAGACATTGCGATTGCCATCACATCGATTGTTCAGGAACATTTTGAGAGCTTGTGGGGTTTGTTCCAAAAGAACAGCCTGCTCAAGATTCATCAAGTATTGCCTGGAGGCTTCATAATCGCATCTCAGTATGTGCTGCATTAATGCTTGCTTCTGTGAATGTTAAATAAATTTGAACCATTATTTGGAAATTAGGAACAGTAGACACAAATGTAAAGATGTTTCGATCTGCCTTTTTTAAACAATTTATCTTACAAATGAGATGTCACATTTCTAATATTACCTTACTCATCACCAGATGTTTTTAATAGCTAAGATTGCATGGACCATAAGAATGCGATTCATATGATCACAACAGCATATCTGTAACAAAAGTCTGATCAATATGACTGCACTAAAGGACTACAAGAAATGAAATATCAATGCCATTTGATTTTAAAACCCACAAGTTGAAAACCAAACCACAAAATGGAAATATCCTGAAATTATTCTCCATACATCAATGGAGACATTTCAGCCCATTATAGCATCGTAGAATGTTAAAAGCAAAGAAATAAGTCATAAGGATCATTATTTCTGTATGGTGCCAGTGCCCCTAAAGGAGCAAATTACTTCAAACTCATTCATTGAAATGTTCCCCATAACATTTAATTTTATCATTAAATATTTATCAAATTTAAATGTTATTGGCCCCGGCGACAGCCAGTTTTAGTGCAGCATTTGATATTCCATAATAATATTTCTTCTAACCTTCCCCTTGTCTCTTCTAATGATAAATCTTAATTTTATGGCCCCTTTCTTATAACAAACTCAGATCAGTGGAAATAATCTTCCTCTTGTTTTTCCAGAAATATAATGTGTTTGTTTTCCAAAATCAATCCTAAAATCAGTTTAATAATAGCACTAATGTTTAAGACGACTACAACTGATTTAACACAGTTTCTGTCACCAGAGAAGTAAGGTTATCAAAGTGTCAACTAACAATCCCCCAGTAAAAAAGGTAGCCATCCACTTTGTGACTGTACACAAGAAATTATTTTTGCAGAAATTGGCCGCTGCACTTATTATGTTACAAGGGACGGGCCCTGCTTACCCAGTTTAGGTACTGGATGGCAAGAGCCAATGCTTGGGAAACCTAGGGTGTATTTGATTCTATAATAAACAATCCTTGTATTTGATATCAATCAAAACTCAATCAAAACTTACATTTATGTAGTGCTTTTTTCATGTCTTTAAGATGTCTCAAACTGCTTCACAAAATATACTGTAAAGTGAATTGACTGTTCATTTGTGGGCAACATGCAGCAGCCAATTGTGCACGGAAGTGGCCCACAAACAGTCATGGAATGAGTGACCCAATTATTGTTTTTTTTTCCTTGAGGCATTATTATCAGATGTGTGGAGTAAGGAAACTTGCTCAAGGTTTTGCCCTACTGGGAATCTAACCCAGGGTTCTTGCTTGCGAGGTGAGTGCTCTAACCACTGAGCTACAGGACGTGGAACATTATTTGCACATTCTAATCATCTAAAATCAAGGGACTTGCAACTGAGGCCACTGCCAAGCTTCCTGCTTATATAAACCAATGAAAAGACTTTGCATTTGCAAAATTCAAAGTACTCTAATGATTGATTGTATTTGAAACTCAGCCCTAAGAAAACCATATTTCACTGTGTGTATGTGCACAACACAGCCTACTTTAAACTATATAAGCTTTTCTTTAAAGATCAATTAACCAACCTCTACAGTCATTACAATGACTGCTGCTTTCTTCTTGATAGATGAATTTGCAGGTAGGTTTGTCAAAGAATGGATACCCATCCCGAGGCTCGTAATTGGTGGAAGATCTAACCAATCAGGATCTCGGATTCCACCCATACAATCTTTAGCCATTGGATAAATGGTGCCATTTCCATCCCTGAGAACAATGGGGGATTCCTACAAAATACAAATGAAAGTTGACAGTCAGAAACACTAAATTGGTTTGATTTATTCAGATTAAATTGTTTGGTTTATAATTGATTGCAAATGGACAATTCACAAACCATTTCATTCCTGTTTTGTCTATCATAAAATAATCTGATATCATACAAGCATATCTATCCCTACGCACAGTAAATGACTTGAAACCACTTGTTTCAACATAGTTTCCAGTTAAAATAAGTCAACCAAGACTACCCATTTCAAAATCCCAAGTTACTAGCTCAAAACCAGGTTGACGCTGAAATGACCCACAAACTGCAAGTTTTGGTTAATCAATAGAGTACCCTTGCCTTATATGTGCCTTTAACCCAAATAGAATTTACTTTTAACTCAGTTTTGCTAAGGGAAAATTTTAACTATGGAACACTCTACCTTAATGCCTCTGCCTTACACCCCCTCTCCCTTTTTCAAGTACCGCCTGAAAAAACTTCCTTTGACTAGACTTACAGTCATCCCCCAACTCGGAATGAGGCTCCGCTACGGTTAAGCGCTCCAAGGGGGAGAGGGACACAGGTTGTCCACCAGTGGCTTAGACACTTCAGTTAAATTAAATAGAACCAACCTACGGCTACTTTTGAGACTTGGAAAAAAACAATACTATTAGCGACTTTTAAAACTATACGTTACCTTAAAACTGAACAGAAACTCTGCATACTTATGAGATTAAGAACCTTATTCCACTACACTATTTTACAGAACAGAAAAAATAATGTTAATGCGAATACCGTAAGAACTAATGTTTTGTACATTTAAGAGTACCGTTCAAAATTCGGCAATACACGTGCTAGATAACAACCCAAATAGCAGCCCAGGGTCATGGATTAATGAAAATAATCCATGCCCCAAGCAATTTCCTCTCCTTGTTTACAACAACAAATAGTAATCATACCAATAAAAATAAGCAATCAAAGAATTTACATAATGCAGAAATTCCAGGAAATATGACACATTAATCACTAGTGCATACCTGACCAGCTGTGTAAATTGCCACATTGCGTTCATTTTGACCAAGAAAAGCAATACTGCTTGTGGGAAAATTATTCTCCTGTTCAGCTTTCCCCGTGGCTAGGTCAAAGATGCAATAACGAACCCAGTTGCCTGTCTTCAGAACAGTATGAACACCTACCAGAAGAAAATTGTCAACTGCTCAAATGATATAATTTTCCAATGAAGTCCAGAACATTCCTTGTCAAATGAAGCAGTCTAAGATTATAAAATCAACTTCATGAAGAGAACCTCATCTAATTTTAATTTAAGTGTAACCTCAAATCAAGGTATATATGAATGTGTAAATTCATATTGGTAGGCTCTAAAAAATAAAACAAATTGATGGTTTACATGAAATAGTTAACAATCTTTTGGCTCAAGGCTTGTATTCTTAATCAAATTCTTTGCAGTCTCTGATCTGGAAGGTTTCCAAGAGATCTTCAATAATCTTGCGCATTGAGGAAATTGTGATGGAAGTGTATTTGTGAAAGTATACCTTGACCTTACTCAAGATGTCTATTATGGCTCTCTGTGGCAGTGAGCAAGATTGTAGCACACTCTGATAACCTCAATTTTGTTTTTTATATAAAAAGTCAGTGACCCAGGTTATCTCCCAGTCTGATTGTGTAGGGAAACCAAGCACGTTGATGGCAAGTCTGGCTTAGTCTCACTTTTGCAACTTCCTCTGACCAGTTAATTCAGCTACAAAATCTCAGCCCAACCGCCACAAATCTATATACAGTAGGGAACGGCGATATATCGGTATATCGCTAAAACCCGATACGATTTTCATATCGATATGCCGATATAGACATTTTAAAAATACCGATATATCGAAAAACGATATATCGAGGTAAAAAATCAGGGTGGGGGGGGGGGGGGGAGAGAGACGACTGGGGGGGGGGGGGGGGGGAGAGATGGCTGGGGGGGAGAGGGGGAGAGAGACGGCTGGGGGGGAGAGGGGGAGAGAGACGGCTGGGGGGGAGAGGGGGAGAGAGACGGCTGGGGGGGAGAGGGGGAGAGAGACGGCTGGGGGGGAGAGGGGGAGAGAGACGCCTGGGGGGGATAGAGACGGCTGGGGGGGATAGAGACGGCTGGGGGGGAGAGAGACGGCTGGGGGGGAGAGGGGGAGAGAGACGGCTGGGGGGGAGAGGGGGAGAGAGATGGCTGGGGGGGGGAGGGAGAGAGAGACGGCGGAGGGGGAGAGAGATGGCTGGGGGGAGGGGGAGCGAGACGGCTGGGGGGGGGGGGGGGAGAGAGAGACGGCTGGGGGTGGGGGAAGGGAGAAAGAGACGGCTGGGGGGTGGTGGGGGAGAGAGACGACGGGGGTGGGGGGTGCAAGAGAGGGACGGCGGAGGGGGAGACGGGGTGGATGTGATAATATACAGATAGATAGAGATGGGGAGGGATGTGAGAGAGGAGAGAGGGAGAGAGACATAGAGAGACACAGACAGAAAAACACAGAGATGGAGAGTGAGAGACACAGAGAGAGAAAGATATTTACCCCCTGAGAAGATAGGCCCCGAATGCGCGCGCACCCAGAATGCGCGCGCACTCCGATGCGCGCGCACATGCGCAGTACGAAAAAACTGAAAATATCGGTATATCTCGATATGAGCCAACCGATATATCCATATCCGGAAAATTCCCATATCGCCGTTCCCTAATATACAGTAGAAGCCCGTTTAACCGTGACTCGATGAACCATATGTTACACAGCGGTATAGCTAGTACAATTATATTACTCTAGGTGTTCAAAATGTGGTGGAATGGTGTAACAATGGGTTTTAACTAACTAAAACCATAAAAGCAGTTTAAAGGTTGTACATATACCTCTTCTAAACATTGTAAATAAAAAGAATCATTCATACTCTTTCATCAAGGAGATGGAATAAATAAAACCAAATGTGTTTGATTGAAACAAAATAACCCTTTACATTGTCTCCGTAAAATCCTAGAAATATAAAACCAAGTACTATATGTACAGTACTCACCTTTGGAATCCACATTCACAGCAAGAATCTCAGCCTTTTCTGGAATGGAAAGCTTTTTAGGAGTTCGCTGAAAGCAATCTGGTACTTTTGGCGTCCCGCCTGTTTTGACCACCTAAAAGAAACATGGAATGTACATAATCTGAACTGTAAACTGCACTCCACAAAATATACATCTTCTATATCTAGGTCAGTTATCTGTCGTGAACACTTACTCATGTTCTTGAGTTGAAAAAGCTCCTTAGTCAATTGTATTTCTAAACTCACTTCACAAAATGGTCACCTTTCAATAACACATCAACTACTGCAATTCACTTGCTACATGACTCTCAAGAGAAACAACCTTTACTTCCCGCCCTTTCTTGCTCAATTTGTTAAAATTGTCGAAATAGTTACGATCCGCAGCATATATATATAGTAATTTTTCCATCCGTTGGAAAATGCATTTAGTTTAGATGACAGGGTAGTTATGAGGCGTCATCCCCATCAAAAGCCAACATTACATAGGTTCACATATGATAAATGACTAGCTTTGTGAATGCACCAAAGCAGAGGGAAAAAAAAGGGTAGTGAGTAATCGTTTGTTTGGATGAGCTATTGAAATTGAGCAAGTCAGGATGGAAATTTATGTGCATCTGGGTACAAGTGTTTGAAATTCTTTTCAATACTGTGAATTTTACCATGGATTAAAAACAAACTCCCAACACTAAATCACCAACTCTACTGTCTCCATATTACTTTAGGATGCACCAAGATAGAACGAGTGGACATAGAAAAGGCAATTTCAGGACAGATATTACAAAGTTTTTCTTTAACCAGAGAGTACTTAAATGCTGAAATGGGAAGGATGAATGAGGTACAGAACATTTAAAAAGCAGATCAATACTGTGATAAGGGTGGGTGAAATCAGATGAGCCGAAGGAGCCTTTAAGCTAAATTTTATGGACTGTTACACATTTCAAGATGCCTTATTGTTATGTGTACCAGGTTACCACATTTAAAATGCTTACTTGGAGCTCATCAATGCGTAGTAGCCTACAGTCTTGTAGGAGAGAAGTTGGGTCAGCATCTGTGGTAGTGCAGCTCTGATTATTGACGTTGGTGGAAGTCCCCGGGAATTTCACAGCCACGTAGGCACCGTCTACTTTCAATACCTTTTGAATAAATGGAAATGCATTCAATTAAAAAAATAGTATGTAGGAATGTTTTGTGTTACTGTCCTTTCTCCCCCATATCCGTGCCATGACCAGCACCACCTTCTACCATCTCCGCAACATTGCCTGTCTCCTCCGCAACATTGCCTGTCTCCTCCGCCACTTCATTCATCAGGTCGCTGAAACCCGTACATGCGCGTTTGACAACTTTGTTGGCTTCCGCAATTCTTCCCTCCACAAGCCGCAAATCATCCAAAACTCTGCAACTCGTGTCCTCTCTGATATTAAGCTCCGTGACTCCATCACCCCCACCCTCAGAGGATTGAATTCAAGATCCTCGTCCTCATTTTCAAGGCCCTCCGTAGCCTTAGCCACTCCTTCCTCTCTGACCTGCTGATCCCCTATCAACCTGAACATTCCCTCTGTTCAGCACGCTCCATGTTTCCCGCCCGACCCGTCCTACCATCGGTGGCCAGGCTTTCAGCCTCTCTACCTCTTTGGCTTATTATTACTATAACAAGGAGTAATGTGGGTTTTTTTTTAAAAAGAAATCTTTGCTAGATGGTTATTTTTAGAAAATATTCTGCATCATTCCCTCATGTGTTCATACAATAGGACAGTTAGGTTAATTACATGTAATCAGTAAAAAATACTGGATATATGATAAGACAACTGACCTTTCCCACTGGTACATTTTTAACATCTTCAACAAATACCACTTCTCGCAGTGGCCATTGTTCCTCATTCACTTTCTCTTCCTCTTTTGGAGCTGGAGTGGAACGTCTACGCTCTGTTTAGACAAAAAGAAAACTTTGGCTTAGGACGATCAAGTTGCTCTTAACAAAAGATTATAATATATAAATATAGATTTTGGATTATTTTGGTCAACTGATTATGACATTTATGAAATCCATCACCATGCTCTGAGAGTCCAACCAGACAGAGTTCCACGTACATACATACACAAGTAAAAATATGTGGGTTTCGCATGAAATTTGATATCCCTGGAGGTATCCATGTTGTAATTTCAGAGTGTGTTAGGCAGGTGCCAACTTAGCTTAGGGATTCCAGAGTGTGCCATTAATAAGAATCAGGCAAGAATTCCACATTCTCCAGGTGGGATCAACCTCCATATGTACGCTAAGGCTTGGCAGGGTTAACATGAGCTGAGTAAGGCCAATGACTGTTCTGTCCATTCAAGCCCTGCTGATGGGCCAGGCTAGCTGGACCACCATCAGCAATACACTGGAGTACTGCAGAACTGGCTCAGGAATCTGACTCCCAAGACTACTTCAGGTAGTCTTGATTTTGCTTCCCAACCAAGTGAGTACTTTGCCTCTGTCTTCACAAGAGAAGAAGATGCAGCCAATGTCACAGTATCAGAGGAGAGTGTAGTAGAAATTGATAAGATAAGCATAACCAGAGAGGAAGTACTAAAAAGGTTGACGGTGCTCAAGGTAGATAAGTCGCCCGGTCCGGATGGGATGCATCCTACGTTACTAAGGGAAGTATGGGAGCAAATAGCAGAGACTCTGACCACAATCTTTCAATCTTCCTTGGACACAGGGGTGGTACCAGAGGACTGGAGGGTTGCAAATTATACTCCCCTATACAAAAAGGGGCAGAAGGACACACCTGGGAACTACAAGCCAGTCAGTCTAATGTCAGTAGTGGGAAAACTTCTAGAGTCTATAATCAGGGACAAGATAGATCTTCACTTACAAAAATATAGGCTGATAAAGGACAGCCAGCATGGATTTGTTAAAGGCAAATCTTGCCTTACAAATCTAATATAATTTTTCAACGATGTAACAGAATGGGTGGACGAGGGCAGCGCAGTTGATGTAGTTTACATGGACTTTCAAAGGGCATTTGACAAAGTGCCGCATGAGAGGCTTATAAGGAAAATAGAGGCCCACGGTGTTAAAGGGACAGTGGTAGCATGGATCCACAACTGGCTGCGAGACAGAAAGCAGAGAGTTGTGGTGAGTGGCTGCTTTTCAGACTGGAGGGAAGTGTTCAGTGGCGTCACCCAGGGTTCAGTTTTGGGACCACTTCTCTTTTTAATATACATTAATGATTTGGGTTTAGGGAGTACGGTTTCCAAATTTGCAGATGATACTAAGTTAGGGAGAATAGTAAATAGTGAGGAGGATAGTAGCCATCTGCAAAAGGATATAAATAAAATAGTAAAGTGGGCAGACACATGGCAGATGAAGTTTAATACAGAGAAGTGTGAAGTGATACACTTTGGGAGAAGAAATGAGGGGAGGCAATATAGGTTAGATAGTACAATTTTAAAGGGTGTGAAGGAACAGAGAGACCTGGGGATTTGTGTTAGTGACACTTTGAAAGTGGCAGGACAGGTAGACAAAGCCGTTAAGAAGGCATATGGGAATACTAGGCTTTATAAATAGGAGTATAGAATACAAAAGTCAGGAAGTGCTGATTAACCTCTATAAGACTTTGGTTAGGCCTCAGCTGGAGTACTGCGTACAATTCTGGTCACCACATTTTAGGCATTGGAAAGGGTGCAGAGAAGATTTACTAGGAATGGTACCAGGAATGAGCGACTTCAGCGACGAGGAAAGGCTAGACTTATTCTCTCTAAACCAAAGAAGATTGAGAGGAGACCTAATAGAGGTTTATAAGATTATGAGAGGTTTCGACAGGGTGAATAGGGAAAGACTGTTTCCATTGGTGAGCGAATCAGTGACTCGTGATCACAGATTTAAAATCGTTTCAAAACGAAGCAGAGGGGAGCTGAGGAGAAATGTTTTCACTCAGCGGGTTGCTCGAATCTGGAATGCATTGCCAGAAAAGGTGGTGGAGGCAGATTCCATAACAGCTTTTAAAAGGGAATTAAATCTTTATTTAGGAAGAGCAGGTCTATTAGGTTATGGAGAGAAAGCTGGGCAGTGGGGTTGAGTTGCTCTGTTCAAAGAGCCGGCCCAGACTAGATGGGCCGAAAGGCCTCCTTTTGTGCCATATAATTCTATGAAGTAGATGTGCCTAACTTGAAAACCATTAATTAGACTCAGGAAAGAACAATATGCAATTTCGGTCACTCCACTTTAGGAAGGATTTTAGGGCGAGATTATCATTTAAAGGAGATTTTGCTTGAAAACTGGCGCATAAAGAAGGTCCCATTTGTTACACTTACTGTAGGGTAGTGATGCACTGCTGGCGATAGAGGATGCATCACTGCAAGTTGATGCTGGGGAAGGAGGAGGACCCATTTCAGTCTTCACAGATTCTGGTTTATTCTCTATCCTATACCAAAAAGAAACATATTTAAAAAGGAAATCAGTTTTGCATGGAGTATGTTTTAATACAAGTTAGAATCCATCTTCTGATTAGAGTCAAAATTGTCTTTTTGAATGCGACCAGACATTTTTAAAACTCTCCCCCTTCCACATCCACCACTTCCTCTTCTAAATTTCCCCTCATGGGTTTCCTGAGCTGCCAGACCCAGAGTAGGCATAGCCTACTGCTGCAAAATCTCACCACTGTCATTCTCCTGATTTCAGAGCAAATGCACAACCGCAGGGAAGCATTAGGTTTGTGCAGCTCCTCCCAGGCCATCATGGGGAAACATCTGTGGTGCCTGCACCCAGGCATGGGAGTGGTCAGATTTTGTTGTCAAGACTCTCTTAACAGAGATCAGACTCCAGAACCTCACAGTATTGTTTTCTCTCACATCATAGTACAGTAAAAGCCCACTTATCCGCACCCTCCGGACCTGGCCAATGTCAGTTAAAGTGCTTGCCGGATTTTCGGCCGAAAAAGGCAAAAAAAAAAAATTTGCTGCATTTTTCCGGATAAATTTCGGTTAATCAAATACGGACCTTTTCTTTGCGATGCCAGTTTTACGGAAGTTATGGTTGATCGGGTGCCAGATAAACGGGCTTTTACTGTATAGTTGTTCTTATTCTCACCACACAGGAATCAAACCTCCCGCAAAACACTACAATTCCCAAATACACTGGCAGGAGGGTTGTCTGACAGATTTTTTAAAAATCATATTTAGAACAGTTTCCCAATAGAAACATTTCAAATGGGTCTACAACGTTATAAAATAGGCCTCTTTCCTTAACTTAAGAAACTTTTGACTATATTTGAGGACGGCCTGACTATAAAAATTCCAACTCCAAAACAAGATCTGTGACCTTAAGGAAATTACTATACAGAGTTAATGAACTTACATAAATGCATATTCAATGTACAGCTCTACTTGAATAACTTACTTGTTTTCGGTACTTTTGGACAACTTTTCTAAGCTTTTCAAACTTTCTGGCGAACGCAGCTGGAATCGACAACTGTCATTCATGTTCCAAACTGATTCCATCAGTACACCAACTTTTGGAATGCCAGCACTGATGGAAAAAGCTACAGCTCCAGAGTGGTAAAGTGGATTATTTCTCAAACACACCTAATGGAACAAAGGCACATTTCTTTGCACTGCACTTCAGAGAAATTGACAACTGAACATTAGTCTTTTACTTCTCGATTTGATAAATACAAATAAAATATTTGCTGCAGAGATATTTAAAATATTAACTTTAGCTGAATTATATGACACTTCTCTCTGGTTTTGTCTAATCTTTCAACCATTTCAAAATGCCCTCACCATTTTCAATAAGAGAACAGTCTTATTCAATCCACGGATTTTAATTCATGCAAAAATATGGCAGTTCAATTATAATCTTAACTGAAGATTTAAATATTGAACAAAACATAGCCCTTCAATTCTCCTGACCTGTGTTCCGACTGTGATGTTGGGTATTGAAGAAATTCCTGCACTAGACTTTGGCTTTTTGTTTTTGGCTCTGGCCTTCTCGAGCATCTTCTTCCTTTGACTGAAAGGAACTACTCCCCTAGGGGACAAACAAACATCCTTTGGTCTGCCAAATTCCAGTAAAATTTTTCATCATCGCAGTTTTAAAAATTGAACACGTTTTTAAGATTCCAAGTTAAAACAGCAGTAACTCGGGCTTCACTTTTTTTCATTAAAAAATGCAGATTTATTAGGATTTCAAAGAGTAGCACAGTAGAACCATATGAAAGCATTTATAATTATGAAAATCTGGATTGTAGGCTTAATTAGACTCAATACATCAGGTATGTGACCTGCCATTTTTTTTTTTTTAAATGGGTCACAAACCATAACTCAGTGATTGGGAGGTAGCTCGGTGGTTAGAGCACCTGCCTTATAAGCGAGAGACCTGGGTTCGATTCCAGGCAGGGCAAAACCTTTGGCAAGTTTCCTTACACCACATGCCTGATAATAATCCCTCAAAAAAACAATAAATCATTTTTCATGATTTTTGTTGGACACTGCTGTGCGCAATTGCCTGATGCCTACACATATGCAGTCAATTCACTTTACACCATATTCTTGACGTCTCAATATTTGAGATTATATTATTTCAAATACATTATTGAACAAATACACTGGGAGGATTGTTAAAGTCTTTCATGCAAGCTTGATAGATTCCCAAGGCAAGCAGAATTTCAATATTCCTGCTGTAATGTAATATATGCTGTGACTTCCTGTGTGCTGCAGATTAAGCGCTAATGCCAATTCCTTAACAGTGACGTGAGCACCACTTCCTGAGCATACAGTGCATCTTGTAGGAAGTATTACCAGCAAGAAGGCAGCCATTTTTCAGTAGAGGAAGCAAGATAGGCACCACTGGAAGACAGGGGTATTGGCTTCTGGTATAGTGATGCACATTACAGGCAAACCTGTGGTCAACCAGGTGATAGACTAATGGGATCACTCTGAATTCATTCAGATCAATTAACTACAAACACTTACCACCAATACAGGTTATTCTCCAGTTGTGCACAAGTATAGAGAGCACAACAATGCAGGGATACAATTCTTTCTCCCTGTAACTCGGTAAAAACTTGCACGCTGTGTTCCAATTTAGAAGCGACAGAGCATAAAGTTTCATCCACCCATGTGGCAACCTATGAGAAAGCGTATGTAATATATTGTTCCTTTTGTTAAGTGCAGTACAATCCTTTCCATAACCACAGGTTATATATTCTTTAGATACTGAAACTTTAAACCAAAAGCAGTATTTGACTTTTCACAAAATGATGTGAATATTTACAACAAGTCGGGATAATATCAGTATAGTTTATGCTAGAAACAAAAAGCACTATAACTTAGCTCATAAGAATACAAGAAATGCTGGATGAAAAAAGACCAAGGTCCATCTAGTTCGCCTTCCACCTCCTGGTGGTCGCAAGCACATATATCCCAAATCACTTATGTACTATATCCCATAATGTTATTGCCTAAAATAAAATCTAATCTGCTTTTGAAAGCATCAACGCATTCTGCTTCAACTATCTCCCTAGAGAGCCCGTCTCCAGTTTCTTTCTGCTATAAAAATATTTTCAATACATTCAGTTCTGTGGTAATGAAGGATACTTCTTAAAATGGGACGTAAGCATTTATGTTCTTACAGTGCACTGCCACTGCAAAATCCCTTTGAACATCCCAGGTAGTTTAGTCCTCAATCCTGTAACCCAATTTAGGTCCAGAAATGTGCTCAGTAGTAAATGTCAAGTGGGTCAATTGCACTATACTCACTTTGTTGCTCTCTGTAGCGACTGTAGCTCTGATGCTGTTTGCAGCCAAGAGGACAATCTTCTCGCTGGTTAAACCTAACTGTGTGGCTCGAGGATGATGCACAATTGGATTCTTCAACCAAAAAAAGTTTGATTTCAATTAGTATGAAAGCAATAAAATAGTACTGGACAATAAGAAAAGCAATGTGAAGTAAAAATGGTATATTCCTACCTGTGCATTCCTGTAAGGCTCAGATTCATTCCACTTCCATTGATACAATTCACCTTTACTGCTAATTGCCACCAGTTCAGAGTATAGCGCTCCAATAGCTATAAACTTAGTACCATCCTGCGAAAAGTAAATTTCAAATAAATCTAGCCCACCAAACCTGGCGACAATAGTCAGTTTCATTCAATTTGCTCTAAAAGCAGAAAATGTGCAACAGTGCTTCAAAAATAAATTCACTGAATGAGAAAAAATGAATACAATAGATGAGGTTTACAACAAAATTACATTTGTATAACATCTTTCACGTTGGGATTGAAAGCATAATCAAACAGGGGGGCCTTGAGGTGGCTCTTGAAGGAGGCAAGGGAGGGGGTGAGATGGAGAGACTGCAGGATGGAGTTCCAGAGGGTGGGGACAGAATGGCAGAAGGTCAATGGTGGGGCGGATGCGGCGGGGGACGTGAAGTAGGCTGGAGCACGAAGAGAGCGGGCAGGTTGGTAGAGGGTTAGATCACAGAGATATTTAGTTTATGTAGATAAACTAGTGACTACCCTTTAAGGGAGGATGGGAGAATCAGTGAAAAAAATGAGGAAAAGGGAATTTATTTGAAAGTCGGTTACGTTGTTGACATGTTGCACAAACAAACCCATTGCACGACTGTTTAGTTGTGTATTGCATGGCTGCTGGCTTTCCCCCAAACCAGCCAATTAATGTGAAGAAATGTCACTCACTCGGTCAGGCCACCACTGCAATTCTTCTCCCAGGGAAACAGGGCTTTGGACTGGAAGGCTTTTCTTATCCAAAGTTGATTCACCTTCTCGGCTTGTGGAGCCTCGTTCGTTATCAAATGAGGAACCATCAAGCCACCTCCTTTCGCGTAAACGTAAAACTGACTCACGTTCACGCAACAGATCGGAGTCTCTCTCTAAGGGAAGAAGGAGAACTGGTATGCAATGGGGTCACACCAGTGAAATAAAAATAAGCCAATCTCTAGGAAAACCCTTGACTGTACAACTAAAAACAGTGTTACACACATCTTTTAAGGAATAACTTGCTATATGATGGAACAAACATACTGAAATACTAAAAACACTTCATTCTATATTAATAATCCCCAATTCCTGAGAAAGTTTATCCAATGAATGTTTGATTCATATTTTTCAACACTGATATCTGGTTTGCACCAAGTTGATCTCAGCCAATGTGGTAACTGTACTGCTATGCAAAAGCCACTCATCATGGGGAAGGAGAGAAGAGTGTGGGGGAGAGAAGAGAAAAGGCTGGCAGGTTTCCTTGGTCTGATAGCTATCCAGCAGACCCTGATGGAAATGCATACATATCACCATTGTTTAAGGGCAAGGAATGAATGAGGCTTCATTGTGAAGAATCTGAATTTGAACGGCCTACAAAAATTCAGTCAAGGATCAGACACCATGAATAATCACTTGGGAAAGGCATCGGGATGGTAAAATTGGCAATGGCCGGATACTCCAAGTAAAAGAATGGGAGTAAAACACTGTTATGATAATGGTGAATGAGAGATTATACTGTCAGCCTGGCTCAACTTGTAGCACTCTCGCCTCCAAACAGAAGATTGTGGGTTCAAGCCCCCACAGCAGGTCTTTGAACTCACACTCTAGGCTGACACTCCAATGCAGTGCTGGAGGAGTGCTTCATGGATAGATGTCTATCCATGACATCTGGATGAGGCGTCATCCAGTCGTCAGATGAGACTATAGATAATCCATCTCCTAACCAAATGGATAGCATGGTATTATTCAATAAAGTGAAGTTTCTTCAAATGTTCTGGCCAAGAATCCTCCAGCTAAAATTTGGTATTCTCCCCATGGAAGTTTTAAGGGATATTGCTGTGCAAAAACTGTTTCCAGTATTCACTGACAAATAACAACTTCATTTTGCAGTTTTAAAACCAATTCTGTGAAGCACTTTAAGGTGAATTGATATGACGAGGTACTACATCAAATGCAAGGATTATAATTAATTAAGATGGTCAAGGGAGAAAACGTCCCCCTGTTCCACAAACTATATTATCATCTTTAAGTGGTTCTAATCTAACCACCAATTCTTAACCAAGAGGAGAGGCAGGCAACATGGTCAGACAGATGCCACTATAATAGTGTAAATGCCTGCAAAAAGTTCAGTGCAATATGATTTCACTCTCTTGGAACTGTTGCTTTTGAGGAAAACATCTCATACTTTATTCTACACTCTCTCCCATCTTTCACGCACAAAATTTTACTTAGTCGAATATGGCTTCAAATGAAAGATAACATGTCCAAATGAACCAATTAATTTGGTTCTGAAAGCCATTCAATGTTTCACTCTAAGAATTCAAGAATCTTTCAGAAAACTCTGTGTAAATTTCATATGCATCCAGACTGAACGTTTGCAGACAGTGTGTGATTGTTGAGGACAGCACACTAGGTTAGATTCTGTTCCAACGCAATGTTCACACATATGTATTTTCCGATGTGGATCACTGGATAGTTATCGTATCAAGAATCCTGTCCCAAAGATGCTTAAGCCAACTATGCAGTCACAGCTACGAACAATTAATTGGACTGGAAAATAAGCCTTCAATCTTTTGAAAAACATCTACGCAACAGATGATATGACAGATGATTAAGAATAACTAGTGCCACGTCCATAATTCTTCAGTCTGCATCCAGTGGTGGTATGCTTCTCAAAAGGCATCAAGACCACTAATTATATCCAAATTTGTTCCTCATGCTCCCCAATATTGTATACATGTACACGAGCACAAAAAGGAAAGGTTTGATTTTTGTGACAGCTATGAGAATAAAACTGGCAGTGTAGTTATTTAACAACTGCATGGTTACGTGAATCAACCAGTCTATTCTTCTTTCAACATAACCATAAGTTTGAAATCTCCTTTAAATCAGAGTTCACCAGCAATTATTCATCTCCTGTATTATTCTCAAAACGCCAAAAACAGAAGAATTAGTCAGATCTATGTCTTTCAGTTGCATACCCCAAAGCATTTTCTCAAAGAGAAAAAAAAAGCAAATGTGAAAATGTTTAACCTAAAGTAATAATGCTGAGGTATGTTAAAACTATAAACAACTTGTTCAGATGTCACAATACATTTCCATCACAATGTACAACCACCAAAAACCTTACACAAAATCGCAACTCTAAAATAAGGAAACAGACTTAAAGCAGATGTGATCAATGATTTTGTCTGTTAGTGAAGCGTCTTTAAGTTCTGTTGCCTTCCAGCAGTACCGTCAACATCTGGGATCTCTGAAAAGTAACACTACATAACATTTCAGTCAACTGCTATTTACCTCAAGTCTGCTTTGACAATGTATGCAGGAAAGCAAGTGTTTTCTTCTTAAATATTAGTCATGATTTCTTCACTTAATATACATTTAAAAGTAGTGTTGGTCGAAACAAATTACACTAAATTTTCACAGTAGTTACAATAAATCTAAAAGCCCCAAAAATTGGATAATGCGGAAACTCCTTGAAAAGCAGAACATCTAGTAAAATGATCTCAGCTTTAAAATACCTCTTGATGAGCCTAGTCTGGAGAGGGAAGAACGACGGAAGGAAGGATAACCAAAATAGCTGATGTCTTCAGAAAACATAGCATCAGCATCTATGATGACACTTGGATGTGCAGAATGTATGTCAGCATCCAGCAATGACATAAGATCCTCTAAGAAGGGAAAACAGCAATGTCAACAGCACAACACAAATTCCTAACAAAAATATTACGTCACATATAGAAAACTGTAGACAATGCATGCTGCAGAGGAGAATATTCATCCCATAAATCAAGATAACCTTAGAACCAACATTTAAAAGTCACAAATGTTATTTTGCAGAAGAGCAACATTTTCCATATTCAATCATCTCCATCAGGTTTCTCAATACACTGGATAAATCAGGTTACTAAAACATCATAATCAATTCTTGCAAATTATACATTTAAACATTACAACCAGACATCAACATAACATTTGGGCAATTTCTAATCAGTTATGCAAAATAAATCAAATGTATGGTTTAAATGCAACCAGTTATTGATTTAAAGATCATCCATGAAACAATATTTGTTGTCTTATCAGTTTGGAAGCAAACGTTCCATAGTCTTCCCATGAGATGAGGCAATGGGAATAAAACATTTTTAAAACAAAAACTTTAAAAACTATTTTAAATTTAGATGTAGTAGCTCTGATTGGTTCTGGTTCTCTCCATGTATTGTGCAATTTGCTTAAAAATTAAGTAATAAGTGAGAGCTCTGAAGGTGAAAAACAACTTGCGCACACTCACACAAAATATAAAAATATCTTTCACATGGGATCTCAAACCACCTCACAAAATATTTGTGATTCTTGAGTATACAGCAAACAGTGAAATTTAAGATTGCTAACCAAAGGCACTATTAGAGAAATTTTCATGGCAAGAGAGAAGGGAGCATTCACTTGTGTGGGAGCATAGTGGCTTAAGTCAAGCCATAGATGGTGGGCTGGAAGAAGTGAGGAACAAATAGCAGACTGGGGTCTGAACAGCAGGAAGAGGATGGTTAGAGAGATTGCAAAAATCATGGAGTTAGTTCAGGACAAGCTACTTGAAAGGTTGTCAAGAGGACGCTGAAATCTATCC
The DNA here is from genome assembly GCA_035084275.1 of Hydrolagus colliei. Classification (NCBI taxonomy): domain Eukaryota; kingdom Metazoa; phylum Chordata; class Chondrichthyes; order Chimaeriformes; family Chimaeridae; genus Hydrolagus; species Hydrolagus colliei. Next base: position 95,823,761 of record CM068743.1, on the reverse strand, counting down.
ATCGGAGTACTGGAAACAAACAGATCCTGGTGAGAATTGAAGTAGCAAAAACGTGGCAGGAGAGAATATGGCTGGTGCAGGAAAGAATCAGGTGACCAAGAATGTGAAAACTGGAGAATTCTAGCCTCGAGGTGGCATTGATGAGGGATTCAGCTGCAGAGGACTACTATTTTGACTTAAGGGGCCAAAGTTCCCAAAACCAAAGTACTGTTGGTCAAGAAAGCTGATGCAAGATTTTAAATGGGAGTGGAATGTAATGTTAAAAAAACTTCATGATTGCACTAATAATTCCGATAGCTTGAGCGAGCAGCCAGGGTGGCAAAGCCAGGGGATGCTCGCAAGGATCATATTATGATAGCTTGTTTTGTTGATACTCAGCTGAAGAAGCTCATCCAGAACTTAATAATAATCCCTGCATTTGATACAGCGCATTTCACATCTTCTAGACATCACAAAGCACTTCACAGAATGTATTTTAAAATGAATTGACTGAATATTAGTGGCTGAAACGCGGCAGCCAATTGCGCACAGCAGTGTCCCACAAACAGTCATGGATTGAAGTGAACCATTTTTTTTTAATTTAAAAGAAAAATTATAATCCCCAGAAAAGATATCCGCCATTCGACTAACAACCAAGTACCTACTTATTGTTAGGTAAACAGAGGTATGTGGAGTAAGGCAACTTGCTCAACATCTCACCATGCCAGGAATTGAACCCACGTCTCTCTCTTGCAAGGCGAGTACTCTAACCACTGAGATTCAGGACTCCACAAGTTGGATAGTGAGAAGAACAATGAAACGAGGCAGAAGCAAGTAGAAGTTGTTCATATATGACTTAGACTCACTTCTGCGAGTTGTCACCAAGGGAAACATCAATTTTTTTTCAAAAAAGAGGCCTGGTGTACTGCAGGTAACCATGCAGGGAAGGGAAGAGAATGTGGTGAAGACTTTGGAAGACATACAAATAAAACCAAGAGGTGAGTGATAAAGAAGAGTAAGAACAGAATGGTTGTTAATGTCAAAGTGAACAATGGGGTTGAGATGGTATAAGGTGCTCCGATCGTAACATGAGGTGTCTTGGGTGACATGGACCAGGGCTGTCCCTATGCTATGGGTGGGTTCAAATCCAAAATAGCAAGATCAACTGAAAAAACTTTAACAAATAGTACTGATACTCACAGGTTGGTATTATTAAATCATTATTCACCCAATGATGATTAATCCAATATAAAATCTGATGTCCTGAAAGGAAACTTATGTAGTCACATTTAAGATATCATACATATGTATTTTGAAAAGATTTGGAAGTTGCCCATAGTCCACAATTTGCCATTTGGTGGATTCTTCTTCAAATTATGCCAACTGCTAATATTTTCACATAACCAATTGTTAGGTCTGCTGTTTATCCCTGGTATAAAAAAGTGTGGATGTTGATATCTGAAATCCCAATATCAAGCTCACGAACCTCCGGGCAAATAGGATTCACTTGCTGTGTCATCACCATCATCTCCATCTTCATCATCCCGACTAAGTAAGTTGTTTACAGCAAGATTGACATCCAAGTTAGTACGTTGTAGTTCTCGGATAATAACACTTCTAGACTTGCCTTGCAATACCACTTGTGCCTATTTCAGAAGGGATAAGATTAAATGTAGAATACTGTGGAAAATTACAAACAAAAAACACAAAATTACTTTTGTATAACGCCTTTCACATTGGGAGGATGGCCCAAGGTGCTGGACAGACAGAATTCTGGACCCAATTTGGGGGTAAGGATTGGAGAGGGGGGGAGGAGGGGGTGGAGGAGGTCGATTGAAAGCACAGTCAAAGAGGAGGGCCATGAAGGAGGCAAGGGGTAGGGCGAGGCTGAGGGACTACAGGATGGAGTTTCAGAGGGTGGGGGCAAAGTGACTGAAAGCCCGCCTGGCAATGGTGGGGCGGGCGATGTGAAGCGGGAGGGAGCCCGCTGACCGAAGGGATCTTGAACTGTATCCTGTGTGTGATGGGAAAATAGTGGTCAAGGGTAGGGTGAAATGCTCACACAACCCAGTGCGGGCGAACATGGGGCTGCAGAATTCTGGATGATATGCACTGTGGGGAGGAATTGGGGAGGCCAACAAGCAAGGAGTTTGCATAGTCAAGCCTGGATGTTATGAACGCATGTATGAGAGGTTTATCGACCTGTGGAGTGAGACAGTGGCGGAGCCAGGCAATATTGCAGAGGTGGGAAAGGCAAAGTAGGTCATGGCACGGATATGTGGTAGAACCGATAATTAAAATCAATTTAATTACAGAAAGGATATTGGTTATAGAAATATATTGATAGAAACAGAATACATAAGATAGGGCAATTTATAGTCAGTTTGTCTAAAGTTCAATGCTTAGGCTTATATATTGCCTGAAGCTCAATATCCAATATTATAAATCTGTGGAATTTGTAGTTCAACATGGCTCTTTCTCTATCAATCATTACCAGAGATTCAACTACCTCTCACTATCATCACTATTTATATTCCAGTCCAATATAATTCAAGAATACAATAATTTCAGGCTTAACCTTCTCCAACAGATAAAGTCCTTATATACGGCAAAATTGACACCACTGAGAATTTCCTTATCATGTATTCAATTACCTGGGATATAAGTTCCTCTGGAATGACTGACGCTGGAATAACAGGCTGTGGCTGGCTTCCCAACAGTCCGGATCCTCGATCACGACCAGTTCGAATGACTCTGGTTTGCCTTCTTGAATCTCTCGCCCCGGTTGAAGATCGTCCTGATGCCCCACCACTCACTCCGGAACTCCACCGACTCCTGAGTGTGAAATTCAGAAAGCCTGAATTAGTTGAATCAATACACTTGTACTACAAAAGATAGATTCACAAAGAAAAGGAGCAAGACAACCCAGAAATTAAAAAAAATTATAATAAAGCTCCTATCATATTTCAATTAGTGGGGATTAAATTCAACTTGACATCTGAATTTAAAATTCTTCATGGTCTTGAGCACAACAACAAAATTACATTTGTTTGCGCCTTTCAGGTCAGGATGTACCAAGGCGCTGCTGACATAATAATCTTTACATATGAAATAGAGGCTTACCACTTTGAGCCACCTCAAAGCGCTTCATGAAGAATGTAATGTAAAATGTAGCAATTATTTAGAAGCAAATCATTCAGCCAACACATGCATTCAAATCCCTTTCCTTTTCCAGACTAAAAATGCGTTAATGGGTAATCAACATTGGGTATACCTGTCAGTTGCGTCTCCAATGGAGAGGCTACCTCAGCCTCTAACAAACAGCAAAACCAAAGGCTGGCAAAAGACAAAGGAGCTCTAGGGCTTCAATTTGTCTGGGTAGTCAGTTTTGTGACTTAGTTGCATTGCCCTAAATGAACCTTTCACCTACCTAACAGGCCCTTTCACTAGTCATTAGACCAGTGTTGAATTAATTAAAATACAACAGCAGCTTCTTATGACCATTAACAATACACACAGGAAACTATTCTACAAATAATGAGCCATATAATTAAGGTAATTCTAATTAGTTTGTTGCTAATCTCTCATTTTCATTTAATTGTCATCTTTCATAGCATCAACATGCCTACTTGTAACATAAAGTATTCCATCTAACTTGAGCCAATTCAGAACATAAAATACCACTTGGCTCATTAAGAGTTTGATTCACTCAGCATTACAGCGGCCCAATTTATCAGCATTATTTTCCTCTCTCTCACTTGAATTTTATACCAACAGAGCTCGTCATATTGATAATAGCATTTACACTTCCACATAAATGTCTCAAAATGCTTCACTAAATAAAAAATTTGAAATGAGTGTTTCTTACAATATGCAAACACAGTAGTTTATGCTACTGGAAAGTGCCTTAAATAAGTGGAATGGTAGCCAATAAATTTCAGCTTGGGACCAAATTTAAATGTCATGGGAATATGTTCCAAAATAACCAGAAGAAAGATTCCTTTTAAAATACTTAAACACCACCTGAATAAGGGAAAATGGAATAATGAATTGGAAATAATAATAATCCTTGCATTTGATTTAGCGCTTCATCACCTCTTTGAGATGTCTCAACAGGCAATTCATTTGCTGAATAATGGTCACTGAGTGAAATCAGTACACAACCTAGCAAATTATATGATGCTTCCAGTCTCACGAAGTTGCAAGGGTGAAAATCTAGCGCGGTATGTTTGAATATAGTATAACATTCTACATTTGTCTCTGCCAAATAATATACCTTAAAAAATTATAATTACCTGTGCAGTCTCAGACTAGTTTATAATTTCTATTCTTCATAACAATAAACAATTTAAAAATTTGATGGCAGAAATGTCCACACCAGTACAGTGAAAACTCATTCACTACCAATATTAAGTTTTTGCAAACTCTCAAGAATAGACACTCACAGGTGAAGTTAACCCGCTAATATGGTCAAACCCTCAGTCCACTTGCTGACCTAAATTTCCACGGTACTGCATCATAAGTATACCCATTATTTCTGATAAGCAAGTTGAAAGCTACAATATACAACCTAGTTTGACTTTCGTAAGCATTCATAGTCAAATGCACAATAAATATTCAACACATCAAGTCTCAACTATAACCAAATGAACAGGATAAAGCAATCTATAAAATGAGTGGCAATGTTAGCTAAGCAGTCACCAAGATTCTCATTCAGAAATTGCAGTTTGCTCCTGCGAGCAGCCAACTGCCACTGTACATGTCCAGCTGATTTATAAACACTTCAACATTCAACCAAAAATGCAAGCCAGCTACTTTTAGCAACCCAACCAAAAGCCAGCACAAATAAAAACAGACAACTCAATCATATGGGATGATAAATCACATGTCTTGAATGAATCAATGCCATGCGCTCTACATAGCTTAACATTTACAGCTAGTGGTTCTCAAAACAATGTTTAGTGTTGTGGTAATAGTTACCATAAAACACCCTTACGATGCACATTTATTTGGGACATGGGTTGTATTGTAGGTCATGTTGACCTGGAACCCTGCCAAAACTTACCCAAGGGGGTTGCCTGCCAGTCTGCCCAGAGTATCAGAACCAGACAGAAACCATGGGGAATCACTACTCCTGCCTGGCCTGGAAGTCCTTCCTGTCCCTGAACCACTGCTCAACTTTGAACTGGAAACAAAGATTGGAGATGTTACAATACAGGCATCCTGCAGCTAAGGGACTTTACATTCGCCACAGCTGGTGAAAGACCATCCAGAACACCCGTGGGCAATTTCTAGCATTCAATGCTGCAGTACACACTAAGTTTTTTTGTGACCAGTGTTCAATTTTAATCTCTGTTGAACTGCAGCCTATTTTCCATTTATTAAACTGAACCACTTGAAAAACTGACCATGCTAACCTAATGTTTTAAACAAACAACTTGGATATGAATGCCAACCCAATGAAGATCAATGTTTGTTTGTTTTTTAAACTCAAAGCAACTGTGATATAAATTCCAGAAAACTGCTTGCGGTGTCCTGCTGTTAACTATGATTCCCACTGCAAGTCAAGGTTTCTAAAGAGTCATTGCTAAATTTCCTTGGGATTTTGCCACACATTCTCCAGCTGAGCTCAACCTTGCAGACTATTTTCCCCTTAAAGTTGACTCTTTAAAGTCAACTAAATGCAGACTATTTTCCCCTTAAAGTTGAAAGTTTGAAAACTAATAATGCTAAGGCAGGACTTACGACTATCAAACCATATTTAAAAAATCAATATCTGTTTGGTTTTATAAACTCAAGGTAGCTACACTCTAAATTCTCAAAAACTGCTAATGGTAGCTTGCTGATGGTGGTAACATAACATTAATTTCCACTGTAAGTGGAAACTTTGAAAAATAGCTATTTCAAATTTGATACGAAATAAGATTCTAAAAGCACAAGTCCAATTTAGGATGTGCTGCAAGAGAAGCTACTCCCAACTAGTTTGTTGGAAGGACACAGTAATGGTTAACATAGGCTGCTTTGCTGAATCCACACAAAACAAATATTGCATAAATCAAATTTGAGCGCACATTATGTGCAACTGCTGAAACAACCTTGAGAACGTAGTTTTGCCAGGATGTTGATTTGGATTGCTACAGTAAAAATGCAGGTGCTGAGGATAAATTCAGTTTCAATTCAACCAACAAAAAATAACTTTTAAGGAAATATTTTTGCTGTCATTTAGACATTGGGTCAAACTCCCAACTCCTCAATATTTTAAACAAGCCAACCAGTATTCAATGCTAGCTAGTGAAGCTCTGTACACCTGGTTGCACATGATACAGAGCCCTCTTCAGCGAGAGCAACTCAATGCGGGAAATTAAAATTTAGGCTTCCCACACACAATTGCTGTAGTCGCATGTCTTTCAGGAGTACAAATTAGATACATGACCCATATACCAAGTCATTTTCTGGCCAGAAAAAAAGTACTTGACAAACTTAAACATTTGGTAGGATAAGTATTGTAAAAATTATTGTTTAACAACAAAATGTTAAGACATTCTATACATTACTTAAATACACAATTATTTATAGACCTTAAAAAACACATTTGGTTTATTGCCTGTACAAGATACAAAATGAACACTATATATAGATATAAATACACACACACACACAGAACTAAACTAAACATATCTAAAGGTTTAAAGTAATTAAAATGATGAGCAGAGTTGGATCCTTACCCATCAGTTGTGTCAGGTTTTCCCAACTCTAACCTGTCTGGTTGAACAGCAAAACTAATTCTGCAAATACGACCATCCTAGGGGAAGAAACAGAAGAATTTTTACAAGTGAAAGACCAGCAATAGCCAATGCTAAACTGAAACTAACATTATTTCAAATAACAGATACAAAAATAAATTCCAAATTCAGTTAATCTCCCACATTAAAATGACTTGAGTAGTATTTTTCACTTGAGAATACAAATGAACTATTCATGCTGTTAACCAAAAATTACAATCCACCAGCTGCTTACACCATTAAATACAAAGCAATATTGAAGTAAAATGGTTGTGGGTTAGCTTTTTGCCTACACCTTCCATTGTTCTGTACTAAATTATACAAACTTTTACTCAGTAATATACTATCCGTGAACACATTAAAAAAAATTAGTAAGAATAGTTCTGAACATGGCTGGAATTTTTTTTCAAAAGTGAGTCAAGAGCCCATAGACACATTAACAACTTGGATTTATATAGCGCCCTCCACGGCGTTTCAGAGTGCTTGACAATAGCAGAACCTGAGGCCGAGCTAGGCAGAGGTCAAACCTGAGGCCGAGCATAGGCGTGGTCGAACAGGAAGGTCTTCAGGTGCGACTTAGTAATGGCAGAGGAAGTTCCAGAGTTTTGTGGCATATTGATTGAAAGTACGGCCGCCGATGCTGGAGTGGAGGATTCAGGGGACAAGGAGGTGGCCAGACCCAATAGAGCAATAACATTATTTCATTAAATTACCACAAGTGAAAAGTAATGAAATCTTGCTGTTTAATTTTAAAAGTATGGAGAAAACATATCTGTTGGGTTTCAATAAACTAACAGTTTATATCGTCAATGCAATCTGCAAAGACTGATATGGCTTGTATAAATGTAGGCATTTTCTTACCCTGCCTCAACTGAAGGCTAAACTGACTACCCAAGTCTGTCAAGCAAATTGCATTATCAAAAAGATGAATGGTTTAAGTCATCCCCTCTCTCATGTAAGAATGGAAATCTTGCCCATGTAACAACCTAGCTGAGAATTGAAGAAACTGACCCAACTGTAATGGGAGAAATGGCAACCTGACGGTTATAACCATATAATCCCACTCGTTTTATATTTGTGTTGCTTTAAGTGTTCACTTAAAGTGTAAAAGAGTGGGCACGCCAAAGTGTATACTTTCAGTTTCCTGTACACTGTACATCTATTTTTTGCTCAGCTGCAGAGAAAACAGATTGTTCCTCACAGAGAGGGCAATGATAAAGTGTTTTAAAGCAATTAACTATTAATGTAAACTTTTTTGGACCTCTTGCATTCAGTTGCAGTAACTTGGGACTTCCCCCCCAAGCAAAACAGGCACTTAGAGTTAATGGGGAATTTTTTTTTAAATCCAATAAGCACATGATTAAAGCTACCCTGTAATATCCTGCACTTCCAAATAAAACAAGCCTGCATCATTTTAAAACTGTATTCATTATAAAATGTGTGACCCCCAGGTCGTTAAGGGACAACAAAAAAGGCATACACATTTTGCACAAGCTCGTTTTCTGCAAGATGTACTTCTCATGTCACAGTAAGACATTAGAAGTCCCCTTTGTGGATTACCCGCTTGACAACAAGCAGGAAATGATGTTAATTACAAGGATTGGATTTTGAATGGCACAATTTAGCTGGTCACATAAGAAAATGTCAGGATTCACAATTCAACTGTATTTCAAGTCTTATGGTAAGGTACATTATGAAAGAGTTATCCTGTTTATTTCAAGGTTCAAAATTAATTTTTAAAATGGCATGCTAATTTCATTTGAATCTAATTTGTTGTTGCACATGGTTCTCTGTCAAATGTAAAATGGCCACCAGCTGACATCAAGTCAGCTCATTTCCAAACTTTCAAATGACCATTTGGCTGACATTTCTAATGTCTCTTTCTGTGACATCATAAGCACAGATTTTGCTGACAGCAAGCAAATTCTAAATTTGGATTTTATATTAATGAAGGTTAAAAACAATTCCTCTCCCTTCCACTTTCACTCCCATTTCCATGTTTAAAATCTAAAGACAGTTCTGGACCTAAGGACACGGTATTTGTCCCAATGTGAAACTTAAAACATGCAGCAGGCAGCATGTGATGGTTTGTGTAGGTGTAGGTACTGTGTAAGTATACGCAGATCACAGTTTTCATGAAATTAATGAGATAGATGACCAACTTTATTGCAGAGCTCATTTTAGATTTGGAGATGTGCAGTAATCTAAAGCAGGATTATCATTCCCTGCCCCCGTTTTGGAGACCGGGGCCAATGTCGTATCAGCTAACTCACTAAACTTAAGTTGAATCTGTAACCTTATAGAAACTAGATTGAGCTCAATACCAAACTATATAACATTAACAACTAATAAAAAAAATGGTAGTGTTAAAAGAAACAGAGGGGAGGCGAGAATAAATTTGTTTCACACAGCAAGCTGTTCAGATCTATAATGCATTGCCTGAAAGGGTAGTGAAAGCTGATTCAATAACAACTTAAGTGAGAAGTAGATAGTTATTTGGGGAGGACAGATTTGCAGGGCTATGGGGAGAGACCAGGGGAGTGGGATAGATTTGGACAGCTCTTTTCAAAGAGCCAGCACACATGGGGCCAAGTGCCCTCCTTCTATGCTGTATAATTCTATGAATCCATGTACACGTAGACCTCACTTAACGTTGCTTCGGTCAACGTTTTGTTATTACCTTGCTGATACGTATGGAACACCACGGATTTCGCTACAATGTGAGTCCTTTAGTAAAAAAAAACAGGAAAACTATTACTCTCTAAATGAAATTAGATGTTTTAACCTGTTTTAATGCTGGAGAATGGGCAGTTGATATCGGTAGAGTGCTTGGCCTCTGTAAGCAAGCTCCACAATATCTCAGGTGAGTGTTAAGTTCTTTAAATTTTTAAAAAATATTTTACATTAATGAATGTACATGTATTTCAACCTATAATTTTTGGGTTCACTTAACGTCCTTTCACTTAAAGTCACACTTTTCAAGGACATAACTACAACGTTAAGCGAGGACTAATTGTACTTATTTTATCATTACGCCACAAAGAAAGACTGAATAGCAATTTTTTGCTTTGTTTGTCATACACCTATCCTAACTAAAAATAGAGTTAAGTTAGGGAGTTGGGTGATATTTTAAAGTGGTTGGCAGAACATTCCAATTAGGAAAATAGTCTGCATTGCTCCTTCCTAAAACAGAGCAGTTCACCCACTTCCTCCTACTAAGGATGGCACAAAACTGAAAAGGTCTGCAGCTTATCTTTGCTTCTAAGTTTCTCACATTTTTAAAAGCAGATAAGGCATGTTGATTCAGTAATTGACGTTTCATTTAGATAAATCCTCAAGCTAATTTTTTTTATTGTATCCGTTTGCCTAACTATTCGCTCAACATGGCAAAATCTGACCAAAAGTAGCTGAACAATGCAAGGAGAGAATTCTGAAGTTGATTGATTTATAGCAACACATCATGAAGAATGGTTTGGGCAAAATCAATAAGTGCTTAGATATAAAGGTGGAAGGGAAACCTTTTGTTATAAACAGGATGCTGATTTCTGCAAAGAGAATTCCTCTCAATCCTTATCGTTTGCTATCATAACTGTTATGTCTTTTACAGCCTCCAAGTCAAAACTGAAGTGAGAAAATTGATGACTTACATCCAAAAAATTAAATCGAGGAAGTGAAATATTTCCTCTTTTAAGTCGTATTATAAACTAACCCTGATAAAAACTATAAACTATTTGTACTGATCAGTTGTTTGACTATGTAATGTTCATGGACTATGTAATGTTCTAGGATGAGAGCCCAACCACATGTAGACCTCTTAAAATGAGAAAGAACAAGAAACAACAGTGAGTTGCTTTGCTCTCTGTTATATCTGGGAATATAGAACATATATTATTAAGTATGATCTTGAATTACCGAGTAGGGAAATTGTGTGTGCAGAGGAAATTTGAATTTGTAGATAACTCAGGGACTTTCAACTGGACAAATCATTTATTGGAAGACAGTTATATAAATAATCCTTGTTTTATATTTTGGATAAAACTAAAACTAAACTAGGAGTGCAAAATATAAAAACATTGTGATTAATTTCAAGTGGATTGGGGACAGGGGAAGGGATGGACACAATTGTAGTTAATAAGCTCAGTAAAAGACAGGACTTAATTAATTAAAAAAATTATATTCCTTGCATTTGATATAGCGCTTTTCACATCTTCTAGACATCTCCAACGAGTTTACAGGAGTTTACCACGCCCAACCTCTCAGGGCCAGCATCGCACACAGAGAGACTCACTCACACACAGACAAAGAATGGTGCGTGCACACACACACACTCAATCACTCACACAGGGATACACAAACTCAGACCCAGAGACACATACTCCAAGAGGGACACACACACACACCCAAAGAGAGAGAGACCCACAGACACACACTCAAAGAGAGACATACGTGGATTCACACACAGACAAAGAGAGACACACTGACACACTCAGACAAAGAGAGAGAGACAGACTGACTCACTCAGACAACAACAAAATTACATTTATAGAGCGTCTTTCTCGTCGGGAGGACATCCCAAGGCACTGAACAGTCAGATCGGGACTAAGAGAGACAGACAGACTCACACTCAGACAAAGGGAGAGAGACACACAGACCCAAACTCAGATTAACAACAAAATTATATTTATAGAGCGCCTTTCACATCGGGAGGATGTCCCAAGGCGCTGAAACAAAGGGAGAGACACACACAGACTCACACTCAGACAAAGAGAGAGAAGAGATAGACAGATTCACAGAGACCGAGAGACACAAACACTCAGACAGAGACACACACTCACAGACACAGAGACAACAACACCCACCGACACTCAGGGATATAAATCTACACACTAACTAAAGAGACAAATACACACCACATACACACAACAAATAATCACAACAGCGGGACCTCAGAGTGGAGCCCATTTGCAGCTTACTGCACATGCACCACTGGAGCTGCTAGTGACGTCAGGTAAACAGTGAGAGCGTCCCTCGGGCCAGAAACTACATTTATGCCGGTTTGTAGCGGGCGAGGGTCACTGTGGTGGAAAATGCACCACCGCACTTTTCTATTGTCCCAGGCCATGACCATATATCATTAGCAATCAATATGACTTTGGAAATGGCACAACACAATTGAACTCCAGTTTACAACTTTACTACTATACGAACTCCAGGGGGGTGAGCACTAAGCTAAGTGACAGACTAGGAGGCATTACTCAAGAACAAATCAATTGAAAGAAAAAGGGACATCCATCAAAAAAAATCAAGCATGCAGGACAAATGCAGTGCAGGCAAATTAAACAAAAACACTCCAAAATAGATCAAATAAAAAATAAAGAGAATAAAACATTTTCCAAACTTTGTTGGGAGAATGAGTGTCTAACAGTCAGAATTGAGAACTGGAAAGTAGCAGATGACAAAGATCATGCCAAAAAATTATTCGGCAAATAATAGTAACCCTAAAGTTCTCAAAACTAGTTGAAAGAGAATTAACAGGACATCACAAATGCAACCTACAGTGGAAGCTCATACAATTTGGTTGTCAGGATTCATAAAATCACAATACAATTTTCCCCATTGGTGTATAATACATTGTCAGAACTGATTAAAACTGAAAGCACATAGGGAAAGCTTTTTATTGATTACATATGTTTATTTTATATCAGATTTTCAACATAGCTCATACAAACATTTTATACTACTTCCCTGAAGACACTTCAATATTATTTCAAAGTAGACATTGATAAGTGAATTCAAATGCACTACCTCTAGGAGAAACGCTGCATGGTTTGGTCCCACCACACACTGCTTAATTGTGGCCTGCTCCAAAACATTCAGAGGTGGATGACTGGAAAAAATGAGAAAGTTAAGTTACTCAAATGTAAAACATGTGTAAATATTGTCATGCTTGTTCCTCAAGCACCATGAATCCTCTTTGGCGCAGACCTTGGTGACCTATACTAAAGCCTTCAAAAATCCATTAGTTGATTGTTCTGGCAGCCAGAACAACTCTTGCCTCTGTTAAGAAGCAGAAAGAGAGAGAAAAAAAACGAGAGACAAGGGAATAGATAAAAACAAAGAAGGTGGGGGAGGAGACAACATGATGGGGGGGTGGGAAAAAGAGAAGAGGGTGACAATAAGGGGAAGGGAACAACAGGGGGGAGGGGACAGAAGGCAGGGCAAGCATCGGGGGGCTGGATAGAGAAAGAACATTACTACATCAATGACATAACCCCTCCCATCCCACTCTGCCCCATCTCAGGAACACCAAATGCGCACAAGATTGTCTCTTCCCCTTCTTGCCTACGCACATCACAGACAAATCCCTCCCCCACCCCCCTGTTTCCCAACCCCAACCATGTGCAGACTCAAACCATTAAGAATTGGACTCACTGTAATGTTAAATTGTTCCTGATCATTTTTTCCCCCCCTGGTTTTCTATCCCTTTGACTTTGTGACTACAGGTTTGGTGTACTCTAACTAACCTGCATCTAACTGATGAATAAACATACTTTACCTTGGACAACAGTTGCTGCAAGGAAACAAGTGTTCCTGGGAACATTGTCCACAATTAAACTTTGGGAATCAGATGCTAAGGCAGAGATTCTGAGTTCTCACCCAGCTCATATGAACTTTGCGAGCCAAAGTCCTAACAATTAAGATGGTTCTAACTTGATGAGCAGCAGAAGACATACCAATTCCCACAATAGTAAACTAGATTGTTTATCTGGTTAACAACAACAAAATTACATTTGTGTAGCACCTTTTACGTCAGGAGAGCTTCCCAAGGCGCTGGACAGTTGGGCTGACAGTCACAAAAGTTGGGCTTCCCGACTTTTTCATCAGTCGGGAGGGCTTCCCAAGGCGCTGGACAGTCAGTATATCGGACCCGAGCTGGGGGTCGGGATTCGGGCGGGTGGGGTGGAAGCAGATTGATCAAAAGCAGTATTCCTATGCTCACTTTAAGGTCCCAAACCTTGTCTTTGTAACCTGCGCAAACGCAGTGAGTCTCAATCAGTGTCAGCCTGGATAAGTGGTCAGAAGATTGTGGGCCCATGTCAGAACCCACATATTCTAGGTTGACATTCCAAGGCAGTGTCAGGGGTGCACTACATTTTGTGATGTGCCATTTTTTCCAGGAGGGAGTTTCTCCCGGTATTCAGCGGCTACATTTTCATACAAAGATGGTCACTACAACTTCATAGTAAATCTTCTGAAGTCTGCTCAATGTGAAAGGCACTATATACCAATGCAACAATTAAGATGATGAAGACAATTTTTGTAAAAGAAATACAGGTAACCGTTTGGTTAATTATTAGTGTCATTGTTTGTTTGTCCAATGAACAACAACAACAACAAAATTGGGGGGGGGTGTTGGGATGAAGGGAGGGCAGAGAGGTAGGACAGCAACTGAAGGCCCACTCGAAGAGGAGAGTCTTGAAGGAGGCAAGGGAGGCAGCAATGCGAAGGGATTGTGGGATGGGATTGCAAAGGGTAAGGTCAGATATGAAACCATCCATCCTAATTCCCAAGAGAATGTAGGCTTGTGTATTTGCATTTGTGAGGGAACAAGAGGGGAAAATTCAGAGGACAGTAGGGGTGATGATCAATAAATAATAAATAATAAAGGTTGCAACAGAAGCTGGAACCTGGAAAGGCATCTGTAAGATCATTATTAGCATATAGAGATAATCCTTTTGGAGTGCTGTGAGAAATTTCTTTTAAAACCCGAGACAGAAGCAAAAACCTCAAGAAATATTTATATTCAGCAAGTATATTGGGCTGTAATTGTTCGACAACAATTACACTGCGACTCCATTTTCCAGTACTAAATGCAAGGATTATTACTATATTTATTATAAAAACTAAAGGTTACCAAGCTGCAGCTCCAGTGGACCCACATTTCAGAAGTACAAGATTTCAAAGTAAAGGAGGATTTCAACCATGATTTGAAGTTCTATATGGTAAGACTAAGCAAAACCAGCCATCAAAAACATTCTAGACAGAAGTTAACTTCATGCCCTGAAACTTATCATAAAAGATTCGGAAAATTCTTCAAATCACTCTTAGGGATTGTACTAATTGCGACCCCCACCCACCATTTGGAACTCCATCCCACATTCCTTTTGCCTCACTCCCTCGCCTCCATCAAGCACATCTCAAGAACCTTATCCTCAACCATGCCTTCAGCCGTACCCTCCACCTTCCTAGATCCCAATCTCCCCCCACCCCCCCACGGCTCGGGTCCAAATTCCTGACAGCCCAGCACCTTGGGACGTCCTCCAGACATGAAAGTACTTGGGACCTCCTCCAGATGCGAAAGGCACTATATAAATGTAATTTTGTTATTGTTGTCCTTATACAAACATAACTTTGTATTTTTTGCACTTGTATTTTAAAATGGAAGTTGTCAAGATATTGTTAAATAGTTATTCAACAGGAACACAATTTAGTAAATTCAATTATTTTCCGAGAAGGAACAAAACAACATTTTGAAATCAGTTTGCACTTCTTAAAAATGATCAGGTAATTTGTTTCTGCTGATAATGCCATATTCTGAGTTGCAAATGGATACAATTCTAGTTTAACCATTCTGTACTTAACTACAACAACAACGCAAAATTACATTTGTATAGCGCCTTTCACGTCAGGAGGATGTCCCAAGGCGCTGGACAGTTACTGATTCAGACCCGAGCTGAGGAAAGGGGGGGGGGGGGGGGGGGGAGGAGGAGTTGCCGATGGGTCCATCAAAGAGGAGTCTTGAGGCGAGACTTGAAGAAGGCGAGGGAGGTGGCGAGGCGGAGGGACTTTGGGATGGAGTTCCAGAGGCTGGGGGCAGAGTGGCTGAGGGCTCACCCGCCAATGGTTGGGCAGGTGTATCTGGGGACGTGGAGCAGGCCAGAGTCTCCTTAACGGAGGGCACAGACAGGTTGGTAAGGGAATAGGAGGTCACGAATGTAGGGTGGGGTGAGGTTGTGGAGGGCTTTAAATGTGAGGACCAGGATCTTGAATTGGATCCTCGGGATGATGGGGAGCCAATGGAGTCGGGCAAAGATGGGGGAGATGGGGGTCACAGAGTTTGGAACAGTAGATAACACAGGCTGCAGAGTTCTGGATGATCTGCAGCCTGTGGAAGGAGGAATTGGGAAGGCCAACCAGCAAGGCATTTGCATAATCGAGCCGGGATATAATGTAATTTATCTACTACAGTAGATAAAACATGTACATCCCCACCTATCCATTAGGAAAAAAATCACTGAACAATGTTGAAATAATTCACCTCAAGTTAAAACCTAGAAATTAAACTTTCCAGTTAGTTAATATGACGGTATCCTTCTTATCCAATAAGCATACATCTAGAACAACATTACATTTGTATAGCGCCTTTCACATCGGGAGGACATCCCAAGACGCTGAAATCTAGGCTTCTAAGCACATAAAATAAACTATATCCACCACAGAGCCATGTGTAAACAAACCCTAACAGAAAGGCATTGGTTACTCCAATGCTGGTGTCAGTCTGCCTCAGTTGGTCAGCCTCCGAGTCATAAAGCTGTGAGTTCAAGACCCACAACAGAATTTTGAGCTCAAAGTCTAGGCTGCCACTTTAATGCTGAAGGAACGTTATATTGTAAGGAGAGAAGATAAGCAACGTTTCTTTGGGGCTGAGCTGGTTCCAAGATGAAGTGCTCAGCAATTGAATAATGAAATTGAGTCCTCTGTGGCAAACTCATTAATCTGATTCCTGTACTACTGTTGATCTACCAATCTGGATAATCAATGGAATTTAAGGGGAAAAGACAGCACTAAACAACAACTTGCATGTATATAGAGCACTTCACTGCTCTATATATATATGCTCTTGGGATGCTGTAGCATCCCAAGAGCACTCAGCTCCTGATGACCCTGAAAGCTAAAGCCATAGTGGGTAGACAGGTTTTAGCTGGACAACCAGCAGGTTTGTCAGTCAGTATTCAAAATTGCAAGCAGAACTATTTTGGTTGCTTAACTCCAATACTCAAAATGCCTTTTGAAAAATGCCTTTCAAAAGGCATTTGACAAAGTGCCACATGAGAGACTTATTAGGAAATTAAAGGCCCATGGCGTAAAAGGGACAGTGGCAGCGTGGATCCACAACTGGCTGCGAGACAGAAAGCAGAGAGTTGTAGTGAGCGGCTGTTTTTCAGATTGGAGGGAAGTGAGCAGTGGTGTGCCACAGGGATCGGTTTTGGGACCATTGCTGTTTGTAATCTACATCAATGATCTGGACTTGGGTGTACGGAGTACAGTTTCCAAGTTTGCAGATGACACTAAGTTAGGGAGAATAGTAAATAGTGAGGAGGATAGTAGCCATCTGCAAGAGGATATAGACAAATTGGTAAAGTGGGCAGACACATGGCAGATGAAGTTTAATGCAGAGAAGTGTGAGGTGATGCATTTTGGGAGAAGAAATGAAGGGAGGCAATATAGGCTAGATAGTACAATTTTAAATGGTGTGAAGGAACAGAGAGACCTGGGGATTTGTGTTAGTGACTCGTTGAAGGTGGCAGGACAGGTAGACAAGGCTGTTAAGAAGGCATATGGGATACTAGGCTTTATAAATAGGAGTATAGAGTACAAAAGTCAGGAAGTGCTGACTAACCTCTATAAGACTTTGGTGAGGCCTCAGCTGGAATACTGTGTTCAATTCTGGTCACCACACTACAGAAAGGATGTGAAGGCATTGGAAAGGGTGCAGCGAAGATTTACTAGGATGGTGCCAGGATTGAGGGACTTCAGCTATGAGGAGAGGCTAGATAGGCTAGGGTTATTCTCTCTGGAGCAGAGAAGATTGAGGGGAGACCTAATAGAGGTTTATAAGATCATGAGGGGTTTCGACAGGGCAAATAGAGAAAAACTATTTCCACTCGTGGGTGAATCTGTGACTCGTGGTCACAGATTTAAAATAGTTTCAAGGCGAAGTAGAGGGGAGCTGAGGAGAATTTTTTTCACTCAGCGAGTTGTTCGAATCTGGAATGCATTGCCTGAAAAGGTGGTGGAGGCTGATTCGATAACAACTTTTAAAAGGGAATTAGATCTTTATTTAGGGAGAACAGGTCTATTAGGCTACGGGGAGCGGGCAGGGCAGTGGGATTGAATCGCTCTTTTCAAAGAGCCGGCACAGACTAGATGGGCCGAATGGCCTCCTTTTGTGCCGTAAAATTCTATGAATCTATGAATCTACTCTGGGGTTCTCAAGTAAATCTGTACTAGGATTAAGAAGGCAGCAGAATCCCCCTGGGAAACATACACTTCATTTTAGATAAAGAATTTCCATTCACACATGGTTCAAAGTCTAGCTTGGATACTCTTAATAGGTTTCCATTGGGTCAGAAACAACAAAATTACACTTGTATCGTGCCTTTCATGTGAGGAGGCCGTCCCAAGGCGCTGAAACCCAGCTGACACAAAAAAAATTATCCTTACTCTTTGTGAAATATGAATACTATTGAAGGATCCAGCCCACATGCCTCAGACCATTAACATTACCAATCAACTAGACACAACCATATCTTAATGTAAACTATTTCTGTCTCCTTTCCTTCTTCCACAAAAATCCTCTAAAAGAAACTACCGTATATCTCCGCGTATAAGGCGCACTTTTTTTCAGGTCGGAAGATCTCGAAAGTTGGGGGTGCGCCCTATACGCAGGTACAAGCAATTTTGAGCCTCGGAGATACAGTAAACAGGAGGGGCGGCCAGCGCGCTGTCAGCCGGGGTTTGGTCAGTGTCCGGCGGGGGTTGGGAGGAGCGGGTGACGGTGCATCGGCCTCGGCCACCCGGGCAGCGGCAGCAGCAGCGGACTTCAGTGCTGTGCTTACCTTCTGCCGAACTCAGTCTGCCTGCCTCACTCCCTGCTGCTCTCCCTCCCTCCCTCCCTCCCTCCGTCTGCGTGCCGGCCTGCCGCTCTCCCTCTCTCTCTCCCGGGCTGCCGGCCTGCCTCTCTCCCTCTCTCTCCCAGGCTGCCGACCTGCCTCTCTCCCTCTCTCTCTCCCAGGCTGCCGGCCTGCCTCTCTCCCTCTCCCTCTCTCTCTCCCTCCCGGGCTGCCGCTCTGTCTCTCTCTCCCAGGCTGCCGGCCTGCCTCTCTCCCTCTCTCTCTCCCGGGCTGCCAGCCTGCCGCTCTCCCTCCCTCCCGGGCTGCCGGCCTGCCGCTCTCCCTCTCTCTCTCCCGACCTGCCGCTCTCCCTCTCTCCCTCCCTGCCTGCGTGCCGGCCTGCCTCTCTCTCTCCCAGGCTGCCGCTCTCCCTCCCTCCCTCCCTCCCTGCCTGCGTCTCTCCCTACCTACCTGTCTCTCCTCCCTTCTACCGGCAATATCATTGAGAATGCTTCCGTTTTTTTTCACCAAGAAAAGGTCAAAAACTGGGGGTGCGCCGTATACGCGGTATATATATAACAGTATTGCTAAAATATAAGTCAATAATGATCTCTTTGGAGACTAAGTACTCCCATCTCCACTTTAGTGCTAAAAAGAATTAACTCAGTGATGTAAACAAATCTAAATCCTTCCAGTTCACATTTTGCTACAGATGAATCGGTTGTGTGTTGAAACAGACTATGAAAAGCTGAAAATTAAATTCCATTTAACCCATTTGTAAAGAAATACTCCAGCTATGCAACACAGAATCCTATCCCAGACATATTTCACTTGATCCCAACAGATGAGTACTGCATAAATTCTCAGCACATTCCAGTGTTTTGCCCTTTTGACCTAAGATCATTAAAGTATAACTGGGATTGCTATTACTCAACCTATCCCCAACTTTATTCAGCATGCAGAATGCCTGCTCTTTCAACGAAAATGAAGCACGCTAATCATACTAATATTACCACTTAAAAATCTTCGAAACAAAAGCACCAATAGAGCACATGATGGTTCCACTTAGATTTTAAAAAAGGAACCAGCACTGTACTGAGAAGACGCTCTCATCACAAAGCATGCCATTATGTTAGAGGCGCTTTTCAACATAAACAATTTTCAGAGGTGCATTTTATTCAGCATAATTAGAATACAGCAATCAAAAGGGCCATATTTTAAAATGCTGGTAATTACATTTAAATTAGTCACATGCAGCAATTTAAACAAATTATAGCCGAACCATTGCAAGACACTATAGCATCAGTCATTCCCAATTGAACAATCTGAATTTCTAATGAATACTCCACCAAAAACGTGAAAGAGGAAATTAAATGGTGGCAATAATTGAGACTGCATTCAACATTACTTCCAACATTATTCCTTCGGTATAAAATTACTTTATTTAACAGTTTGGAAATGCAGATGAATAAGAAAACAGATATTTCCTTTTTAAGTGTTATTGCATCAAGTGCCAATTCCTCAAGAGGTTACTCCTTAAAATAGAAGAGAACAAATTTCCTAATGCATCTGGTCCCATCTTCATTGTGTCAACTGAAGTTACAGATTAGATAACGTTTAAAATCTTATTCCAGCAACAAATTTCAATTCTAATGTCATTACACTTTATAGTACATCCTGTCAAGTGATTAGCAATGCCAATCCCAATCCAAGAAGCTATATCAAATGTAAGGATTATAGTTGATATGTGCCATATTGTGAGTACATCGCAACTGCATTGCATGCCTCATGAAAAACTACTGTTTTGAGTCTTACAGACTTGTAATTGAAGAAAATTAGGAGGGAAAGAAGAGTGAGTTTTATGGCATCTGTTTGCAATCTGTTCATGACCGACTGGTTGCAAACAACGACTATCAAAGCATGGAATACCTTATGTAAGGAAGGACAGCAAAACACCTTCAGCCTGAATCCAAAAACAAAGCTCATGTCAAATCTCAAAAAGAGGAATCCTTTCTACTAAGACTTCGGTTAGAGAAACACCACCTAATTTGCCAATTGTTGTAAGCAATCCAAAATGCAGATAGGCATTTTTCTCCCAATGAAAACAAATTCAAATTTGTTATGAGATCCTTTTCCCTGTGAACTGTTTGGATTCCTGCATGTTGCATATCTATTTCAATCTGAAATGCTACACAAGCATGTTATCCTATGAGTAAACATGAAATAGATGCTTACAATTTTAAATCACTTTACAGGAAGCCAAACTCACCACAGTGAGAAAACATTAAAAATGACAAATAGTCACAATACCTGCTTAAGTTGAATTTGTTGAGTTTTTCTGATACTTCCCGTAATCTGCAAAGAAAAAGTCAGTTGTGAAACAGAAAATTCACAAATGTAATCCTGTTGCTCAGTGTGTGCTCGCCATTCTTCATTTCCTTTGTTTTTTCTCTTGAGTTTCCACCATTCCCATCCCTAGAAATATTTTGCAGCTCTAACTTCAGTGCAAAATATGCAACACTTGCAATGTAACATTTGATAGCTTTCCCTGACTGAAGTTCCACACTGCACAGAACACCCTAACTACCGTATATCTCTGCGTATAAGGCACACCCGCGTATAAGGTGCACCCCCCACTTTTGACCTTTCCTTGGTGAAAAAAAACGGAAGCATTTTCAATGATATTGCCGGCAGAAGGGAGGAGAGTCAGGAGAGACAGGTAGGTAGGGAGAAAGAGAGGGAGAGAGGCAGGCCGGCAGCCCGGGGGAGAGAGAGAGGGAGAGAGGCAGGCCGGCAGCCAGGGAGGGAGGGAGAGAGAGAGGGAGAGAGGCAGGCCGGCAGCCTGGGGGAGAGAGAGGGAGAGAGGCAGGCCGGCAGCCCGGGGGAGAGAGAGAGGGAGAGAGGCAGGCCGGCAGCCCGGGAGGGAGAGAGGGAGAGGCAAGCCGGCACGCAGGCAGGGAGGGAGGGAGGGAGGGAGGGAGAGGCAGGCAGGCAGGGAGAGAGAGCGGCAGGGAGTGAGGCAGGCAGACTGGGTTCGGCAGAAGGTAAGCACAGCACTGAAGTCCGCTGCTGCTGGTGCTGCCCGGGCGGCCGAGGCCGAAGCCCCGTCACCCGCTCCTCCCAACCCCCGCCGGACACTGACCAAACCCCGGCTGACAGCGCGCCGGCCGCCCCTCCTGTTTACTGTATTTCCAAGGCTCAAAATCTCTTTTTCCTGCGTATAGGGCGCACCCCCTACTTTCGAGATCTTCTGACCTGAAAAAAGGTGCGCCTTAACGCGGAGATATACGGTAATTGGTTTAACAATACTTCTTCTATTCTCTATTGACTGCAAAGCTGCACTTCTAATTAGTGTTTGTAATGTTGCATCTCTTAAATACCAGAACAGGATTACTGATGTGACTACACAAACCATACAGAAGCACTCTCATTTCATATTTCAAATCCCATACTTTGTTACCTCCACTGCAATTGTTATTTTATGAATTCATCTGTACTCATCAACCCATTATAAAGAAACCCAACAGTAATGCCTCACAGTATTTGAACTTGAATATTTGAGATTGCTCAATTTAAAATAAATCTTTAATTTGTAAGATATACAAAGATGCACAACAGTATTAGAGCAGTTTTAGACATGAGATCAATTTTGCATATTTATCATTACATTAACTGAACTGCACAAAACACTCCCATTAAATGTGCACACAGAGCACGTCCCTAGATTCAAAAATCCCATTAGAAGATCATTTTAGTCAGGACTTTTTTTCCATAGGACTGTGGAGTCAGATCCTTTCCCCAATTAGCGATTTGGATCCTTCAACTGTATGCAAAAGCACATATGCAGTGCAGTATTATGAGTACATCAGCCTAAAAAGTAGCAAGAGAAAAAAGCCTGACCTTTGACTACCTCATTTGCCCTAAACACAACTGAGGTTTTTTGAGTTTGTACACCATAAATTTGAGTCAAGAAAAAAATCAACCAAGAAAATTGTATTGGCCAACCATAAAAGCCACCACTGGTTTAAAGGTAACCTAGTCTATAGTTAATGGAAAGTCTCCCCCGCCTCCTCGTATAGCAAGAGTCCATTTAGAGTGCTGTTGGATACCAGAAAGTTCAGTACACTTCCAGCACTAAACAGTCATCTTCTTCCACACAATGTGCAAAGGCTTACCAGAGGTTGGCAGTCTCCCAACAAACACTGGAAAAGTTCACCAGAGCAGTTCCTAACTTCCCGCATACATGCACAAGTCAGCAGCAAACTAATGGTCTTGGTAGCGCTAATCTGGTGTCCATTTTTACACTTGCCCTATTATAATGTGATGTTTAATTTTTATGAACTAATTTTATGTCAACTATATTTGATCCTAATGTATTTCTTGATTCTCCAGCTGTGCCGTAGTCACATGGGTACTACGAACCTGTTTTTACTATGAATTTTAAAGATTTTATTACATTATTCATAGGGAGAAGGGAATTTCTTAGTTAGCATTATTGAATTGCTAACTCACTTCTTTCCTGTCTGTGGAATACTGCTATGTGGAAATTACCTACAGCATTTACCTACACTACACAGGACTGCAATTGCCTGTGAATAGTAGACAATAAATAAACACAATTATTTAAACTTGGTTGTTACCATACTATCAATCATTTGCTGTAACCAGGTCTTAAAATGTAGTGGTGTTACTTACCATCATTTCAATATACTGTACAGCAATTTACTTATGGGGTTGTAACTGTTTCAACCACAGTTTGTTCATTTGAACAGTGGAGCCTCATTAAAATATGGTGGTCGGAATCCATAAATCCTAACCCTCAAGCATGTATCCAACTGGCATAATTCCCACATGCCACCCAGTTCCTCCACTAAAAAAAGTGCCCATGTTTATGTCACTTTGCATGCATCACATTCACAGTATACAGGAAATAACCCAAAAGTCGGCTATTTTTAGTGCTGGAACCAGCCAACATAGGGAACCAAGTGGATTACCCGTGCACAAGAGCATATTGGGGTACACAAGCATTCACAGTAAGCAAATCTGTACCGTAATGAAGCACATACTGCACCGTACTGAAAACGACATTATTCTAATCCATACAGTTGGTATAGTGCCTTTTGGCCAGGATTTCAGGAGCAACTGCCTCCTCTTTTCAACTAGAGCCATGGGATATATAACATCCACCTGAATCAGCAAACAAGACATCAGTTTAATTAATAATGATCATGTTGGGAGACCTTCACAGAACTGCATGTCTAAGTGTTTCACAGAATATACTGTAAAGTGGTGTGACTGCATGTATTGTAGGCGAAGGGTGCAGCTGGTATGTGCACAGTAATGTCCCACAAACTGCCATGAAATGCCACATACTTCCAGCATTGCATTGAGTGGCAACTGAGATAATCCAGAGGTTAGAGAACTACCAACTGAGCTAGGTTCTGAGCTATACAACATGGGTAAAATCCTAAAAGTAAGGAAATCAGAGATAATATTAAGAGTACTACATAAGAATTCTCCTAAACACGACTTTTTCTATAGTGCAATGGCAGAACACTAGTAAATAAGACAAGTGATAGCACGGCAAATATACTATGTTGTCTTACAGATATGCTATTTGAATGAATGAGTGATACACTTTCTAACCAGGAATCTAATATGTCAAGGAGTCATTAACTGAAGTCAGTTATGGAAAGATTTCCAAACCTCCTATTCAAACTGGTCTCCAAATCAGACACCAAAGCCACTCTCCTCTCTCAGAAGACACTGGCTTGCTTCATGTCCACTGTCCCACCATTAGTGAGTGACCTTTCATTCTTTCTGCCCCACCCCTACCCCATTCAAACTCCATCCGGGAGTCTCGTCAAATTGCTCTCTTACCTCATGTTAGATGTTTCAAGATCTACTCTTTGATTGGGCTTTCAGACATCTTTCTCCTCCTCCCAGTCTCACACCACCCGTCTACACTCTGTACAAGCCAGTAGTTATCTCTTTCAGACACTCCTACTCCGACTCCTCCTCCCCTGCTCTTGTCCCCACCTGACTGTACAGCACCTTGGGACGTCCTCTTGACGTGAAAGGCACTATATAAATGTAAGTTTTGATTGATTCATCCTCCAAATGTTAAACACATTATGTAAATGTGTTTTGTACTTCAGTTATCCTGTCAACGTTTCTCTCCTGATTAAATCTGTTTTATCATTTTATGCTGTAAACATAATGCTAAATGTATCACCAAACTAGTTGATTATATAAAAAGAAATATTCTACCGTACAGATGAAATCTTGTAAGGATTAAGGATCAAAATCTGAAAGCAAATTGCAATCTATGAAATGTTCTTGCCAAATTACATTGTACTTGTCATCCTATACATTGCTCTATTTGCTATTTGGGAAAAGCCAAATTCTCCTCTCTTCTAGTCAAAATTACACATTCGAACAAATTAGTCGCAGTTGGATAACAAACAATCCAACAAGACGGATGCACATATTTAACCTCACTGTATTTACCTAAAAGGAACAATGTATTCACCATATAATGTCACTGTTAACAAATGGCCAGATTAGTCATTACCATGAACCATTTTGGTAACCTTGAAAACAAAATAATGCACAGAACTGAACATCTGGAATAATTTTCAGGAGAAACAACTAATGGCAGCAAATAGCTAATTCCATATTTTCATTATAGTAGATTTAAAAATAGTGACAAGCATGTACGCTTGGCCAGCAAACACAAATTCAAAGCATAACGCAAAAGCTTACTTTCACAATGGAAGTGAATATACATCCCTATGCAAGTAAGCAAGTAGCAAACATTGTCAGAATTATTATCCCCATATGACTGGATGTAGTTACCAAATTTGCGGCAAAAATTTTCAACGAGCTAAAAGAACATTTGTTCACTTCTTTAATAACTAAACCACTCAATTGATACTTTTCATACATTCTTAAACAGGTGACATCATAAAATATGGTAATTGACCCGACACGACTAATTCCTCAACTGTTTTAATAAACACATTTTAAAACCTTGCACTTATGTAGTACTTTTCATGTAAGAAAACATTTTTTAAAAGTTCTTTACAATGGCAAATAAAGTAGGAGGTGGATAGGAGAATGATGGGGGTGGGTTGAAGGAATTTGACCACAACCGAGGTCAAAGACAGGTTTTCAAAAAGGTTTTGAAAAGGGATTTGTGGAGAGTGCTCCCAAGAACAAGATGGCTAAATGATTGGCCACCAATGGTGGGACAGAAATTTAGCAAGCCTTTTAGCAAAATTTAGCAAAAGGCAGTAGAAGTGAAGAAAAATACATAGGCAGAATGCAGCATGGGGTGGAGGAATTTGACAAGTCTAAATGAAAGGATACTCCCCACTCAAGATAACTCATCACTGAATCCTTTACAGAATTTACTGTATTTATAATACAGTAGCCCACCTCTCTTGACTGTCTCTCACCAACTTTGTTTAATTCAACTTTTTATTTATTCTCTAACAAACTTCCTATATCTCCAACTCTGAGACTCCCGTGCTCTCTCATCGAATGGCAATCGTCCAAGCAATTCAAGCCTACTGCATGGATAATAGTATTCCCAGCAATCTCATTCAGAAGCACAACTATTTTTGCCATCATTACATGTTCATTTCATGGCTGCATCAGTGCCCATTAACAGACATGTTGATATAATGATTGCCTTTCATACCCAAAGATGGCCATTCATACAATTTGAACACCTGGGTATGTTAATTTGTTTATAGTCTGAACTCTGAGCAATCTCACTTTTAGGGAGCAAGTGGTGTAATATGGAGTCAAGGAATAACAACAACAAAATTACATTTATTGAGCACCTTTCACGGCAGGAGGATATCCAAGAAGACAAGACTACTTGCTAACTACAGAGGAAAGAGATTGGCCAAACAACTAACATCCAGGTTCCTACTTACTGCTATGTAACTAAGAGTAAATTGGAGGAACAAAACTTGCTTAAAGTTTTGCCCTGCCAGAGAGTAGAACGCAGGTCCTCTAGTTTGCGAGGTGAGCGCAATAACCACTATACTACAGGTGGATATGCATGTTAAATCATCAAATTGAGAGGTATTTGGTATAGAACCGTAATATACAAATATACAGTCAATTTTCCTACTCTTCTTCATCCTGCCCTGACCCCTCCCCCCTGCTCTTGTCCCTACCTAACTGTACAGCACCTTGAGATGTCCTCTCGACGTGAAAGGCGCTATATAAATGTAAGTTTGGATTGATTTGATTGATTGAATATGGTGAACACTTCACATAGTAATTTTGTGCAGTATTTGTTATTGGGGAAATGCACTGCTTAATCTGCAATAGCAATTTCGTATATAAATATACTTGCATTTCATATAGCGCCTTTTACTTTTGTTCTTATGTACAGCATATAGCTTGGGACATGACACGTCAAGTAACTGCCAGGATGGTGGAAGGAGAACTAGATAGGCCTTGTGTCTTCTTTCGCCTAGCAAATTCTTATGTTGCTATCGAGACAACAGTGTTTCACATGCTTTTACCGAAGTGATGACTGTGTGTGTGTTAGTTGAGTTTAACAGCCAATTTGCACACAACGATGTTACACAAACAGCCTTGAAGCAAATAACTAACGTTATCTGGAGCAATGTTGTTTGGGACACTAAGAGACCTCCCTTCTCTTTCAAATACTGCCTTGAGATCTCTGACGTCCACCTGAACAGGTAAACAGGACCTTGCTTTAACACCATCCTCCAACATTGCAGCACACACCCCTGCAGTGGACTGTTAGCCTAGACTATGCATTCAAAGTCCCAACATAGGGCTTCAGCCTTTCCATCTCAAGAGTCGAGAAAGTGCTACCAACTGAGTCAGGCTGACACCAAACTCAGGTTTTTTTTTCTGATTCCTGCATGTGGGAGGTTATCGGACATAACTCCCTGTTCTACTTCCAAATAATGTCATGGGATTTTTTAATCTTGAACCGCCACAACAGGACTTGTGTGTAATGCCTGATTTGAAGAATATCAGCAATGTATTCCCTCGGTTATATACTGTAGTGTCAGCTCAGATAAATAGCTCAATATTAATAGCTCAAATAGCTTATGTGGGACTTGAACCCACCACCTTCTGACTCAAAACTGATAAAACTGCCAAAATAATATTCACTACTCCTCTAAAAATGGAAAATAAGATGCTTTAATTGCAATCGCAAAGTGAATTAAGCCCCACAAGCCATAATCCAGGCCCTGGGTGGCTCACTTGCTAGGCCCCCCTCTACAAATGCAACCAGATTCAATGCTGCTTTGGGTTATAAAACAAAATGTTCCAAATTACTTACCAAGCACCAATTTGTTTCCAACTTTGTTTTGAAACATTACACCATGTACAAAACATTTCCCTTTATCCAAGTGTCTCCAAAGATGGGCATTCTTCATGTGTAAGCAAACCAGTATGCTATCAGCAAGCTTTTCAATTGCATTCAACTTCACAACCAGACCCAATTCTGTTCTCAAACATACACAAATTTTCCAGGTGGGGTTCAAAGGTGGAACAATGGCTGATCTTTCTTTCTGGTCTAGCCCATGGATACTGAAGCCAATTGTAGCACCCTACTAGATTAACATACTCAGCACTGCCAAGCATTTGAACGTGTAGCCTTCAAATCTGCAATCTGGGCCATCAGAGGTGCTTACAAATCACTTTCAATCTCACTTTCAATCCATCTGATTCCATATAGCAGGATGATCATCCAAGTCTATTTGCCCCCTTCAAGGCCCGTCTCAAGACCCTGCTTTTCAACCGTGCCATTGGTTACCCCGATTTGCGCAACAGTGTGAATAAACAAACTTAAATACTATTTGATGTGTTATTGGTTTGATCAAATGTGCAAGGAAAGATTATGTTAGGCCAAAAAACAACCTCCCCTTTTTTTAAAAGGGGATTTTTTACATCAGTTTCACAGTTGCAGCATCCCCACTGCTGCTAATTCCCAATTTCAACTGTATTACTCACAGGACATAAACGTGCCATTAACCACTTGGCCATCTCTCTCTACCACAATTGTCTTACCTTTTTCCAATCAAAATCGATACCCTTCTTTGAATTGTACCATCTTACAAGATGCTGTTTCCCCTATCCACATCTTTGCTGCACTGAAATCAACACTAAGACTTTCCTATTCTTATTCATTCTTTCCAGGTCCTCATGACTGAGAAAATTGCTGCCTCCGTAGGCTTTATGAATCCCAAACCACAGCTTAAATTTTCTCCTACTGTCTCCAATTTAGAGTATTTTCCATTTGGATTTTAGTACATCATCTTGGTTCTCAATAAAATGTTTAATTTTAAATAAACCAAAATATAAATTACAATAACATACAACACCCATTTGTATACAGAGTAATGGTATTAATAAGCCTACTATGTCTGCCAGTTACCCAGAATAAAACAACTGTTTCCAATGGGCATTTTTAAATTCATATCAGCTGTCATACAGAACAATGCCTGATCAAAAGAACACGTTAAGAAAGATAGCTTAATGCAGACAAATAGATTTAATTTAACAATCAGCAGACAATCCTAGATAGAACATTTCCCATTAGTCATGAGAGGTCGAAAGCACACTTCCACTCAGTGTTTTAAGAGTAGCAACACTGCAAACAGCAAACAAATCAGTAAAAGGAAAACAACTAGAATTATGTTTTCTATTTTGTCTTCAACAAATTTCAGATCAAGAAGATGTCTTCAGAAAATATTTTGCACCTAAACTACCCAAAGTGGGAAACCACTTAGGAGCTGGAAACAAGATTATATATTTAAATCCCAATTGGGGATTGGTTTACTGGTGACCCCTGTACTTACTTAATTTTATGCAATAAAGCGATTTTCTTAGTGGAATGGAGAGCAAAGGGAAAAAAAGAAATACGCTTAAGCCTTTCAAATACCAGGTCCTATGTTACAAATAATTTTGTTAAATGTACTAGAAAATATAACTGAATTCTTCAAACTGATCTATTTTAGACTGACATAGCAAATAAGCATCTTTTAGAAAGATTACATTTGATCTCAACCGCAGTGAGAAAATTGATACTGCTGTCAATCTTTTTATAATTATTTAAGTCTATACGATTTTAGATTGGGCAATAGATTCAAGCAGTTTTTTTTATCAATATTGAACTGCACCATCAAAATAGTAAGTCACCACTGTGACACTACCTCCATTTTCTTGATCTAAGCAGTTTTGTAATGTATTACAATCTAATGGAAATGCAGCACCTAAAACCACAAAATGTATCCACTCTTTCATTCCTTTACTGCTGCTTTTCCTTATCCTATTTGGAAGGCAGTGATTCACTGAGGGACAGTTCCAGTACCTCCTCAATGTCGGCACTTTTGATATAAGCACTGACAGCAAATGTCAGATGGGTTATTTTAGCATGAAGCAAACAACATTCCCAAGGCAGATTCTGTTCTCTATATTCATACTTCCAGAAGTCACTGGTTATCATTAACCAGTATGATCCCTCCCTACTTAAGCAACAAGATCAATTGCATTATATATTACCTTGCTAAGATTAGCCTTTTTTTAAAAAACATGTACGAAAAGTTAAAGGATATGAAACTCTACAACCGAAATAACCCTCCTCGACTATATTTAGCATTTTCTTCGTTTCATTAGTTTAATTTTTTTAAATTAAACCTACACAACCCGTACAATTTAGGCTTGGTATCAATTGCAAAAGGCAGAGATGGATGACACCTTCAAAATCCCTTTTTAAAAAAATTCAATTACTCTACTGATTCAGTTTGAACTTCCATTTTAACATTTCCAGGATATGCAATCATTTTGATACAAGAGCAAAATTATACAGTATTTTATAAATACAAAATGAAATATATTCTGATCTGACAAAAGCCTTACTAAGCCTCTTTTTACAAATCTGACAGATCTATAATTTTGTTGAACAGTTGCGGAATTACGCAACTTTCATCCAGAATCAAATATTCAGAACGATTAAGGTTTATTTTCTAACTTCTATTTAAAAAAATCAGTATTGGAAAGCAAGCTGTTCAAATTTCCCTATTGTATCTACATACAGTAATTTAGAAAAAAAAAACCACGCGTCTGTCGGATAGTTGCCATGAAGCCATTTTTTTTCAAAAATTGGGCCTGTTTGCCAGATGGAAACGCTCGATGGTGGAGAAGACACACCATGCTTCAATAACCAACAAGGCGAGAAAAGGAAATATAGCAAACTGAGGACTTTGCGAATGAAACATCGAGCTCCAACAACTAACCTGGCTTCCAGGCAACCTCGCCCAGGTCTCATCTTGACCCAAAATACAAACCGTACAACGACAAGTTACATATTAAGATTTCTTCCTCGTTTTTAAAAAAAAAGTATTTTCCCTTCCCCCACCCCACAAACCACCGGCTCCCCGGCTGCTGAGTGACCGAGCTGCTCGTGCCCGAGATCCCGGGCGAGCGGAGCCGATCGCTAAAACCGGGAGTAAAAGACATTCTTTGTCCTCGGGGCCTAGGCTCCACCTGGAGACATGTTAGTGAGGGGAGCGGCGACTCCATACACATTGCCTTGCTCCCTCCCCAATACTGTAACGCATTAAGAGAGGAGGAGGCTGTGGATTCTCTCTTCTCTCTCCCACCCCCGCCCCCCCACCACCCCCTCCCGCGGCCGCATTGTCTCAGCAACTTTTCCGCCCGGCCCTGCCCGGTCTGGCCCGACTCCACGGGGCCGGCCGCCTGCAGCGGGAGAGCGGCAGAGAATTACCGTCGCCTGCGAGCCCTCCTGCGGCCGACCGCCCCTCCGTCCGGTTGAGGCGGGCGTGGCGTGCCATGGTCTTAGGCCGGAGCATGAGGCCCGAGGCCTGCGGCGGCTTCTCACCTGTCGTTCAGCTGATCCTCGGTCCCCGGTAACGGGTGCACCACGAAGTGAATGGACGTCATTGTGGGCCGGGAGAAGAGAGGGAACCGCGCGGTGCCAGCCAGCCAGTCAGCTGAGGAGACGGCAGCCCGTACAACACAGACAGCAAATTCCTTAAAAATAAAAAAAAACAACTAGGTCTCCCGGCGAATTATTTTTCCCTTTTTTTTGTTAAAATTCCCAAACGTTGGCCAGGAGACGGTTTGACACCCGCCACCGATTCACCCGACAGCCGCCATCTTCCTGTTGATGCGTCCTCTCCGACAAGGTCCGCCTCGGCATTGGGGGGCGCTCGTCCCATTGGCCGCTGAGGGTGGGAGGCGGGGGAGGGGAGAGTCAGGTGACTCGTCAGGGAGGTTTATGGCAGGTCAGCTGGGGGCCATTGTTAGAGGGGAGCACGTGACAGAAAGATCAACCTCCTCCTCACCCACATACACATACTGTATATGTACTTATTGTACCCTGGACACAGCCATCATCCTATTTTAAATTACTTTGCAAAGAAAGAATTTGCTGGGCTCTGAGGGTAAGAGCAGGGGAGTGGGACTAGTGCTAGTTCTTTCAAAGAGCCGGCACAAGGCACGAATGGACTCCTTCTTGTGCTCTACCATTTCTGTGGTCATGCAAAGCCGCAAGCCACCATTTGTTTTCATGACTTTCATGGACTTTCCAACACAGGAACCCAAATAAAATTATTTTATAAAATGCAATAGCACATTGGTCACACACTGGATAAAAGTTGCCGCTTCCAACACTAGGGTTATTGTTTACTTTGTGGAGCCCTGCAGCCCAGTGGTTAGAGCACATGCCTCGTTCAACGCCTTGGAAGGTCCTCCCGACGTCAAAGGTGCTCTAAAATTTTGTTGTTGTTACAAGCGAGAGAGCTGGGTTCGATTCCAGGCAGGGGAAAACCTTGGGCAAGTTTCCTTACTCCACATGCCTAATAATAATCCCTAACAAAAATTGATCATTTCAATCCACGACTATTTGTGGAACATTGCTGTGCACAATTGGCTGCCCCATTTTGCCCACAAATATACAGTCAATTCACTTTACAGGAAATATTCTCTGAAGTGCTTTGAGATGTCTAGAACATGTGAAAACTGCTATATCAAATGCTTATTATTAGGCCCTAATCAAAAGATTATGATTATTATCACTTACCTGCAACAATCCTCAGCTAAATTGTTCATTAATTTCATTCATGGCTAACACTTCAAGGCAGTTCTGGAAGAAATGCATTATGCAAAGTGAGACTTCAGATGAAATATTAAATGGAGGTCCTTACCTGCCTGTTCAGGTCCACATTAAATTTCCTATTGACTTATTTGAAAGGAAAGGAGTTTTTCCCTGATGTCTTGGCCAATAATCTGCAGATAAAATTGGTCACTCATTTTATGGCTCTTTCTGGGTTATTGCTTTGCAGAAATTGGCTGCCATGTTCACCTACAAATATAAATCCTGTAAATTGTGTGAAGCGCTTTGAGACATCTTGATGACTTAATAAGGAGCTATATCGAAAACCAGGATTATTATTACATGTGGAACACTTCATCTGGTTTGGATACTCTTAAACATAGTGATGAGTTTCCATATTTGTCAGACTTCCAGCTGGCTAAACATTTTTTTAAATCATGACTCTTTTGACTCTTTGCAGGACATGCTGTGCACAAATTGGCTGCGATGTTTGACAACAATTAACTTTGAAATATTTGAATATTTTGAGGAAAACAACAATAACAAAATTACATTTGGATAGTGCCTTTCATGTCTGGAAGGCGTCCCATGGCTCTGGACAATCAGTGTTTCGGACCTGAGCTGGGGTCAGGATTAGGGAGGGTGGAGGGAACGGAGGGGAAGGGGGGTGACCGATGACAGGTCCGCAAAGATTAAGTTGAGCGGAGAGGCATGTAGGAGGATGGAGTGGTTGACAGTGTCAAAGGTGGCA
The DNA here is from genome assembly GCA_035084275.1 of Hydrolagus colliei. NCBI lineage: Eukaryota > Metazoa > Chordata > Chondrichthyes > Chimaeriformes > Chimaeridae > Hydrolagus > Hydrolagus colliei. The sequence continues at coordinate 95,790,212 of CM068743.1, read as the reverse complement.
GATAGGTTAAGGAGGACGAGGAGGCAGAAAGGGCCCTGATCATAGATATTTAGAATGTCATTAGAGACTTTAACATGGGCTGTTTCCGTGCTGTGGTCAGCACGGAAGCTAGATTGGAGGGGTTCAAAGAGGGAATGGCGAGAAAGAAAAGAGCGAAGCTGGGACGCAATAACACATTCCAGGGGTTTGGAAAGGAATTATCAGCAGATTGAACTTTTTGCCAGGTACCTATTAATGGTTAAATCTATCACTTATTTAATTTAAAGCATAAAAGTCTGTCCATCGCATCACATTAATGTTTTCATTGTGGTATCTAGTTGTATTTTGGATGCAAGCCCAAAGACCTTCATTTTTGATTGTGCATGCAGTCACCTCCTCCCTCCCTCCCTCCCTCAGGGTCAGATTCTACCACTGCAAGAATGCTAATCCATGTAAAGGGCATTATATAAATGCAAGTTGTTGTTGTTAACGTGAATAAGACCGAGGCCCTCCTGATTGGCTCAAGCCAGCGCCTACGCACATCAGGCGCTGCCAGCCTCAATATCCAAGGTTGCACTCTCCACCTCACAAAGCCAATCAGGAACCTCGGCATCATGGTCGATCAAAAACTTTCCTTCCTCCCCCACATCCGCGCCTTGACCGGCACCGCCTATTTCCATCTGCGCAACATTGCCAGGCTCCGTAATTATCTTACCCCCCGCGCTGCCGAAACACTTGTGCATGCATACATCACCTCACGGCTGGACTACGGAAATTCTCTCTTAGTCGGCCTCCCCAGTTCCTCCATTCATAGGCTGCAGGCCATCCAAAACTCTGCAGCCTGTGTACTATCCCGCACCCGCCTCCGCGACCACATAACCCCCACCCTCGCCCGTCTCCACTGGCTCCCCATCCTCCAGAGGATCGAGTTTAAGATCCTCGTCCTCACCTACAAGGCCTTACATCCTACTTAACCGATCTTCTCTCCCCCTACACACCCACCCGGACCCTCCGTTCAACAGGACTTGGCCTGATCCAAGCCCCCCGCCCGAACTGCCCCACCATCGGAGGCCGCGCCTTCAGTTTCTCCGCTCCCACCTTATGGAATGCCATCCCTCAATCCCTCCGTTTCGTCTCTTCCCTTTCCTCTTTCAAGGCCGGTTTGAAGACTTTCCTCTTCGATCGTGCCTTTTGTTCCACCCCGAACTCTTTTACCTCCCCTTCGTGTTTCACCCCTTCCCAAACACTCCCCTCCCAGCTCGGGTCACATGCCTCCTGTTCAGCACCTTGGGACGTCCTCCCGACGTGAAAGGCGCTCTATAAATGTAAATTGTTGTTGTTGAAGTCACTGTACTTTACAATAAAATTGGTAAAGCATGTTGCAATGTCTTGATGATAAAGCATGTATACAAATCCTTTCAAATGCAAAGATTATTTTTCATGGTAAATTAAAAGGCCAGTGAAAGCCAATGATGTATTTTGTGTTGCCCTATTATTGATGTTTGCAATGAAGATGATTTTCAGAAGGCATTTGATAACGTAACACATGGGCGATTACTTACTATTAAGAAGCAGTATTGTAGCATGAATAGAAAATTTATTTGGAAGCAGGAGACAGTGAATTGAGAGTTGTCAGGCAGTGACAACAACAACAAAATTCCATTTATGGAGCGCATTTCACGTCGGGAAGACATCCCAAGCCTTAGAACAGTTCCGGGATCGGGACTCAAGCCCAGGGCAGGGTAGAGTAGGTAGGGTAAGGGGGCAGGGAGGAAAAGGTGGGAGGGAGGGAGAAGGCACGATCAAAAAGGGGGGTCTTGAGACCAGCCTTGTAGGAGGCAAGGGAGGAAGCGAGGCAAAGGAACTGTGGGATAGAGTTCCAGAGTGTGGAGGCAGAGAGGCTGAAGGCCCGTCCACCAATGGTAGGGCGGGTTGGGCAGGGCACATGCAGCAGACAGGAGCCTGCTGAACAGAGGGGGTGGGGAGGTTCAAAGGTAGTCATCAGGTTGGAGAGAGGGAGCAAGGCCGTGAATGTCCTTGAAAGTGAGGACGAGGATCTTGAATTTGATCCTCTGGGGGATGGGGAACCAATGGAGCCGGCTAGGGTGGGAGTGATGGAGTCGTGAAGCCTAGTGCATGAGCTGCAGATTTCTGATAAGGCATGACAGTATCAAATGCAAGGATTATTCTTTTCTCAATTTGTGCCCTCAGACAACTCCCATATATGCGAAGGCTCTTCTACCACCTCTCTAGCACTCTTGGACAAGAAGCAAGAAAAGTCTGGTTGTTTGTAACTGATCTTTTCATTGCCTCTGGCCTCCCGTCTCCTCCTTTTTGTTTCTTCACTATATTGATACTGCTATATCCATTTTTCTCTTTTACCTGTCCTGAGCTTCAGATATTTTATCCTGCATATTCTTCCTCCTCACAATCAATTGCTAAAGATGTTAGGATGAAGAAAGCCTTTGGTTAATTTAGTTTCATTCTTCCACAGTACTAACTCTCAATACTGCTTCAGAATACAGATATAGGAGCAGTAATGAAGTCTTCCCAAGATAACATCAAGCACTTTCTTACTGGTCTCAGCAGTAACCGGTCCCAGCTGTTTATCACCCTTAGGTGGTTGTCCATTCAATCCTTATATCAGGACTTGAGCTTTCACTTAAGGCTGACACTTCAATGGATCATTGATGGAGGTGTTGTCCATTGGCGGGGTCACTAAACTGAGGTCCCATGTGTGTTCAGGTATTATCCTTACTTTGGTTGCCTAGAAATATGCTGTCATTATTGAGAGCACTGTTAAACATTTTGAAATGTTTCCATGTTATGAGTGACATATGAAATATGAGGATTATTATTTATCTTAAAATTCAAACCCAGAATAGTTTCTCCCATTGCTTGAAGTATGTGAAAGTATTAGTTATTGTTTCTATTTGGCACTAGGGTATTTAATCTAATTTATCTAGTTATTCCTATGCTTGTCAGGGTGAAACCTTGGGCAAGTTACCTTATTCCACATGGCTGATAATATTCCTTCAAGTAAAAAATAATAATAAAACAATTGGTCAGTTCAATCCATGTTTGTTTGTGGGATGCTGCTGTGTGCAATTGGCTGCCGCGTTTCACCCACAAATATACAGTCAATTCACTTTACAGTATATACTGTGAAGCACTTTGTGATGTCTGGAAGATGTGAAAAGCGCTATATCAAATGCAAGAATTATTATTTGTTAAAGATGGGATCAACCTTATTGCTCTCCTCTGCCTCTGAGGCCTTGCGGGCCTCTTACGTCCGAGCAGCGAAAGCTACATGCGGTCCTCTAGATGTGGCCTGACTAGAGTATCATACACCTTGCATTTCATACATCGGTCAAAGTTTCTTCTTAACCTAACTCACTTCCGTTAATGTTCTTGGAGTCATGCCACCTCTGCCTGGTGCTTTATGAGCTTTCAATTGCTCCAGTTTCTTAACAACAATGTCCTTGGTTATCTCTGCTCTCTGTTTGCATTACGTCGTAATGCTAGATAACTGGATTGCTGGATTATGAATCTCGTCACATTTGCTCGTAGATATCAGTGAGTGACCTCATTTGAAAAGCAAACTCATTCCTCTAAGCAACAATACTCTTCCTTTCATGGTTGTCCGAAGCTGTTGTGGATTGGTAAAAGCTGGCATTGGGGCGGAAGATTCATATTTAGTGATCCAAGGTCTATTAAGTAAATGCAGATTGAATGTTGCATTTCTGGAACCTAACACCTCGTCACACGACTGGACTACACAGAATGGCTCCAGGCTCCTCAAACTGATGCCAGATGCCCACAGTCTGAGTCCTTGTGCTCACTTCCTCCTTGACCTCTCTGCCACCTTTGACATGTAATCGCTGACCATTCTATCCTCCTACACTGCATCTCCTCTCAGTTCAACATTCACAGACCTAACCCCCTACTAACTGGCCCACTCCCACCATTCGCAAGGCTCCAGCCTGCTTCACATCCTCTGCCTTGCTCACTCCACCATTGCCAGAGGAGCCTATAGACTCTGCCCCACCCAGTGGAACTCCATCCTGCAGTCCATTCACTTTGCCCCTGCCTCCTTCAATGTCCACCTCAAGAGCCTCGTTTTTGACCATACCTTTGGTTAAGCTCCTACCCATACCCTCCCCACTCTCCACCCTTCCTGATTTCAACCACCAGCTTGGGTGCAGATTCCTACTGTCCAGCACCTTGGGATATCCTCCTGACGAAAGAAGCTATACAATGTAATTTGTTATTATTGTTCAGACTCCTCATGTTGACTCCAAACTCTTTGCACTGACTCCTCCTGCTCATGTTAACTTCAGACTACCGTAAATACCCGCGTATAAGGCGCACTTTTTTTCACGTCGGAAGATCTCGAAAGTTGGGGGTGCGCCCTATATGCAGGTACAATAAATTTTGAGCCTCGGAAATACAGTAAACAGGAGTGGCGGCCGGCGCACTGACAGCCGGGTTTTGGTCAGTGTCCGGCGGGGGTTGGGGGGAGCGGGTGATGGGGCTTCGGCCTCGGTGGCCCGGGCAGCGGCAGCAGCAGTGGACTTCAGTGCCGTGCCTGCTGCCTGCCTTCTGCCAAACCCAGTCTGCCTCCCTCCCTCCCTCTCCTGCCTCCCTCCCTGCCTGCCTCTCTCTCTCCCTCGCTCCCTGCCTGCCTCTCTCTCTCTCCCTCCCTGCCTCTCTCTCCCCCTTCCTCCCTCCCTGCCTGCTTCCCTCCCTCCCTGCCTGCCTGCTTCCCTCCCTCTCTCTCTCCCTCCCTCCCTCCCTCCCTGCTTGCCTCCCTCCCTTCCTATCTTTCTCCTTCGCTCCCTGGCTGCCTCCCTGGCTGCCTGCCTCCCTCCCTTCCTGCCTGCCTCCCTTCCTGCCTTCCTCCCTCCCTGCCTGCTTCCCTCTCTCCCTCCCTGCCTGCTTCCCTCCCTCCCTGCCTGCCTGCCTCCCTTCCTGCCTCCCTCTCTCCCTTCCTCCCTCCCTGCCTGCCTGCTTCCCTCCCTCCCTCCCTGCCTGCCTGCTTCCCTCCCTCTCTCTCTCCCTTCCTCCCTGCCTGCCTCTCTCCCTCCCTCTCTCCCTTCCTGCCTGCCTGCCTCCCTCTCTCCCTCCCTACCTACCTGTCTCTCCTGCCTCGCTCCCTTCTGCCAGCAATATCATCGAAAATGCTTCCGTTTTTTTTCACCAAGAAAAGGTCAAAAGTGGGGGGGGTGCCTTATATGGGAGTGCGCCTTATATGCGGGTATTTTCGGTATATAAAATTTATATGAAGAGCACTATATCAAATGCAAGGATTATTATTATTACTCCAGTTGGCCCAGCCTATGTGCTCTGTACAAGCTCAGTATATCTTCCTGTGCCTTATGTTATATCTTTTCACAGAAATCACGTATGGGGTAGCACTGCTATAGGAGTTTGAAGATGTGGCCAATTTGGATCAGCAGCTGAATAATTCTATAACAATACTTTTTTAATTGTCTAACATAGCTTTGCGGCAAACAGAGAAAAACGAAGCATGGACATCTCTTGAGGGACAGATTGAGGAGGAGCCAGGTACTCTTCAGATACATTTTTCATCAAATAAACAATTATTGTTCTTTCTTTAATTGATCTCCACTGTAACCAAATGCTGGGAATATACAAGTGTAATTTAGGTTGACTGTCAGTTAAGTAAAGGCAGCCAGAGAAGAAATCCTAGATTCGAGGTTGTGAAGTAGATAATTTGTGTTTCTTTACAGAAAGGGTGATTAATTGATAAAAACACATTGCTATGAAGAGTGGTAGAGTGGTTAAGAAACGGCTTGACGCTGCAATGGGTGGAAAATAGGTTGGGTATCCTGAGATCAAATAGACCGAAGGATGTTCTTCATTGATACCTTTTTCATGATCTTGAGATTTGGCTTTAACCATTTGCTCTGTGTCTGTGAAAAAGCTGTCCTCATTCCCACTCTACTAGCCTGCTGATACACAAGATTCCTTATTTCCAATGATAGACATACAACCAAAAGGTGGAGTATATTCACCCACATATGTACAGTCAATTCACTTTACAGTGAGTGCACTTTACTTTATCAAATGCAAGGATTATTATCATTATTATATTTGGTACATCATTCTGTGTTGCCAGGCCTAGGGAATTACAAGGATGTCAAACTGTTTTCCAGTTCATATAATCTGCCTTAATTGAGTATCCACAGTTCACAAAAGACGAGATCTATATGGTTTTATGCCAGACTCCCATGGAGGAATCAGACACAGCACAGTACTCACAGGCCTCTATGTGGTGTGTGCCTCCTCAATTCTAGAATAATTAGTGTCCTGTTGGGAGGAAGCATTGAACTGAAGGAGGATAGATCTCAGAGTTAGTCACTTTGGGCTCTCACACATCTCCTAAACTGGCTGGTTGTACAATCTCTGAGAAAGAAGAAAGTGAGAACGAATTGTCCCTGACAGAAGGAAGACATTATAAATTGTCCTAGTCTCCACCCTGTCTTGGAAAATGAATGATAAGAGTGGTTGTCCACACATTGATGATGCCATACTATCCTCTGCAACTTTTGAACATCATCCAATGTTATCAGTCACTGCAACTGTCCACTGTACATGTCTGGGTAAAGGAAGTGGCTCCAAACAATTTATACTCAGTTCTTGACCTGAAGCAGTTTCAATATTTTTAATTGTCCCTTCCTTCCCACTGACTGGAGGTCTCTGTTAAGCTCTTTGTAATGTTCATTCTTTATGAAAAGCATTATTTGAGTACAAGTCGATGTTGTTAATGTGGTACAGGTAGAAAAAATGTATACAATTGTCCATTTTCTCTTTGATGGCTTGTTGTCGCATGATTTCTAATTGAAGAGCAGAAAGTGCTTCCTTTAATTATGTTTTAATGTTCTCTATCGGCTGCATTCATTTATAGGCTGAAACCATTTACTTTGTGTATTCATCCTATGAATGAATGTCTAGTGTGAACCTTTGCATTATAGTTGCTTTTAATTACTAATGGGGCTGTTAATGGCATATTTTAATTTGAAGATTTGTTATCCAGGGTTGAATGGGTACAATTGTAAGTAAAGTGTGTTACATTTTTCAGTTCATAAGATTTTTAAAATCTGAAACGCCTTTTACTGGGTATGTACTTTTTTATTTAAATTGATAATAAAATTAACGTGAAAATAACAACAAGGCACCATGGATGACTTCCTCCCAGCATGAAAAAACACAACAACAAAATAAAATTAGGAAAAAAATGGAAAAGCAATTTGAAAATGCACAACATAAAAATAGTTTATTTTGTTATAGTATTAGAGCACAAACATGAGGTGGGATGTATTGAAAGATGTAAAATACTTGGGGAAGTGGGGAAGGCGAGGGTTTAGCAAGGAGTTAAAGAGATCAAGGCAAAACAATGAGTCCCACAGTAAGATAAAGGATGCAAAACACAAGAAAAATGGAAGGTCCTAACTTTTAAGAGACATTTTTGACCAGAGACTGCATTCATTTGTACCATCTAAACCATGGCTGCAGAAAAACAAATAGATTAATTGGGAGAACTTTCTTCTCAGGACAGTTTTAACAGCCAATCTCCAGTGTAATCTGTTTGAAGATGGAAAATGATAAATAGCATTTTTAGGGATTTCTAAAATAAATTTGTCAAACTGAATAAATACATTAGAAGAGATAACGGGAAAATTACTTCATCCATTTCCACACCTCCACTATTCAATGGCCCGATCCCCCAGGCCCCTGTGGTACCACACAGAAACCTTTGTGCCCCTTGCCAAGTTGTAAATTTTTCAGCGTGAGATTTAATGTATGGGAGGGATGAGCATCTATTTTCATGGCTTCCTCTGCTTAGGATATCACCGTATATTTAGCTATTTGTTTCCAAAGGAACAAAACAACATCGCACAATAAGGATTCAGGGCTAGGGCATCGGCATTCTGGAGGCAAAGAAGCACTTGGTGTCAACGACTTCTGAAACAAATGTACATGAAAGTCGGTAGAGAAGTTGTGTTGTTCCCTACCACTACACACTACACGGGCTAAGAGCAAGTGGAACTTTGGGGCTTGAGATGATCCTAAATGTTGAAGAGCTGTAAAAGGAGCCAAATATTGCGACCATTGAGAGAATCGTCTGGTGTGTTGCCAAATGGGAGATTATTGGCCAGAAATGGCAGCAACTGTGTCGACCAGTAAAGCTCCTCATCTTGATCTTTCGTTACAACACAGGCTGACATGAGTAAAATTTGGTAGAATTTCAGACCTCACACCTCTGCTACCTCTGCATTTAAACACTTCCAATAAATCAGGCTCGGTGGGTTGATGCGTCTGCAGAGATGCTCGGCGCTCTCTCTCTCGCTGCTTGTGCAAATCACTCTAAGCTTACGTTGTTCGTTGAGTAAAGTAGAAACTGAAATTGGTCTAAAAAACTTAATATCGTTGCACCGAGTTGGAGATAAACTTTCTTTGAACACATGATAATATGTGTCTGTGTGTGCGTCTCTGTGTATGTGCGCATGGCCGATGCCGGTCCCTGACTCTCGAGCTGCTGACTGACCAACGGTCACTGCGTTGACGGTTGGTCGCGCGCTATTACTATTATTCTCATGATTCATTTAAATAAAAGACGTTAGCCGCCTTTTCTCTCCTCTTTTTGAGGTAGCCTCTTTCTCGTTCTCCCCCCACACCCGCCGCCCCCCGAGATCCGTGTTCCCCGTCCACCCACCAACCCCCTCCCCAAAAAGCGGCAACAATTAACCGGTGAAAGCTGAATCGATCCCCGCGTTTTAAGATTTTTTTCGTTAAAAAAATCTAATTAACACCTTTTAAGCAACACAAAAAGTGTTTGTTGGCAAGTGCGCCTTTTTTTTAAAGATAAATGTCCGGCGGCTTAGCGCACGCACGTTTTTTAGTCCCGCTTTCCCGACCGGGAGACGGGGGGAGGGTTGACTTGTCTGGGACAAAGTGTGTGTGTATGTGTGTCTCCACATGTGTTTTGGGGATGGGGGAGAGGGGGAGTTCGGTTGTTATGGGGAAATGGCGTCGTTCGTCGACCAGAGAGAGACCTAACTCTCGAAGGAAAGGAACAGGGGTGGGGTGGGAGGGAGAGGAGGAGCAGCAATCAGACATGGAGGGTAGGAGGACGAAGAGGATTCGTCAGTCAGTGCGCGGGGCGGTATGAGGGGTGGGGGTGTGACATCTGGCTTTGGCGGGCGGAAAGTCTGGGAGGGTCGAAAAGAAGGGCGAGGTCATTACGTCAGCCCAGCTCGCTCGACGGCAAGTACCACGTTTGAATATTAGTAATATTATTATTAGTAGTAGTGATATTATTACGACCTTTTTCAAAATAATTTGTCAGAGCAAAATGCTACATGGACCATCATTACATTTGATGCCTCCAAGGATTTTAGTGGACTGTCTACTACCAAATGGAGTGATAGTTACTTTAGAGTGTCTCCGAGAGGCCACACTTGTAAATGTTAAACATGATCTATTTGAGGAAGCAAGAAAGTATCCCCTACACCAGCTGCTTCAGGATGAATCTTCCTACATATTTCTTAGTGTAACGCAAGAGGCAGAGCGGGAGGAATTTTTCGATGAAATGCGTCGTTTGTGTGAACTTCGACTTTTTCAACCATTTTTGCAAGTTATTGAGCCAGTGGGAAACAGGGAAGAAAAGATTCTAAATCGCGAAATTGGCCTTGCCATTGGGATGCCAGTCTGTGAGTTTGATCTCATGAAGGATCACGAGGTGCAGGATTTCAGAAGAAACATACTTAATGTCTGTAAAGAAGCAGTGAAATTACGTGATGTAAATGGTGCCAACAGTCGAGCATTGTATGTTTATCCTTCCAATGTAGAATCATCCCCAGAACTACCCAAACATATCAGCAATAAGCTGGATAAAGGTCAAATCATTGTGGTGATTTGGTTTATCGTATCTCCAAACAATGACAAGCAGAAAAACACTCTGAAGATTAACCATGATTGTATGCCTGAACAGGTTATTGCAGAAGCAATCCGGATGAAAACCCAGGGCATGTTGTTATCACCTCAACAGCTAAAAATGTGTGTACAGGAGTACCAGAGCAACTACATATTGAAAGTGTGTGGCTGTAATGAATACTTGCTGGAAAAATATCCATTAAGTCAGTACAAGTATGTAAAAAGTTGTATCATCTTTGGTCGAATGCCTAATCTGATTCTCATGACTAAAGACAGTTTGTATACTCAACTGCCACTGGACACATTCACCATCCCTTCTTATGCACGACAGATCTCCACTGCTATGGCCTCCATGAATGAAGAAGCTTCGGCCAAATACATTTGGGCAATTAACAGTGTTCTGAGAATAAAAATTCTATGTGCAACATATGTAAATATCGGATCTATATACATGGATAAGATATATGTAAGAACAGGTATATACCATGGAAGTGACCCCTTGTGCGTTAACGTGAACACCCAAAGAGTGCCTTGCTCAAATCCCAGGTGGAATGAGTGGCTTACCTATGATATATACATTACTGATCTTCCACGTGCAGCTCGGCTTTGTCTTTCCATCTGTTCATTCAAAGTCAGAAAAGGTTCCAAAGTGGAACATTGTCCTTTGGCTTGGGGAAATGTGAACCTCTTTGATTACACAGATACTTTGGTCTCCAGTAAGATGGCATTGAATTTATGGCCGGTGCCTCGTGGGATGGAGGATTTGCTGAACCCAATCGGAGTTACTGGATCAAATCCTAATAAGGAAACCCCATGCTTGAAACTTGAGTTTGACCAGTTTAGTAGCCCAGTAAAATTTCCATCTATGTCAATGATTGAGGAGCATGCCAATTGGATCATGTCTAGAGAGTTGGGATATGACTACTGTCTAGATGGATTGAGAAACAGAGTAGTTTGTGATAGCAACCTACCAGAGGGTGACATTGAGCAGCTGCGGAACATAGGCAGTCGAGATTCCCTGTCTGAAATTACTGAGCAAGAGAAAGAATTCTTATGGAGACACAGGCATTATAGTGTCAATGTACCTGAAATTCTTCCAAAATTGCTTCTATCTGTGAAGTGGAACTCAACAGATGAAGTTGCTCAGATGTATTGTCTGCTAAAGGATTGGCCTCTAATCAAGCCTGAGCAAGCCATGGGACTCTTAGACTTGAATTACCCAGATCCCATGGTGCGAGATTTTGCAGTAAAGTGCTTAGAAAAGAGTTTGACTGATGACAAGCTCTCTCAATACCTAATCCAGTTGGTTCAGGTTCTTAAGTATGAACAGTATTTGGATAACCCACTGGTACGTTTTTTACTCAAGAAAGCACTGACCAATCAGAGAATAGGTCACTTCTTTTTTTGGCATTTGAAGTCTGAAATGCACATTAAAACAGTGAGTCGGCGTTTTGGTTTGCTTCTGGAGTCTTATTGCAGAGCATGTGGAATGTACCTTAAACATCTTAGCCGCCAGGTGGAGGCCATGGAAAAGCTGATTAATCTCACTGATATCCTGAAACGGGAAAAGAAGGATGAAACACAAAAGGTGCAGCTGAAATTCCTGGTTGAACAAATGAGGAGACCAGACTACATGGATGCATTACAAGGCTTTATGTCTCCACTCAACCCTGCTCACCAGCTTGGAAATCTGAGGCTTGAAGAATGCAGAATCATGTCATCAGCAAAAAGACCTTTATGGTTGAATTGGGAGAATCCAGACATCATGTCTGAGCTACTGTTTCAGAATAATGAGATCATTTTCAAAAATGGAGATGATTTGCGCCAGGATATGTTAACCCTCCAGATCATACGAATCATGGAGAATATCTGGCAGATCCAAGGACTTGACCTCAGGATGCTGCCTTATGGATGTCTATCAATTGGTGACTGCGTTGGGCTGATTGAGGTAGTAAGAAACTCGCACACAATCATGCAAATTCAGTGTATGAGTGGCCTGAAGGGGGCACTGCAGTTCACCAGCCATACTCTGCACCAGTGGCTAAAGGATAAAAACAAAGGAGAAGGGTATGATGGAGCTATTGATTTGTTTACACGTTCGTGTGCTGGTTATTGTGTTGCCACCTTCATCCTTGGGATAGGTGATCGTCACAACAGTAACATCATGGTGAAAGATGATGGACAGCTGTTCCACATAGATTTTGGACATTTCTTGGATCACAAAAAAAAGAAATTTGGTTACAAACGTGAACGTGTGCCATTTGTTCTTACTCGAGACTTTTTAATAGTCATCAGTAAAGGAGCTCAAGAATGTACAAAAACAAGAGAATTTGAGAGATTTCAAGAGATATGTTACAAGGCTTATTTGGCAATCCGGCAACATGCCAATCTCTTTATTAACTTATTCTCCATGATGTTGGGCTCAGGAATTCCTCAGCTCCAATCCTTTGATGATATTGCCTATATACGTAAAACATTGGCAACGGACAAAACTGAGCAGGAAGCACTGGATTATTTCATGAAGCAGATGAATGATGCTCATCAAGGTGGCTGGACAACAAAAATGGATTGGATCTTCCACACAATCAGACAGCATACTCGGAACTGACCAATGCACAGACCAGATGGACTGGAATGAATGATTGATAACCTAGGCTCATATGATTAGTCCTCGCTTAACGTCGTAGTTGTGTTCGTGAAAAGTGTGACTTTAACTGAAATGATGTTAAGCAAACCCATTTTTCCCATAAGAATTAATATATAAATTGAAGTTAGGTTCTTTGGGACATTTTTCAGCAAAATTTTCTTTAAAAAAAACATAAGTTGAAATACATTATATTCATAATTTTGACTCATGTTTATAGAGAATTGCACAAATAAATCACGATAAAAAATTACTGATAATTACCACACAAACTAAAAATGGCGACATTAAGACTGAGAATGGACGCTGCGTAAGAATACCGGACAGTAGCCTACACTACCCAAAGTACAGTAGTTTGTTTTCCACCCGCTGGCGAACGATGCAATAGAGAACATCTCAAAGTTAAGTGGATATACGTTCCCTATGTATCAGCAACGTATTAACGAAACAACATTGACCGAAGCAACATTAAGCAGGGTCTACCTGTACTTCACTGCTGAATGAGATTTCAGGCAAAATCAGACTGTTATCAATCAGTCAATAGGAATCATTGAACATTGGACAACATTAAGCATCATTGCAGTGCTATTTTAGTAGCCTGGAAAGTAAAGTAAGCTTGAATGTAAACCATGTTTTTCGATTAAACTAAATTACCAGTTAACCAAAACTATTCAACAACTACAATGCTGAAATTACAAGTGCTTCAGCCCCATCATTAATGATTTTAATTCATGAATAATTTTGCATTCGTTGACATTACTGACATGTTTCATAAATATTGTCCCACAGTAAGTAAGAATCATTAAATCTATGTGACGCCTGGTATCAAATAATACAGTCACAAACTTGAAATGCAATAGCAGCTTTATTGAACATTCTGTGAAGTGCTTTGAGACATCTAGAAGATGTGAAAAGTGCTGTACCAATGCAAGGATTATAGGATTAGAAAGAACATGTGTTAAAATTACCGAATTTCAACTGAGTCTCGAGAATAGAACGGATGTGTGGAATGGACACTCATCACTCCAATGGCTCCTGTGTTTTATCAACTTCAAAAGGGCACTAGCTGAATGATAGCAGTATTGGACAAAACACAAAATACTACAGATGCTGGAAATCTGAAACAAAAACAGAAGTTGCTGGGAAAACTCAACGGGTCAGGCAGCATCCATGGAGAAAGGAAAGTGAGTCAACATTTTAGGTCCACGACCCTTCGTCAGAATAACGGTAGCAGTATTGGATTGTACATTGAGGTAAATAAATAGAGAAATATACACTCAAGGGAACACAATGGCTGCTGTGCTACCATGATTAGGAAAGGGGGAGATAAAGAATGTTGTTTGTTGAGAACAACAGCAACAAATTACATTTATTCAGTATCTTTCATGTTGGAAGGATGCAGAGGCTAAGACCAAAGTTGTATAGTGCAAATGTGGGAATGGCCAAATAATCTGGAGGGATTGATTCATTGAGAAACAAGAGTTCCCACATAGAACTTTTTGCAAGGGATGGAATGGTTTAGTTAGTGTTGTAATAGAGAAGGTTTTGTGTGGCCTGCAGAAGGAGGGATTGATGAGCCATTCTTGACTATTGTTAAATTCTTCTATATTGTCTTTTCTGTCCTTTTAGGCCATTAATCCACCTGGGATTAAAAATCTTCGCACAGTTTGGAGTGTGTGAATTTTTGAACTGTTCAGAAGCAACTCTCAGGTCATGGTTGCAGGTCATTGAGACAAATTATCATGCATCAAATTCATACCATAATTCAACACATGCAGCTGACGTCTTGCATGCCACAGCGTACTTCTTGCGGAAGGATCGAGTCAAGGTAAAGTGAACAATTAAACTATTTTGCTAATAATAGCTTATTGTATTCCTCTACCTTGAGTCATTCCCAGCTCTCACTCTTCAAGGAAGGGCAATATTAAATAGCCTACAATATATCTATGCATGTGGTGTCTGAGATCAAGTACAGTGCCATTTAATAAGCCTGTTTATCCGGCACCCTCGTGACCTGGTCAATGTCGGTTAAACCGCATGCTGGATATTCGGGCAGCCAGCTGCCGAAAACCCAACACAAAAAAAATTAACTTTTTTTAAAAAACAACTTTTTTAAAAAATTAACTTTTTAAAATAAAAAACTTTAAAATTTAAACATACCATATTAATAATAGACTAAATACTAACAGAATATTGTATGGATACTTACCAATAAAGCAGTAAATATCGATTACAGTCTATAAACACAGCACACTGTAGTACTCTCGTTTTTTCTTTTCTCTCTTTCACACACATACCCAATCAGTCTGGCATCTCAATGGCTCCAAACCCAACCCCCCTCCACTCCTCTCATTTTCCATCTAAATTAATCAACTCACCCCCTCTCTCTCCCCTCCTCTCCTCCACTTCTCTCTCCCCCTCCCACTCCTCTCTTTTTCTCCCCCCACCTTTCCTTCTCTCCCCCCCACCCTCTCTCTCCTCTACCTCTCTCTTCCCCCCCATCTTTCCCTCTCTTTCTCCCCCTCTTTCCCTCTCTTTCTCCCCCCACTCTTTCCCTCTGTTTCTCCTCCCCCCCTTTCCCTCTCTTTCTCTCCCACCTCTTTCGCTCTCTCCCTGCCTCTCTCTCAAACCCAGAAGTGCACTACCGCAGCATTCAGAGGTAATCGTACTATGTGAGGGAAAAAAATGGCAGAGCCACCTTCAGGCACTGGTAGCAGTATTCCGAAATACTGATATGAAGGGAAACAAATGTGCCACAGCATTGTGCTGGATAAGATCCAGTTAATGGAATAGGGACCTTTTTTTTGAGGTGCCAGTTATACAGAAGTTACAGTTGATCGGGTCATGGATAAACAGGCTTTTACTGTATAACAGTCTTTCTGTGCCTTTTAAATGACTCTGGAGTATTGTTCAAATATGACTGCCTATGATATTCTTGGTGGGCTGGCTGGACATTGGAAGGAAAAAAGTATTTAGTTTGTTTTGATAGAGCACTATTTTTGGGAGTCAACTTGATACACATGGAAGGAAACTCATTACCATGCTTAAGAGCACCAAAACAGACTGGGAGTTCCAAGTATGCCACCTACACATGTAAATTTCCGTGTCAATGCAATGCACATTCACTCCCCGAAGGGATGTAATTTACTTCCGGAGAATATTAAGTGCAGGTTGGCAAGAGCCAGGCTTGGAGACACCAGAGTTTGTGTTGGTGTAAACCTAGAGTTTAAACAGCTAAAACCCCAAAGCTTGCTACTAATATTTTTCCTACAGCAAACAAGGTGGCAACTGCTCAGGATTGCTACTGCAAAAGACGAAAAGGGTAAAACAGGATTATTGGTACAGTATGTGGAAACTTCTATCGCAAGTGGCTATTGATGCTGAGATCATAACAACACTTAAGAACTAATTGGAGAAAAATTTGAGGAGGAAAATGTAAGAGTACACAGGAAAACCATAGAGAATGGGGATTACAGTTGTTGATTCCAATCAATTGCAAGCATCAACGTAGGCCCAAATGCCTTTTTTCCATTCTATGGTTCTATATCTTCTGTGGGACATGGTAACAAAGAGGGAAAATTAAGCAGATGTCAGAATATTTAAATGTAATTTATCAAGTAATATGTTTTGTTAATATATTTTATATAAGGATTATTATCATTATAGTTATGATTAGCTTTGTGATTTTCTTGACTAGTTAACAGCAGAACTTGCTGAATGAAGTGCAGTATCAGTTGATACAACTGCTGGTGTGGTCATTGCAGCCTGTGTAATTTCTTTCTGTATTTTTAGGGGTGTTTGGATCAGTTGGATGAGGTTGCTGCACTTATTGCAGCCACAGTACATGATGTTGACCACCCAGGTCACACAAACTCCTTCCTATCTAATGCAGGAAGTGAGCTAGCTGTCCTCTACAATGACACTGCAGTCCTGGAAAGTCACCATTCAGCCCCAGCGTTCCAGCTCACAGCACGAGACAGCAAGTGCAACATCTTCAAAAACGCTGAAAGGTTAGTTTTTTACGAGTTGATAGAATTGGATCAAAGCAAATAAACTTTGCCATTAAAAGATCAGAATGCAATGATGGCTGAGAATTGTTGTAAAGATTCCACTTTTATTCCCAAATTCTCTTTTCGAATTACCAAATTAAAATTGCTGTAGAGAGAAGTGAGTTGTTTTGTAATTGAAAATTGAAAGGCAGCAGCATTTTGTCACAGAGTGCAACTTAAAAAAGAAAATCTCTGCGTTTTTAATTATTTATCCATTGTTTTCAGGAATCAGTATCGAACACTGCGGCAGGCGATTATTGACATGGTTTTGGCGACAGAGATGACAAAGCATTTTGAGCATGTGAACAAATTTGTGAACAGTGTCAACAAACCAATGACATCTCTTCAGGAAACCAGTTCAACTGTAAGGTTTAAACCTCAGTTGAGGTAGTAATAACTCGGCATTGAATCAGAGCTAAGCGTTTTTCCTCATACTGTTGTTTTACAAATAACTAATTTGCAATATGTTTACAGAAATTAAGGACCTTAGTTATGAGGAGAGGTTAGTGAAACTAGGATTATTCTCCCTAGAGCAGAGAAGTTTAAGAGGGGACTTAATAGAGGTTTTCAAGATTATGAGGAGATTTGATAGGTTGAACTGGGAAAAATCAATTCCATTGGCATATGTGTCAGTAATCTGAGGACTCCGATTTAAGATAGTTTTTAAAAGAAACGGGAGGTTAGGGAAAAAAATGTCACCCATCGAGTTCAGATCTGGAATGCATTACCTGAAAGGGTGGTGGAAGCCAATTCAATAACAACTTTTAAGAGAGAAGTAAATGGGTATTTGGGGAGGACAAGATTGCAGGGCTGACTTTATCCCACCCCACCTTTCCTTACCTCCTTACCCTCTTTCCCCACTTTTTCCCCTAATCCCACTTCCATGACTGTTTATGGGACACTGCTGTGCGCAATTTGGCTGCCGCGTTTCGCCCACAAATATACAGTTGGCTTTGCTGCTCTCCTTCTCCCTACCCTGACCCCTCCCCTTGCCATCTTTTTCCCCTAATCCCACTTCCATGACTGTTTGTGGGACACTGCTGTACACAATTTGGCTGCCACAATTTGCCCCTAAATATACAGTCAATTGTACTACTCTTCTTCATCCTGCCCCGACCCTTCCCCCACTGCTCTTGACCCTACCTAACTGTACAGCGCCTTGGGACGTCCTCTCGACGTGAAAGGCGCTATATAAGCTTTGGTTGGTCGGTCGGTCTTTTCGGAGCCAGCGCACAGAGGATGGGCCGAATGGCCTCCTACTGCTGTATGGTTCTATTAATATATATCATCCATTGAACTTCCATTAGTTATTGCTTAATAACATTTCAGTGATGACATTGAACTATTATTTGCTTAGTGTAAATGCCATCATGTGACAATAGTATAGTGTATTGGCAATCGGAGTCATCATCACAAGCAGCCACTGCTAGCAAAATAACTCGCAACAGTAAAACATCTCCATAAAATTGGTAGTGTATAGTATATACTACAAAAGTAGGTGATGGCCTTAACTGATTTCAAGTGATAAATTAAGCCAAGCAATAGGAACATAAAAACAGGCAAAGGCCATTTTCCCTGTTAAGCCAATTCTGCAATTTATTAGCTTTATTTAGCTCCCAACCTTTACTCTATACCTTAACTTCCCATGCCTGGGTGTCGCTTTCTTTAAGCGTGTTAAATTTGAGATGCTGGCACAAGATTTCTTAAAGATGTACGTGGTAGCCTGGTACAGTGTTGGTAACACTCTGACCCCTGAAACAAAAGGTTGTGTGTTTTAAGACCCTGTCAGGACTTCAAACTCATAGTAATGGCTGACATTCCATGACAGTGCTGGGGAAACACTACATTGTTGGAGATGTCCGCTCTTCAGATGAGACTATGTTTTAGCATCATCGGAATTCCTTGATTAAAGTACAGTACTACCTTGTAACCATTTTGAAGACTCACCATTGCATCCCTTTCACTTCTGCTGTCAGGATTTTAAATGTCGGCTAACTAAATTTTAGATTACATTCAATAAGCAATCTTCATATTCACCATCTTGGGCCTTATACACTCTTGCAGTATAAATGGGTACTAGAGAATATTCTGCTATTGTAATTCACTGCTAATATAGTGAAAATAAAGTAGTGAAATTATTCATTACTGATTTTCTAAACCAATTCTGACGTGTTTATGGTGTGTTTTGCATCTTTAATGGCAGATTGAGGAGTGCAATTATTCTGAAAGGAAAAAATAGAAATCGCTGGGAACACTCAGCAAGTCAGGCAGCATCTATGGAGAAAGGAAAGTGAGTGAATGTTTTGGGTCCATGACCCTTCGTTCAGACTCGACCCTTCTTTAACTCACTTTCCTTTCTCCACAGATGCTGCCTGACCTGCTGAGCCTTCTCAGCAATTTCTGTTTTTGTTTCTGATTTCCAGCATCTGTAGTACGTTTTGTTTTTGAATAAGTTATTCTGTTTGTTAAAATGCTGATACAGATGTCAGCGGATTTTTGAATCAGTCTATAAGGAAGGATATGATTCTAAAACAAAAAAGTAGGACTTCGTATTTCAAGATGTTTCCCCCTTGGAGTAGTGGGGTTGTCCCATATCCAGGTGTCAGCCACTTGCTTGGTAATCCAACCCACCTGTTGATTGGTCTCTGAATCCACATTTCCCATCAAAATCTTGAACCTGTGATCTTCTCTTTGTAAGTGTTTTGTTCTGGGTTTATTTCTCTATCCTAAATAGCTTTTTCTTTACATTTATAATGTCTGTGAGTAAATTGGGCATCAGGTTTGATTTCCAGTTATCTTTCCTCCTCCACATCTTGTTCCTCACCAGCACCGCTTTCTTCCATCTCCGCCACATTGCCTGTCTCCGTCAGTACCTCACCAGAAAAACTGTCGAACCCCTGGTCCATCCCTTTGTCACCTCTTGGCCAGACTACTCCAAGAGGTCTCCTCGCCACTCTCCCCTCCTCCATCATTCACAAAATTCAGCTCATCCAAAACTCTGCCGCCTGCATTCTCACCCACACTAAATTTCATACCCCGATTACCCCAGTCCTTGCCAAACTACACTGGCTCCCCATCACAGAGCAGATCAACTTCAAGATCCTCACTCTTGCGTTTAAATCCCTCCACTCCTCAGCACCCCCTTAGCTCTCTAACCTTCTATCTCCTCCCATCAGTAACCGCTGCCTTCTGCTCTATTAGGTCAGGCCTCCTCCTTATCCCCCAAATCCTCCGCTCCACCATCAGAGGCTGTGCTTTCAGCCACTATGCCCCGAAACTTTGCTATTCTCACCCTCAACCCCTTCGCCTCACCCCCTTCTTCCCCATCTTCAGGTCGTGCATAAAGACTTTTCACCACCCTTACAGTCACCTATTCACTCCCTCTAGCTCAGCCTTAGACTCCGGCATTGTTAAGCACTCTGAGATGCTGCCCAGCATGGAGGATGCTGTGCAAATGCAAGTTACTGTTGCTGTTGTCTACATTCCCATTGAACACTCCAATTCCTGACACCCATCACCACAATGAACAAAAAATGGAGAATAAAAGTTAAAAGATGTAACCAAAAGTTCAAAGCAGGACCAAAAGTTAAAAGACATTACCAGTCATATATTATTTCATACTGTAGGTTATAAACAAAAATACCTTGACCTAGCATTATGTAATGCTGGATAAAAAAATATAAGTAATGCTGGATAACCAGTTCATATGAGATTTGGACAACAACCAATGCTATTTAAGTGCTGAACCTCCTGCCTGTGTTTCACAGAGTAGCAGCAGTGATGGTGAATATTCACCCAATGGAAAGAACTCTGTGGAAAATAGACTACTCATTAAACGTATGATGATTAAATGCGCTGATGTTGCCAACCCTTGCCGCCCAGTGGAATTGTGCATCGAGTGGGCAGGAAGAATTTCAGAAGAATATTTTGCTCAGGTACTATTATATGACATATTATATTGCAGTTTTTAAAGTAATTCAGAGCTTTAGAGATCTTTAAAGCAGATCCTAAATGAAGAATAAAACTCTGTAAATGTATTACTATGTCGAGAGAAATATTTTATTTCTCAATATTTTAATTTGTTTCACAATATCACTAGTGTAAACTCCAAATTCTACCTTGTGTTTTTCAGTCAATCTATTTTGTCTAAAACATTTAAGATCACACAGGATAATGGAAAATTCTTAAATTCAGTCCGAATTTAGAAGGCGTTTTTCACAGTTTTTCAGATAACATGCCTTCCAAATTAAGACAAAATAATAATTTTCCAGCACTCTGTAGTTAAAAAAAACTCATACTTTTAAGAAAAATTGCTTTTACAGGCAAAAAGTTAATTTGGTCCATATATTGAAATATAATAAATAATGTTTGTTTATATTTATCAGAATTATATTTTCTTCAGTCTCAACTTCCTGTAATTTTCATTGTTTATCTTCTGTATAGTATACAAAATACATAATCGTTACGATTTTCACTATATCCATTGAAATACGTTGAGATGTCCCCTGATGTGAAAGGCTTTATATCAAATGTAAGGATTAATATCAAACATAGGATTATATATTTGGTTCAAATACATTCAATTGAAACAATTGGTCTGAATGTTGCTTAAATGAGCTGGTACAGATGATTAGAAGTTCTGTGTTATAAGTGACATTCTCTCATTCTCTTTATTTATCAATCTTTTTGTTTGTCTACAGATAGATGAGGAGAAAAATCAAGGTCTGCCAGTTGTGATGCCGGTCTTTGATCGCAATTCTTGCAGTATTCCAAAATCTCAGATATCATTTATCGACTATTTTATAAATGATATGTTTGATGCTTGGGATGGTAAGAATTTCGATTTAACTTTTTTTATTTACAGCAAATTTAAAATATTGTGTTGCTTAAAAAGAACTTTTCAAACACGATTTTTAAATTAGGAGTGAATTTACTAATACTGTATTCCAAAGTACAATTCTCTTAAAGCTAAGGCAGAAGATTCAAGCGTCAGATATTACAAAACATAGCCCCACATTATTTGGTTTTTGTCAGCTGTGTGTTTGATAAACCAGGAGGCCCCTGCTATGCTTTAATAGTTTATGTTTCCAGCTACCAAGAGCTTATAGAAGCAGTGGTTTCATATGCAGTTCAGAAGTGTGCAGTGCATGTCCAGAGTACACACTACACGTGGGAAGCAGATATGTTAAACTGTGTATGCTATACATAACTTGAGATTGTTTTTATCTAATTTCTACTGTTCTTTCTTATAGCGTTTGCGAATCTTCCAAATTTAATGTTTCACTTGACTGAAAACTACAAGTACTGGAAAATGTTGGATGAACATGTGTATAAGGGTCTCCGACCTCCATCTGACACTTAAAAGCAAAGGTGAAAGGATCAGATATTTTATTTCCCAACATCACTGGCTGAAGCGAAGCTATTGAGAGTTTCTATTTTATTTCAAGTGACTTAATTTTCAGATGAGTCACACACAATATAGGCAGGTTTGATGTACAGTGTGTGTAAAAAGAAACTATGTTGTTATAGATACTCAAAGTACTAAAATAATATATTTTGGCTCTTGAGTTTTGCTTTGTTAAATTCAAGTTCATTTCAGTGCCAAAAATGAAAATTGTGATGCATTCAGGAGAAGAACAAAATATTCATTGAGAAAAGACAAATGAAAATAAATATTTCTGTAATTACCCTTGAGTCACAAATGTATATAAAAGTAAATCTTTTATTTTACATAGTAATCTTTTCTCTCTGAGAAAAAGGCTTTTGAATGAATCAGGTTTTTATTCTGATTGTTGGTCATTTTTATGCAGGCTTACCGCAATGTGAAAAATGACAGTCCAGGCCTTAAGGCAATTTTGAATGCTATTAATGCTGGTTAGCATATTTCAATGTACAGTAGTTTTTTTTTAAAACAGCAATAAATTTGAGGAATATATGTAATAAAAAATTGAGCAAATTATTTTGTGTGGATGTGTGAGAATACAAGGATATAGCAAATACTATATCAAATACAAGGATTATTATTATCAGCACAATAAATCATACTTGTACCTAGTTTAAAACAATGTCAATGGAATGAAGTTGATTCAAGTAAAGTCGTACTTTCCATATGCAGTACAACAAAATGTGTTCTGTGGCAAGGTTTCTCAACCTGTGGGTCACAAACCAAAATCATGTGGTCAAAGGGTTGAGAACAGATTTTGAAAATGGTTGAATTTTGTTTAAATAATTAAATAACTAAAAGTGTAATGCTACGCCTCATATTAACTCTTCTACTGTAAAAACTCACATTCCACAACAACCAGCAGTTATAAAGGCCGGTCTGCAGCTTGTTTTGGGGGCCAGTTAATTACTCCAGCCATTCACTGAATTAATCCAAAATGTTGATACTGTTGTGGAACGTCGAGAATTTAGAACTTGCAGTCTTTGCAGACGAAGCTCTAACAAAGTTATTTAAACAGCAGCAAGTGCCAGCAATTAGCTATTCAAATGCAATGTTCCATAATTTTTCTTGAAATCTTGCAGTGGGGAGTTTGGAGTACTCTTGTAAGATCTGTGAGTCTTATGGTCAGTGAAATTGAGACATTTGTAAACTCCTGTTGCAAGCAGCAGTGATAGGGGAAATTCTTTTACACCAAACTTTGATAAACCCATCAAAAAGAAGCAAGCTCGGGATTCTCATTAAGTGGAAGCTAGGATTTATACAATAAATACTTGGGTACTATAAGTATTTTCTGCATTTAGTACTTATGACAATGTGTATAGTGTATATCATGGGTAAGAAATATTTAGTGAGGCAGGTGTTTTCTGCAGCAAAGCTATTGACATGGTCACATTAGGCTATCAATGTTTACAAATAGGTCCTGAGCTCCAAAAGGTTGAGAACTATTATCCCATCGAACAAGTAGACAAACCATGTTGTCTTAACAATGCCCAATCAATCACTATTCTGAATGACACCTTGAAAGTAAATGGATGTTGAGTACTGAGATAGAGGAAATCATTTCTCTGCAGCAACTGCTCTACATCAGGCCATTCTCCATCTGAATATATTGATGACAATGGGATCTATAGGGTAAAAGAGCACCACGTGTAATTGAACATTTCAGAAATTGCTACAGCTACAGGCAAGCGGGTGTTACCTACACATGAAGAAGGAACTGAAAAGAAGGCATGGAAAAGACAACCCTGGAGATGTAATGAGAAAAATGTTTTTTTAAAAAAAAGCAATGCTGCAGGTATATACATATGGATAATAAAAGTGATATACTGTATATGTAGTTACTTTCATTATAATCCATGGTAACTACAAATAAGTAGAAAATTGTATGAATAAAAATTCAATGATTGCTCTGCAATATTTTTGATGCTGTTTACTATTAAATGTAACCATATACACTGCTGCAAACATGATTCTTGCACTAAAATTGTCACTATCTTCTGTTCACAGGTTTGTAAATGATTGGATAAGTGACATGTAGGAGGATCTGGCACTTAAATGTTCCTCTCAGGAGTAGTACCTGCAGAAGAGGCTCCACGTGTCTTGATGGTCCTCTGAAAGACAACATCCAAAGTAGTTAGCGGGAGGGTTCTGGGTTTTGTACAAGTGTCGTGAGCAAATTGATTAGATCTGTTTCACCCCTTTTTGCACATTTGCATAATGTTATTGCAAGAATACCACATCATTCGGGACGCTGCTCTGTGTGAAGGGTGGTATATAATGCAAGTTGTTGATATTAAGTGTATACAGCCTGTAAACACTTAATGATGTATTTAAAGCTTGAGTTTAAATTCCTTATCCTAACTGTCC
This sequence comes from Hydrolagus colliei, assembly GCA_035084275.1. Classification (NCBI taxonomy): domain Eukaryota; kingdom Metazoa; phylum Chordata; class Chondrichthyes; order Chimaeriformes; family Chimaeridae; genus Hydrolagus; species Hydrolagus colliei. The sequence continues at coordinate 95,765,770 of CM068743.1, read as the reverse complement.
CTACCGTATTGTCCCTACCCCTGCGACCAGTTAACACCTTATCACCCTGTCCACTCAGCAAGCACTGGCCTGCTCCATGTCCATCACCATACCGGCCACACCAATGGCAGTTGTATCTTCAGCTTTTTTACTTTTTTACTTGCCTCCGTCAAGACCTATCTCAAGACATTCTTAATCGGCTGCCACATTTACCCACAAGTACCCAGTCATGACACTTAACAATACTTAGTGGAGTCCTGTAGCTCAGTGCTTAGAGCACTAGCGTTGCAAGCAAGATACCTGGGTTCGATTCCTGGCAGGTCAGGGCGAAGCCTTGGGCAAGTTTTGTTATGCCACACGCCTAATAATAATCCCGCAAGAAAAAAAATTAATTTGTCACTTCAATCCCCTCACCCACACATTCGTCACATCAAGGCTTAACTACGGAAACACCCCCCTCGTCGCACTTCCCAGCTCTTCCCTTCACAAGCTACAGTCGATCATCCGAAGCTCTGCAACTCATGTTCTCTTCCGCACCAGGTTTCGTGACCCAATCACTCCTACCCTCGCTCGGCTCCATTGGCTCCTCATTCCCCAGCGGATTGAATTCAACAACAACAACAAAATTACTTGTATAGCTCATCCTCACTTTCAGAGCCATCCACAGCCTTGCCTCTTACTGCCTCTCCGACCTTCTGACTCCCTACCAACCTAAAGTCGATTCACTTTATAGTATGTTCCTTGATGCGCTTTGAGACGTCTAAAAGACGTGAAAAGCACTACTGTATATCAAATGCAAGGATTATTATTATAATTAATGTGAAGCTCTTTGAGACATTTCACCATAAAACGCTAAATCAAATACAAGGATTATTATGTTAGTAACTTAATAATCATGCATTCAGACTAACAGTTATTTTATGAGCAGTGCTTGGCGGTTTACAGGAACTCTCCTCGTTGGCCTTCCCAGCTCCTCTCTTCACGGGCTGCAGATCATTCAGAATTCTGCAGCTCATGTACCATACCAGGCTTCGTGACTACATCACTCCCCCCGCCTCCACTGGATCCCCATCCCCCAGAGGATTGAATTCAAGATCCTCGTCCTCATTTTCAAGGCCATTCACGGCCTTGCCCCCTACCTACTGACCTATTGTCTCCCTATCAGCCTGCCCCACCCTCCATTCAGCATCCACTCTAATGCCCAACTTAAGTGCTCAACCATCAGCAGCCGGGCTATCAGCGTCTCTGCTCCCACACTGTGCAACTCCATCCCGCAGCCCCTTCGCCTTGCTTCCTCCCTTTCCTCCTTCAAGGCCGGTCTCAAGACCTTCCTCTTCGACTGAGCCTTTGGCTCCCCCACTAACTTTTCCCCCTCTCCTTGCCCTTCCCCCGACCCTGCCCCCCCCCCCCCCCACCCCCACCCCCACCCCCCCGATCGGGTCCCGACCTGACTGTTCAGTGCTTTGGGCCGTCCTGATGTGAAAGGCGCTATACAAGTGCAATTTTGTTGTTGTTGGTTTCTTCTTTATGTGAAGTTATTTGTCCATTCATGGTCATTTTCTGCAGTGTGTGCCACTTGTGATGTTTTGCCACCTGCAAATTTGTCCTTTTGTACATGGTAAAATTGATTCAATTCCAAAGAAAGTAAACTGGATTGTATTGCTGTGTCAAAATAAACACATTTTCAGTAGCATATTAACTCATTTTCTATGCTTCAGCAGTATACAGTGGATGTCCCTCTCATTAGGGTTAGGACAAGTACCTTTGCACCTGCTTGTTCAGATGGGATGTTCAGATGGTAACTTTTAATTGGCTTTCTTAACCTCCCCTGGAGTGTTAAAATATGTGTTGTAGAATTTGGAGATTTCTTGCTTTGTAGTGAATGCTGTTCAATTACTGTCCTAGAACTGTCTGAAGTGCCATGATGCCCAACTGTCCACAAATCATTGCAGGTTTATAATTTGTATTGAATTAAAACAGTTTCATAGCACACATCTCTGAAAATAGAGCAGAAGAGGAACGCATTGTCAAGTTAAAATACTAACTTTTAATTTAAAAAAAAGAAAAATGTGTAATTGTTGTAATGATCTATTAGAGTGGACCGAAATAATGCATGTTAGAGAGTTAGAGATGTTATTTTGAAATTGTTCTAGAATAATATTATTATACATTGCCTGGCAAAGGCACAATTTTATATTGTCAAGCTTTGAAGTTGAATTTTATAAATCAATAATGACAACATCCTTTCAAGATAAAAACTTATTCTTAGATTTGTGTTAACATTTTTGAGCATAAGATTTTGTAAGTGCAAGCTTCAATGCCAACTTCTGAGAAGGAAAAATATAATTATTTTATGTAGTTGATGTATATTCATTCAGATGATTCTTTGTGAGATTATTTGTGATGCATATTATTGTTTCTTTTACCTAAAATTCACTTATCCTGTTAATGTAGGCATCATTGAACACAAATGACCACGGCGTGAAGGATATTTAACTCTTAACAATCTGAGAATAATATTTACCAGCAGTATACCCTAATAATATTTCTTTAAACAATTATGTAATGAACAATCACATTAGACTCTGTCAAACAGTGGTAACTCTGCTCCAGTATAGCATCAGAGTGGTGTATCATGAACTTATTTGCACAGTTCAATGAATGAATATATTGAATATATTATCAATGAATATATTGTAAATTGGATCATAATTACTGATAGAAGCAAATACTGCATACAAAGATGTAGATTGTTTGCAATTTGTATGATAAGGCAACAAACGTTTTTATGAGTTGTGTACAGTAATAAGCTGAATAAAACAAATGAAAAATAACTCCTACAAATTGCATATAATGAAGTATGTATATAATAGCTCAATTTTCCCCAGACATGCATCAAATTATGGTCATTTTCACACAAAATAATAAGTAGTTATAGATTGTTCGGTCCAGATTTCTCTGTTGCTTTTTATTTTGCATGTTAAAGAGAGAATACAATACAAAATTGCAATTATATAGTGCCTTTCACTTCAGGATATCGCAAGATATACTATACACACATATAATACATATAGGGAGAGAGAGAATGTAAAGTTTAGAATTTGAATATGCTGAATAGTTGCATATTATGCATATTAAATTTACTGTCATTTTAAAATACTAATTTTTAAATTGAAGCTTTTAATTTGAACGTAATGTTACTCAGGTAAATAATTTAAAATAATGACAAGGAGATTATTTGTGCATTTATCTTTGTGTATGTGTGTTTAAATATAGATTTATAAATATGTTTGGTACAACAGAAATCCCAAACCAAGTACAACATCTTTTCTATTTTTCCTCTCTCCCAATACAAAAAACATTCTGTTGTTTTCTGGTACATTTCTTCATCACGCAGATTGTGTACACATTTTTTGGGATGCTCCCGTTAAATGGGGAGTTGCCTGCACACACCCAGATGAGGTATACTTGCCGCTTTTGCTTTGCAAGGCGCACCGGTATGCACTATACGTACACATTTACCGTACATACATTTTCAGAACATACCAGAAATATACTGCATTATAACACTATTGGGTTATTTTCTCTTGACTGAACGTTTGAATGTGGAAAAATCTAGACTCAGGTGGAATTTGTACTCCAATTGGTGGAATTATTTCCAATTGGGATGGTTCATATATGGTTGTTTATACATTTCAATTTTCACACCAGAATACTTGGTTTTATTTTCTGAAGATCTGATATTCTCAGCAAGGCATATAGCATTTTTTTTTGTCACTGAGACAACATTGTGATTTCATTTTAACTGGTTTTATAATTTCATAACTCTGGTTAACAACATCTGCTATTCATGTACCTTTCCATATCAGAAAATAACATTTGTATTTTAACTGAGGATTTCAGATTATTAAAATATTTTACAAATGTACAAGAAAGTTTCCTTTTGTGATTTTTTTGAAAATACAAAATGAGAAATACTCCATCACATGTTATATTTAATCATATATAAACACACAAGCATAAAAGTTATGAGTCATTAATTTTAGTGTCAGTTTCCTGGCAAGGACATTATCAGCCCAATTACAATTTCTGTATTGCAAAATAACTTCCAATAGACAACTGGCATTCTTTAAACCGATGTGACAAGGTATACAGGTGTAACCTGTCAAGATAAGACCACATTCGCTCACAAAACAGTCACTGCACTTTACTAGTGGCTATCTTTGGTGAGGGGAAGTCAGCGAGGTCTCCTTGGAGGTCTCCTTCTGTTAGGCAACAGAATGACAGAATTAAGACAATATTCTGTGGCAGTCTCATCAGACTAATTGCTGAGCCAGAAACTGGTCCACAGTACTCCAGGGTACTGTACTGTTGATGACAGCACAGACAGGCCTACTTCATCAACAGGACTTGGAATGGCAGACTAGTTACTGACGACTGAGATTCTCCCCACTTTGTTCTTGCTAATCCTGCAAGTCAAAGCCTCAACAGGAAGGGTGGTCCTAGTTGAATAAGCAGATCACCAGATAGTGCTTTCAATGTAAAGCTGTATAGTTTTAGCAGCACCCCAATGCACATTTTTGTCAACGGGGTGAAAGTTAGGCGAGTTTCCTTATTCCACATGCCTGTTCACCTAACAGTAGGAACCGAGTTGTTAGTCAATTGGCGAATTGCTTTGCAGGGGGTAAGAATGCCTTTAAAAAAACAATTGATCAATCCATGATTGTGACACATTACGATGCGCAATTTGTAGCCACATCTCCCCCACACAATATACAGTTAGTCCACGTTACAGTATATTCTGTGAAGCGCTTTGAGACATGTCAAAGGCGCTGTATCAAATGCAGGGATTCTAATTATAACCTGCACCTAATATTCACTGTAATTAGATAAGCAGGAAGCATCCTTTCAGGTAGAGTGTGCATTTCCTTCTAATAAATATCTTGGGAATTTCAACAACAGCAACAACAACTTGGATTTGTGTAGCGCCCTCCAAGCCTGATGGTGTCTCAGAGTGCTTAAGATGGGATTCTGTATAGAATGGATACTCTTCCTCATGGGTCAGACACCTGGCTGACCAAAAACAAAAAAAACGCACTTCAGTCTAGTCTAATATCAAACATATCTGGCCATAAGCAGCATTTAAATTAACACAGTTCATTTGGTGACTGCTCCATAAAAAAAGTTATATACAGTATCATACTGCACCGGAAATGTTTATAGGGATTGTGTGTATACTTGGTCAAATACCAATTTGCAGGAAACTTTGTGGCTTCCAAATTATGACTGAATTTAAGATTTTCCAAAATTCCATATAAGCTTAAAATTTTAAAACAATGGCTTTAAAGTCAGAACCTTTTTTTTTGGTCTGTGATTGGAAAGTACAAAATGCAGAGCTACAATCACACTTTGTCATCATTCTCCTGTCCAGAATCAGAATCTTCCCAATAAGAAATAATTCCACCAATTGGAGTACAAATTCTACCTGGGTCTAGATTTTCTCTCTTAAAGCAACTTAGAGCTCGAAAAACTTGGAAAATATTTGAATTCAGTTTTAACTTTGAAGTTAGTTTCCTGTAGTATTTAAAAGAAATGACAGAAAATAGCTTCAAAATAAGGCCCTTTTTGACAAATTCTGGAGGCTCTGAAATTCTATGTTAAGAGAGTAAATCCACAGCCAGGTGGAATGACTACCCTGACAAGATAAACAGTTTACGAAGTGTCTTGAAACCAGTTTGAAACCTTTCAAAAAGATGGAAAACTGGGACTTCTCAATTAACGTTGGGGTGGGGAGTTCTTGAAAAGTGTAATTTTAAGTGAAACAATGTATGGCAAAACCTAAATTACATTCCTTCAGTACATTTCTGTGATCTAAATTTTCTTACATTAATAATAGAGCAAACACCACACTGCTAGTATTGAAAATTAAAATCAAAGTTTAATAAATATATAAATAAATAAGATAAAAATACAATTAAGAGAACACATACTGGAGATGTGGTCAGCCCCTCTGGGGATCCGTACAAGAGGCAGGTAATAATAATACTTGCATTTGATATAGCGTTTTTCACATCTTATCGACATCTCAAAGCGCTTCACAGAATATACTGTAAAGTTAATTGGCTGTATATTTGTGGGCAAAACGCAGCAGCCAATCTTGCACAGCAGTGTCCCCACAAACAGTCAAGGTTTTTATTATTTGTTTTTTTGGAGGGATTATTAGGCATGTGCAGTAAGGAAACTTGCCCAAGATTTCGCCCTTATCTGCCTGGATTCGAACATAGGTCTTGCGCTTGTAAGGCAAGTGCTTTAACCACTGAGCTACAGGAGCTCTTTGATCTGCTCTGTGTCACCAGATCAGTGATTTAAAAGCAGCGAAGGCAGGAGAGATCTTTACATCCATTTAAACTCCATTCATGTCATAGCCATTGTCCAAACTATTATCCCCCCAACCCCCATCACCAGCCCCCACCTCTCCCCTCCATCTCCCACGAATCTAAACCTGTCCACTGGTCTGTGAGGCTCTGATCTCAGTCTCCAGAGTTTATGCCTCAGTTTACGAACATGGTGTCATCATAGGTTGTTGTCGCAGCAGAAAAGGGTGCAGACGGAGCTCTCCACTTCGCGGAACTTGCCGGAGCCTGGGACGTCTTTGCACTCGGTGATAAACTCGTGCAGCTCTCTGGGGTGCAGCCCGTTGATCCCGTGATGCTTTATGGCTTCGTAGCCATAAAACCATAATCCCACCCCTTCATCTGAATGACTCTGCCCGCTCACTGGCCACATCAACCATCTTAAGTAAGTGTTCTCTTAATTGTATTTATTACCTTATTTATATATTTACTAAACAACTAATATAATGTAATCAGCTAATATCCCTTCAATTAATCCAATTAAAAAAAAAATTTGAACTATTTATTAATTCATCAACAACATATAATCAAAACAACGTACATTGGGACGATGTATAGAGGAGTTCCAGTACCTTCAATCAATATATCATCTACAATGACTTGCATTTATCAAGCGCCCTTCTCGCGAGGTAGTGTCCACTATTCAAATACACAATTTAGAAATTGAGGGCACCTCACGGACAGTACTGAGGTATTCTCTGGAAGCTGACTGTTATAAATATAAAATAAGTTTCTAATTTATAGAAATCATGAGCATATAGCCTATTACTATAGCCACTTTACCATGATGACTTTACTCCATAAACTTCATAGATTTGCAAAAATGCATTATAGAATCTACAATTTTTCACAGATCATAAGTGTAAACAAATGTATTTAGATGGTAAAACTTTTTTTTTGCAACGTAAACAGATTGTACACCCAGACATAATTAGTAAACACCAAGTGTTAGAATGGTATGCTTTTAAAACACAATTGGTAAGACCTATCGGCCTCTCTCCTCATGCTGCCAAGACCCTCATTCACGCATTGATCATGTCCAGGCTTATGCCCTGCTCATTGAACTCCCCAACTTTAACCCCCACAAGCTGCAGAGCTGGTGCAGGCATGATGGGCCTTCTGCACCTAAGATTTCTACGTTTCTAGCACTGGGAAGTGCTAGAAAACAAAACTGCTTTAAAGCTGAGAAGAAAACCTGAGGATTGTAAAGAGGGAAAAAGGAAGATTAAGGAAAAGTGTTTACAATCAGTTTGAATAGAAATCTCTTGAATGCCACCATTTGTTGAGTTTGATGACAGTGGACAAATCTGCAGCTGCTTCTAGAAAGTGCTGTGTGTTATAAGAAACTATAGTAAACACTGTGACCAAAAGGGAAAGCAGCTGCTGAATCTGATGACATTGATACTGAAATCAACGGTGAAGGGAGACAATATTAACTTCAACAATATTAGCTTCCCAGACAGAGAGGCTAACCTCTCATTTATTCTATATCTTGATATACAGTATCCCATATGTTTGGAGAAGGGCTGTTACATATACTTTATCAAAGCTTACATAAAGTTCTTTAAGTATCAAGACACCAGAGTCCTATTAAGGAATAAAAAATAGGAAAAAAAGAGAGGAACAATCAGATTGGACCAAATCAATGAGACTCTGCCCCACTGTAAGAAGGACAAACATACGTTAATATCCATTTATAATATTGTTTCTTGATTTTGCAATAAGTTTTAACAATTCACAAATTGCCTTAAAGTGGAAGATTCTGATTCAGAATGGCATGTCAATGGCTTACTGGGATCAATAACTGTTTCACAATCAGACCACTTCTTGCTAACAATCATAACGGCTTGAGAATAAAATGGCAGATCAGGAAGGTAATATGCCATTCAATACCACTAATACAATATTGATTCATCCTGTCAATGAAAACAGGGTATTTTTGGATGTAAGCAAGACCATGCACTCATGATGGGAGCTGATCAAATCTTGGATGAGAGCTAACATTTTTCAGTTCAACATCAACAAGACTGAGGCCCTCCTGATTGGCTCCCACCACTGCCTCCACACATCAGGCGCTGTCAGCATCACCATTCAAGGATGCACACTCCACTTTGCTAAGCCAGTCTGGAACCGTAGTATCTTGTTTGATCCTCAATTATCTTTTCTATCCCACATCCGTGCCATGACCTGCTCTGCCATCCCCCACCTCTGCATCATCACCCTGACTATGCAAAGTCCCAGCTTGACAGCCTCAACAACTCCTCCCTCCATAGACTGCAGATCATCCAGAACTCTGCAGTTCGTGTCCTCTCCCGTACCCGGCTACGTGACCTTACCCTCCCTTCAAAGCCCTCCATGGCCTCACTCCCCACCACCCCTCCCTACCCCCACTTCTGTGGCCGCCTAATCCCCTACCTGCCTGCCCAGACCATCGATGTTCTGACAGCATATTTGTCTGACATCAAGTTCTGGACGAGGGACAATTTCCTCCATTTGAACGTGAGCAAGACCGAGGCCCTCCTGATTGGCTCAAGCCAGCGCCTCCGCACATCGGGCGCTGCCAGCATCAACATCCAAGGCTGTACTCTCCACCTCACAAAGCCAGTCAGGAACCTCGGCATCACGTTCGACCCCAAACTCTCCTTCCTCCCCCACATCCGTGCCTTGACCGGCACCGCCTATTTCCACCTGTGCAACATTGCCAGGCTCCATAACTATCTCACTCCCCACGCTGCCGAAACACTCGTGCACGCGTACATCACCTCACGGCTGGACTGGACTACGGGAACTCTCCTTGTCGGCCTTCCCAGCTCCTCCATTCACAGGCTGCAGATCATCCGAAACTCTGCAGCCCGTGTACTATCCCGCACCTGCCTCTGCGACCACATAACCCCCACCCTCGCCCGTCTCGATTGGCTCCCCATCCCCCAAAGGATCGAGTTCAAGATCCTCGTCCTCACCTTCAAGGCCTTACACGGCCTTGCCCCGCCCTATCTTTCCGACCTACTCTCCCCCTACAATGTGTGAAGGACGTGTTATGTTTGCAATGATAGGATGCCATGAAGATGTTGCGCAGGTACAGTGCATCTCTGGCCCACTTGCTCCAGGAAGGAAACATTTACTATTGAGTTGGATTTCCTGCAGTGTGACGGTCTCAATTTAGGTCTCAAAGATCTGGAGCTTGAAAATAGAAGATATATTTTTTAAAAACATTTCTGGTTCTGAGTTAACCTTTATGATTTACCCCCCCAAATCATAGAAATAACAAAATAGCATAGATACCATAAATCAAGAAATATTCAATCAAGAAACATTGATCTCTCCTGCCTGGTCACCTGTGGGGTACCCAAGGCTCCATCCTTATTCCTTTCTTTTCCTCATCAATATTCTCCTTCTTGGAGATGTCATCCGCAGACACAAGGTTAACTTCCACATGTATGGAGATCCTGTAGTTCAGTGGTTAGAGCATTCACCTTGAGACCTATGTTCAAATCCAGGCAGATCAGGGCGAAACCTTGGGCAAGTTTCCTTACAGGTTCCTTTCCTTACGCCTAATAATAATCCGTCCAAAAAGAAAAACCACAATAATAAAATTGGTCGTTTCAATTCACCACTGTTTGTGGGACACTGCTGAGAGCAATTGGCTGCCGTGTTTCGCCCACAAATATACAGTCCATTCACGTTACAGTATATTCTGCAAAGCGCTTTGAGACGTCGATAAGATGTGAAAATCTCTATATCAAATGCAAGGATTATTATTATGTGGATGACACTTAACTCAACTTCTCCTCCAGCTACAATCCCCAGTCCTTTGACATTCTGTTAGCTTGTCCGTCAGATATCAAGGCCCACATATATGCAAACCTATTGCGGTTAAACATCAACAAGACGCATTTGCTATGGAACTTCCTCCCTAAATCCCTTCGCCTTGCCCCCTCTTACCCCATTATGCTTCACTGTTGCTCGGTATTGGGCTCCACCATTGTTAAGCGCTCTGGGACACCACAGATATGGAAGGTGCTATATAAATGCAAATTGTTGTTGCTATTTTTGGCCAACTACTGTCCTAAAGTGTATGGTAGTCCCAGCTGGACACATGGCAGAAAGCTAGTTACAGTGCTTTTTGTGGTTTTTATTTGGTTAAACTCCAGCAGTACCCCAATGTATTTCCTGAGGTCCCCAACTGGCTCTTGCTAACCTGCTTCTGTTTCTCTCTGGATGCAAAATGCATCCCTCCAGTGAGAGAGTGTGCATTCCACTCCAGACACAGGAAATTTCCATGTGTAGGTGGTATACATATACATATTGGATTGGTTTGGATACTCTTAAAACATGATGGTGTTTCAGACAACCAGCTGACCAAATATAAAAACTCCTTTCTCCAATTATTATCCCCCTATTGAACTTACTCAACTTGCCTACTTTTGAAACTCAGTCCCATTCTCAGATTTTAAGCAAGCGTCTGTTTAATGAGTTTGTGCCTTGCCTTTCACTCCCTGAATGTATTTCAAAGGTTTAACATTTTATTCCAAAACTACTTTCAAGATTTAGCTTCTTTCTGGGCTGCATTCCAAGGATCTCCTCACATAATTGACCAATCTTGTGATTGCACTAACAAAGCTCTATCTTATAGATTTAAGTGACAGACTGCCCTACATCTGTAACTCATAACCAGCTGGTTGGGAGGCAGTCATGCTACAATCTGTGGAAATGGAACAGAAAACATTCCTGACTGTTCTGCCTCCTACTCACCCTTTTTGCAAATAAGGATTTGAATAGTCTGATGCAATGTCCACACTGCTCTCACTCAAAGACTGTGAGATGAAAGGATAAGAGAGTAAAACGACTATAAAAAAGCAATAAACTTTATGTGAGGCACCTGAGTCTGCTGGCATGGTTTAAATATCCATGTCTGAACCAGTTTACTCTGGTTAAGTTGAAAGCTTGACATTCTGTTGGAAACTTGTGTAGGTACTTCAGCCAACTGGGTTGAGCTGAAAATTCAGGCTTGATGTTTAGCTGAAAAAAGCACCAGCTAAATGTTACCTGATATTAATCACAATCTGAAAATTGTAGCTATCCTTTTAGCTAAATGTATTGAGGATTTACTTTACAAGCTGATCCACCAGGCTGAAATAATATGAGCCAATTTGTTCAACGTCACTTCTCTGGCTTCTAATTTCCAGCAGTACAAAGGTTCTTGGAAAGCACTCGATAGGCTGACCTGATTTCTCATACTTGTGAACTGCGTCAATTTAAATTGAGGAGCCTGGTTAATTAGATTTGTGGTTCTAAAATGCCCTGTTAAGCATCTACAACAATTGCAACAACTTACATTTATATAGCGCCCTTCACTCGTAATAGTGTCTCGAAGACTTACAAAGGATAGTCTATTCCTCCTCACACGCTCTGCAGCATCATTGGTGGCTGAGCCTTCAGCTACTATACTCCTGGAACTCGTCCAAAATCGCTGCATTGATTATCTCTCTTCCTGCCTTCAAAATCTTTTTTTAAACTTTTGGTTAACGCCTTTAATTCTCCCTCTTTTCCCTACACCATGCTCCCTGTCATCTGTTGTTATTTGAGCTTTTCATCATACTATGCGGAGTCCTGTAGCATAGTGATTAGAGCACTCACCTTGCAAGCGAGAGGACCTGGGTTTGATTCCCAGTAGGGCAAAACATTGGTCAAGTTTCCTTACTCCATACACCACTGTTTACTTAGCAGTAAGTAGGAAGCCCGATTGGCAGATTGCTTTTCTGGGGTTAATTATTCCTTCAAAACTAACTAAATAAAATAATTATTATAATTTGTTCACAATCCATGACTGTTTGTGGGACACAGTTGAGTGCAATTAGGTGGTGCATTTTGCCCCAAAATATAATTTTCTCACTCAATCCACAACTATTTTGAATTGCTTTGCAACTTATCACACTGTCAAGACATCTCGAAGCGCTTTGCAGGATTTTACTGCCAATTGTAGTGATTGCATTTGTAGGCAAATGCAGCAGTCAACAGCAATATCTTTGACCAATTTTATTCTGGAGATTTTTGTCCTTTCTCTTTTCAAATAATACCATGGGATAATTAACGTCCACCTGAGTAGGCCAAGGGTACCTCACTTAATGTTTCATTAAATCTCCACCTTTGTATTTTTATTGTGTTAAATTAAAGGTTTCTGTTTCAATTTGCCTACTTTCCTGATTATTATAACAGTCTGGAATTCGTTGCCAATTAACGGAAGAGTGTGGTTCCAACAAACATATATCATTTTCAACTTTCAGATTTACGGTGAAATATATTGAAATAAGTTGCAGAAATCACAGAGAGAGATCATATTTCATATTTTGGGGCAATCGTTAAATCACCAAGCTTCTCCAATACTAGGTGGAAAAGCAAAGGGAAGCTTGTGGACTCCTGTTGCTCAGTGGTTAGGTCGGCCTCCCCAGTTCCTCCATTCACAGGCTGCAGGTCATCCAAAACTCTGCAGCCCGTGTACTATCCCGTACCCGCCTTCGCAACCACATAACCCCCACCCTCGCCCGTCTCCACTGGCTCCCCATCCTCCAGAGGATCGAGTTCAAGATCCTCGTCCTCACCTTCAAGGCCTTACACGGCCTTGCCCCGCCCTACTTAACCGACTTACTTTCCCCCTATAAGCCCACCCGGACCCTCCGTTCAGCAGGTCTTGGCCTGCTCCAAGCCCCCCGCCCGAACCGCCCCGCCATCGGAGGCCGGACTTTCAGTTTTACCGCTCCCACCCTGTGGAATTCCATCCCCCAATCCCTCCGTCTTGTTTCTTCCCTTTCCTCTTTCAAGGCCGGTTTGAAGACTTTCCTCTTCGACCGTGCCTTTTGTTCCCCCCCGAATTTTTCAACCTCCCCTACGTGTTTCACCCCTCCCCGAACACCCCCCTCCCAGCTCGGGTCACACGCCTCCTGTGCCGCGCCTTGGGACATCCTCCCGACGTGAAAGGCGCTTTATAAGTTTAAGTTGTTGTTGTTGTTGTTGTTGTTGGTTAGAGCACTTGCCTTACAAGTGAGAAACCTGGATTCGATTCCAGGCAGGACAAAATCTTGGGCAAGTTTCCTTACTCTACACTCCTAATAATAATCTGTCAAAAAAATTGAAAAAGAAATTGGTCAATTCAATCCATGACTATTTGAGGGACACTGCTGTGCGCAATTGGCTCCTGTGTTCGTCCACAAATATATACGGTCAATTCACTTTACAGTATATTCTGTGAAACGCTTTGAGACGTCTAGAAGATGTGAAAAGCACTATATCAAATTCAAGGATTACTATTATTATTGTCCATGTTTGCAATGACAAGACGCATGGTTTAATTATTTAAACTCCAACCGTAGCTCAAATATCTCACATCAGATAAATATCTGCTGATTAAAAGAGAGACGAGACGGCTATACTGTACAGGTATACGAAAATGAACTCGCTTTTGTTCATATTACTGTCGGTAAATGAGGCAATAAAACATAGTAAAAGATTAAACTAGTTCAACTATTTACTTTAACGAACAGAAGATACCTTTTCTGAAAGATTGCACATACGAGATAAGGTTTAATGATATTTAAGTGAGGAGCATTTGGTAAGATGATTGTGAACAACATATAATTAATGTGGTTGGAGAAACTGCCAAAGAAAGCTTTTAAAGTTTAATAAGATGTGTACCGTATTGCTGCATTACATTAAAGGAGAGGGGAGCGGTACATAATGTGATAATTATCACTGGTGAAAAAGACTACATTGCATTACACATTTTTTCCCACTATAGTAGCTTCAAAACCAACTTTGTCATTACAGAAAACTCTAGGAATTTTCCTCAATAGCAAACACAACCTGAATTAGGCTGTGTGGTAGCTCTTTAACCTTGAAAGTACCGTTTTTGCTGAACAGCAACCTTCCGCTTTTTATCCCTTCAGACAATTGTATATCTGTATAAAACACTTAAGTGCTCTGAGACTCTGCCCAGCATGGAGGGCGCTATATAAATTCAAATTGTTGTTGGTATGTCGCCAAATGCCTCTACCACTACCTCTTCCCTCAGGCCACCAAGACCTTCATCCATGTTTTCATCATGTACTGGCTTGGCTATGTTAACTTAATGCTCACTGGATTTCCCAACTATTCCCTCCACAGGCTGCAAATTAGTCAGAACTCTGCCATTCATGTCCTCTCTCACACCAGCTCCGTGAGCATCCTCATCCGGTTTCACTAGTTCCCCATCCCTCAGAGGATCAAGCTTAAGATTCTCTCTTTTAAAGCCCTCCATGGTCTTGCTCATCCCTACCTCTGTGATCTACTTATACATTACCAACCTTCCTGCTCACTTCGCTCAGCAGGCTCTGGCTTGCCCTGCCTGCCCCAACATCGGCAGATGAGCTTTCAGCCTTTATGCCCCAATCCTTTGGAACTCCATCCTGGAAACCCCCCACTTAGCCCCCTTCTTTGACCCTCTCAAAGCCAGTCTCTAGACCTTTCTCTTTGACTGTGCCTTCAGTCATCCCCCCCCACCCATCCCCCTTGACCCCACCCCTCTTGATTCTCAACCCCAGCTAAGAAGAAAACGCTTGACTGTCCAGTGCCTTGGGATGGAATCCTGACGTGAAAGGCCCAAAATAAATGTAATGTGTTGTTGTTATTGTGGAAATCTAGATACATCATATGGCCTCCCACATCACAGTTTGTGATATCATTTTGTTAAAAAAAAAGTTTCTGAATGTGCCACTGTCATTTATTTGGTTATTCTCTACAATTTAAGTTTTTGTGAAATCCATTCCAGTATGCAACAAAGACGGCAATGATACTGACTTAACGCTCAGGGTTAGAGAGCCTGGTATACATTTGCATGGTAAGGAAATAAGATTTCCCATTATAAATATACAGTGAAATGATAGTGCTGTTTAATCATTGGCCTATAATAGATCCCCACTATCTAACCTAACACATAAAGAATATTCACTCGGATCATCTACTCTTGGTGCTTTGAAGGAAAGGTTGAAAATTGAGATGAGGGAGAACAACATAGATGCCTTATCACAATACTGTACATTAAAAGAATCTACACAAAAGTTAACCCCTGGTTTTACATTTCTGATTAGGACAACTTTCTTCAGCTGAACGTCAACTGAAGCTCTCCTGATTGGCTTGCATCAGTGCCTCTGCACCTCAGGCTCTGGCATCATCAACATCCACCGCTGCACACTATATCTCACAAAACCAGTCAGGAATCTGGATGTCTTATTTGAGCCTGAACTGTCCTTCCTCCCCCACATCCATACCATGACCAGCACTACCTTCCACCACCTTGATGTCCCACAGACAGCAATGAAATGAATGATTGAATAACTCCCTTTTCTTTTCAAATAATGCCTTGAAGTTCTTTAACATCCACCTGAATAAGCAGATGGCACTTTGGTTTAATGTCTCAAAAAAAGCATAGCACCTCCACAGGGCCAATCAGAGGGGAGGCCAGGAGGGCCATTTGGCCTGGGCCTCAAGCTCAAAGGGGGCCTCGAATTTAGACGTAAATTTTTTTGACATTTGTTAAGTTTCGCGACTTGTTGTTTTTATGTGCCACCCTTTCGAACCAAAATGTGACACACACTCTCAGCTTATTAAACAGCATTTAACATTTTTACACGTTTTTATTAGGTTAGTTTTTTAAAAAATTGAATTATAATTTCCTAATATTGTAGTTATTAAATATAGTAAGGCCATGATTAGGAATTTAACCGTCATTTTTTTAAATGGCCGGAGGCCTCAAAAGTTGGAAGTGGCCCAGGCCTCTCTGAACTTCCAACAATGCAGCCCCCTCCCCTCTTCCCCCCAGCTCTGATTAGAGTGCTCATCTAGAATATGTGAATTCAAAGTCCTGATATGGAGGCTTAAACCCACAACCTCTCACTCAGAGACGAGAATGTCACCAACTGAGTCAGGCTGACACTAAATTGTATCTCAGTGACAAATTGGAAGAAATACATTTTAAGTAGCTTGATTAGTGCACCAATGTACTGTGCAGTACAGTACTGTGCTATAGAGAAATATCCCCTCTCCATCAGGCACCCCATGTACAGAGCTTCTGATGGTAGGCAGGCCTTCAAGTCGAGTTAAGCCTTTTCCCTGAAAAGCGTAATATGAATAACTTGGAGAGGAAGTTATCCCTGACTGCTCTCGTTCACTTCCTGGAGGCCAGTTACCCAGCACCATAAGGAGGAGCCTGGAAGAAGTTTGTCAGCCACATCTGTGGATCATGTAATAATATAAAGCAGGAAAAAGTCTGTGAGGTTTCATCACTGATTCGTGGCATATTAAAGAGGGCTAGAGCCGCCTCTTACTAAATAGGGCAGAAAGCTCCAACGCAGAGAACTCAGAACAAAGAAATCAGAAGTGAAAATCATCATCTTTTGAAATCTAACCCGTAGTTCACTGCTGTATGGAATGAACAGTAATAAAAGTGACCCAATATCTTAAAAACATAATCCACATTTTTCTATTCCCACAGGCAATATCTGATTGTACATTGAAACTGCTCAACCACTGCACAATTTCATTGGTGATAAAATGGTGAACTAGGTCAAACAAGAATGTCTTCTCCACCTCCTGTGAATACAGTAGTAAGCTTCACATTCCTTTGTATGTGTGGGGTGGTGGGGGAGGGGGGGTGGGGGAGCGCGAGTGTTCACTACTTCCTAACCCTGTACGCACTTTCAAAATAATGAATCTGTTCATCTACAACATTAATTAGCTAACAGCATCTTTTAAACAAATAATCCTTGCATTTTTAACCATCCTCTATGAAGGGCTTTGAGACATTTAGAAGATGTGAAAAGCGCTATATCAAAAGCAAGGATTGTTATTATCCTTGCATTCGGTATAACACTTTATCACATTGTCAAGACATCTTGGAACGCTTTATATGATATATTGTACATTTACGCATTTTGCGGGTGAAACAAGTCCCTCAGAATGTATTTTTGCATGATACATACAAGGCACCATTTACTGCTTCTCTTGATCTTGAACAATGAAACAAATCAAGATAATGATACCACAGAAATGAGGAAGGCATTAGTGATGATGGACATTGGGATAATAAATTAAGGGGGGGGCCCCCAAGTTCAACACTAATTGAAATTAGTGCCTTTGTGGGTTTGAAACAAAGATATCAGGTCAACACACAAAATACATGACAGTTCAAGCGGGCACAATACCAGCATCTAATATACAGTACATCTAAAATAGCAAAGAAGCAAATCAGCACATTTTGATGTCTGGAGAACAGTTTACAGGAATACAAATTTTGGATTGATTCGATTATGCATCTGTGTGCTGTGAATTTCAGATGTGATTTGACATAGTGCATTTTGTACAGTGAGTACAAACAATGCAGAAACTCTGTTCTCCTGTCAATTTCTTATGGGAGAATCACTTCTGTTCCCCCCATTTCGAACTAAACCTTTCAGAGTTAATTCTGGTATTTAACAAACCGACATTGTAATGCCATGATTCACGAGATGGTGGGGTAATGGCATCCATGGGCTTCTTCAAGTTCTGCAGCAATATAATGTGCTTAGCTGGTGTGCATTAGATATTGACTGAAACAGAGATGGAATTGCTGACAATGTGATCGTATCACCAGTGATATTGACCAAGTCAAATGTCACATGGTTTCACCCGCTTATTTATAATCTGCTCTATTGTAAACCTCCACTATGCATCAATGTGTTTATCTGTAGCTACTGTCGCAATTGTGTTGAGAAAGGATCATAATTTATAGTTATAGAAACACCATCTTTTATTGATTGGTCAGATTCACTAAACAGATTCCATTTGTTTTTTTAAAAAACCCCATCAAAAGCAGCCTTGAAATGTAAAGCACCCAGGAGACATGCCCTTGCAGTGCTACTGGAGTCCTGTAGCTCAGT
Source organism: Hydrolagus colliei (assembly GCA_035084275.1). Lineage (NCBI taxonomy): Eukaryota > Metazoa > Chordata > Chondrichthyes > Chimaeriformes > Chimaeridae > Hydrolagus > Hydrolagus colliei. The sequence goes on along the minus strand of CM068743.1, from coordinate 95,747,433 downwards.
GGTCTGAAGTCCTGCAGCTCACTGGTTAGAGCATTTATTTGCCTTACAAGCCTGTGTTCGAATCCAGGCAGATCAGGGCGAAACCTTGGGCAAGTTTCCTTACTTCACTTACCTAATAATAATCCCTCCAAAAAAATGCACAATGATAAAATTGGTCATTTAAATCCACGACTGTTTGTGGGACACTGCTATGCGCAACTGGCTGGGCGTTTCGCCCACAAATACACAGTCAATTCACTTTACACTATATTCTGTGAAGCGCTTTGAGACATCTAGAAGACATGAAAAGCACTATATCGAGTGCAAGGATTATTATTATTATTCTAATAATATTATTATTATTAAAGTCCAGCATTCAGCCATATAGTCATTCTTTTCCAATCCCAGTACCAATGTGCCAGACAAATCAAAACCTTATTTCTGTCAACCAACACATAGCTCAGGAAAGCATCCCATTGTCCAATGTGATGTCAATTGTACCTAGCCTTTCTGCAGTTTTTTTCAATAGACACATGCACAGTAATGAGTATTGAGTGAAGAGGCACATGATCTCAGACAATTAATTACAATTAATTAAAATCCCCTTGCTAGTGACATAGGTCATGGAAAGCCATCACGGAAAAGTCACATTGAAAGAGATTGTAAAAGGCTACTCTTCTAATTTCACAATAAACTTTTTGATGGTGTCAACTTGACTGGTTAACTTGCAATAAACAGGAAACAAAATACTGGAGTGGTCCACACTTTAATACCGGAGTGAAATGGGGGTGGGGGAAACTTGGAAGAGAAGTGTTACATACAAATAAATATTCATAGATGCATCTAGATATATATACTGTACTGTATATTCATTATTTCATAACACTTCAAATGTGTTGATCATAATACGAAAACATTTTATTTTATGCATTGAACTGCTGAAAATTCACCCATTGCTTCAATTTTCTGAACAGATTTGTAACCACGTTCCATATTGTGTTTAAGAGTTCACTCCTACACACAACATTTTATTCCTTGTGACACTTTTCCACTTGCTGGCGATTATACTCAGTACTGCATTTACAAAATTCCTGTTTTTTTTATTAAGTAAGTTTTAAATAATAACAATGATAATAATCCTTGCATTTGCATTTGCCTTATGTTATTGAGACATCTCAAAGCTCTTCATATAATATATTGTATTGGAAAGTGAATTTACTGTATATTTTTGTGACCAAAATTCAACAGCAAACAGTGTCCCAGAAAAAGTTGTGATCAATTTTTGAAATGTCATTACTACAAATTGTATTTTCCACATTATTCTGAAGTAGTTTATGACCGACTGGTATCTTATTAAATCTTCCTATATCCACACTAGCAGTTTGCCTTTTCAAAGCTCAGTACAGTACTACAAAAGAAAAAAAACTTTAAAAAAAAATCTGTCAAAATGTCTTAGTTTATGTGAATGACCTGCACTTTAATACTGGATTGGACTTGCTTTAAGTGGATGCTCTACACTTTAATATTGTAGTTGGCTAGGTGTAAATGGCTTGCCTGCACTTATACTGGTGTGGACTTGATTTAAGGCGCTGCTCTGCACTTTAATGCTGGTGTGGGCTAGGTTTAAATCAGTGTGGCCAACCTTTATGGTCAGCCACCAAAATAAATTTTCTTGAAAACCCCAAACTGTAAACACACAACCGATTGAACATGGACTTACCTAGACTTTTCAGGAGGCTTCTTCTTGACGAGTAATTGGTGCAAAGTTTACAAATCTTTCGGCATATTAGGCAGCACAGATCACGCGTGCAATTTTTTGTTCAGTGGCTTCAATAATTGTCATCATTACCATCCCTTCAGCACATGTCTAACCTTTGGTAAAAGCACCATATCACGATCATCACTTTTGTTTTCTATATGAACCCGGTTATTAGTGGATTGGTGACTCACTTTCCAGTGTAATCATTCCTTAAAAAAACCTACTAACGTGGTCACTCAATGATTGTTTATAGGACCCCTCTGTGTGCAATTGGCTGCCATGTTTTGCACACAAAATACATAGTCACAATTAATTTAACAGTGTATTCTGTGAGGGGCTTTGAGATGCCTCAATGACATGATGGGGTACTATATCAAATGCAAAAATTATTATTGTTGTTTTTTTGGTTGACATTCCAAATAGGTGTGGGGGGAGCCTGATAGTCAGAGGTGCCATTCTGCAGATGAGATGTTAAAGTAGGATCCTATCTGCTTGTTCAGGAGAATGTTAAAGATCATGTGGCAAGATTTGAAAAATGTAGGAATGCAAGCCGCCAGCAGAGGCTGAATAGGGAACATCACTACAACACAGAGTGATCTCAGTCACTAAAACAACAGAATCGAGTGCCATTCGGACAGTCTTGCCTGTACAGTGACCACTTTCCATTTGTTCTGGAGCTCACTGAGCCTCTTCTCTGATATCAATTCCTGCTGCCATACCTAGGGTACATAACTCCGCCCTGTGGCCACATTATGTAGTACTGTATATGCAGTATATGGCTAAACCCCTGGTGTGATTACAGTGCACTGCCCAAGTGATTCAAACAGCACAACACTGCTTTAAAACTCCAGATAACTTTAATTACCACCCAGTATGACAACTGTTATATACCACAGGACATTCAAAATCCCCACCTCACCTTCAAGGCCTCCACATCCTTGTTTCTTTTTATCTCTGTGACCCACTGACCTCGAATCAACCTGTCCGCTCCCTCCGCTCAGCAGGTTCCGGTCTGCTCCGTGTCCCCCGCCCAACCAACCCCACAATCGGCGATCGGACCTTTAACATCTCTGCCCCACCCTTTGGAACTCCATCCCATATTCCCTTCACCTCGCTCCCTCCCTTGCCTCCTTCAAGGCACATCACAAAACCCTCCTCTTCGACCGTGCCTTCAGTCGCCTTCCTACCCTCCACCCTCTCCAATCCCGAGGCGCCAGAGGCGTTTTTAACATTGGTGCAATCGGTCTTTTGTTAAATATAGCGAAAACCAGAGCGCTCCCAAGCCCGGCGGAGCAGGCAGTCTGCCTAAAAAGGCATCGCATCCGCCGAAAGTTAATTTTTGCATAAAATAAAATTGCGCTTGTGCACTTATCAAACTTACCATCAGTGATGGGCCCCCTAAGAAATTTGACCAAGTACCTATAGTTTGAAGTCTTAAAAACGCCTCTGCCAACCCCAGCTCGGGTCCAAATCCCTGACTGTCCAGCTCCTTGGGTCGTCTGCCCAATGTGAAAGGTGCTATACTATATATTTTTGCATTTTATATTGTACGCAAGGATTTACACAAGAACCTTAAAATGAAAGAGCTTCAGAAAAATGCCAGATTGCTGGGGAGAATCATTGCAGCGATTGTCCTCTACATGCAAACTATTTAAGCTGTGGAAGCCTTTCCTGTATAAGTAGACCAGGTGCTTACAGTATTAGACATGACTTGTATTGCGCCATGTGTACAATATGATGTCAACAGTCACCTTCGAGGCAGAAGATTATTGTTTCAGGTGCCAGGTCAACACTTTTAACTCGCAGTCCAGATCCAATGCGTTATACGGAGTTGTTAACAATCCCGTGGCACTATTCAAAATGAAATCGGAATTTCTCGCTTTTTATGGAGAATTTTATGGAGTCCAATAACTCAGTGGTTAGAACAGTCGTCTCGGGAGACCTGGGTTCAATTTCTAGCAGGGCGAAATGTTGAGCAAGTTTCCTTATTCCCTACACCACTGTTTACCTAACAGTAAGTAGACCCCAGTTGTTAGTCGACTGGTGGATTGCTTTTCTGGGGGGAGTAATTCCTACAATTGCTTGTGTGACACTGCTGTACGCAATTGGTTGTCGTGTTTCGCCCACAAAATATACAGTCAATTCACTTTACAGTATATTCTGTGGCCTTGAGCTTGCACATAGATTTAATTGCTTATGTACTCATTCTAGCTTTGTAACTCTCTTTTACAGGCCTCATTGAGAATTTTTGGACAATTTTGAGCAAAGGTGATTTGGCCTTCCCCTATAAGATGAAACCTTGGGCAAGTTTCCTTACTCCACACACTGAATAATAATCCCTCAAGAAAAACAATAATTAATTGGTCATTTTGAATCCAGGACTGTTTGTGAAATCCTGCTGTGCGCAATTGGCTGCCACATTTCACCCACAAATAAACAGTCAATTAACTTTGCAATATATTCTGTGAAGCATTTTGAGATGTCTAGCAGATGTGAGTAGTGCTATATCAAATGCAAGGATTATTATTATAAGAGGAGAAGGGAGACTTCAAATCTTTATTGAAGAGAGACAGTCTTTTTTCAATCAATCAATCAAAATTACACTTATATAGCGCCTTTCATGTCGGGAGGACTTCCCAAGGCACTGAACATTCAGGTAGGGACCAGAGCAGGTGGGGAGGGGTCAGGGTAGGGGGAAGGAGAGTAGGAAAATTGACTGTATATTTGTGGGCGAAGCATGCCAGCCAAATTGCACACCAGTGTCCCACAAACAGTGGGACCAGGGGAGAAAGGGGGAAAACACCCCCAAAATAAGAAACCCATTGCTGGGGGGGAAATACTGAGTCATTTTTGTCAAACCGGTTTTGAGTGGTTCAAACATTCTCCTAGCAAGTGGTAAGTTTCTAATGCCAGAGACATCAAGGTAATCAGTGTGGTCTGAGGTGGTAGTGATTTTGCAAATGTTTTTGGAACAATTATTTTAATAATTCCAGTGCAGGTTTTAGAAACGATCTCACTCATGATGTCATCAGTGACATCAGTGGAAATCTCCCGTATTGAATTGTATCATGGGCTCTCTAACTTCCTTCCTTCGGATGAGATGTTAACCAAAGTTCCCTTCTCGCTGTCCAAGTGCTTATCAAAGAACCCATGGCATAATTCAAAAAGAGAAGGGGGTTTCTTCCAGCATCCTGAACAACAATCTCCAAATAACAGTGATCATTCACTTCATGGCTGTATGTGGCATATTGCTGTATGTCTACAAAAGACATAGTCAATGTGCTTTACAGTATATTTATAGTACGAATAGTAATCCTTGTATCTGATATACCAGCTTATCACATCTTCTCGATGTGATGACATTGTGATGTCTCAAAGCACTTCACAAATTTACTGTAAAGTGAATTGATTGAATATTTTGTGGGCGTGGATCGAGTGATCCAATCTTTTTCAAGGGATTATTACCCCCCAAATTGATCAGACAATTGACTAACAACCAGGTTCCTACTTACTGCGAGTTAAACAGAGTCATATGGAGTATGGAAACTTAACCAACATTTCACCCAGCCCGGGAATCAAACCCAGGTCTCTCGCTTGCGAGGCGAATGCTCTAACCACTCTAAGCTTCAGGATCCTTTGAAGTGCTTGGAGATGTCTTCCTGGCATTAAAGGCACCCAATCAAATGTAAGGATTATTATTACTATTAACCACCTGAACAGGCAGATGGAATCGTGGTTTAACATTTCACCTCAAGACAGCAGCTTGAACATTCCTCAGCACTTTACTAGAGTCTCAGCCAAGGTAATAAACTCAAAGGTCTAACTTGGGTCTCGAACCCACAATCTTGTGACCTTATGGCAAGAGTGCCACTATGGACACCTTGGGTCTTAGGATTTAATATCCAATCAATGATTTGAGTATGAATAACTTACAAATGGTTCTTTTTTAAAAGGTAATGCTGGAAAATCAGACATATAGAAGCACGTGCTGACTTGTCCGTTTTGCACTTTTGTGCAATAATAATTAATAATAATTAATAATAATGATGATGATAACAGCAACAATGCCAGTCCTCTGCAACTTGTTTCTGAAAGACAAAAAATGATCTTTGAGGAGTGCTATTTTCTGCTAAAGAGGAAGGTGCTGCGTAACATCACAGCAAAGGAAATGTGAGCGGAAACACTTTTTGTTTTGCAGGTCACCTGGTAACGAAAGCATCAAATCACATTATACCCTTAATATATTGGCTTATAGCAACTCAATCAGTTAGCTTCTGCATCACTATTATCAAATCTTGGCATCCTTTGCTTTGCTGCTTCTTACATTTACATCTACAGTAGAACTGCAAAAGCACAGAAGGAGGTTATTTGATCCACCATACTTGTTGCTGGTTCTCTGAAAAACCTAACCATTTCTCCTGCTTTTTCTCCCTATCCTTTTATATTTATCTTTCGGATATTTATCAAATTCTTTCTTAAAAATTAACATGAAATCTGCTTCAACTCCAGTGCAGTGCTGGGTGTTGTGCTTCAATGTTGAGATTCCATTCTCAGGCCCGTACGCAGGATTTTTAATGGGGGGGTGCGAATTGCTAGTGATGGGACCAACAATGGCCGGGGGCTTGGGGGCTGCCCCCGAGGGCCCCTGGCGGGGGTGAAGGGGGCGAAGCCCCCTCGAGGCTCCGACGTTTTACACAGTTTGAGGTCTTATTTAATCGGTTTAGAAGATCCAATATGAACAGTAAATGTTTCAAGTCCTTGGTTTTTAAGAGCATCATTATTTATTCAGTGTTTTTACTTTCCCAGGTAGTAAGTGTATAAATCTTTTGGGAAGGTTGAATGTGTTCGCCGATAAAAGCAAACACAATTGTTGACACGATGATGTAAGGAATGTGAACGAGAAAGTAAATTACAATCCAATTAAAACAGTACAATGACGAATGATTGATAAATGTATGCGTTTAAGAGAAAATGATCATAAACTACGGATTGACAGTAATTAATAAGTTGTTCTGCAACATTTTTCTTTACAACATGGAGGTATTCTCAATATTTCCATGCTTTAACTGAATACATATATTGTGTTACTTGAGCACAAATACATATCTTATTGTTATCCTAAGACTCAATTTCTTTCGGACTGTAATGAACAATAATGTAAGAGTAAAGTATGAATTATGTGCTCAGATATTCCAGTAAAGCAAATTTTATAAAAGACAAGAAAATATACAGAAACTGAAAATCAGTGTAAAACAGTTAATTCACATGTGTTACAAGCCTGTTATCAGCATTATCCTGAAAATATCGTTGAACTGTGAGCAATAGTGTAGTTAGCTTTTATTTATTTATTTAGAATCACAATTAAAGGAAGTGACCCATCAAGCAATACTGATCTGAAGAAAAAATACTTGAATAAATAAGGGAGGGGAAATTAATTCTTTAATAGCGTTCCATATTCGAGACGCCTTGGTTGCTTTGAAGCGAATACGTCAACCACTCTACCAATATCGATTTCCATGTTATAATGAATGTGCATTAACGCGAGTGCTGAAAGTCGTTCTTGCGTCATGCTTGCTCGTAGGTAGGTGTGTAATCTGCGTAAAGCACTTGCACTTCGTTCACATTCGCAACTTGTTGCAGGAATAGTGCAACACAATCTTAGAAGCACAGAGATATTAGGGAACATGTCATCATCACACTCCATCATTGCTGCTGCTGCCGTGGATGGACGTTGGTCAGAGGATAATGGTAGGAATCTGCGTTTCCATCTGAATAATTCTTGTGGGAACACTTCCGGTGAGTGCATATCTTCAGCGTATACTTCAACTACCTCTTCGAGTGATGGTACATCATCCCCACATAACACTGATGGGACTAATCCCAATAGCCTTGATGAAAGCACCGATAAGTCGGAAAACTGTGAGTCAAGCTCAGAATGGATGTGGCTTAGGAATGGAATCGCAACGTTTCAACGATAATGCTCCTCAGGTGTAGCTGCAGGCACGTTACTACGCATGGTCTGCCGACCAACAGTCCGAAGAACCTCGTCATGCTTCGCAATCATCTGTAGGGCTGCCAGAAAGTTTCCCGGATTACCATTGTATTGTGTGACGTCACTCGTAACGGTGTTACTTTCCACGACTCTTTCATTATCTCCTCTAAGTGCAATGCACTGACGTCCACAGAATAATACAGCTTCGGCAACTGTTCTTATGATATGTCGATTTCTTTCAATGTTTTTCTTCTTTTCATCGACCAAACGAATGTCTATCTTATGTTGTGGGTTCGCAACAGAGTTGCGCATTGATGCCGATCTAATCATAGAATTTACGTGATAACCATTTCATTCATGTTCCTTCGCCTTCTCGTTTAGTTTGTAGAACATGGTAAAGGGTGTGTTAACAAATGCCCCCATCTGTTTCCTCTCACTTGTTTGGACCATCAGTGCACAGTGAATGCAAAAGGCAGCATCTAATGAAGGACTGTAGACCATCCATTTATAATCTCGCAAGTATCGCATCTTGAAGTGGCGCTGACAATGGTGAAGGAACCGTGACGGGAAAATGTAATCTTCAGATGGGATGAAGTGGCTTGTCAAGAGATGGTATTTATATCCAACATCAAGTTTTTCAATTGCATTGGTCAACTCCTCAGGGCTCAGAGTAGCATTTATGATGTTTCCGATATCATTAACGAAATGTTGTATAATTGTATAATATGTTGTATAATTATAAGGGGCTTGGCAACTTCCTGGTCACTGGAACAGCTTGGTTCACTAACTCCCATCTCATCCTGTATTTCTTGTGATTCCTTAGCTGGCTCTTGATCATCAGTCGAACTAAGCCTTTTCTTGACCATCCATTGGTCTAGGGGCTTGCACAGTTTTGCAGCTGCTTTACGTTTCCGTTCATTTTGCTCTTTGCGACCCATAACGTAGTCTAGGTACTATTTCGTTATGATGACTTCTAACAAAAAAAATTAAGGAAAAACATATGTTATTCATTAAGTCCACAAATGTAGGCCTATGTATGTAGGTAATTTAAATGAAAAGGGAACTACATGGCTTATGACATTTATTTTCATTCCATTAAACTATTTAAAATGACCCGAGATCTAAAGCTAGGATTTTTTTGAGCTGCTATTGAAAGTGTACTCCTATATGGAGCAGAATGCTGGACACTTACGCAAACCTTGACCAGGAGATTAGATGACTCATGAGGTTTATACGAGGCTTCTAAGAGCCGCCCTGAACGTTTCCTGGCGACAGCTTCTGGCAAATAGTGAGCTATATGGTACACTACCACACTGGTATCACAGACATTACTGCAGAGGCGTCTTAGGTTTAGCGGACATAGCTGGAGAAGCCAGGAGGAAACTGTCCATAGTGCTATCCTATGGGAACCATTGCACGGTCACAGAACACGAGGTAGACCGGCCCTAACTTACATCGATACTCTGGAGCGCGATTCGGGTATTGGCAGGCGGGAGTTGTCAGGCTGCATAGAGAGAAGGGATCAGTGGAGAAGTGTGGTTGTCAAAGCCCGAGTTCGCTCGATCAGATGATGATGAAACTATTTTTAGGCCAAATTCGTGTGACATTGATGTTTTTGGAATGTAGGTAAAATTGCTCCGATAAATAAGGCAAATCTGGTAAAGAGGCCGCAAGTGGTAAAAAGGTAAAAATAGCCCCGAGGAAACAATTTCAAAAAAGTTGAACATGATATGAAGATTAATCTGGTTAAAAATAGCTTCACTCTGGGTACAAAATTTAATGTGAAATAAAGTAGTACTGTTTATTTTTGCAGTCATTTTTTTTTTGCATGCCAGTGGACGTCTCTAAAAGCAATTTTTAATTACAGGAATACATTTTTAATAATATAAATCAAATGTGATAATCAAGACAAAACAAGAAACATGATATTTCAGAAACACGCCTATCAAAACTTAAGTCATTTTTACTTACATTTATCAGATTAAAATATGATTTCAGCTTCCACAAAGTGGTGCTACCCTTGTGGCTGTATGCGGGATGATTTCCAAACGAGGATGGATTTGAGTCTTGGCGCGCGCCTATGTTTACGCAGTGAGTCACAGACTCGCCGCGTCATTGACTAGCGCGTCTATCGACGCGGTATGTTTTGGGTAGACGCCGATTCTGGTGTGCGAGTAATTTTATATTAATACTAAATCATTCAAAGATGTGTATTTATAATTAATACATAGTTTTGAAGAACTAATTGTTACACAAATGCTCAATAAATTTACTTGGTATTTAAATTTGATAAAAATACAATTCTCTACCCCAGAAAATGTGGACCATTTATAATTTGGGGGGTTGCGTACGCACCCGTCGCACCCCCCCTGCGTACGGGCCTGATTCTACAGATGAAATCTTACACTGACATCCCATCTGTTCAGGTGTGTGCTAAAGTTCCCATGGCAAAGTTTCAAAAGAAAAATGAGTTTTTCCAGGTGTCCTGGCTAATAAACCCTCAGGTAAAATTGGTTACTCAATTTATGGCTGTTTGTGGGACATTGCTCTGAAAAATTGGCACTTTTATTTGGTTACAAGAAGACAATGTATAGTAAAGCCTTCAAAGTGTTTTGAGTCATCCTCTGGGTATGAAATGCACAATAGCAAGTGCAAGGATTATTGTTTTTATTATTACAAATATTTGTTCCTGAAATTTTCCATTACTTCATGAAGGAAAATGCTGATATTGTCACAGGCAGAAGAATTCTGAATAAACCAGTATGGGTTAGTTAGAGGAAACTACAAGGTAGAGAGTAGAGTGTAAAAGCAAAAAGTCAAAAACAAGTTTATATAAGGCTATCTTACATTGTCTGGAATGTGGGCCAAAACATTGGTTAGACTAGCAGACAATGGAAGAGTGTAACACGAACTTAGCATGCAAGTACTGATTGACTTAAAGCATTAAGGAAGATTTGTCTAGGAACTATCATTGGTGAAGTAGGGATATATAGATCCGCCCACACATGTGTATTGTTTTTTGGTTCGAACCACAAGATACATGGCTGGATTATAACCTTGTTGCAGTGCTGTAATAAAGGAGAACTTTTGAATCTACTTGGTGTCTGAGGATAGCTTATTCGACATATGGAAACATTGATGATCCAACATTTTAGACATTGATGATCCAACACTTCACTTCTCGGAGGCCAACAGGTTATGGTAACGTCAATTTGTTTCTCAAAATGATTCAACAATCTTTAAAGTCCGTTACCATATACAGTAGAAGCCCATTTAACCGTGACTCAATGAACCGGCACTTCCATATAACTGGCACGCCCCAAAAAATTTGATAAACCGGAATTTATTTGGAACAATAGCAATGGAGCATTTGTAAATGCATAAATAATAACATAATAACAGAATATTGTATTGGTACTTATTGTTAAAACTACCCTCTTACGCTTCTCACCTTTACTGATAGATGCTGCGCTTGAAGCCATGATGCTGCGGTTGAGGTTTATAGTCCAGCGATTCTTTTTAAAATGGAGGACGCCAAGCGGGTGAAAAAAACAGAGTGCGATTTTAAAGCCATACTAGCGGCAAGCCAATAACGCTAGCCGATAACCCACATTGTCGCGCAGGTGCAGTATTTCAGTTTGCCACTAGTAGAGTCTAGGGCTATAGGCTTGCTGCTAGTAAAGTTGCACGACTTTAAAATTTAAAAACAAATGTTTTCACCCTTTTGGCTTCCTCTATTTAAAAAAGAATTGCTGGATTGTAAACCTCAATCAGTAAAGGTGAGAAGCGCAAGAGAGTAGTTTTAACAATAAGTACCAATACAATATTCTGTTATTATCTGTTATTATTTAGTCTGGTGTGTATGGTGTGTGTTAAAAGAACTTAAATTTTTTTGTTGTGGGTTTTCGGCTGCAGGCCTGCCAAATATCCGGCAGGCGCTTTAACCGGCATTGGCCAGGTCCCGTGGGTGCCGGATAAACGGACTTTAACTGTATTGGGTTTCAAGCTCAGTCCTTCAGCGGATACAATAATAATACAACAAAATACAACAACCGAAACAAAATGACCTTTGTAGAGCACCTTTCATGTCGGGAAGTATGTAGCTATTGCATGTAGCTGTTTTGACTCTTCAATGAGACTTCCATTTCCTCTCTAAGGTTAGTCTAATACAACAACAATTTCAATTTATATGGCGTCCTCCAGGCCGGATGGCGTCTCAGAGAGCTTCACAATAGCGGATCCCGGGACCGAGCCAGGCACAGGGGTAGAAAGGTCACCAAAGGCATGGTCGAAGAGAAAGGTCTTCAGCTGGGGCCTGAAGCTGAGAAAAGATGGGGAGAGGCGAAGGTAGTGAGGAAGGAAATTCCAGAGCCTCGGGGCACACTGGCTGAAGGCCTGGCCACCAAGAGTGGAGCGGAGGGTTCGGGGGACATAGAGGAGGCCAGACCCAGTGGAGTGAAGGCAATGGGAGCTGGTTTGAGGAGAGAGGAGGTCAGAGAGATAGGGGGGTGCAGAGGGGGTGCAGAGGAGTGGAGGTATTTGAAGACAAGGGTGAAGATTGTGAAGTCGATCCTCTCTGGGATAGAGAGCCAGTGAAGTCTGGCAAGGACTGGGGTAATAGGGGAGCGAAGTTTGGTGCGGGTGAATATACGAGCGGCAGAATTTTGAATGAGTTGGATTTTATGGTTTGTGGTGGATGGGAGACCGGCGAGGAGGGCATTGGAATAGTCCAGCCATGAGGTGACGAAGGCGTGGACCAGGGTTTCAGTGGCTTTTGGGGTGAGGTATTGCCGGAGATGGGTGATCCATCGGAGGTGGAAGAAGGCGGTGCTGGTGAGGGACCGGATGTGGAGGAGGAAGGACAGTTGGGGTTAGAACCTGACGCCTAGGTTGCGCACAGGTTCGGAGGGTTTTAATACAACAACAACAAGATTGCATTTATATAGCGCCTTTCACGTCGGGAGGACGTCCCAAAGCGCTGAACAGTCTGGTCGGGACCGGAGCGGGATGGGGGAGGGTCGAAGTAGGGGGAAGGGGAAGGAGAGTGGGAGAGGAGGAAGAATTAATAATAATATGACCCTGATAAATATCAATTGAAATTGCAATGTTTGCAATGTTTCTTTACAGATTAATTAATTCTCTCATTGAATCTGTCAGTTATAATCTAACATTTGAACTGGGCAGCCATTGAAGGAAAGAGCAATAATTTATCTTAGTCGGTGCCTCTTGTGGAATTACAAGTGCATAGGCTATGAGTGAATTACGTAGCAAGAACGCTGGATTCATTCTGTAGACACTTCCAAATTAAGGTGCTTCTGGCTCATTTGAACTACCTGAAGACTCAGTACCCTGACCCCAGGGAAACACATGGTGATTGTACCATCAATCATCCACGTACCTGTGAAAATCAATCGCATGTCCACAGGTAATACATTTTTTTAAAATTCACTTCTGTCACATAGTACACCTCCGTCCGTACCTTAAAACTGATGCAGCTGAAACCCTCGTCCACTCCTTCGTCAACTGGATTACTAATCCCAGCTGGATTATTCCAATGCCCTCCTCACTGATCTCCCCAACTCCACCACACACAAAATCTAATTAATTCAAATCTAATTAATATCCTGCCCGGATATTCACCAGCACAAAATTCCATACCCCCATTACATCAGTCCTTGCCAGGGTCCACAGGTTCGCGATCACCAAATGGGCTGATTTCAGGATTTTCTAACTCGTTTTCAAATCTCTTCATGACCTCACACCTCCCTATCTATCTGACCTGTTTAGCCCCTACTCAACTAAATCACAACATTAATTGCGTTCGTGTACAAAGTCCACAAAGAATCAGATGAATCAGTTAAGTACATTACTTTCAAGATCTAGTTAATCAAGTACAATTGATAAAAGCAGGAATTCAGGTATTGAATCACTAGCAGAGATCACTTTTGTATGGTGAATTTAATTACTTCAAAGTCCTGAGTAAATATGGGATCAAATAATTAGCTGAATATAATAGTCACTCCACTTTGCCTGTCTTGCTATGGGCATAGACGAGAATTCAAGCCACATAAATCAGGACATAACCGGCACTGGATCTTATCGCTCCCAAATTTGCTGGCTGTCACATTTGCAAAAGGCTGAGGCAATTGATCTTAACATACCAGGCATTCCGGCTATTAATCTCTACCCACTGATCCTTCTTGAAATAGCAGATGTAGCAATAGGCTTGGCTGAGATGGCTCTGACAGTTTAAAAGTTCATAAATACTCATCATCTAGATTCACACATGAAGAAAGTTCACTTGGGAGTGGCTTTGACTATACAAACACCTTGCTTGTCAGCCTCCCCAGCTCTCCCTTACCTCTGTGACCTCCTAAGTTTTAAACCGTCGGAGCCATCTCAGCCAAGCCTATTGCTACCAACTTGCTATCTCCCTCCACTCAGCGGGCTCTGGTCTGCTTCACGTCCCCTGTTTTGCCTGCCCCACATTTGGTAGACGGGTCTTCAGCTACTCTGCCCTCACCCTCTGGAGTTTCATTCTATCCACTGCCCCCCATCCCTTGGCTCTTTCAAGACCCACCTCAAGGCCCCACTCTTTGACTGTGCTTTTGTGCTAATTCCCTAGCTCCAACCCTAGCCCCAACTCGGGTCCGGAGTACTGGCTTGGGACATCCAGCGCCTTGGGACATCATCCTGACATGAAAGGCACTGTACAAGTGTAATTTTGTTGTTGGTGTTTTCAAGGGTTGGTACAACAATAACAACAACAACAACAACAACAATAACAACTACAACAAAATTACATTTATAGATCGCCTTTCATGTCGGGAGGACGTCCCAAGGCACTGAACAGTCAGGTTGGGACTTGAGCAGGGGAGGGAGGCAGGGTAAGCAAGTCCTCCTGGCGTGAAAAACGCTCTATAAATAAAAAATGTTTTTGTTGTTGTTGTTGTAAGGGGGAGGGGTGGAAGAGAGTTAGGAGGGGAGGGAGAGAGTTGGGAGGGCAGCAGAAGGCACGATCGAAGGGGAGGATCTTGAGACCGGCCTTGAAGGAGGCAAAGGAGGAAGTGAGGCGAAGGGACTGTGAGCTGGAGTTCTAGAGTGTGGGAGCAGAGAGGCTGAAAGCCCATCCACCAATGGTAGGGCAGTTCGGGCGGGGAACATGGAGCAGACCGGAGCCCGCTGAGTGGAACTGGTGGGCAGGGTCTTAGGGGGACAGTAGGTCAGAGAGATAGGAAGGGGCAAGGCCGTAAATAGCCTTGAAAGTGGTGAATTCAAGAAATAGTCACCTCGATGAGAGCTAACCTAATCTCCTGTATGCTGCATTTGGAAGTAATGCTGTGGTGTTAGCGGTCTGAACCACTGCCCGTGCAGCACCACAATACTAACCATCACCCTTCGACACTTATTGGCAGGGCTTCCACAAGAAGACATTCACTAACAGCTGGAGTTTCTGCTGCTGCGCCTGACTTTTTGTCATGGCTTTTCCAGTTCGCTTTAGATTTCAATGTTATTCTCGCTCAGAATGAAAAATGTATAAAACTTCAGATGGCAAACTCATAGTGGAGCTCCTGTGGCTGAGTGGTTAGAGCACTTGTCTTACAAGCTGGGGAGACCAAGCTGGGGAGACCTGTGTTCGAATCCAGGCAGGTCAGGGCGAAACCTTGGGCAAGTTTCCTTACTCCACACGCCTAATAATAATCCCTCCCCCCAAAAAAACCCACAATAATAAAATTGGTCATTTCAATCCACGACTGTTTGTGGGACACTGCTGTGTGCAATTGGCTGCTGCGATTCACCCACAAATATATACAGTCAATTCACTTTACAGTATATTCTGTGAAGCGCTTTGGGATGTTGACAAGATGTGGAAAGCGCTATATCAAATGCAAGGATTATTATTATTATTATTATAGTTTATGAAGTGCTTAATTTAATTGTTGAAAAGTCTGTGCTAAGATTTTGTAATGTCCCTACTCCCCATCACCCTCCTTACCTGTTTTATTTCCTTTTAGTTGGGATAAATAAAAAGATATTTCCAAATGGTGACCTGTTGAAAAGCAAGATCAATATTACTCCATAAACTGCAGATCAGCAGGTGCCAAGGCTTAGCAACCTGCGAGCATGGGTTGGGTACATTGCTGGAGTTTAACCAGCTAAAAATATGTAGCTCTTTGTTGGGTTATTGCTTGTCCATGTAGGACCACTCAATCCATATGGATTAGTTTTGCAACAACACATCATCAGTAGGATAAAGTAATCCATCTCAAGACACTTTACCCCTGTGGCAGGAGTCCTGCAGCTCAGTGGTTAGAGCACGCCTTACAAAGGCGAGACCTGTGTTCGAATCCAGGCAGGATTTGCAAAGTAATGTGACATAAACAGCTATGAAGTGAATTACAAATTTTATTTGGGGATTGTTGGCCAGGATACCGGAAGAAGCTCCCTTTGTATTTGTGGATCAACAATCTAACCTTTAGTGAATTCTGGTTCATAATGACAGAAAAGGCCGAGATTCAAGGGTCAAATTATGAATTGCATTTATATAGCGTTTTTCACTTCCGGAGGAAAAAGCAACCGTTGCTAAGACCGAATGGTAAATTACCATTTATTGTCTGGAAAGAGTGACCTCCTCCCAGGTCTATGCCCAGCAGAAATTAGTGCCTCCACCCTCCACCCAGTTACCTGCGGGGTGCCCCAAGGATCCATCCATGGCCCCTTCTTTTCCTCATCTACGAGCTCCCTCTCAGAGATATCATAAGTGCAAATTTGCCGCAGTTATACATAAACAAGATGGAAGCCATACTCTTTGGCTCTGATCGACGCCTTCTGTCCCACAATTCCAACTTCCTCAACCTACCCGACCCATCCTTAAAACTCTCCAAACCTGTGCACAGCTTAGGCATCAGGTTCGCTGATCTCCTCTTCCATCATTCACAAGATTCAGCTCATCCAAAATTCCACTGCCCGCATTCTCAACCGCACCAAATTTCATATCCTGATTACCCCAGTCCTTGCCAAACTGCACTAGCGCGGTCACAGAGTGGACCGACTTCAAGATCCTCACTCTAGTGTTTAAATCCCTCCACTCCTCTGCACCACCCTCTCTATCCTCCTCTCTCCTCACAGGAGAACCGCTGTCTCCGTTCTACTGGGTCTGGCCTCCTCATCCTCCGAACCCTCCGCTCCACCATCAGAGGCCGTGTTTTCAGCCACTACGTCCCCAAATTTTGGAACTACTTCCCTCAAACTCTTCGCCTCACCTCCTCCTTCCCCATCGACAGGTTGCGCCTGAAGACCTTTCTTTTCAACTACACTACAGTCAACCTCCCCCTTCTCCTGACTCGGCCTCTACCATTGTTGAGCACTGTGAGACACCATCTGGCATGGAGGGTGCCACAGTAGAAGCCTGTTTATCCGGCACTCTCAGGACCTGGCCAGTGCCGGTTAAAGGGCCTGCCAGATATTCGGCAGAAAACCCAACACAAAAAGAAATATTAAAAATATTTTAAATGATAATATAATATAAAAATAATTATCATAATTATTTTATACACAGCGACCAGGCCGTTCAGAGAGATCTTTAAACTAGTGCAAAAGTTACACGTCTGAATGACACCGTTCTCATTGGGGCAGAAGAGAGGAAAGCTTGTGTTATCGAGAAAGCAGAGTGAGTGGCGGCCGCTCAGTTTAGTTAACTTTCTTTCCAAAAAGCCTTGCGATGCCTGTGTGTGTGTGCGTGCACTAATTTGAAACACTGCACTCTGTAAAACTAGCATTACAGGATGAGTCTTTTTTTTATTAAAATAAAAGCCAATGAATTGATCTGCAAGCTTTGCTCTGAGTGGGTGTGTGTTTTGCTGTTTTGTAGCTAAATTAATCAACTCACCCTGCTCTGCCTCTCAAAGAGTAGACTCCAGAGAGTGCATTGCTTTACAGTACCGGCAGCGTTCTGAGCTACCGCCACCATCAGGCACCTAGTAGCAGCATTCCAAAATACTGACGCAATAGAAAACACCCCAAAAATGCATTTTTCTGGATAAATTCCAGTTTATCGAATGGAGATTTTTTTTTGCGGTGCCGGTTATACGGAAGTTACGGTTGATCGGGTCACGGATAAACGGGCTTCTACTATATATAAATGTATGTTGTTATCTCATGTAACTATAATTGCTGCGATCAGAGTTCTGCGAGTTCTAATATTGGCTGCAGTATTAGTTGCTACAATAATATATCATATATTGTTAGATCATGTATTTCTTCAATAAAGATTGAAGTCCAAGAAGTGGTTTTTCAAAGTTTATTCAGCACGTGTTCAAAAGTATAGGCAAAAAAGTTTCAAAGCAGTTTCTTTGCGTTGCACTAAGTGATTCTGAACTAACAAAGGAAAAAAAAGGGCGTAGCTATAGTGCAGATAAGTTGTTTCTCTCCCTTTTGCTCAAGGTTGCTGACCATGTCTGTGTTGTGGATAGATTGTTTCAATTGGTGCCTGACCGGAGCTAACTATAAGTCCGACAGCATTCACATGATGTTCACGTGAACCTTCAGTATTTGGGCACGTGATCGTGGCCTGATTGGATCCTTGCACTCAGCTCTGCTGTTACTCACTTCTGCTTGCAGGTTACACCCAGTCATATCAGTACTATCCAGGAGCTATTCAACTATTAGTCTCTATTAACCCTATAATTGAAATAAAGCGCACTATTTAATATGTTAATCTTATTAACTTAAACCCTCAGTGGCATCACAGTTTCAATGTCACTTGGTTATGACACTTACGGTTTTGACTTTTGGTTTGGCCATCTCAAGGTGTTTTTCTCTGGTAACTTTTCTGACACCTCCAAAACCCCAAAAGCCAGGGAAACTGCAAAACCCTGATTTTACATGTTCTACTCCCACAGAAAAATAAAGATCAAGCAAGCTTATGCCCTCTGCTCCAACGTTTACATCACTTTATAATAAATTAGACAATTGTATTATTTGTGCAATAGACAATTTATTGTCTCAACATTGAACATGTAAACAAAGTTCATCAATAACAAAATATTGTGCAAAATCCAAGCAAGTTGCTGAATCACATAATGATACTCCATTAATCTAAGACTTGTAAAAGTAATGGGCAATCATTTGCTCATACTCACCCTGCTTGTTGAAAGGAAATGTTTGGTTGGCAATGCAGCAAAAGCATTAAACTGTAATTTAAAGGTTAATCTACTTTCTATGCCAAATACTGCTATGATGAACTAAGATAATGATGCACAATGAAGCCAGGACTAAACTGTATGTAATAAAGGGATAAATGCTACAACTGTGCAGATTTGCCATGATAACCAGCAAAGTGGTTGTGACAAAAAAAACATGCTAAAAAAGAAACAGCTTCAGCAATAAGCAATAAATTCAATACAAAAAGTATATTTTAAACAATTCGCAGTGATTGTATGAAACTAATAAATACCCTACCAATAATTACAAACTCTTTCCACGTATACACCGGTGACATTTATAAACTTATAAAATGTAGCATTATTTACATCCCAATATTTCTGTATAATTCATTGGCTAACAATCCATCGTGATTGTTTGAAGTGCAAAAATCATTGTTACTCCACGTTCACCTCACTTTGTGCATTCCAAATTTTCGTTCATACAATGTATAAAAACATCTTGTTTCTGCACTCCCTAGGTAGCTCAGTGGTTCAGAATCGAATAGTCCTCGTACACAGACAGAAGTGCTTGAAGAGTCAGAGGTTTACGGAGCAGGTGCTGGCGAAATGATGGCATTATTGAGCTTCCGCACTTCCAGCTTCCAATTCGGGAATCTCTTAGAGGACAGGTGGCGACGCGCATGTTTAGAGAGATGGTCGCTCCTCATGAACCGCCGCTCGCACATCGGACAGACAAATTTCTTTTCTCCTGTGTGGGTCCTGCGGTGTCGGGACAATTCATCAGAACGTGCAAACCTTCGATCACAACTTTCCCAACTGCAACTGAAGGGTTTCTCACCTACAAAATCAACAATAACATTCATCGTTACCACCACAATCCCACCATACAATTCAGCAAATCTCCAGCACTAAGCTTTGAAGGGTCACTTCAAAAAATAAAGTAATTCAAGTTCCCCCAGAAAGCCTGAGTTTTCACGGTTCAAATGTCTTGTTAGCTGATCTCAGCATGAACAGCACTGAGATGCTAAATGAGGCCTCAGTTTGGTTATAGAAGGGGAGAAAAGAAAGGTACTTTACCTGTGTGTGTCCTCTTATGGGCCTTCAGGTGAGAGCTTTTAAAGTATGTCTTCCCACAACCTGTGTGGTCACATACATGGCTGCGGTCTCGAGATGCGTCAGTTTGGGGAATGAGCTGGACCGCTGGCAAGAAGCCAGGGGCAGGAGCAATAAGAGAGAGACGGGTACCACTCGGGCTGGTGAGCTGTGGTTTTGTGTTCTGGGAAGTGGGCTGAGGCACCACAAACATCACCGCAGTCTTTGAAAGTGGAGTCCCCATGAACACGACAGGCGGGCTCAGGGCTGACTGTTTCCTGGATGCAACGTGAGGAACCACAGCAGTCACAAGAGAGCCGTTTGTGGCAACTGGTAACACTTGGCACATGATAGACGCTGGTGGAACAGCGAGACACGAGACTCTCTGAGACGGCACTGACACTGAAGCAGCTGCAGAAAGCCGGCAATTTGGTAAAGTAGATTGTTGGAAGAACGGCACAGAATGAACAGCTGTTACCGGGCACTGACTGGGTTTGTCTGCTTTCGATACTTTAGTTTCGGCCAAACTGACTGGAAAAAACACCTCACTTGATAGAGAGTTCACTTTGCTGCTCACGGTCTCTCTGCTTTTCTGTTCATTCCTATTCTCTGGATTGGTCATGTACGTCATCTCCTGCTCAGTGGATGTAGTGCCCGTGTTACCTGGGCAAGACCTGGGCGTCTCCTGCTCAGTGGATGTAGTGGTCATATTAACTGGGCAGGAGCCACCCGTGTATGGTAGTGCGTCTGCTGTGTGGCGAATCACGCTTGTGGCTTGGGATCTTTGTCTTGCTCCGCTGGTTCCTGCCTTCACGTTCTGCAGTGGACTGACCTCTTTGGATACTGGCCATACACCTGGGACCTTGTTGGCCTGTTTGGTTGAATGAAGTTCCACTTTAGACATTGAAGTCTGGGGCACCAGGGCTCTCATCACAGGATGCACCACTTGAGACACCTCAAAGTTTGGAGGGCTGTACGGTGGCGTCAGACACTACAGATAAGAAAAAAATAAAAGTTAGAACCAGACTCTCAATTAATAATTTAGCACTTTGAAAACATTGCTAACATTGTCAGGTATTTGTATTCTTAACTGCCTTTCTTATCCCTTCCTCTTCTTCCAGTTTTTACATCCCCTATTCAAAGCAGCCACCAATGCTTCAATACAGTTCCACAGACTAGTGACTGTACATAAGCATGCTTTAGGATGGGGAGGGGAACATCATGACTGACTGATGACTCCCCTCATCCAATATCGTTCAAGTCTTCTTCAACCTCCACTGATTTTCCCCTCCCGAGCTCTGAAGTGTTGAGGTCAATTCGTAATCGGCTGACTCAACATAAAGCAGGATAACTTTAAGTGATCTGTGGGTCCGCTGGTTCAGCACCGCTCTTTGTAGTCACAGTCAAGAATAAGGAGTCCTGTAACTTAATGATCAGATCAGAGCACTTGCCTCACAAGCGAGAAGACCTGGGTTCAATTCCAGTCAGGGTGAAACATTGGGCAAATTTTCTTACTTCACCCAGCCATACATAGGAACCCAATTGGCGGATCACTAATAATAATCCCCTGAATTTTTTTAAAAAGAATAATTAATTATTTTAATGATTTGGTCACTCAATCCATGTTTATTTATGCAACACTACTTTGTGCATTTGCTGCCGTGTTTCACCTACAGTCAGTTCACTTAGCAGTATATTTTCCAAAGTGCTTTGAGACGTCTCAAAAACGTGATAAAGTACTTTTTCAAATCAAGGATTAGTAGTATTAAGTTGACATACATTTCTTCTAACTGTATTGCTCAATTAATAGCTACAGTACTTACAAACTGTGGTAAAGTATGGAAGTCAGGGGAACTGGGCACAACATCTTCAGTTTCCTCCGACCCATCAGACACAGGGGTCAATGGTCTGAGATCAGTGTAGCTTTTTACATTTGATTTCCAACTGCAGCTCATTGACATGAGTGCTTCAACTGCTTCGATGTCTTTCTCTGTACCTCTGGTCCAAAAACACTCACTGTACTTTTTGTAATCCATTTCCATTGATTTGTCCTGCAGGAGGGGAAAGGAAATTGATTAGTTATTATATGCAGTTTAACAGCGACCACAGGCCTCCCGGGAGTAATATTTTGAGTGGTAATGCTTTTGTTCTTTTAAAAATGGACTTCCAAACCCTGCTGACATTTTCAACTGTTCTTTTCGCCCAGAAAACAGTCCCAACGTAAAAGCTGCTATAAGAATACAAGGATTATTATTACTGTTTTGCAGATTACCAAGAAGGGAACGCACTGCCCAATTTACTCAAAGCTTCATTCTCCTTTTCTCTCTTCTGAAAAATGCAACCTGAAAGAATACACAAAACTTTAAATTACAGCACCCGCTGTGTAAGGAGCGATCAATAGGCTGAACTACTCTAATTTGGTATCTGATGCGTCTGGTATAGTGAGAGCCCTTCAACATTCCACTCCACACCAAACGCAATTGCAGAGTTTCTCCTGGCAGCAAGTTTACAGTCATCAGCAATTTCCTCATCACAAATGGATACTGGCAAGGAATCTAATTTCACTGCAGGCTTTCACTTCTTTCCGTCTCCCCAACAACTTTATAATAAACGTGCAACATCTTCAGGAAGGTTTCAAGGCAGGGCTAGCCAACTATTTTCCAGTGTCACTGGTGGTTAGTAATCTAATGAAACAGAGCCCAGAGTATATATATTTTACTACAGTAAAAGCTTTGTTACCTGGCACTCTCGGGACCTGACCGGTGCCGTTTAATCGAATATGCCGGATATTCAAGTGGCAAGTTGCCGAAAATAATAGAGTAAATAATAACAGAATACTTTATGGAAACTTACCAATAAAATATACATAAATGGTACAGTCAACCCTTGCTGAACGCGGGGGTTACGTTCCTAGAAAACAGCGCACTTGGTAAAATCGCGTTTGGTAAGTTTAATAAGTGCGCATGCACACGCATGTGCAAAGTGAGCATACGCACGGGGAAAACCACGTATACTCAAATTTTATTTGTATTGGGAGATACCGTTGGTTGAGCGTGCCGGTTGTTTGGTTGCCGGATAACCAAGCTTTTACTCTACACATACACATATACATATATATATGGAGCTCTGTTTTTTCCTAATTCATTAATAATACTTGCATTGATACTTGCAAATAATGCTTGGTTTATAAAAATATTTGCATGTAATATATATATATAAAATATAGGCCTCTTAAAACACCAGCCAGCTCTCAGGTGACACTTGTGTGTTCTGCAGTTTCTGTTGAATCTATTTCATTTGAAAGAAACAATCTAATAGGAAAACATTCCTAAATTCAAGCACCAAATTCAGAAGGTTCGCAAAATGCTTAAAATATCAATATTAAAATATTGTGACGACATTGCCAGAAGCACTGTTGATTACTACCACACCCTTTACAACTAAACATGGGGATGATCAAGAATAAATCCCTTATATATTGGGCAAAAATGAAGAATCCATTAAGCTAATCATATGTGAAAAAATGCACATACCGAGTTTTGATACCTAATTTTAATATAGAGCATTAGCAAATTACAGTACTATGTTATTTATTGCTATTAAGAGCACATTTATGTCAGAAGTTATTTTTCTCATTAAATGTCCTCCCTGGTTGCCCCAATTAACAAACAGGCATTAGATAGTATCCCATCAATGATTCTTCCCTTCAATTCTCAAGCCCTCCCATCCTCACCTTCAAAGCTCTCCATGGCCTCACCCTACCCTACCTCTGTGACCTCCTAAACCCCTACCACCCTGCCCGTCCCCTCTGCTTAGCAGGCTCCGCCCTGCTCCATGTCCCACCGCCCCACCAACGGGTGAGCTTTCACCCACTCTGCCTATAACCTCTGGAATTCCATCCCGCTGTTCCTCCTCTCCGCCCCCTCCCCAGCCTCCTTCAAGTCCTGCCTCAACACCCTCCTCTTCGACGGTCCCATCAGTCACCCCAAATCCCCTCCTTTCCCCAGCTCGGGTCTGAAACAGTGCCTTGGGACGTCCTCCGGACCTGAAATATAATAACTTCCAATTCAAAGTGAAGAACACAAACAACAAATTGAATATACTTGTAATGGCCACGTAAAATTCTAGCTTTTGGGTTATGTTTTCGCTCAATACTTTATAAATGAATGAGAAAATTAATGGTAGACATAGCTAGAAATCCTAATGATTCGTGAGCCGCACCGATCAGTTTAGACAAGAAGCAACTCACATAAAGTGGGCATCCCCTATCACCTGCCCAATCTCCAGATAGTCCCCCCCACCCCCACATACATAATCTGCAGACACTGCCACTCCTCACCCACTCACACCCACCAACACACCCACTCACACCCACTCACAGGCCCAATTGCACAGCCAGGGTTCGCTAAGCCCAGCCCACAAGGCAATAAATAATGCCAATAACTCCAATTGAAGGAATGACTAACTTGAAAAACAATTAAAACCTGTAAAAATTACATTTGTTCCTTTGAAGACCTTTCCTTACACATTTTCAAAACCTAAGCCGGCCACTTCGCTACCCTTAAAGGCAACGCATTATATTGGGCTACTTTTGGGTTAGTGTTTGGTGGACTTTGGGCTACAAGCAAAATTTAATTTCTGGCACACACTGTGAGTGGTTTCATGTGAACGCTACGTGCTTCCCCGCTGCTTGTCAGCATTACACAAACATGAGTGAACCAGTCACCACAGCGACCTCTTACCTACTTACAAACAAGAGATCCCCAGACACAGGGGCAACGCACAAGTTCAGGAGAACAACACCCAGCACCACCACCTACACTAATACTAATAGAAAAGGCAGCACAACTATGCAGACCCAGGAAACTTCACAATTCAATTTAAATCAGTTGCATTAGTATTTTGTACGCATTAATACTACTGCCACCGTTTCGTCCACAAAACGTACAGTCAATTCACTTTGCCATATATTCCGTGAAGCGCTGTGAAGTGTCTCAAAAGTGTGACAACGCGCGAAATGAACTGCAATGATTCTAACATTGTTTTGATTTGCATTTCGAACAATTCTGCCAGAATGGGAGAAAGGGGGAGAGGTGCGACCGTTCACCCAACAGACGGTTCAGACTTCTTAAAACAAATACAGCAACTTGCATTTAGATCGCGCCCTCACGCAGGATAGCGCCCCAGAGCGCTTCACGCAGTATAAACAACCTGTACCTTTAGAATACAATATCGTACACTATTTGCACATATTCGCATTACAAGCAGCGACAGTGAAAACTTCACAAAGTGATGGGACAAACATGTGAAAATGACAAAAACAGCGAAAGTGTTGTTGGGAAAGGAAAAGGCGAAGGATGGGCGTTGGGGGGAGGGAGAGGTGGGGGGGGGGGGGGAGGGAGAGGGTGGGGGGAGGTGGGGGGGGGGGGGAGAGGGGGGGGGAGAGGGGGGGGGGGTGGGGGGGAGGGAGGGGAGAGGTGGGGGGGGGGGGGAGGGAGGGGAGGGAGAGGTGGGGGGGGGGGGGGGGGAGGGAGGGGAGGGAGAGGTGGGGGGGGGGGGGGGGGAGGGAGAGGTGGGGGGGGGGGGAGGGAGAGGTGGTGGGGGGGGAGGGAGAGGTGGGGGGGGGGGGGGGGTGGAGGGAGAGGTGGGGGGGGGGAGGGAGAGGTGGGGGGGGGAGGGAGGGGAGGGGAGAGGTGGGGGGGGGGGAGGGAGGGGAGGGAGAGGTGGTGGGGGGGGGGAGGGAGAGGTGGTGGGGGGGGGGGGGAGAGGTGGGGAGGGAGAGGTGGGGGGGGAGAGGTGGGGGGGGGAGAGGTGGGGGGGGGGAGGGAGGGGAGGGGCAGAGGAGGATCTTCAACAACAAGTTACAGTTGGACAGTCGGTGGGACGTCCCAAGGCGCTGGAGAATCTCACATAAAAATACCCTTTTCCCCCCTAACGTAGACCCCAACCCCAACCCCACCCCCTGAGTTGACCCAGGCCGTGTTTCGCCCACAAATATACAGTCAATCCACTTTACAGCACACTCTGCAAACTGCTTTGAGACAAGAAAAGGCGCGGTATCGAACGCAACAATGATTATTGTTATTATTACTACTACAGGCGGTGACATTGAGTTTGTTTTCTATACACCAAAAACACACATTTCTGGGGTGTGTTTTTTTTAAAAAAAAGTGCTGACGGTGTAACATACTCACCGTGAGTAAGTCCAGCGGCGGGAGGGGAGCGGGGGGGGGGGGAGCGGGGGGGGGGGAGACACAAAGGAAGCGAGCGCTCGCCTGGCTCCCAACGCAGCCGCTCGGCAGCTGTGGGCGGCAGCAGCTCATCAAACAGCTCGGGCTCCATTCAGCCCGAGCGCCGGCTCCCGGCGCCGCCAATAGCGGTGCGAGGTGTGTCCGTCCCCGGCCAATGGGGAGGTGGGGGCTGCGTGATCAGCGCCTGGGCGCTGGCATGATCCTGCCGTGGATGCGGACGTGGTACACACACCCGAGGCTTGTGCTCTGTGAGCAAAATCCCCTGCCCCTGACTCACCCTCACTCGGGCTGCGTGACTCGGTGCGTTCAAAACTCGGGGGAGGCAGAGAGAGGGAGGAGGCACCGTGGATCTCAATACTGTCCCATAATAATTTAATACCGATCCTTGCATTTGATACAGAGCCTCCCCGGTTGTCTCACAAGCGCTTCACGGGGTATTTCTCTGAAGGGCAGTGACTTTTGCCCGTGTATTCTGAGGGACAAACTCGAGGATCGGAACCGAGGGCTGTCGCCCGAGTTATCCATCGCGCGCACTGTTTAAAAACTCTGGAATTTCTAGCGACGCAAAGCTATTGCAAGGAAACAAATAATCAAATCAAATAATAATCCGTGCATTTGATCTGGCGCTTTTCACGTCATCCAGACGCCTCAAAGCGCTTCACAATGTAAAGTGAATTGACTGGATATTTGTGGGAGAAACGCAGCAGCCGATTGCTCACAGCAGTGTCCCGATTGAAGTAACCCATTTTATTATTTTTCTTCGGGGATTACTATCAGGCGCGAGGAAGAAAACTTGCCCAATGCTTCGGCCTGTAGGACATCGAACCCAGGTCTCTTGCTCGCAAGGCGAGTGCTCTAACCCACTGAGCTGCAGAACTCCACAAACAAATCCTTGAAAAGCTAAATTTCTGGCTTACCATTGAAAAGGGAGTGGAGTTGACTGATGTTCACTGAACATGTCCCGACCTGTTTTTACCCTTTCATCAGTTGTGTAACCCGTTCGCTGTGAAACCCATCATCAACCCAAGTGCAGAGTTCTACACTTGACCAGACTGATTCAGGAAGAAATCAACAGGTTTTTAATTGACTCTGATCTCCGCTCTATGATAGGGACACCAGCTGAACCCAATGGTCTCCCTTGTGTGGTGTTAGCACTCTCACATCTTGGTCAGAAATTTGTGGGTCGAAAGAAGGACTTTGATCTTGCAATCAGGGCTGACACTCCCAATAAAAATATGCTGTATCCTTACAGATTAAACCAAAGTACTATCAGACAACTTACTGAGCTAGACAGGGACATAGTATTTCTAATGACCAATGCCGCTTTAAAGTACTTCAGGTAACTGCTGATAACAGACCAGCCATTATCTGTTTTATTGACAGGATTTGGAGGAATAGACAAGACACCAGGAGCACAAATTCTTCCCACTCGTGTTGACCCAGACGGGTAGAGCGATCCTAGCTGGAGAAGCAACAGGAACTTTATCTCATTGAACAAACTGAACCAGCTTCCCAAATGGTTCCTCCTACACAAATGTCGGATACAATAAACACCTAAAACAAAAGCTGGAGCCGACATTGTTGGGATACCACCACAAATGTTAACTTCACCCAATTCCCTTGATACTTATTTGAGGGAGGAGAAAATAGAATGATTTTGCAAGGATTAAGTGGAGGTGAAGGCCAGCATAGTGTATAAACAGCATCATCAATGAGTTAGGCTGATAGGCCTATTTTCATCCTGCATCAGTGTACAGTAAAAGCCCATTTATCCATGTTTATGGAGCTCTTGTGGCTTAGTGGTTAGAGCACTTGTCTTGCAAGCTGGGGAGACATGTGTTCGAATCCAGGCAGGTCAGGGCGAAACCTTGGGCAAGTTTCCTTACTCCACACGCCTAATAATAATCCATCCAAAAAAACCCGCAATAATTGGTCATTTCAATCCATGACTGTTTGTGGGACACTGCTGTGCGCAATTCGCTGCCGCGATTCGCCCACAAATATACAGTCAATTCACTTTACAGTATATTCTGTGAAGCACTTTGGGACGTTGATAAAATGTGGAAAGTGCTATATCAAATGCAAGGATTATTATATCCAGCACCCTCAGTACCTGGCCAATGCCGGTTAAAGCGCATGCCGGATATTCAGCTGAAAACGCCAATTTTTAAAAAAGAAACTTAATGCATTTTTCCTGATAAATTCCGGTTAATCGAATGTGGACCTTTTTTTTGCGAAATCGGTTATACGTAAGTTACGGTTGATTGGGTAGCGGATAAACGGGCTTTTACTGTATTCAACTCCTAGTATACCGAAAACAGGTGAGTTCCCAAAAGGTATTATGTCATTAGCCATAATCTAGGTTTCAACAGTGGTTTTTAAAAAGCTACACCAATTCATTTTGCTCCTCAAACCAGGCTTGACACGGCATGAAGTGCTTTACAAAGCTACAAGAGGAACACTTGAATCACAAGTGGCCAATACTACAAATAATTGATATAGTACCTTTGAGATGTCTTAAAGATATAACAAAATAACATTTGTATAGCGCCTTTCACGTCAGGAGAATGTCCCAAGGCACTGGACAGTTACTGCTTAAGACCCGAGCTGAGGACAGGGATGCAAGGGAAGCGGGGGGATAAGGAGTTGTTGATGGGTCCACCGAAGTCTTGAGACGAGACTTGAAGGAAGCCAGGGAGGGGTTGGTGGAGAGACTGCGGGATGGAGTTCCAGAGGTTGGGGGTAGAGTTGCCGAAGGCTCAACCACCAATGGTTGGGCGGGTGGGTCAGTGTATGTGGAGTAGGCCAGAGCGGAGGGGGCGGGCAGGCAGGTAAAGGGATAGGAGGTGCTACACCAAATGCAAGGATTATTATATCATGTCAAATGCTTCAAAATGTTTAATAAGATTTATTTATAGGCAAACTGCAGCCCATTTGCCTCCTTTTGAGTCCTGAAGAAAATTGTGTTTGGGTCACTGGTGAAAAATGACATTCTGGAGGCTAACCATGGAAATTTAGCCCAGCAAGTTACAACCTTCTGGAGGGCACACATTCTGACAAATCTGCCTTTCGTCTTTCTCAACCCATGAGAAAGATAACAGACACTGCTGGTGCATGATAAACTGGAAAGCAACTCTGTGAGTTCAATATTTCTCTTCAGGAAACACTATAGTGACAAGATGTAAAGCTTTAAATGAACTTTGTTGCTTGTTAATTTCTCAGTTGGATACTTGTAAGTGAAGGGAATAATTAAAGTTGTCACAAAATAGTCCTGTTTTCATAGAAAAGATAGCTTCCCACTATACACATTTCACAATGTGCTGCTTGTTGATGCGCGCTTCTCAGCACGTTCCTCAAATACCAACTTTAAAATTAAAAATTTGTCCTGCACTTAGAAAACATAGAGCCAAGAGGCTTTTTGCAGACATGTATTCTTTTGTGTAAGCTGTGCATTTTCATTCTATTAGGTTTGTCTCTAAATTATTAGGAGTTTAAAAAATTGGCCAGAAGAAATTAAAGGTAAGTAACATTGAAAATGCCTAATTGAAAATTAAACAAACATAAAATGATGTGGCGCTCAACTACATTATTTTGTGAATGCCATAGAATCTTTGAAAATATGCAACATACTGTACTTTGTTGAAATTGAAATGTTTGTTTTGCTCTAGTTCAATATTCAATTAATATAAAGTCCACAGAAGCTTGACAATTTTATTGGAAGTCAAACAGGGACAACATTAGATCATACAAACTTTGCTGCAATTTTACATTTATTAAACTACAGAACAAATCACAAATTTTACACATCCTAAACATTTTACATATTTTTAAGTCAAATTACTCTGGTTATTCTGTTACATGGGCAAAATAAAGAACTCAAGACATCTATAACAAGAATATTTGTATAAAAATTGTGAACATGTAAACTGTTTAAGTAGGGAACCTATTGATAGGTTTCCACCTCTTCCAAGTCATCCATTTTGTTGCATATTTTATTGTTGGTATGTGGGGGAAGGGGGAGGAGAGAGAAAAAGAGAAAAGTTACAACATCAACTTGCAGGTTTCATTTCAGATGGTTAAAAATGTTAATTTTTTTCCACATGACCACTTGCAATTATTCCAGCTGATTTTTGCCTGGTCCCAATCATCAATTTCAAGTGTTTGAGTTAAATTTTAACAGCAAAAAGTTAAACAAACAGGATTGTTCCACTGGTTCGATTCCACTTTGGAATCTCAACCAGACATGCGATTGAACAGAACTGCAATAATTTAAGCACTGATGCCAGACAAACCAGCAGCAGAAAAATTTTGTTCCTGTCTCAGCTGGAAGCAAGAAGGCACACAAGAGAAATTCTTCACAGATGTGTCCAAGGTTAATCCAACTTCCTGCATTGAAAACCTGAGACAAAAAAACAAAAGTCCATTAAACAGAATGAATAAATGTAGATTTTCTGCTTAGTTTTGTGATACAGTGGAACCTCATTATCCATAAAATTCTACTGATATAACAGATACAAACAACAGCTAGTTTCATTGCGCACAGTCAGGCTGATTCAGGCCTGTATTGTTTTTCTGGGAAATGTGAGGTCAAAAGAAAAATGAGAGATTTCAGGATCATTAGGTCACCACCAATATCCCTTCCTGTTTGGTGCATTTGAACAAAGTAGAAATTGATGTTATGGGAAACCTGGTGATCTCGAAGTTGGTAGTTTAAACGCTGAAGCTAAAATGGCCAACTTCTGACGTGTTTGGTCACTCAAAGCATAATTTCCTGCTTTGTGTATATACAGCAACGAAGTGACATCAGTAACAATCCAATAAAGTGAAAGTCAGCTGGCACATGGGAAGCAGATAATAATAATAATCTGTGCATTTGATATAGTGCTTTTCACTTCTTCTAGATGTCTCAAAGCACTTCAGAGTATACTGTAAAGTGAGTATATTTGTCGGCGAAAAGCGGCAGCCATTTGTACATAGCTGTGTTCCACCAACAGTTGTGAAGTGAGCGACCAAATTATTATTGCTATTTTTTGGGAGGGATTATTATTAGCCGTGTGGACTAAGGAAACTTGCCCAAGGTTTCACCCTGCCGGGAACTCATCACTTACCAATCATTGATCGACATCACACAATACACTGGGGGACTCTGGAACTCGCTGAACGCAGACTGCTCTAAGGTGTATGCTCCCATGTTTTCAAAGATGACCCAATCACCAACACTTAGTTCGGGCAGGAGACAGTGCTCTACAACTTGATCAAGTCCATCAAAGGAGGGGCCCCACAGGCTGCTGCCAAATACAGGTCCCTCTGAGTTAGGGTTCTAAACAAGACGAAAACAAGATGATCAGGAAGGATAATTCTGCTGCAGCATCTCACATTTTATTTAAGAGATAAAGACAACAGATGTTCACTGCTGTTAAATTTGTATCACAGAATATCTCAAATACTCCTTGCATTTGATCTCGCCCCTATTATGTCAGGACGATGTCTTAAAACCGCTTCACTGGATTTACTGTTACGTGATGAGTCTGTGTACTTCGTAGTAGGGTCCGTCGATATGGAAATTTTCCGATTTAGATACATTGATGGGCTCATATCGAGATATACTGATATTTTCGGGGTTTTCGTACTGCGCATGCACGCGCATTCGGGGCCTATCTCCTCAGGAGGTAAATATCTCTCTCTCTGTGTGTCTCTCACACTCATTCTCTCCATCTCTGTGTTTTTCTGTCTGTGTCTCTCTCCTCTCTCACATCCCCCCATCTCTCTGTCTGTCTGTCTGTCTGTATATTATCACATCCACCCCATCTTCCCCCACCCGTCCGTACCCCCCCGCCGTCCTTCTCTCCCCCCACCCCCCGCCGTCCTTCTCTCCCCCCACATCCCCCGCCGCCGTCCCTCCCCCTCCCCACCGCCGTCCCTCTCTCCCCCTACCCCCTCGCCGTCCCTCTCTGCCCCCCGTCTCTCCCCCCCACCCCTCCGTCCCTCTCTCCCCCTACCCCTCCGTCCCTCTCTCCCCCCACCCCTCCGTCCCTCTCTCCCCCCCCCCCCCCCCCTTGTATACCTGTATATTGTATTCGAGGACTATGAATACAATATGGCGGCTTGCACCTTGGTCTGTGCATTGTGTATAGAGATGAGCATTCTGGGTCTTGTAGTCGAGTGTGCGCACATTCCGATTTTTGGATATCGACTTTTTCCGATATATCGATATTTTGAAAATGCCTATATCGGATTATCGATATGAAAATTATATCGGATATAACCGATATATCGCCGGACCCTACTTCATAGGTGAATGTGGCTGTTTGCTCACGACAATTATAATTAATTCACGAAGAGCCACGATCTGTAATTGCACTCCAGATTTCAAATCTAAATGAGTTGAGATTGGATTATTTATTTTCTCTTCCTAAAGCAACACGTATCATCCACTCACCAAACTGATGAGCTTGACATTTTTAATCTCGAATTACCTTTGCTATAAACAGTCAGTCCAACACCAGTTCAGATTTACAAAATTATAATTAATCCTTTGTATAAAACTCAATTTTATTTGGTGACTTCAGACAGCTTAATGAAGTTCATATCATAATAATAATCCTTGCATTTGATGTAGACCTCCGTTCAGCAGGCTCTGGCCTGCTCCATGTCCCCCGCCCTACCATCGGCAGCCGGGCTTTCAGCCTCCCTGCCCCCACACTCTGGAACTCCATCCCACAGTCCCTTCGCTTCGCTCCCTCTCTCAACTCTTTCAAGGCCGGTGTCAAGACCCTCCTCTTCGACCGTGCCTTCTGCTGCCCTCCCAACTCTCTCCGCCCCACTCCTCTACCCTGCCTCTCTCCCTTGCTTGGGTCCTGACCTGACTCTTCAGTGCCTTGGGATGTCCTCCTGATGTAAAAGGCGCTCTATAAATGTAATTTGTTTTTGTTGTAGCACCTCATCATGTCTTCAAGACTTCTCAATGCACAAGGTGAATTGTCAATTGCCAATTGCGCATAACAGTGTCTCACAAACCTATGTCCTCTCATTTGCAAGGAGCATTCTTTAACCAATACGCTACATGACTCTACATTATTGCTCTTTCCACTGTAGCAATCTCACCTTGTGAAGAATTGGAATGGCACTCATAGTTCCATACAAATTGTTCGCAAAAGACCCATAAACACCATCACTTATGTAATAGATGAAGAATGGTTCATCGTTCATGGTGGACTCAACCACTGTAAAAGATCAAGGACATCACATTTGGCCTGGATTATTTTCAGAACTTTATTCATCACTTTCTAATCAATATTATAACAGAAAGCAAATTATTGGAGAACTGGGTGGCCAGGTGATTGGCAGCTGGATTCAAATCCAAATGATGGACTTGTCTCTTTTTGACAGCCTTAAGGATTAAAAGGTTTTTCCATCAGTCCCACTCCAGTTGTTTGTTGGTTGAAGCAACTGCATAAACCTATCGACAACCTGTCAATTTCACTCATGGAAGCTACCAGGATGGAAGGAAACAGGTGAGGAAACTGATGCAGCAAGTAGTTTGTAACGATACATTGCTGAGGCACTGCACAACCATACAAATGTACAGCACAGCTGGAGGCCATTAAACCATTAGAGTTCAATTCCACAAATGAAGCCAACCACTCTAATTCCAATTCCCAGATCAACACCCGTCCTTTGCTTCCAAAACCACCCGGCGATGATTCTATGACTGATTACCCTTGGAAAGAAAAAAATCCCAAATTCCTTAGTTGCAATCTTAAATTATTCAAATCTTTTAACTTTTTGTGTTGGAATCACCAACTAATTTAATTAAAAGTGTTAATGTCTATTATCCTATATTCTTTGTCACATCATGTAATTGTTAACACCTTCTAATTTAACAGCAATCTACACTTCTATACTGCCTTTCACATGGGAATAAACGTCTCAAAACCATTTACAAAGACTTAGTGGGCATCCAAAATGGGAGGGAGATATGGGGCTAGAGGATTGGAGGTGGTAGGGTTTGACAGACTTGTTGAGAGCCTGTGGATCAACATCAAACCACAGTCGAAGATTTGAGCAAAATCTTCAAGGTTCCACATGGCGTGCATGAGTTGGGAGTTAGCAATCCAAACATTTGGATATTATTTTATTTAATCCTGTGTCCAGCACATTTAATATCAATAGCTATTTCTCCCTTCAATCTCTGAGGCACATCACTAACTTTATTTTGTCAGAGGCTCCAAAAATGTGCTTTAATTTCCACTCAATCTACCACTCCACACTAATCCCAATTCCCTGCTTTATCTAATTCTCTTTCACAGCATGTGCTTGTCCAAATCTTTATTAAATGCCTCCAATTAACTGATTTGATAGTCAGCTCCTGCAAAGCATTCCATATTCCGATAATCCTCTGCGACAAGCTCTCATGTTAGTCCCTTTGTTACAGTCTTGATTTTATGGCCTCTTGTTCTCAAATTCCCTTACAGTGTAAAGAATTAATTCTCTGACAGTTTCTTTAACTTATAAACACCTATCAATCTTCTCTGGTTCAATGGAAAGAGGCCTAACCCACCCCTCCCACACTCCCCTACCAGCTGCTCCTCATGGCTGTATTCTTTTATTTTCAGTATCAGATTCATGAACCTCTATATTGCACCCTTTCCATAAATTTGAATAACCTTCAGACAGAACTTTAAAAAGCCTTAAAAACACCAGATTCACTGCAATCGGTGATTAAATTTAATTGTTATGGTATTAAATAGAGAACAGCGTTAGAACAACAAGTTAATTCATTAACATTAATGAATTCAAGATAATATAACTGAAACACATGGGATTACCTCCAGACTGATCTTGAGAGTCTCTTGCAACAACCTTCTTGGCTACAATGTTTACTGCCAGAGTGAAGGCAGAATTCACATAGTAGCTCCCAGGCTCAGCAATGATTTTAATACCACTTTCAGGAGGAAAGTAAATATCAAGGAGTGGACTGATGGCATCATAAACCTAGAATTGGAGACAAAAATAACAACTGAATTCAGCATCAAACCGTATTGATCATAGGCACACACGTGTATTATATAGAATTTAAAATAAAACCACCTGTCATTAATTAAATTTTTTAAAATCAGTTACCACTTACAAAGGAAAACAGTGACACGTTTTAAAAATAAACATTTGGTTTATATGCAAATAATTTAAGTGATTTTTCATATAATAACATTTATTTTTCATATCTAAAAAAATGCTCCATTGTTCTTTCCCATTCTGCGCACTCATAACACGCTCAGGCCTGTGCTATTACCATCAACTGCACTAAAGTAGTCCATTTTCCCCCACACCACACCCGTAAAGACATTTATTGTTTGCTTATTTGACCATGACACCACAATTGAGATTGATAGCATCTGATTGTTCTGTGGCAGGCTAAATAAAAACATTCATTCATTTTGTTTGTTTGTTTATTAATTAATTAAGTTGCTGGACACAGTATACTGGACACGAGCTGGGGGTGGAGGGCAGAGGGAGAAACATTCATAAGAATCCATACTCCCACCCGAAGAACGTATTTACTTAAATATTGGAAGTACAGGTAGACCCCGCTTAACAATGGGGTTCGAGACTTTAAAATCCCTCGTTAAGAGAAAATTTAGTTAAGCGAGAGTTTAACTGTATTACTGCATTTGGCCGCAGCCAAAACGTCGCCCCGACCCTCCCCACTAAAATCAGTTTAGTTCCTAGCAGTTCCTAGCGCTAACATTTTCAGAGCAGCCAAAAGTCCGGAGTTCCTGAATCCGGAATGTGACAAAAATTGCAGGAATAAAAAAGCCAATCCTACTTGCTCCAGGCCAAGTCTGCACAGTCACTGCACTGAAATATTGGCATTTCCAGGCACGTGATGCGCTTCTTTCTTCCCCCCCACACCTCCCTATCCCACCCTCCCCTTCCTCTCTATCCCGCTCTCCTCTCTATCTCTATCCAACCCCCTCCTCTCTATCCCCCATCCCCTCCCTTTCTATCCCCCTCCCCTCCCTCTCTATCCCACCCCCCTCTCTATCCTCCCTCCCATCTCTCTATTCCCTCCCATCTCTCTATTCCCTCCCATCTCTCTATTCCCCCCACCCCATCTCGACTTACTATTATTGAAGCCACAAAGCATCCTGCCGCTTAAGCTCCTCCCATATGGGAGGGGCTGCACTGCACAGCTTAACTGAGGGACGCTAAAGACTGAGTGTGCGTTGCTGAGGCAAGCTGCACATGAGAAGCTGCGCACGAGAAGCCCACGAGATTTAAAGTGTGTGTAAACTTTGTTATAGCGAAAGCAGCCTTTGTTAAGCGGAGAAGTGATACAAATAGAAACCCTCGTTATAGTGAAGTTTCGGTAACCGGGAGTTTGGTAAGCGGGGTCTACCTGTATAAGGGCTCTCTCCTACCTTTTCAAGTTGTAATTCACAATCTGTCCCAGAAAAACCACCTCCAATGTCCAGAAAGTTCATGTTGAAACCAAACTCTTCCTGTAAGATACAGACATTACTACAGGATTTGGGAATGCATTATACACAATTCCAGTTTTAAATAGTTAATTTATAAAAGCGGTGCTACAACTTAAATTAATTATTATGTTTAACACATTGAAAAAAACTGAACGGTGGTATTTGAAAGAGCACCACTGTTCAGTCCATCTTTTCAGATAATGCATCTGATTAGCCTTCACATATTTTTGACTCCTTATTCAACTTTTATGGTCTGGTTCGTACTATATTTTCTCTAGGTGCATATAATTCCCCTTTCCTTGTCGAATTCTCCTCATCTCCTCAAAGCATGCATCAGAAATACTTGGGTATGGTTCCACAGATACCAACTAACTGAATACTGAACACAGTTCTATACAGTTCATGCTTGTACAGAACTCATTATCTATGCCTCCTTATCCTCAAGAGAAAAACAATGAAGAAGGATGGAGTGGTCAACAGTGTTAAGATGGCAGAGTAATTGGTCAGAGGCAGACAATAATATCATTTATGGGACCTTTTTGACCAGGGCTGTCTGAATGCAGCAGACAAAGTGGAACCCCAGATTGCACAGACTGCACTCATGCTCGGTCTGGTGGGAGAGGAAAGAGTGAAGCTGGGAATCCAGGACTTTGCATTGGTAGGGAAGGTTGGAGGTGGGGAAGTAACTGGAGAATTTGGGGGAGTCTGGTGTCGTTTTTTTTTGAGGAGGGGATGTAATTACGACAGATTTGAAATAGTGAGGAATTATGGCAGAAGCTGAGGATGATCGGTCAATGGGCAGGAGTTCAGAAGCAACAGCTGGGTGCACAGTAACTATCTGAGTGACTTTTTTCATCTTAATATAGAATTAAACAATATATTAAAAACAAAATCATTTCAAATTAAGAGAAAACCTCAAAAACAAATCTTTAAAAAATATGTTTGTACTACTTAGGCAGTACATGTGCTTGATTGCTGCAGACAATGAGGTCCCTGGTATTTTGTCTCCAAAAATAATTCAAAAGTAAGGAGTTAATGGAGCTCATATGTGATGATTTCTAACACTAGCTATCTTTCCTCCTTTAGCAAAATATCCATATTTTTAGTGAACTGAATATGATAAACATGTACCCCTACCAGCAGATGGCACTCTTGTCTATTCATCTTCTGAAAATATAGCATTTAAAATTTGCAGTCTGATTTTTGAGGTATGTTTTGATACCGAGAAGCGAGCAACCTCTGATGTAAAGCTTATCTGATATGAAGATTCAATTCTGAAACAGGCTTTCCAAGCAAACTAAAGAAATTGATTTATTGTAAGACCATAATGTGGTCCTATAATTATTTCTTAACTAGATGTTGTGAAAGTAACTGTGATTTGATGAAACCAATAGAATACTCACAGCCATATCAAAGACACATCGAGCATCCGCCAAGCCATGTAAATATGCCTCTCTACTGCCAGCCAAGGTAGAAACATGAAACCTGGTAAAGAGATTTTTTGGGGCGAAAAAAGTAGATTTTATGATCACCTTTCACAAATCGATATATTGTAATATATAAGTGATTAAAATAACAACATGGGAACTGCAAAATCATCAGTAGAAAATTCATCTCAAACACTGGAAATTGACTGCAAGATACTCAATACATGAACCTGTAGAGAGGCATGACCCTGAAACGTTGACCTATTTTTTCTCCGCTTTTCATTGAACTGCTATTAATTTCCAGCATGTTTTTACATTTTAAATCATTTCAGTACAATAGTGTCCACTACACTAGACAAAGAGGGGGAAGCAGTGGTTTGCAATAGTAAATCACCAATAGCAAATTAGTCACAATTAATTGGAGAAATTAATATATGACAATCAACCTGTGGGACCCTGCAACTTACTGCCAGCGCTTTGTAATGGGGATCCTGCAAGTCAGCCACACATTCTGCAAGTTACTAGCAGAATTTCTGTGGTCTACAATTTAATTCAGAACACTTTAAATAACAATTTCAATCAGCATTAAAATCAATAGGTAGCATGCCTTGTGCCTTTCATGTACACATAATTATTAATATAATTAATTGAGTAATTTACTGGAACAATTGACTGAAACTATCTCCTAATTATATTTCTAGTGTGCTAGACATATATCATTTAATATATTAACTGCAGTAGTACACACAACTCAGATAGGCAGAGAAATGCGGTGAGAAAGGTAGTGAGAAAAGCTGCTGCAGCGTGATATAGTGCTTATAACTTTTGATGAACAAAGTTTGGGTTAGTACTAAAACACCATCACTGGTTGGGGTTTCAGCCTATCTGATCCTCCTTTGAAGAGACAAAATGTCTCAAATGCTTCACAGAATTTACTGAAAATTTATGTTATTTGGAGGCAAATAAGGTAGCTAATTTGCATAGCAAAGTTCCATAAACAGTCATAAGATTACTAATAATTTATCACATCTAGGCTTGATATGCCAACTCCCTGCTTGTCAGCTTTCCTTCCACAAGTTGCAGATCATTCAGAACTCTGCAGCTCGTGTCCTCTCCCGCACCAGGCTCCGTAACCCTATCACCCTCACCCACGCTCAACTCCACTAACTCCTCATCTCCCAGAGGATAGTTTTCAAATCCTCGTCCTCACCTTCAAAGCCTTCCCCAGCTTGCTTTTTTTTCCTACCTCTGCAATCTGCATAGTAACCTATCCACTGTAATCCATAGCAACCTGTCCACTCCATCCGCTCAGCAGGCGGCGATTGGGTCTTCAGTCTCTCTGCCCCCATCCTTTGGAACTCCACCCGTTCCTTCGCCTCATTCCCTCCCTTGTAGACCCTCCCCTACGACTGCACCTTCAGTCACCCTCCCTGATCCCACCCCTCCACTCAGCTTGGGTCCAAATCTTTGACTGTTCAGCGCCTTAGGATGTCCTCTTGACGTGAAAGACTCTTTAACAAATGTTATTTTATATTGTAATTGCTGACCAGGACACTGGGAGAAACTACCAACTTTTTTCAAACTGTTGTTACTGATATAAACTTGTTCTCGCGTTTACCTACATAAAATTCACTTAATTTTGAATTAATCGCTGTAACAGTTTCTACAATGCATTATATAAATGCAAGTTGTTAAACATATGGCAGTTTGATTACAACAACATTTATTTGCCCCTCACCTAGGGTAGCGTCTTAGGACACTTGATGGTGGCAGAGCACAATGCCACGTCAGGGTGGTCACCACCAGCAGTAAAAGAGGAAGTTACATCTCAGGGATACAACAATGGATATGGAAGTGCAATCTGTACCAACTAATAGTAATAATCCTTGCATTTGATATAGCACTTTTCACGTTTTCTAGATGTCTCAAAGAATATATTGCTTCACAGAATATACTGTATAGTGAATTGACTGTATATTTGTGGGTGAAACATGGCAGCCATTTTGCACACAGCAGTATCTCACAAACAATCGTGAATTGTGTGACCAAATTATTATTATTATGTTTTGAGGGTTTATTATTAGACATGTGGAGTAAGGAAACTTGCCCAAAGTTTTGCCTTGCCGGGAATTGAACCCACGTCTCACTTGTAAGGATTGCAGTGGCTCTAACCACTGAACTACAGGACTCCATATGTTATAACAACTGTGTTTATATTGCACCCGTCATGCAGGATAGCATCTCAGGATAGCTTTGTTCTTTTCTATCTCTGTTCTCTAATTTAAGATTGAATTTTTAAATTATAGATGCATATTAAGCATAAGGTTATTCAGTCCATCCAATCAAGATTAGACTGTTTGCATTATGCTCATCTTGAGGCAACCCTCCACATTGTACAAAGACAAGCATACTACTCACCTGACACCAACCACTTGAATCCCTAGCTTTTTAGCAGATTCCAAGAGATGTCTGCAGTTCTTCAGAGTAGCTCCAAACTTCATGCTCATCTCATTTTCTGTGCTTGAATCAGTAGTTGCAATGTCTAACAAGAGCCTAAGAGAAGGGGAAGATGATTGGGGCACAGTTGGTTTACATCATCATATGTGTAGCCTGAAGAATACGTTGCCAGGATCTCCTGCTTCCAAGCTCTGAATGTGAACCTAAACAAAAAACAAATCCTGCACAGGAGAGAAAACTGGTGATTAGGGCCTAGATGTGTAGCTACATACATTGTAAAGGACATGGGGGTGGGGAGGGTGGGGGGGGAAGTGGGGGGGGGGGGGGGGGGGAACAATGCAGCAAGCCAAGACTCAGTTGTTTCATTAAAGAATTGGCTGGGTGCTGTAACAAAAGAACTAATATTTAAAATGAGTTTGTGGCATATTTAAATAATTTCTATTCAACAATTAACACAAAAATCTAAGACATTTCAAGCTACAAAAACACATTTTAGCTTTCAATTATGTTACTTAATTTTTTTGATATAATAAAACCATTGCTTCGTATATTTCTAGAAAATATATCACAGTAAAGTATAATTCTGTGTTTTTTGCATTTATTATTAATAAAGCATCTTCTAAGCACAAACTGACAAATCACTTCCCATTCAAGATTATGTTTTATGCAGGACTATAAATTACTTTACATTATTACATCATACACCAGGTTTTCAAGGTAACAGAGAAAATATGCTCAGTTGCAATTCAATACTACACTTAGATATGTTTAAATTAAGTACAGAGGGTAAAATTACTTGTCTATTTTATAAGCAGCAAAGTGATTAATTGCAATTTGGGTAGAGGTTTTAGATTCAATTTGTCACAGAGTGCTCAATGTAAATAAAACAAAATGAAACGCCAGTTGAAATAAAACCAAACCAAGTTCCAGAGAATTGTATTTTGACCCACATTATTGCAAAACGCATCTAGACACATTTTCCAGATTTGACCACAAACATACAATGGTCATTTTAAACTGCACTGTATCTCAAGGAAGAAGTTACAACAAAAAGGTAAATTAAAACTTTAAAAAACAAAAACAGTGAAAGTGAAAAGGAATGAGTTCTAGGTTTAGGAAAAAAAAAGGAAATCACTTTATCCTAAAAAAGCCCTCCCCTTTAAATGAAGAACCACTCTGCATACCATGGGTAGTCACCAATCCTTTTATAAAATATCCCCAGGGATGCTGGTCCCTGATTAAATCTGATTAAGATTTGGGTGGTACAATAATATGCTATGTACAAGGATGTCCTGGGTAGCAACTCCCATTCTTTTTAATATAAAGTTCAAACAATTCTAAATAAATAAAAATAGATTCATAAACACTTGGGATTATTTTGATCTAAATATCCCATTTTCATTACAACACTGAAAACAAAGATCAGCCTGTTTGGCCTGCAATTCTACTCACAAAATAGACTACACAGCCTACAGATTGGAGCTTTTTGCTGCTAC
Source organism: Hydrolagus colliei (assembly GCA_035084275.1). NCBI lineage: Eukaryota > Metazoa > Chordata > Chondrichthyes > Chimaeriformes > Chimaeridae > Hydrolagus > Hydrolagus colliei. Next base: position 95,705,334 of record CM068743.1, on the reverse strand, counting down.
CAACACAATTAGTACAATTCACTATTGTGAAGCTTCAGCGAAATTAAAAGAGATAATCAGCCACACTGCTACTCAGTTCAAACTGTTAAACAGTTGTTTTTGTTTATTTATAAGAATTTATGAAGAGCATAAAAAGTGTAATGTTTTGAAAAATGCTGTCTGCCCAGACAGCTGATGTGCATTTTCAGCATTCTAATGTTCAAAACTCACAAAGAGGTCTAACAATTAAAATGCATAATTTGTTGCATGATTAAAAAACACTTAATGTAAAATGTTTCACAGGGAATTTCTATAAATTCCATAAATAGCCATTTCTGTAAAGTCTAGCAATTCTGGATATGTGAGCAAATGCCTCTGCCAATTTATGCAGAGCAATATTCCACAAACAGCTATGAACTGAATAACCAATTGTTATCTGGAGGATTATTGGCAAGGATACTGGGAGAAACTGTTTTCACTTTCTGAATTGTGACCAAGACTCTAACATTGGGACCTTGCCTTAGACTCATGCGAAGAACAGTTTGTATGAAAAACACCTCTTGCAAAACAAAGCTCCTCCAGCATTGTAATGCAAGTATCAGCCTAAACTGCAAATGCAAAATTCTGACATAGGGATGAACAGAAAACTGGCTCAGAGGTAAGTATTGTAGCTGAGGCTTGTGAAGCTGGTCAAAGCCATTGGAGGAAAAACACAGATTGTGCTAACAAATGTGTGTAGGTACTAAGGCGACAGTTAAAATTCTACCTTGTCCCAAATTTTCCATAAGGCCTGCACTTCAACAGATGGAGAAAAAAGAAAAAAGTGCAACCCCCACAGGGAAGACTAGGGCTACAGAATTGTAAGCTTCCAGCCCAAATCAAAACCTTAATAACAATTCCTATGTTTATCGTAACATTACAGTTGACCAACTGTTACCAATGCTGCCTATCCAATCAGAGAAGCAGCCAAAATAAAATGCCAAATCACAATTGTAGAGAACAAACACTCATAATTAGCATTAGAAACTGGACTGAGTGAGTGAGCTTTGTAATCACTGTGCTAAGAGACTCAAGAGCAGCTAAAAACTTTTGCCATCTCTCTGCAACAATGAACTAATGTGAGGTAGTAAGGGGTTCATGTGGTGAGAGTGTCCCAGGTCTTTGGAACTAGATGGTCTGTTACATTTGTTAAGATATCAATCCATTTGGCCTTTCTTAAGGGGTAATAGGTTGGTTAAGTGCTTTTTTTTGTGGTTCTTGTGTTAAATTCTGCGAGTTAACGAGTTTTTCGTTTTCAAATAATTAAAGTGGAACAAACTAGTAAAAAAAGACACATGGGACATTGGAGGTATAAAAAGGTGGGAGGAATGAGAGAAAGGGGAGTTCTTAAGGTTTAGAGTTGGAACTAACACTTGACTCCAAGACTCCACTTCTGTTTCTGGACTTAATATAACTGCCTGAACATGGCAGCTGCATCCTTCACTTGGTTCCTTTCTATAAAATTACTTGGGTGAAGCTGCCTTTTAAATGACATTCATATTTGACAAAAAGGAATAAAAGATTTTATCCAAAAAACTATCCAAACAACTGTACAATGTAATCAAATAATTTCAGTGTTGCCCTACTGAGAGCTAAAACATTCACAAATTTGGTACAAATGTACCCTAATGCAAAGGTTCTTAACAACAGCTGTTTTTCCCCTGAAAAGCCTTAAGTGATATTGCTTGTTGAGGATGATAGGTAGTCCATGCATGCAACTTTCAGGGGAAATCAATGTTAAATGTTAACTTTAATGTTAACATTAAAGTTAACTTTAATGTTAACTTAACTAATCAATTTTAAAAACGAATGCTAGCCAATTTTGGTAACAATCTAAGATTTCAGCTTTTACATTAACAATGTGACAGTAGACTGCAGCCGCATGTTTAACGATGAAGCAATCTACCCTGCTTGTTGTATTACACACTTACTTGGCGCTTGGATGATTGCGTGCAATCTTCAGAAGTTCAACGTCATTGTCGCAACTCATGATGTTTACTCCTTTTTTTGCAGCATACTTTATTTGGGAAACTTGCTTGCATGGGTTTGCGTAGATAATATTTTCAGAAGCTACACCCAAGCTTTGCACAACAGCGATTTCATTCTATGGAAACGTAAGAGACAAATAGGTCAGAAAGCATCTTATTTCAAACTCTGCACATGCTACTAGCATCCTTAGGGTTAGGACAACTTATACCAAGCTATGCATTTCCACCACCAGAATCCCAATGTTCTAAATAATATTAACGATTATTATTATTTCACTTCATTAAGAGTTCCACTACTAAGCGTACAATTCTGTTCTTTATTTTTTCTCCGAAAACTCATCACTTCAGATATTTCTACATTTTCCACCCCACTAATCTGTCCAATTCTGCTTGTACCTTCCTGCCCTCTTTGTCACTATTAACAAGTGCTCCTAATTTACCATTACACATAAACTTGGGATAATATTTCCTGCATCCAGATCAACAACGTCTCACAGCGCCCTTAACCATTAACCGCACAGGATAGCATCCTGGAGATCAATAATATGTATGAGAAAATGAGGTCTGATGACTGATTCCCAAGGCCCTACTGATTGGCTCGCATCAGCGCCTTCTTGCATCAGGCGATGACTGCATCAACCTCCATGATTGCATATTCAACTTCACCAAGCCAGTCAGTAACCGAGGTATCTTGTTCGACCCTCAACTGTCTTTCCCCCCTCACATCCAAGCAATGACTCGCTCTGCCTTCCCCCACCTCCGCAACATTTCCTGACTCCCACCCTACATCCGTGACCTCCTATCCCCTTACCAACCTACTCGCCCCCTCCGTTAAGCAGACTCTGGCCTGCTCCACGTCCCCTGACCCACCCGCCCAACTATTGGCAGGCGAGCCTTCAGCCACTCTGCCCCCAACCTCTGGAACTCCATCCCGAAGTCCCTCCGCCTCGCCTCAAGACTTTCCTCTTCGATGGATCCATCGGCAACTGCTCCCCCCACCACCACCACCATGGGTCCGAAACAATAACTGTCCAGCGCCTCGGGACACCCTCCTGACGTGAAAGACGCTACACAAATGTAATTTTGTTGTTGTTAACCACAATGACAAAATACAACAAAATTATATTCGTATAGTACCTTACTTTATAAGCAAATCATAGGTGTAGTGTGGACCACATTCACTGCACATGTACACAGTTGGCCCACACGGCCCCATGTGGCAACTAACGTTCATGCTGAAATAGCAACTGAGTTATCAGGTTGGTGCCAGTCACTTCCTCCTTTTTCTGTGCATGCCAAAAAGAGGAATTTATGTACTCATATGCACATATGTGCTTCACACCAGCTATCATGCTTTGTTATCCCATTCACTAGATTATATCAAAGTTCCATTAACTAAAGCAATTCTCACCTTGTTTCCACAAGCAAAGCCAGTTCCAAGTGCTGCAAGGACTTCAATTACAGCTCGACTAGTGTTGCACTTAACAGTATAGAATGGTTTAACTTGTGTCATCACATTCTGCCACCGAATGTTCTGCTTCACAACACTGCCAAGATCAGCAACAAAGAAGGCATTTCTTTCAGACTGCTGTGGGGGGAGGGGTGGGGAGCAAAGAGAAAAGGCAGAGAAGAGGAAAAGTTATATTTGTTTGAAATATAAAGCAAACAAACCAACAGACAAGGTTTTTTTTTTAAAAAGAGTTTATCTATCCCAGTGCCCTGACCAACAATTCCCCCAAGTTGTCACGTACTCCATGGCTATTTGTGTGCAAATCACAGCACACTACTGGAATTTACAATAAAACTTGCAGAAGTCTTATATTTATTCATCTTATAGTCACTTAAGTCGTACATTCACCCAAGTCCCATTCAGTTTCCTTCCAAAACGAATTAGATTTATTTGCACTAGTCATATTCGCACCTTCTAACATGTAACACAGCTCTCCTACTCTCCATTACTCCCATACTTATCATCTGCATTGAATAATAATAATCCTTGCATTTGATAAGTTTTTCATATCTTCTAGACGTCTCAAATCGCTTCACACGATATACTGTAAAGTGAACTGACTGTATATATGTGGGCAAAACACAGCAGCCAATTGCGCACAGCAGTGTCCCACAAACAGTTGTGGATTGAAATGACTAATTTATTATTGTTTTTTTGGGAGGGATTACTATTAGGCATGTGGAGTAAGGAAACTTGCCCAAGGTTTTGCTATGCCTGGAATTGAACCCAGGTGTCCCACTTGTAAGGCAAGTGCTTTAACCTGCAGGACTCCACAATAACAGAAAAATTGTTCCATCTCCACATGCCCAGAACTTAATTTCCCACAACCCAATGCAATTCCAAAGTTTTCCAGTAAACTGCAATACAGTGACGTGTGAAGATGCATTGAATCGCAGGAAATAATGTTCACCTGTTGCTGCATGCATTTACTGGCTGCATTGAATCTCTTATGCATAGTCTTGATTATGTATTGAATCGGATTTTATACTAAACAATCACTTTTGTAGCGCCGTTCATGTCAGGAGGATACAGTTTGCCTGCAACTTAAATTCTTATTAAATGTTATAGTCCCAACTATACGACTTAAGTGAGTTTCACTGTAGCCTACAAAGCGCTTTGAAATGTCCTGATATGAAAGGCGTTAATGCCAAATGCAACGATTATTATAACACTTATTTATTTCATTACACCCTAGCCTAGCTTCAATTACCATTGTCTGGTAATCGTATTGCTAAATGGGTTCAACAGGAAGTTTCCAGCTCCATAGAGGAAATTGCTGCAATGCAGATTTCCCAAACATAGCTTTATTTCCCATTACCTCTCTTGCTCAATCCTCTGACAACTTCCCATCTGATCAGTACCTCACCCTTCTTCTTCAAATTCCTTAGTCTACCAATCACCCACACCAACCACCTATTCCTTCCTCAACATCTCCTCTCTTCCCTTTGCTTCTGTGCTGAACCCCTGTTCATAACGGGCAATTTCAACATTCACCTTATTACCGCTTACCCCCATCTATTCTGATTTCACTGTCCTCCCCTTCTCCCTAAACCTTACCCTCCACATAAATTCCCCAACCCACTCCCTACGGGCCTCCAACTGCAGCTATGAAGACAGTCTAAAATGATTGTCACTCTTCACTTCTCTTGCCCCACCTTCCGGGATCTAGGATGGTCTCCTAACCCACCCACTTTCCCTGGTATAACAATCACCCAAACCCACTCACTACCCTTGATATAATAGCTTAAATCTTAATTCTCAAACCCGGATGCATGCGCTTAGATGGCACAAAACCGGCCTATTATTCACTGCATATATGGCCAGGCATCTTTGTATCTACTGCCTCCCCTACTCACAGGCCAAAGCTGCTTTCTGTTCACATGCCCCCTCAAAACCGCTGTTATCACTTTCCCAGCTCAAAAAACCCAGAGTCGATCCCTCCAACTTCACCAAGTACTAGCCCATTTTGCATTTGCCGTTCCTTGCTGAAACACACTGTTGCAAATCAAGTGTTGCTCACACTTCTCCCTCCACTCCCTTTCCTATTCGAGCTCCACTAGTGCGGTTTGCACCTTTGACCAGGGCTCCCTTAGCCTCCTTCTGCTCCTGGACCTCTCCGCTCCGTTTGACAGTCGATCACTCCATCCTCCTCCTCCACCTCTCCTCCCTCATCCATCTCAGTGGGGCCTCACTCGCCTGGTTCAAGTCCTACTTAACCAACCGACATCACTTCATCTCCGCAAATGTTTTTCCTTCCTGCCGCACTGCACCCGGTCACCTCCAGCGTACCGCAAGGCTCCATCCTTGGCCCCCTTCTTTTCCTTATTTACATGCTCCCTCTTGGCTATGGCATTCGCAGACACTGGGTCAACTTCCACATGCATGCGGATGACACTCAAATCTACTTCTCCTCAACCAGTTGTGACTCCAGATCCACTGATGTCCTGTCAGCTTGCTTGTCAGACATCAAGGCCTGGATGAGAACATACTTCCTGCAGTGGAATGTTGACAAGATGGAAGACTCCCATTAATGTCTTCCCTCCTGCAGCTCTAACCTCTTCAATCTCCTTGGCCTATCCTTAAGACTTACCAAACCTGTGCATAACCGAGGTGCCAAGTTCGATCCCCAGTCGTGTTTCCTACCCCACATCCAATACCTCATCGACTACTTTCCTCTATTGCCATCACATTGTCGACCCCCGACCTTACCTCACACCCAATTCAGCAGAAACCTTCGATCATGATTTTCTCACCTCCTGCCTTGATTATTCCAATGTCTTCCTCACTGATCTCCCTAGTTCTAACTATCTAACTCAAAACTCCACCATCTGTACACTCGTCCATTTTGAACTTTGTTAGACATCAGTCCTCTCCAGGCTCCAGATCACAGAATGGATCAACGTGAAGATCCTCACACTCCTCTATAATTTTTTTCATTTTCTTGCACCTCACTACCTCTCTGAATTTGTTTCTCCCCACTCCATGACCTGCCACCTCCCTTTGGCTGGCTCCAGCCTCTATAATATTGAAAGGTAATTAAAAGATCCAGTTCCAAGTATGCATAAAGTAGGTTTAAGATCTGCATACCTGGAAATAAATATGGAACTCCTGCTCAGATACTGAATGGTGTAATACTAACTTTTTTCTTAGATTTCTGTCCCATCTTTCACCTCCACCTCTCCTGGTAAGCTGTGAATGGAGTCTCAGGAACACTAAAATAGCAGGTCTCCTGAGGGACAGGTGAGGGTGACGTGGGCCACAAATGACCCACAGCATATTATTAGTCTGGACTCTTGGTATTATATAGAATGATATAGCACAGAAACAAGCCATTTGGCCTGCAGTTTGTGCTGGTGTTTATACTCCACATAAGCTTCCACCCCTACTAATCCTCTCTTCCATATATGTATTCTGTTTCCTTATAACTGCTTTTTCCTTCAACCAATTTCCAGCAGAGTTCCACATTCTCACCAACTTCTGGCTAAAAAGTCTCTCCCAAACTCCTTTTTGTAACTGCTATTGGCCATCTTATATTCATGCCCCCTTCCCACACTTCGTTTAGATTAGCATTAAATTATCTCTCAAGCAGTAACATTTGAGAGCAAGTTTGAGAGCATGAGATCAGTTTTTTTAAAACAATTATTGTTTATTGAATACTTATGGGTTAAAAGATGCCACCATTTAAAACAAAAGCAAATGTCAGTTTAATTTAAACCTGGTAACATATTACATTGTCAGCAAGATTTTAATTTTTGTAAAAAACCCCTCTAATAATAGAAGACGTGGGTCTACATGTATTCAATTATGGAGTATTTTAGAGTTTTCAGAATTTGGTAATTTCTTAAATACAGCCTTAATTTTAAAGATGGGTTTCTGCAAATTTCCTGTACGAATTATCTTTTTGTTGTTCAATATCATTTTTAAGGCCTCTTAGGCATCACATAGCAAGTATTGTGTAATTAAATACTAATACTCCTTGCATTTGTTAAAGCGCTTTTCATATCTTATCAACGTCTCAAAGCGCTTCACAGAATATATTGTAAAGTGAATTGACTGGATATTTGTGGGCGAAACGCGGCAGCCAATTGCGCACAGCGGTGTCCCACAAACAGTCGTGGATTGAAATGACCAAATTATCATTGTTTATTTTGAGGGATTATTAACAGGAGTGTGGAGTAAGGAAAATTTGCCACGGTATCGCCCTGGCCTACTGAGACTCACTAACTATAACTAACTGAATGACTGATTGACCATAACTGACTAACTATAACTGTAACTGATTCACTGAACATAATAAAATACATATTGATAATAATTTTGAGGGGCAAACAGAATTCAACTGCCAATGAAATTTGTTTACCAATCAGGTGTCTCACAGTGGGAATATGGTACATACTATACTAGTGTATATCCAGAAGAATTATTAACCAATAAAACACTTACCAAAAGTGTATGCTCATGAATATGGTTGTCAATAACATTGCTAAGATTGGTTCCTTCATCCAGAAGGTCAAAGGGGTAGCTTTCTTCTAGTCCAACGAATCCCTTCATCTCCAGTGCTCCACAAGGCCAACACTCAAACCAAGCACCAAATGAAGGTTGCCACAGATCCTTCAATATCGGGGTTTTAAAATATGCAACAAACTGCAGAAAAAGAGTTTTAAATACTGAATTGCAGTGGATTCTTGTAAAATGTAACAACATGCATTATATCGTCCTAAAGAGACTGGCATACAGGTGTCTTAATAATCTTCCAGAAAATAATTAAACCCATTAATATTTCTGTCTGCTGTCATGGAATCATAGAATTTTACAGTCTGTGCTGGCTTTTTGAAAAGAGCTATTCAATCAATCCCAATCCCCAGCTCTCTCCCCATAACCCCACAAACCCATCCTCCCCAAATAACCACCCACCTCTCTTTTAAAAGTTGTTTTCGAATCGGCCTCCACAAAACCTTTCAGGCAATGTATTCCAGAATCGAACCACAGTTTGCGCAAACAAATTTCTCCTCACCACCCCTCTGCTTCTTTCAGAAACTATTTTAAATTTGTGCCCGAGTCACTGACATACCCACCAGTGGAAAGTTTTTTCCTGTTTACCCTATTGAATCCCCTCATGATTTTGAAAACCTCTATTAGATCTCCTCGTAACCTTCCCTGCTCCAATGTGAATAATCCTAATTTCTCTAGTTTTCCTCATTTCTGAAGTCTCTCATTCCTGGTAAATCTCCTCTGCACCCTTTCCAATGCCTTAACATCTTTCCTAAAGTGTGGTGCCCAGAACTGAAGACAGTACTCTTAACTGAGTCCTAACCAACTTCTTATACAGGTTAATCATAACTTCCTGACTTTTGTACTCTATGCCCCTATTTATAATAGCATAAGATAGAATCTAATTATTGCATTTTGATACACTGTTTTTCACATCTTATCGACGCCTCAAAGTGTTTCACAGAATACACTGTAAAGTGAATTGACTGCATATTTATGGGCGAAATCTGTGTTTTTTTTTTAAAAGTGACCTTTTTCTACTTTAGTACTGTAGCACATTATAGTGCTTGAAAAATTACTCTTCGGAGATCCTCCTCCACGATTGAATAATTTATAGCAGGTGGCAACTGAAGAAGTATCGAGCCCCATCTCTTACCTTAGTTGAAGCACAGTGAAATAATTAACTGTAGAAATCACAAAGGTCCACTGCTTGGTCTAAGCAACTGACACAGAACCCTGAACCAGAATTGCAAAAATTCCAACTGAAGAATGTATTGAGTTTTCCTCCCATTTTAAAATACTTCGAGTAATTGGTGTTGATTTTTGTCACCATGAAGATGTGCGCTTATTGAGATGCTAAATAACATGACAAGTAGGTACAGTGTAGTAGATGTTGCCTGATTGTTACTGTGGAACTTTGCTCATAGATCCATAACTATCAAAGGTTTAGCATCTCCTTTCTAATTCGGTAAAAGACTTATGTAACCGATTTATTTCTTCTGGCTAAATAAAATAGTAATAGGTGGTGAGCAGAAAACCTAGATATTCATAGACAATAATTCACAATAAAGGTATCTTACATGGACAAGTTGGGAGATGGAGAACCACCACTATCAGCTAGGGTCCCAAGGTGGCTCAGCGTTGAAGTCGAACTGCTCTCTGTAAAGCGTTACACCCAGACCTTCTGGATAGCTGTTATACACCCAAACAGAAATTCTGCCCTAAAAAGAGAAAATATAATGCAATTAGACCATGATTTAGAGGAAAGAAAATGTAATCATCTCCAGTCAATTTGAAACAGCATTATGCAGATGCAGAGTGAAAAAGCTCCTTGGTTTTGCTGGAAAAGTTGTTTACGCAGAAGCTGCAATGCAGCTTTCATTGTCTTGATTAAAGTGAATCGGCAGAAAGTATGTACAATAAATGGATTTTTTGTTCTCCTTTTCATCTGAAAAAGCAACAACTGTGGTATCAAATTTATCAATGATACCGACCGCACATCATAGAACAATATAGTGTTTCAAATACAGATTTTTAAAGGAGTTTCCTAAAAGGACTTGGAATGTCCTTGCCATAACTGGAAGTATGTCACACCAACCTGACAAAACTCCACACCAAAAGCAGATTGCATCTGAGCGTTATTCCTACAAATAGACATGATGTACTCAGTTACTGAAAGGAATCATCATTTGCAAATCAGATTCCTTTTTAAGGAATGCCAGCAGAAATGACCATTTAGACCCTCTATTTGTAAAGAACACAGGTTAGATATGTTTTAAAGTTAGTATTGATAAAGTTCTAGATTCACATTATGGTAAAGGATAGTTTCCAGGCTTATAGGTTTAATGGACAACAATGAAGCAACATGATGGCACGGTGAGATGGATGCATGTGAAAAACCTTTTCTTGTTTGATTTCCCCTCCCATGCATCTTTCATCTTACTTCCTTCGTGGATTAATTTTGTTGCAGGACTTTCTAAGTGAATCTGAGTAGCACATACTTTCAAATCCGCATTTTGGGCCCTCCATATAATCCTTGCATTTGATATTGTACCTTATCCTGTCAAGGCATTCACCCAGAGTTACAATTAAGTATAGTGGCTGTATTTGTAGGTGCATGTGGAAACCAATATGAGCACAGAAATGTCTCACAAACAGCCATAAAGTGAATGACAAGATTTATTTGGAAGATGTTTGCTTAGGACACCAGCAGAAACTCCCTTCTCTTTTCAAATAATGCCATCCAATCTTTAACGTCTACCTGAACAGGCAGATGCAATCTCAGTTCAACAACTCATTTGAAGAAAGGCATCTTCCTACATTGCAGCACTCTCACAGCATTGCCTTGGTGTTAGCCTACACTAGAAACACACTTACACAGCAACAAAATTACAGTTGTAGAGCGCCTTTCACGCGAGGAAGGAGATACCAATAAACTATACTGTAGCTGGATAGAGCTTAAAACCAATAACCTTCACACCGAGGCGAAAATGCAAACTGCAAATATTGCTACAGTATGCAAGTTGTGACCATGCTTATTCTACTCATTTCCACAAATGACAGGACAATCAGGTTGGGAGTTGTAATTATGTTTAGATTTTTCCCAGAAAATTTGATTCCTTCCCATTATTTCTGTTAATTATTGATAATAAGAATCATTACCATCCTTGTGTTTGACAGCACCTCATCACATAATTGAGACATCTCAAAAGGATATTGTAACGAGACGTGATACTGTGCCTTTTATGGGGAAATTTGAGAGCCAATTGGCATGCAGCAACGTCCTATTTTATTAGGGGGATTGTTGGCCAGGACACTTTAAAATCCACCTAACAGGCATATAGGAACTTGGTTTGCTTCATCTGAGAAATGGCACTTCTGACAATGCAGCACACCCAGCACTATATTGGAGTGTCGCCTTAGACGTTACGATTCCAAGGACTCAGGAGGTGAATGCTAACACTTGAGCCAGGATGACACCTTTTATTGTATTCAGTTTTCTATATTTGTTCCCCATGTGGTCTACTCTTTTGGTAGAGGCCAAGTTAGTGCAGTTGTGAGCGGCGTGAAGGTTTGGTCAGCAACCTTCCAGGTGAGTATCTAAACCCCGAGGCAGGGAGCGGACTCAAGGACGATGGCCAGAAATAGCGGCAGAGAGTCATTGGGCTGGTCTCCCGGGGATTGGAGCCAGCGGTAGTCAGAGGAGAGGCGAGGTCCTGGGGACTGGGGCTGGCAGCGGTCAGAGGAGAGGCTGGGATCCTGGGGATTAGGTCCGGCAGTAGCCAGAGCCGAGGTTGAGGTTTGGGGCCATTGGAGCTAAAGGCCCGGACCGGCCGGTACCCGTAGGACGGGTCGGCGTCAACCTGCGGCCATTATCCAGCTCAGTAGAGGAGGAGCTGCCATCTTAGGGTTTGAATTTTCCCATGGTATTCCTCCCCGTGACATCATTTCCGGTCACAGGTACAGCACACTCTTTTGAACACCTCACCCTCTGCCACTTCTCCCATCTCTCCCTCAAAATCCTCCTGGTTTACCGTCCCCTAGGGTCCGTCGATATGGAAATTTTCAGATATCGATATATTGGTTGGCTCATATCGATATATACTGATATATCGAGATTTCCGGGTTTTTCAATACTGCACATGCACGCGCGCATTAAAAGGTGCGCGCGTATTCGGATGTATGCGCGCATTCCGATATGCGTGCGCCTTCCGTGCTCTCGGCCAAGGAGGTTTGCAATGCCGGCGACAAGGTAAGTTGGAAAAGTTTGCATTATACCGATATATCGCCAGAAACGATATACCAATATAATTTTTAATACCAAATTTTTCAATATATCAATATATTTTAAATTCCAATATCGGCATATCGATATGAAAAGTTATATCGATATAACCGATATATCGCTGGACACTATCGTCCCCCAAAATCCCCCCCAACCTTCATCTCTGACTTCTCAGACTGCGCCTCCTCCGATCTCCTCATCATCCCTGGCGACTTCAACCTCCACTTCACCCTCTCTTGCTCCACCTCCTCAGAATTCTCCTCCCTCCTCTCGTCTCTCAACCTCTCCCTCCACATTGCCACCCATGTTCATGGCCACCCGCTTGACTTAGTGATTACCTGGGGCCTCAGTGTCTCGGATGTTACCATCCTCTCGGTGACATTATCCGCAGACATGGGGTAAATTACCTTTCCGCTTCCACCTTCGACTCCAGGACTACTGGCATTCTGACTGCGTGTCTATCTGACATCGAGTCCTAGACGAGGGACACCTTCCTCCAACTAAACGTCAACAAGATGGAGGCCCCCCTGATTGACTTGCGTCAGTGCCTCCGCATCTCAGGTGCTGGCAACATCAGCATTCAAGGCTGCACTCTCCACTTCTCAAAGTCAGTCAGGCATCTGGGCATCTTGTTCGACCCTGAACTGTCCTTCCTCCCCCAAATCCGAGCCATGATTGGTACTGCGTTCCACCACCTCTGCAACTTTGCCATACTCTGTCACTACCTCAACCCCCACGCTGCCGAAACACTCATCCACGCATTCAGCACATCTAGGCTCGACTACGGGAACTCCCTCCTCGTCAGCCTTCCCAGCTCTCCCCTTCACAAGCTGCAGATTATTCAGAACTCTGCAGCTTGTGTACTTTCCCGCACTAGGCTCCTCGACCACATCACTTCCACGCTCGCCAGTCTCCACTGATTCCCCATCCCCCAGAGGATTGAATTCAAGATCCTCATCCTCACTTTCAAAGCCATTCACAACCTTGTCCTGTCTATCTCTCTGACCTGCTGTCTCCCTATAGCCTGCCCGTTCCCTCCATTCAGCGGGCTCTGGCCTGCTCCATCCCGCAATCCCTTCGTCTCGCTTCCTCCCTTTCCTCTTTCAGGCCAGTCTCAAGACCTTCCTCTTCGACCATGCCTTCTGCTCCCCTCCTAACTCTTCCCCCCTCTCTCACTCTCCTCCCCTCCCCTTGGGTCCCGACCTAACTGTTCAGTGCCTTGGGACGTCCTCCCGATGTGAAAGGCGCTCTATAAATGTAATTTTGTTGTTGTTGGTTTTTTCAGCTCAAGGTGAGATCAAGGATTATATTCAGGGCAACTATCAATGGCAAAATGACATGTTCCTTCTTGATGCCAATGCTCCTTTAAAATTTAAGATGGATGAATATCTGATCAAGAATGAAATTTCGGTTTATGAATAAAGTACAGTACTGTAACAAATTAAATTAGAAAGAAAGACTACATTAAGTCCAATATGGAAAGTGCTTCTTATGGGGAAGGGCAGGCAGGGCAAGAGGAGGAGAGAAATGTTCTGAGATTTAAATAATTAGAACATGATCTTGTAAGAGGTTTAAAATTTATGTATCCTGTGGTATTCCTGGTCTGGAAGTGCTTCCTGCTAACACCGGGCAACAGAAGTGGAAATTATGTTTGTTCATTGATAGTAGTACTATACTAACATCCTTTCTCTTGACAAGTACCCATTTCCCACCCACAAAAAGTGGGACATATCTATCTGTCCTTCCATAATTGCAATTTGCATTTACCAGGACAATTATTCAAGCCTATTAGTGGGACACAGTGAAGCTCTAATTTTGCACATAGGATTATGAGGTTAGAAGCTGATAAAGAACAAATTCTAACTGTTCGTGAAATTGTCACCATTGAATAGCACTGTACGAATTTACAATGAGTTGAAAACGCATATTATATTTGAAGAGACCTGTCAAAAACTAGTTTGTTTGCCACACAACCGTCTTCATTGAATATCATAACACTGTCAATATTCAATGAATCACATACACCTCTCTATTGTATTTCTTTGACAGAGCGTGAGAACTGTGTTTGAATCCAGGCAGATCAGGGCAAAACATTGGGGAAGTTTCCTTACTCCACACACGCCTAATAATAATCTATCCAAAAAAAACCACAATAATAAAATTGATCATTTCAATCCACGACTGTTTGTGGGACACTGCTGTGTGCAATTGGCTGCCGCATTTCACCCACAAATATACAGTCAATTCACTTTACAGTATATTTTGTGAAGCACTTTGAGATGTCGATAAGATGTGAAAAGCGCTATATCAAATGCAAGGATTATTATTATCAACATCTCTGGCCCCAAAAAGATTGTCCAGCACCTTAGGATGGCCTCCCGATGCGAAGGGTGCTGTAGAATGTAATTTTGTTGTAGTTGTTCGGCTGCACTGGCACACTATTACAGAAAGTATAGATTGTCTAAACCAGTGTCTAAATCATTTCATACTCTGTGTCACAGAGCTTGGTATTTGATAACCAATGCTTCAAAGATCAGAGTAGGGGTTTCTCGAGTCAGATGGACGAAACAGGTTTCCTGGTTATATTAACTAATTTAAATGCACAAATATGTACTGTATATATTTTTACGATATCCCAAAGCCTTACATTAAGTGTGAGTTGCAACACATGAAATGCTGGCACTTACCCCTCCCAAGGTGAAACTCTATTATAACCTAGCAATACCCTAGACCACCTTGCACTTAAGATCATAAAAGTTCAAGACATACAACAATTCGAGCAAACATAGCAATCCAACAACATATCTATGATAACAACTCTCAGAAGAATACTGCATTAAAACCCTAACATGCTTGCCCCAATCCCTACGTTGTTGCAATCAAATCTAGGCTGCTTGCTAACTGGCTAATTGCTACAAGCAGCTTCTGCAACTTGACATCCCTCAGAACCCCTTTAAAAGGGCAGACGACCTCCTGGTCATGAATTCACCACCTCCACATTTCCCCCCCTTAGTGTCACAACAAAACAACATTACATTTGTATAGCGCCTTTCACTTCAGACGGACATCCCAAGGCACTGGACATATTTTCCTCTCACATACAGCATACAAGGCAGAAACAAAGCAGCTAAAACTGAATGAAGATGCATTACCGGGCAACAATCTGGATAATATACATCAAACAACCCAACACACACAACAATAAAAAGAACATTCAAAAGAATACCAAATCAGCCAGATATTTCCATGTAGCAGTGCCATTATCATAGTCATCATCTGCAACCTTCGGCACCACAACTGTGAATTGCAACAACCATATCCAAGATGTCAAAGTCCAATTGTTGTTAAAATATTTTTCATCCTGACTTCCAAAAGGTCACTCGAATTCTTCTGAGATGACACTCCTGGCACTCTGTCCTTGTGTCAGCAGCACTTTGTGTCTTCATCTTGTACAAGCTGCTGGTCCATAAGCTGCTGGTCGAGACCACCCTGCAAGGAAGCTACTGCTAGTTCCTGCCTCAGTCCATGCATGGATTGCTGGTCAGCATTGAATGTCGTTGGCTGCTCCAGCTCACCTGCCTAAATTTGGGTTTGTGCTTGGTTGTTAGCAGATGCAGATCCATAGTATAAACCATCCACCTCCACTTAATTTCAGCAAATGCTTTCTGCCCCCAGCCTGGTCACTTGCAGGTTACTGCAAGACTCCTTCCATCCTTGGCCCACTTCTTTTCATTTTCTATATGCTCCCTCTTGATAATGTCATCCAGACACTGGGTAAACTTCAACATGTATGCGGATGACACACAAATCTACTTTGCCTCCTCTAGCATTGACTCCAGGTCCAGGACAAGTGCAAATTTTCTGCAGTTGAATGCGGATAAGACAGAAGCCATACTCCTTGGCTCCCATTAATGTCTTCACTCCTGCAGATCTGCACTCTCCAACCTCCCTCAGCTCTCTCTCAGACTCACAGAATCAGTGTGCAATCTAAGCATTCGGTTCCATCCCAGCTTTCCATCCTACCCCACACCCGGTCCCTAACCAGAACTGCATTCCTTTATCTCTGCCACATTGCCCACCACCGACAGTATCTTATCCCAAATGCAGCTAAAATGCTTGTGCAATTGTTTGTCACTTTCGCCCTGGATTACTCAAATGCCAGTCTCCCCGGCCCCACTATTCAAAAAATCCAGCTCTTTCAGAACATTGCCACCCGTATACTTATCTGGACCAAACTCTCTATCCCCATCTTACCAGTTCTGGTCATTACCAAACCTAGAGACTTCAGGATCCTCACACTTGTGTTCAAATCCATTCACTCCCTGGCACCTGTATCTCTCCAACCTCCTCTTTTCCAATCTGCCCCCAACTACGCTAGCCTCCTACAACAACAACAAAATTGCAATTATAAAGTGCCTTTCACATCGGGAGGACGTCCCAAAGCGCTGAACAGTCAGGTCGGGACCCAAGTGGGTGGGGGGTGGGGGGGTGGGGGGGAGAGACGGGACGGGACACAGGATTTCCCTACTTGCCCCTCGCAAACTCCGCTTCACCATTGGAGGTCAGGCTATCAGCCTCTACCTCCCAAAACTGTAGAACACTCTTTCTCAATCCCTCCACCTTGCCCCCCTTTCCCCTTCTTCAAAACTCACATGGAGTTCTGTTTAGTTCAGTGATTAGAGTACTCGTCTCGTCTCAGGTGAGAGACCTGATTCCCAGTAGAGTGAAACCTTGGGCAACTTTTCTCACACTTGATTATAATCCCTCAAGAAACAAAACAATAGTAACTACCGTATATCTCCGCGTATAAGGCGCACTTTTTTTTCAGGTCGGAAGATCTCGAAAGTAGGGGGTGCGCCCTATACGCAGATACAAGAGATTTTGAGCCTCGGAGATACAGTAAATAGGAGGGGCGGCCGGCGCGCTGTCAGCCGGGGTTTGGTCAGTGTCCGGCGGGGGTTGGGAGGAGCGGGTGACGGGCCTTCGGCCTCGGCCGCCCGGGCAGCAGCAGCGGACTTCAGTGCTGTGCTTACCTTCTGCCTGTCTCACTCCCTGCCGCTCTCTCTCCCTCCCTCCCTGCCTGCGTGCCGGCCTGCCTCTCTCCCTCTCTCTCTCCCGGGCTGCCGGCCTGCCTCTCTCCCGGGCTGCCGGCCTGCCTCTCTCCCGGGCTGCCGGCCTGCCTCTCTCCCGGGCTGCCGGGCTGCCTGCCTGCCGCTCTCCCTCCCTCCCTCCCTCCCTCCCTGCCTGCGTGCCTGCCTGCCTCTCTCCCTCTCTCTCTCCCAGGCTGCCGGCACAGAAAAACATACACAGGAAATCTAACAGAAAACTAATGCGAGCATAAAGACACAGACACACAGAGACAGAGACAATCACTCACACAGGAAAACACACAGAACAAAAAACACACTCAGACAAATACAGATGCAATCACACGCAGGCACACAACACACACAATCCTGGTCACCACACCATAGAAAGGATGTTAAGGCATTGGAAAGGGTGCAAAGAAGGTTTACTAGAATGGTACCAGGATTGAGGGACTTCAGATATGGGGAAAGGCTAGATAGGCTAGGTTTATTCTCTTTGGAACAGAAAAGGTTGAGAGGAGACCTAATAGAGGTTTATAAAATCATGAGGGGATTCGACAGGGTGAATAAGGAAAAACTGTTTCCACTGGTGGGCGAATCTGTGACTCGTGGTCGCAGATTTAAAATAGTTTCAAAACGAAGCAGAGGGGAGCTGAGGAGAAATGTTTTCACTCATCTGGTTGTTTGAATCTGGAATGCATTGCCTGAAAAGGTGGTGGAGGCCGATTCGATAGCTTTTAAAAGAGAATTAGATCTTTATTTAGCGAGAACAGGTCTGTTAGGTTGTGGGGAGAGAGCGGGGCAGTGGGATTGAGTTGTTCTTTTCTAAGAGACGGCACAGACTAGATGAGCTGAATGGCCTCCTTTTGTGCCATAAAATTCTATGATCACTTCAATTCCACGACGGTTTGTGGAACACTGCTGTATGTAACCAATTACTGCATTTCGCCCACAAATATACAGTGAATTCATTTTACAGTATATTCTGTGAAGTGCTTTGAGACATCTAGAAGATGCGAAAAGTGTTATATCAAATGCAAGGATTATTATTATCAAAACCTTCCTTTTTGACCGTGCTTATGGTCACCTGCTTCCCCACCCCCTCACCGTACCCCGGCCCAGAGTCAGGTTCTGCCACTGTTAAGCACTGAGGCGCCATCCTGCGTGGCTGGTGCTATATACGTGCAAGTTGTTGTGACCTACCAAGACATCATCACAAAGCAAGACCTGCTGTAGCAAGTTTGTACCCATGCATTTTCATATGCTTTTAACTGTTCATAGAAGTCTTGAAAGCCTTTTGGCAATTCAGACACATGAAAAGATGTGCTTCACTATGGGTTGACATGACACTTTAGGCTACAATTCATAGTGAATGTCCCATCACAAATCAAACATCTGTAGGCTTTGAAACCACAATTTATCCAGATATGTGACCTAAAGACCCCCAACGACAAAAATGCTGCTACACTGTGAATGTTTGAAAGCTTTCTTATGTTGTGAAATGTACTATAACTTGCATGTTTCAAAAGAAGAAACAATCCCTGCTCCTGCTGATTTGACCCTGTTCACTTTGTGACAAGAACCATCAAAGTATAACACCTTATTCCAATTAGGGGGCAGTTTAGTGAGTCAACAACAACAAAATGACTTGTCAGGAGGACATCCCAAGGTGCTGAACAGTTAGTTCGGGACCTGAGCGGGGGGGGGTCGGGGAAGGAGAGTAGGGGAAGGGGAAGAGTTAGGAGGGGAACCGAAGGTGCAGTCAGAGGAAGATCTTGAGATCGACTTGGAAGGCGGAAAGGGAGGAAGCAAGGCGGAAGGACTGTGGGATGGAGTTCCACAGTGTGGGAGCAGAGAGGCGGAGAGCCTGGCCACCGATGGTCAGGTGGTTTGGGCGGTGGACACGGAGCAGGCCAGAGCTTGCTGAATGGAGGGGACGGGCAGGCGAATAGGAAGACAGCAGATCGGAGATAGACAGGGGCAAGGCCGTGAATGGCCTTGAAAGTGAGGACAAGGATCTCACGTGCTCACTGAGTCGTTGTTCCCCTTCTCGTCCTATCTCTACAATATACATTACATTAGGGATATGTGCTTTAATTAATTCCCTGTAGTTTGGTTAATTCTTTAGTAGTATACTCACTCTGTACCAGTTTATTTAATCTAAGGTTGCCCCAGGCCCTGTATCTAACAAAGCCCTCACTGTCTAATCACTGATCAAGTTATTGATATGGGGTCGGTCAGAGCTACCAGCCATTTACTTATACGATGACCAGGCTGGTTCACTTTCTTACCTTGGGGCTTCTTATAGTTACCAGATTTAAAGGGTTTGGGGCGAAGATAGTGAACTATTTCACTGAGTTCCTATCTCTGGACTTGTATTGTCTCTTCTCCTTGCGGGAAATATTTTATTGGGGGCATTTGTGAGGGTGAGGGTGTGGAGTGCATGGAATCATACAATTCTCCTCCTTTTGGTCCCTGGTTTCTACAATAGGGAAATATTCCCAGAGGTTCTTGTTTTTTACTGCCTGTTTGCTCTCAATTCCCATCGGTGAGTTTCTCCCAAGGTTTTCCAGCACTCAGGTCTGATTTCTTAAGTCAAAATGTCTGACTGCCCTTTTTGTTAATTCTACAGGTCACTGGAGTCTCCAGTGGTCTGGTATCCTGACAGCACACACGTTTTTGACTCAGTGGGGAGAGTCCAAAAATATTTCTACCCATTTAGTGGTTGGGAAATTTCCCTTTACTGCATTAGCCAGTATTTCAGCATCTTCATGTTTCACTGCCTTTATCTTTTTCAAACTTTTCTTTGAGTACCTGTACTGGTTGCTCCCAAGTGGGGTCTATCAGACTGTGATCTGTTCTGTTTACCACACTACATAAATACATCTGAGTGGTTTCTATTTGGGTTATTCACGATTGATCGACCATAGGGATATAAGGCAAATAAATCTTCCAGGCTTCCATTTCCCACTGATCCCATCAAAGATTTAACTCCTCTATAACAGCAGGTTTCAGGTTAACAACAATCTGGCTACTCTCACCAGTGGTTCTGCCAAGGTTTTCCCAACCTTTGGCTTCCTGACTGATATTTCAAAACGGTTTCCTCATCTCTTCTACTAGGACCATAGTCATTAATGAGGCTGAACCCTGCCTTACATGGAGCATCAGTGAGATGATATCCAAATGTCTGAGTGAAGAATTGGACCCTGCCTTTTATGTTTTAGGTTAAAATGGGGGGGGGGGGGGTTACATAGTCTCCTTTTTTCTCCTCTGTTTTAACATCCCATGTTTCCCTCTCCTGGTCTGCCCATTTTAATCTCCTCTCCTCAGATTCCAGATTATTTATCTTCATTGCCTCTTGTAGGGAATGCACTGGTGCCTAGTCTCTAATGAGTCTGTCCCTCTAGGTTTTCTTACCCTTTTCCACAGCTCTTATGTCCTTGGTTGCTTTGACCTGTTGCTCTAACTCCTCTTTCTTGATTTTCCTTTGCTCCTTTTTTTCTCCTACTTTCCATTGACTACCTGGAGCTCCAACTTTCATTGTCTCATTAAACACTGCTACACCATTACAAAATGACACATAAGAGTTTTTAAAGGCACATCACAAGGCTTCCTGTCAAGAGCATTTTACACTGCAAAGTTACAGACATATACTCATTAAATCAATCATACTCTCAAGGTGGGCATAGCCTTATGTGTCCTCTGCTTCATTTTGTGTACAAGCTTCAGCATAATCTAGCACAAACTTTTCATACTGTGTCCATTTCCTTGTTATCTGAATGAGACTTATCTCTTCTCCTGTCCATTGGAATTCTGTCCTTTCTCCTGTGACCCTGTATATATTGTTCGTGCTCACTTTGTAAAACTGATTCTGTCTCCCATTCGGCCTCTCCCTTTCCTTTACTATACAATCAACGTATTCCAGACCATTATTAGTTCTTTTGTCCTTTTTGCTATACGGATAATACTCATCATCATAATCCCCATTTTAATCCCAACAACAATCTTCATTCCATTCTTTGTATCTTTCCTGGAATTTGCCAAACCTGTCTAACTCGTTCCTGGACACAATCTTTCTCAGAACACTTTTAACCATCTTGGTCATTTTCCTCTTTAATGTAGTCCTCTTCAGGAAAAAAATTATATTCTTCAAAGGACTTTTACATTTGACTTGTTGCTTTTACTGCTAATATTTTTTAAATATGTATGATTGTTAATTAATCGAGCCCCATATTGGGCAACAAATGTCATGAAACTGGCCATTTGCTACCCAATGCTTCCGTGATCAGAGTTGGGGCATCTCGAGTCGAGGACAAAAACGGTATTCTGGTTATATGAACTAATTTATATTAACTAGCATTTATTTTTATGACACTAAAAGTCTTAAATTAAGTTGTTACACATAAAATGCTACATCTCTTCTGAGGTGCCACTCTTTATTATAACCAAACCACAGCAATCCAACATTTCAGAACAATACTGCATTAGTAAAACCCAAAACGCGCTTGCCCCTGAATTTACATTGTTGCAATCCCATCCAGGCTTCTTGCTAACTGCAGCAGCAACCTTGGAATCCCACAGAACCCATATAAAGAGGGCCTCCCCTGGTCATACTTCACTAACACATCTAGCACTGCCCTAGCTCTCTAACTTGTTTACACCCCACTCCACAACCCACCCACCTGAGCTCAACTGGCTTTGGTCTCCTTCATACCAAAAGGTGCGTGTGTGCTTTCAACCACTACACCTCAAAAGTACGGAAATGTTTGCCTTAATTCCTTTGCTTTGCTCTCTCCAGTGGAGTGAGGTGTAAGCAAGTTGTGAGTGGTAGCCACACCATGAAGTGATTTGTACACACGTTTGAGGATCTTGTAATCTATATGTGCACCACTTAAATTTTTAACAAAATCTTTGGAACAGAAAGCCTCTCACGACCAATCCATAGGTAATTTAGTGTTTTGGCAGATTTTAACAAGTTATCAAGTCTATTTTGAGCATGCAGTGATGAGTACCATATTATTTAGGATTAGAGTTTGCATTTTGCAATTGCAAATACTGTGATTCAATTGTAGCACTCTTGCCTCCGAGTCAGAACATTATGGGTTCAAGCCCACATTGGAACTTTTAACTCTCTAAGATGACACCGAAGGTGACACTCAATTCATCTGCATAGTTGGAAGTGCTATCCTTTGGATGAGATATTAAACCATCTGCCTGTTTAGGCAAGAAGTTTTTTCCTGGTGATAATCCCACAAATAAAACTTGTCATTCACTCCAAGGCCATTTGTGGGATATTGCTGTGTACAAATTGGCCGCTGTATACCTATAAATAGTTACAACACTTTACAGTAAAATCCTATGAACTGCACAAAGACTTCGATGACGTGAGAAGGCAACATATCAAATGGCTGGATTATGTTTAAATCCACATTTCAGTGTAGCCACCATCAATCTAATTCAATTCTTTATTTTTAACATTTAATCGTCTTTATTACAGCCAGCAGAGTAGTTTTATTGGGCATTTCCAAATTGTTGTGCATGATCGACAACATAGAATGAAACAAAATACCTTAAGAAACAGATGAGCGATAACATCAATTTGGATAATAATAATCTTCGCATTTGATAATAGCACCTTATCATGTCATTGAGTAGGCTTAGCGCTTCACAGAATATACGGTATAGTGAATTGACTGTATATTTTGAGGGCGAAACTCAGACAGGATATAACAAAGATCTAATGAAGATATTATAGGAATATAGAAAATACAGTAATCAACAATTGAATAAAAAGTAGTTGTGGCGGCATGCCAAGATAGCAGAAGTTTGCAGCATTTGCAAACAAAAAAAAATCACCTTCTTAAACATTTAGGGGAAAAGTCACAGGGTTCAGAAACTTCCTATGCACTTTTCCCCCCTATTCCCCCATGGGACTGCAGGCTGTGCTTGCCTCCCTCCCGCCCTCACTGCTGGCTGTCTCCCCACTCGCCGCAGCCGGCAGGATGGCACGATTGTTCACATGTAACAATGGCATCATTCTGACCAGTGCAAGTCCCAACCGGAATATTTTCAGCCACAATTTATACCAAATAAAATAAACTCAACACATGGCCCCAAGAGAGCCGCTTTCGCTCGCCAGGCTGGGATATTGGGCGCCTTTATAAAATCAGAAACGGATGGGTGGAGGAGGGTAGAATAGAGAATAATAAAACACATTAATAACGCCTCAAATTCGATTGTTCCAGCTTTAGTAAACCTGAAATTCATTTGTGTTTCTGTTTCACAAAGTAGCTTTGTGTTTACATTTTTTAATTGTATGCGTTTCAAGGTGTCACATTTTCTGTGGCTTGTGTGTTTGTGTTGGGGAGTGACTGGTGGCGCAGAGCGGGTATAAAATGTTTTGAACAAAATGTTTTAAGCATCTTCTGACAGAAAGTTAAAATGTCGGGAGTTCAATGAACTGATGGGTGGGGGTGGAAATTAAGGGTGTCTTTTATGCCTTTCCCCAAACAGCAGCCCTGGAAAGTCTATGTCGCAGAAACAAATGAAACAACGAGCAGGAAAGCAAAATTGGGAGGTTCGGTTTCCCCTCCAGCTCTTATCGCGGGTTATTCAGTCAGTTGGGATCTTTTGGAGGCGCGTTAGTAGGATTAAGTTTAGAGGATGACAACGAAGCGAGTCAGTCTCTAAAACAGACTCTAGTGTCTCAGGTTAACACAACCTGTGAGCAGAGGTTCAACCATAGTCATGGCACTGCTTCCCTTAACTGGAAGTGTCGGGAACAGGTGTGGTACTCGCCTGTCCTGTCCCGCCACTGCCACATGGGCGGCCGGCGGCCATCATTGCAACCCTGGGGTTTCCTTTGCTTGGGGCTGTTGGTGACATTAGGAACCCGGTATCGGGTCTTACACTGACTCGTTAAGAAGAGGAAATCCTCGCGTTTTATTCTATGTTCAATATTTTTTTTAAAAGGAATAATCTTAAATGCGCAGTTAAACGACATCTTAAACCTCTCCCCCACCTCGCTTCCCGTCAAACCTAACTCGTCTCAGCGTCGAGACTACCGCGAACCTGAGTATTTTTGACACTCGCGTCTCTTTCCTTTTTCTATACTATTTCAAAAAGGTTTTAAGATGTCGAATCCGTTATTCTTAACCGTCACCCACAACGCTTTCAATGGAATCCCAAACTCCGTTTTATTGTGACGTGCTACGATTGACGGGCGTCCCAGCCAAAGGAAGGCCGGTCGGCCGCCCGCTCCGCCAATCAACGCGACGAGGGGGCGGGGGTTCCGCCGTCGAGGAAGCTGGGATTTCCGGACTCTCCTTCAAACAGAGTGAAGGCCGAGAACGAGGGTGGGGATGGATTCTTAACTGTTGTGTCTCTCAAACACGGACATCTTAACATCACACACAAGCCGATTATAACATGTAAAACCGTGCAATTCATCTCCAAAAAGATACCACCCTACATTAGACAACACTTCTTACACACGTACACGCAATATCTGTACTCAACGGCATTTCAGTCTGGCAAAAACAAATCCTCGCCACTACCATCCACGGCGATTAAAAATAAATAAGTGTAACTTACGCGAAATAACGGCCCAAAAGATTTGGTAAAACGTCTTTTCTTTTTCGGCGGAATTTTCAAAGAGTAACGGGGGAGCCCAAAGGAGAAAGAAGACGAACGCTTTTTGCCATAAAAGCTCGACGGCGGCCTGTGCTGACACTGTACTCTCCTCGATCAGCAGCGAGTGGATGAAAAGAGCAGCCGCCCGCCCATCCCCTCCTTTTATATCCTCGGTCAGGCACCCGGATGCTGACGCGACGTCTCCACGCCGAGGTCCTGGTGACAACAACAAGCGGCGGCGGCTCAGCCTCCGACCTCACCATCGCCTGTACCTCGACTCAGTCAACATGCAAACATGTCGCTTACCACACGTCAATCTTTAACACGGCTCGCCGCATCAGCCGCCACATTCCGGGGTGACTGACGGTCGCGGCGCCATGTCTGAAGGTCGTATATTTTTGAAAAAGTTCAAATAACCCGTGGGTTATTTGGTAAAGAGGCGTTGAGAGTGTGGACACGGGTAATAGTGAACTGTCTCGTCTATTTTTTCCTTGGGAGTAAGATGGTGTGTTTCGAAGGCCACTTCCTTGCTCTCACTCACTCACGACTGGAATAGGGTAAATAACAACAGCAACAACGAAATGTACAGGAGTCCTGTGGTTAGAGGGTGAAACCTTGGCCAAGGTTACTCCACACGTCTGATAATAATCCCTCAAGAAAGGAAAACGACAATAAATTGGTCATTTGGACCCTCCACTGGCTGTGGGCCACTGCTGTGAGCAATTGGCTGCTGGATTTCGCCCACAAGTATAGTCATTTCACTTTACGGTACATTCCGTGAAGCTCTTTGAGACTTCCAGCAGTCATGAAAGGTATATCGTAAAATTAATTGACTATTTTTGGGCAAAATGGGGCAGTCAGTTGTGCACCTCGGTGCTCTAATCGCTGAGCTACAGGACTCCTACAGGAATGCGTCTATGAGGGTAAAATGTGAAATACTGTGGGATTATAAACCAATACTATTAATATTGATACAGCATTCATTACATTTAAAGTTAAAACAATTACTGTTTTATCATAGAAGCAAAGGAGCTGTCAACAATTTGCATACCTGAGCAATTTAGCCTTTTGTGCAGTATATCTAGTATATAATATATCTACTGTATTTGCAAATAAATAGCCCCTGTTTATTTTACTGTCCAATCATAGTCACTCAGCTACAACACCATAGTAAATGCTCATCAGTTTGTGACTCTGGAGAAACTGGTATAAACAACCTCACTTTATCAGCTCACTGTAATGTGACATAAACTCATTGCAAGACCAGTGGCAACCAGTAACCACAGGCCAATTTACGGTACTCACTCCAATGTTTGTTGCCTTTGCCCACTGGAATGCAGACTGGTGCACAATTAACTTTTTTGTTTTGCGTTATATGATTAAACGATTTTTCTATTGAAACTCGAACTGACCAAGTGACTACTCTCAAGAATTGACACTTTTTAAGCTTCAGTTTTAGAGAGAAACAAAACCTTACACATCTTTGCTATCTTCTATTTGCAGGATTCAAACGATTAAAATTGCATTTTTGAAGTATTACTCCAGATAACTGGGATTTAAGCGTATGGATTTTTAGCTGGTTAAAGTCCGGCAGGACTCCAATCAACGCGCATTTTGGGGGTACCTAAGCCTCGGCTCTTGCCAACCTGCACTTCATACTATCCAGAACATTGAGTCCTGTAGCTCAGTGGTTAGAGCACTCGCTTTGTAAGAAGGAGACTCGGGTTCAATTCCAGGCAGGGCGAAATCTTGGGCGAGTTTCTTTACTCCACATGCCTGATAATAATCCCTTGAAAAACAAATAATAAATTAGTCATATCAATCCACTGTTTATGGAATACTGCTGTGCACAATCGGTTGCCATGTTTTGCCGACAAATCTACAGTCAATTCACTTTACAGTATATTCGGTGAAGCACTTTGAGACATCTAGAAGACGTGAAAAGCGCTATATCAAATGCAAGGATTATTCTTATTAATTAGATAAGCGTATCATTAAGGAGAGAGTTCACCTTTAATTCTAAAGACTTGATTTTCTATATATTAAAACCTTGATAATCCGGCATGGTTGGACCCACGCACCTCCCGGATTTCGGAGTTTGCCATCATTTAAAAACCTACCTAGAAATTGCTGGGGAAGCGCCGCCGCACAGTAAACATCACTGGAGCGGCAACCACAGCGCTGGATGACAGAGCGGCAACGCCGCGAACTACAAGCAGCTGTTCTGAACTTCGGGAGATTTGCCGGACATTGGAAAAAAAACAAATACAGTACTGTATGTTTTTTGAAATCTTGCCCCTTTTAGGGAATTGCTGGCTTTCAGAATGAATGATTATCAAGGTTTTACTGTATGTAGGTTTGCATACTTATGTATAACTCTTAGTGTTTGGCTATCAAGTTTTCATATAACTTAGTAATCAATCCATTAGCGGTTTTGAGTCATAGAATGTCCAAAGGTTATATTGTTACAGTGACATTTCCTCTCCCACCAAGTGCTATGCAGCACCTGGGTGAAGATAACATTGTGATTAATTATTCTTTTCTTTCCTCGAGGCTCACACCCATGTGCTTACATTCAGAATCTCAGTTGAATCATTGTGGAAAATATCAATAAAAATATGGATGCTTCTTTAAAGAGGAGAACCATCTTATAGGTGTTTCAGCACCACATCACCCTGTAATTAACTATGAACTCCTATTGAAAGGGTCTGGAAAGAGATTATTTTCTCAATACTGACTCAAATAAATGTTTTGTGGTAAGGCAGAATAGAAGTGTCTTTATTAAAAAAAAGGGATGCTTGAAAATAACAGTAGTTAATTTATACCCATGTTTAGTGCTTACTTGAATTTTCTTTTAACTGATGTTAATTTAGCAAAAGTAGCAAATTGTTAAGAGTTCCAAATTAGGGAAGGGAAATTGATGCAGGATTACGAATCCTAATTGCTATCCATTAGCACTGACTGAAGGGCGTGTGCAGGTAATTATTGTCTGAGGACAGGATCAGGCTTGATTGTGCTATTGTAATGACTTCCATGGTAGCATAGCCTTTTAGGCTCATTGTCAGTGCTCAACTATAACTAATGTTTTTGGGTACAGGGGGACGACAACTGTCTGTGGAACTATGCTTCCAATCAATGCTTTCAGGAGAGCAAAGAGGATGGGGGGGAGAATGAGGTGAGACAATTTGTGTCTGTGAAATAAGGATACAAGACTAGCGGAACTTGCTGCCAATTCGGGGTGTGTGGGGGGAAGATGACCTTAGGCACAATCAAAGAGGAAGGTCTTCAGTTGTAACCTGAAAATGGGGAAAGTGGGTGCGAGGCAAAGGGATTGACTGAGGAAGATCCATAGCTTTGGGGGTGTTGTGGCTGAAGGCACACCACCAATGGTAGAGCGGAGGATTCGAGGGATGAGGAGAACGGAGCTATTAGAATGGAGGCAGTGGGTAGTGCTATGCGGAGAGATGAGAGGTGGGTAGGCGGAAAAGGGGCAGAGATGGAGGAAATTGGCCCTGGCCAAGGACCGGATGTGGGGAAGGAAGTATAGCTGGAGATCAAACCTTTCGCCTAAATTGTGCATGGGTTCAGAGAGTTTTAAAGACAGATCAGGTAGGTTGAGGTCTGAACCACAGGACTGAAGATGTTGATGGGAGCCAAAGAGTATGGCTTCAGTCTTGTTGATGTTTAACTGCAAGAAGTTTGCGGTCATTCAGGCCTTCATGAAGACACGCAGGAGGACACGCAGCTAGAGCTGAATTAGAGTTGAGCATCATCCAGATATATATGGAAGTTACCCTCATGTCTGAGGATGACATCACCAAGAGGGAGCATATAGGTGAGCCAAGGATAGAGCCTTGGGGTACACTGCAGGTGACTGGATGGGGACAAGAAAAAAAAACACTTATGGAAATGTAGTGCTGGGGATTTGTTAGGTAGGATTCGAACCAAGTGAGTGTGGTCCCATTGAGGTGAATAATGGAGGAGAGGCAGTAGAGGAGGATAGTGTAATCGACTGTGTCGAATGTAAAGGAAAGGTCCGGGAGGATGAGGAGGCTTGGGATGTCCTCCCGACGTGAAAGTGCTCTATAATTGTAATTTGGTTGTTGAGGCAGAGGGAGCCATGGTCCACAGATAGAGAAGACATCGTCTATGACTTTCGCAAGCACTAACTACTGTGGGAGGGCGGAAACTGGACTGAAGGGTTTTGAGTAAGGAGTGGAGGAAGCGATGTGGGTGAAGTTGGTTGGCAACAATGCGTTTCAAAGCTTTGGCCAGGAAGGGAAGGTTTGAGATAGAGCAGCAGTGCCCAAGGTTGGAGGGATCAAGAGTAGTTTTTTTTTAGGAGGGTGGTGATGATTGCGGTTTTGAGTGGGAGCAACAACAACTTGCACTTATATATCACACATCTAATTGGGGAGTGCCCTGGAGCACGTGGAGTAGATTTATTTGTTTAACATTACTCAGTTATGCTTTGTAGTCCTGCAAATATGTGGGGTACCATTGCTTTAATTGTATTATTTACTCTTTACTGTTAATTTACTCAAAATTAAATTTGTAAGAATCTTTTAAGCCTAATGTTTATTTTAAGAAAAAAACACTGAGGGATAGCTCTGATATTTATGAGTGCCAGTTTAATGTGTTAATTTTTTTTCTTTGTATTTCTCACAAGTGAAATTGGCCCCATGAACTGTAGGTAATTTTATCAAAAGTAACATTTACTATTCAGAGTTACTTGGCTGAACAGAAATACATGACTCAACAGGCGGGGTTTTGGTGACACAGACCAAATGAGAAATGGCTGGATTAGCATGACATCTGAAACTTAATAGCTCATGCCCACATTAAAATTTAGTACTGTTTACTGGGTGGAGTTGGTGATTAGCTAGCTATTCCTCCTTATATGGTAACTGAACCTTGATGTGGTCCTTAAATACCCGGTCAGAGCTATCCCTCACGTGACAGGCTGTTTTTTGGGTGCACTGCTTCCAACTAGCTGCATAGTTCCAGGCAAGATTTCACCTCTTGTATCGGGATATCTTGCAGCACTGTACATTACAATATCATCATAACACTAAGAAAAAAGAGTTTCTTAAGCAAGCTACTTTGGGCGATGCACTGAGAGAATAACAGCACCAGTTAAAGGATGGGGTCAGCCTTGAAAATGCACATTTCTTACCATGCATAGAACTAGAATGTTTGATTAGTGTAAAGAAACCTGTGCGGTGATAAACAAGTTAGTGTCATATCAGAACTCCATTTTCAGTAGGTCTGCCAGTAACCAGTTTCGAAGGGCAAAGTGAGTTATAGAAAACAGTGATAGCTGCAGTCCTTTGGCAAACACGCTTAACTCAACACCAAACCAGTAACTCTGTTTAATCATTTCAGAATATTACCAAGTATTGAGACTGACAAAAACTGCCAAGAACAAGAATAATAGATAAGTAACAATATTGGACACATCAGATAATAATAACTCTTGCATCTGATATAGCGCTTTTCACATCTTCTAGACTTCTCAAAGCGCTTCACAGAATATACTGCAAAGTGAATTGACTGAATTATTTTTGTTGGGCGAAACACAGCAGCCAGTTGTGCACAGCAGTGTTCCACAAACAGTTGTAGATTGAAATGACCAATTTATTATTGTTTCTTTCAGGGATTATTATCAGACATGTGAAGTAAGGAAACTCGGCCAAGGTTTCGCCCTGCCTGGAATTGAACCCAGATGTTTACCATCAATTGATTCTGTTTTTGTTCTTTGTTAATGCAATCAAAATCAATAATATATCCTCATTTATTGCATTTGATAGTGTCTTCTCACATCATTGTCATCTCAAAGTATCTTTGCAGAATATACTGTAAAGAGTGGTTTGACTGTATTTTGTGGGCGAAACGCAGCAGCCAATTGCACACAGCAGTGTTCCACAAATAGTCATGGATTGAGTGAACAAATTAATAATTCATTTAGTTTGGAGGGATTATTACTCCCAGAGAGCAATCCTTCAACAGACTAACAATCAGGTTTTTACGTACTGCTAGATAAATAGAGGCATGTGGAGTAAGGAAACTTGCATACAGTCTTGCCCCGCTCAGGAATCAAACCCAGGTCCGCTCGCTTGAGAGGCGTACATGCTATCTACTACACAACTTCAATCTGGAAATCAAGCTATCTGGAAAGTTTAAATTGGGCTTTTTAACAAATGTTGACAAGATCTTTTTGAAGGAAATGACAGAGTACCATTGGATGTCTTCCGAACATTATTAGAGCAAGGGAAGCCAGTTTCTTCCCCTCATTTACAACAACAACAAAATTATATTTGTATACCGCCTTTCACGTCAGGAAGACGTCCTAAGGCACTGATTATGATAGCTATTGGAATTGGACATGAAGTTGTCTCTGTGTGAGATTCCGAGGTAATTAAGAATACAATTTACTTCATAACCTTGCATTGATATGGAAAACCTTCACACATATGAACAACTGGATTTTTTGGCATGTAGGTTTAACTTTGTTCCTTGAGATTTTAGTCACAGTAAAAGACAGTAGTTTTAAGAGAAAGTAATAGAGAAAGAGAGAAATTTTCTAAAAGAGAGATAGAGATTAACCGCAAGCGTTGGGAAGTTTAGGCTTGTGTAATGTAAGATAAGAGGAGGGAAGTTGTTGTGAAAGCAATTAAATGGTAAGGAGATAAGAGCTGAATGTAAGAATATAATGCTCTGTTATACTGTACCTGCTGGGCTTGCTTTGAGAGGGTTGCAAGTGAACAATACCGAGTTACAACAACAACTTGCCCTTCACGCGGGGTAGCGTTCCAGAGCACTTCAAGTTATACTGCACTCCTCCCATTTCTGCTTCAGTATCTCAAGCAAAGCTCTCTGTTCTTGTGTAGTGAAATACAGTAAAAGCTAATTTATCCAGCACCCTTGGGACCTGGCCAATGCCAGTTAAAGCGCCTGCCGGATATTGAAAACGCAAAAAAAAAAAAAAAAAAATTCCAATGCATTTTTCCGGATGAATTGAATGCGGATTTTTTTTGGAGATGCCAGTTATACAGAAGTTACGGTTGATCGGGTGCCGGATATACAGGCTTTTACTGTACATTGGTTCTACTGTTTTTGATTCAAGATTCCCAACACTTGTGAGGCTGGACATCACCGCTGTCTCTCTTTCTCTCTCAGAATCTGTAAAATTAGATTTTTAAATTCTTTCGATGTTACTTTCTCTACGTCTATTTTCTCTTTTTGTGAGTAAGACTTCATTGAACAAAACTAACCTATTAGCAATAAATCCAATTGTTTACACGTGTGAAAGTTCTGCGCATGAACATGCGTTTCTAAGGATACAAATAAATGATGTTCCGAAAGAACCAGTAACTTCACACATGGAGACAACTGGATGTCAAATTCTGTTACCTATCAATATGGGGGGATGATTGGAATTCCATCTTGATAGCTAATGGAAACTGAGTAGAGGAGGTTTAGTTTCTCTCGTTCTAATGACAGGCTTCCACTGTGGTTACGAAAAGTACCACAACTGTTTAAAATATTTTATAGGACATAGAACCATAATAATCTTTGCATTTAATGTAGCACCTTATCTACCATAGAAAGTTATGGCACAGAAGAAGACCATTTGGCCCATTATGTCTATCCTGGTTCCCTCAAGAGCAATCATACCAGTCCAATTTACCTGCCCTTCCACTCTGTAGCAGATTGCTGTTAAGTATTAATAATAATATTTGCATTTAATA
Organism: Hydrolagus colliei; assembly: GCA_035084275.1. Lineage (NCBI taxonomy): Eukaryota > Metazoa > Chordata > Chondrichthyes > Chimaeriformes > Chimaeridae > Hydrolagus > Hydrolagus colliei. Next base: position 95,672,572 of record CM068743.1, on the reverse strand, counting down.
TAGTAATAATAATCTTTGCCTTATCACATCTTCAACACATCTCAAAGCGTTTCACAGAAATATACTGTGAAGTGTAGAGACACAGCAGCCAATTGTCTAGTTCTCTCATGAATAATTATGTTTATTTCTCTCTCGAAGCTCTCGACGGCCTTGCTCCACCATACCTCTGTGCCTTCCTAACCCGCCTACCAACTTGTCTGCTCCCTCCGCTCAGCGGCCTCCAGTCTGCTTCACATCCCATCCATGCCTACCCCACTATTGACAGACGGGCCTTCAGCGTCTATGTCCCATCCTCTGGAACTCCATCCCACAGCCTCAACCCCTCGCCCCCTTCAAGACCCACCCCAAGACCCTCCACTTTGACCGTGCCTTCAGTCACCCTCCTATCCCTACCCTCACGTCCTCCGCCCCTATTGATAAGAATCACCAGCTTGGGTGTGGACCCCTGACTGTCCAGCACCTTGGAAAGTCCTCCTGATATGAAAGACGTTGCATAAATGTAATGTATTGTTGAAGGCCAATCTGAATTTTTTCCCTGGAAACAAGAAAAGGGTAGATTTAGGAGGTGACATTACTGGGGTTAAAGAAGGTGGGTTTTATTGTATAAATCACAGTCAAAGCTTCCTTCAACAAACAAAATCATAATTCAGGCAGATAAGACTAGTCAGCAGATTATAAACAAAAGAACATAAGAATTTGCTACATAAAGAAAACCAAGGTCCATCTAGTTCACCTTCCACCATCCTGGCAGTCGTTTGACATGGCATGTCCCAAACTATATACTGTATCCCAAGATTATTTGGTAGCAGAAATCTATCTAATTTGTTCTGGAAACTGCTTCCACTGAATCCCTAGGGAGCTATAAGTTTACTACTCACTCAATGAAGTAGTGTTTCCGCAGATTTGTTCTGAATTTACCCCCCTTCAATCGCAGGCCATGTCGTCTGGTTGTACTGTTCAGTATATTGAGACCAAAAAAAGCTTATGGTCTATGTTATCTATTCTCCTCAGAATCCTAAAGGCCATAATCATGTTGCCCCTCAACCTTCCCTTCAGTGTGAACATGCCCAGTTTATCTAACCACTTCTCTTAGTCCAGTGCCTTCATCTCTCAAATATTTTGGTTGATTACATGGGAGAAATAAACTAAAGACAGGAGAGATTACAGAAAGGTGCTCTTAACTCTGTCCTGTCCCCCTAACCTGAGTTTCCCTTGTATGACCACACAGAGCCAATCCTAGGTTCCTGGGATCTGCTCGGGTTCTGTGAGATTGGTATTCTATGAGAGTGGAAATCCCTCCCTCTACCTCTATTAAATCCCACCTAAAATCCTACCTCCTCAACCACTCCTATGGCCCCATTCCCTTCCTTGCTTAGCATCCAACTCTTTGTGCAGAGTTCCAGGATATTCTATATGAAGGGCATTTTATATAGGTAAGAATGTTGTTTCAGATCTTGATTGCTGCCATCATTGTTATTTTTGTCGGTCAGTATTATCATAAATTCTAGCCACTAGAGGTACCTTCAACATACTTTGTTTGGAGTACATTTGTTTGTGAAGATCGACCTGATGAGGAAGGATGAAATGCGCACTCTCTTAAAACCAGGAACCGTTTTCTGGCAATTCCATGAGGTCTTGAGCCTAGGTTTCTCCATGGGTGTAGAAGGATTTCTACAAAGAACTGGTAATTATGGTACTTTTCTTCTATTTGGAGTACTCTACCCATTAGGGATTACATACAGTGAAACAACACAGAAACAGGCCATTTGGCCAACACACAAGCATCCACCGCTCCTATTCCTCTCTCTACTAACCTGTGGCTTAGTAGTTAAAGCACTTGTCTTGCAAGCTGGGGAGACCAAGTTGGGGAGACCTGTGTTCGAATCCAGGCAGTTCAGGGTGAAACCTTGGGCAAGTTTCCGTAGTCCACATGCCTAATAATAATCCGTCCAAAAAAAACACAATAATAAAATTGGTAATTTCAATCCACGACTGTTGTGGGACACTGCTGTGCGCAATTGGCGGCTGCGATTCGCCCACAAATATACAGTCAATTCACTTTTCAATATATTCTGTGAAGCGCTTTGGGACGTCGATAAGATGTGAAAAGCACTGTAGCATATGCAAGGATTATTATTAAATATTTATATATTCCTTCATCCCTAAATTATGCATGAAGCTTTCTACCTGGCCAATTCAACCAACAACAACTACAAAATTACATTTTTATTTGCATTTATTTTACAATCCCAGGGGGCACTCACTTTGTCCCCTCCCATTTACCTCCCGTTCTCTCATATAGTTTCACAAACAGTTTTTACTCCTTTCTTGCAAATTGAAAATGTGTTATCAGTTTGTTAACAATTCTAATTAATTGGCTACGCTTTTCATCTTGCTTGGAAAATGTTTCTTGCCTAGTTGTTCTGAGGCTGCCTTCCTGTTGATTGCACTTGCAGTACACAAATGTGGTCCTACCAGAAACAAACACTAACATTGCGCAATCCTAGACTGTACATCATAGAATCATTGAATCATAGAATCTTACGGCACAAAAGGAGGCCATTGCGCCCTTCAAGTCTGTGCCGGCTCTTTGAAAAAAGCAACTCAATCCCACTCTTCAGCTCTCTCCCCATAACTGCGCAAACTTGTCCTCCCCAAATAAACGTCTAATTCTCTTTTAAAAGTTGTTATCGAATCGGCCTCCACCACCTTTTCAGGCAATGCATTCCAGATTCGAGCAATTCACTGAGTGAAAACATTTCTCCTCACCTCCCCTCTGCTTCTTTTAGAAACTATTTTAAATCTGTGACCTCAGGTCACTGATACACCCACGAGTGGAAACAATTTTTCCCTGTTTACTCTTATCGAATCCCCTCATGATCTTCAAAACCTCTATTAAGTCTCCTTTTAACCTTCTTTGCTCCAATGCGAATAAACCTAGCCTCTCTAGCCTTTCCTCATAATTGAAGTTCCTCATTCCTAGTGCCATCCTGATAAATCTCCTGTGCACCCTTTCCAATGCCTTAACATCCTTCCTAAAGTGTGGTGAACAAAGTACTCTATCTGAGGCCTAACCAAAGTTTTATAGAGGTTACAGAACTTCCTGACTTTTGTTCTCTATGCCCCTATTTATAAAGTCTAGTATCCCATATGCTTTTTTTAACAGCTTTATCTACCTGTCCTGCCACTTTCAAAGAATTACTTACACAAACCCCCAGGTCTCTCTGTTCCTTCATACCCCTTAAAATTGTACTATCTAGCCTATATTGCCTTTCCTCATTCCTCCTCCCAAAATGCATCGCCTCACATTTCTCCACATTAAATGTTTTCTGCCCATTTTACCATTCTGTCTATATCTCTTGCAGATTGCTACTATCCTCCTCACTATTTACTATTTTTCCTAACTTTGTGTCATCTGCAAACTTGGAAATGATACTCCCTGTAACCAAGTTCAGATCATTAATATAAATTTTTAAAAAGCATGCACTCATCTAACTAATTATGATTCCCATGCATGATTCTCTTTGCCCTATTATTGCATAGCACACATAACTTTAACCCCAATGACCTTTAAAACTGCTGCAGCTTCAAGATTTAATCCGTATTACTGAAAATTGTGTCAGCTTCTTCACCTGACAACAAATTGCATACTGAAGGCATTTACATACCCTGGCATTTAATGTTTTTTTGTTTTTTGTTTGGTCAAAGGTTAAAATATCATGTTGTTGTTTGTCTTGAATTGATTCCACATCCATTTTATTGTTTCGCAGTTGTAATTCTGGAGCAGTGGCATGGGAGCAGGTTTTAATGTTCTGAATCTGATCAGAACCGATAACATAAGCATCACAATTCCTACTATTCACAGGATATACGTTAGTATATCCCCTATATACGTTAGTGGCTGCCGTCAGACTGATTTTGCAATTAGTCAGCTATTAGAAAAATAACAACTTGCATGTAAACGCCCTTCATCTCAGATGGTGTCTCGGAGCACCTAGCGCTTCAATGCAGCTCCAAATACTGTACATTGATACGAACATAGAATTCCAGTCTTTTTGTGAAGTGTATTTTTCTGTAAAGTGTATTATGAATTCCATTAAAAAATGTTGCGGGTGGATCCCATACACTATTGCTAAAATAGCAGACATCTGGACCTGAAACTGAGAAAAGAGGGGGCGAGGCGAAGGTAGTGAGGAAGGGAATTCCAGAGCCTCGGGGCTCTGAAGGCACGGCCGCCGAGGATGGAGCGGAGGATTCAGGGGACATGGAGGAGGCCAGACCCAGTGGAGCGAAGGCAACAGGGCCTGGTTTGAGGAGAGAGGAGGTCAGAGGGGATGCAGAGGAGTAGGGGGATTTGAAGACAATGGAAAGGATCTTGAAGTCGATCCTCTTTGGGATAGGGGAGCCGGTGAAGACTGGCAAGGACTGGGGTAATGGGGGAGTGAAGTTTGGTGTGGGAATCAGCACTCACAAGCTCCATCTAGTGGTGCTTCTGCATGGAACAATTTCCTTCTTAAGTTAAAAACGTGAATTCTGACATATACCTCATATCCAATTCAGATGTTTGACCATAAAATTCATTAGCATTCATACACCAGCCCACATACATTTTAATGGGAAGGAGTTTGTAGTTCTCTTAGCAACATTATTTCAATTGGTCACTTCAATCAACAACTGTTTGTGGGACACTGCTGCACCCAATTAACTGCTGTGTTTCTCCCACAAATGTACAGTCAATTCACTGTACTGTATTTTATACAGTCAATTCACTTTACAATACTTTCCATAATAGCTCACCTTCCCTTCCCCTCTTATATGACCATTACCACACCATAAGGGGCTCCAGACACACCTTTTCTCTCTGGTCTACCTGTTCTGCTGCAATTCCCACCTCTTGTTTTGCATTATTAACACTACTTCCCTCCTGTTTTGTTGCAATACCCCCCCCCCCCCCCCCCCCCCCCTTTGTTTTGCACCATAAACCCATCATCTTGTGTCCCCTCTCCATTTTCTCCTTTGTCTTCCTTGCCCTGTCTCCTGCTTTGTTCCTTAAAAGCCTCTCCCTCCCAACATGCCCCAGTTAATAATAATAATAAACCTTGCATTTGATATAGCACTTTTCACGTCTTCTAGACATCTCAAAGCGCTTCACAGAATATATTGTAAAGTGAATTGCCTATATTTGTGGGCAAATTGCGGCAGCCAATTGCGCACAGAAGTGTCTCACAAACAGTCATAAATGACCAATTTACCTGTATTATAGTTTTTTGGGGAGGGATTATCATTAGGCGTGTAAAGGAAATGCCCAAGGTTTCGTCCTGCCTGGATTTGAACACAGGTCTCATGCTTCTAAAGGTGAGTGTTCCAACCACCGGGCTCCAGTTCTGATTAAGGGTCACAGACTTGAAATGCTGGCCCATTTTCCTTTCTTCAATAGATGCTGCCTGACCTGCTGAACCCTAGAAGACATGAAAAGCCCTATATCAAATGCAAGGATTATTATTAATATGTTTGATGACAACAACAAATTAAATTTGTATAGCGCCTTTCAGGTCAGGAGGACGTACCGAGGTGCTCGATAGTCAGGGATATGCATCTAGTGGTTGGGATTAGGAGGCGTGGAGGGCAGAGGGTGTAGAGGTAGGAGAGTGGTTGATGTAATGGTTGAAGGGGAGGTTATTGACGGCTCTTGAAGGAGGCAAGGGAGGCGGTGATGGAGGAACTGAGAATGGATTAAGCTCGGTTTTTTTTATATTGTCCCATTCATATTGATATGTGATCAAGGCATTTTCATCACAAATATTTATTTAATTCACTTCACAGTATATTCTGTGAAGCGCTTTGGGACGTCTGAAAGATCTGAAGTTAAATCAAAAACAAGGATTATTTATTATTATGTCAATTATATACAAAATCAATTAATAATGGAAACATGTGGCTTGTAGTAATGGCATGCTTCTCACCATATCAGTATGTTTAGTGCACTTTGATGACATGTGAATACTCTTGGGAAATGCCTTGTTACCTATAAAAAATGTTCAAAGTGCTTGCAATTTAATGCTATATAATTTTGTACAAAGTCAGCATCAGTTATTACCATAGACCTTGGATATTTCATTAATATATTCATTAATCTCTGAAGACAAAATGGCCATAAAAAAGATTCTTCCAATCAATTCTTCTATTGATTAATTGGAAGAATTGATTGGAAGAATCCATTTGTGGATTAGGAATAGAAAAGTTAAAGGAATGTCTCCATGAGCAGGAATTTTACGAAATGAAATGTCACATCATTTATTAAATTGTATAAATATTGTTGGAGCTCAAATCCTTTTGGTATCGCAAACTATTGTTTAAAAGTGAGGTTTAAAGGCTATACAATGAAGGATATACTATACAGTGTTGTTGCTCTGTGTTTTTTGGGAAGTAGCAACGAGTTTAATGCACAGAAATGTCTTGCCAATTTTATTAGAGGGATTGTTGACTATTGGCAGTAATAGCGCCATGGGATATTTAATAATAATGCATTTGATATAGCGCCTTATCATCTTCCAGATGTCTCAAAGCTCAAAGTGCTTCACAGGATAATAATAATAATAATCCTTGCATTTGATATAGCGCTTTTCACATCTTATCGATGTCCTAAAACGCTTCAGAATATAAAGTGGATTGTAAATTTGTGGGTGAAACGCAGCAGCTAATTGCGCACAGCAGTGTCCCACAAACAGTCGTGTTTTTTTTGGATAGATTATTATTAGGGTACACTGCAAAGTGAATTGACTGTATATTTGTGGGTGAAACATGGCAGCCAATTAACCTCCAACTGGCAGGCATATGGGATCGCACTTTACGGTCTCATGCAGCACACCCCAACACTGCATTGGTGTGTCATCTTAAACAATGTGCGTTTCCAAGTCCCGACACGGAGCTGGAACCCACAACCTTCTGACACAGACTGAGACAGGCTGACGCACAACAAGGATGCTATAAGAAAACTGAGGAAGTTATTAATTATTATTATGTTCCCAACGGCTTGAGTGGTTTCCAGAGGCTAATGGAGCTGACGACCTGTACGAGGGGGCGGGGGGAATGTCGTCACATGTAGGCTGTACTCGCAGAAAACGGAAGTGAGGTGTTGCGCATGCTCAGTCGACAGTACAGCGCCGCTCGCGGGTGATGTTGGGGAGAGGGAGCCGGTTATTGACATCGTTACCCCGGTAGGTGGGCCCCGGCAGCTTCAAACCGCGGGGAGGGAACAGAGAGGGGCCCGGAGGTTGTCAGCTCACAGCTTCTCGCGGAGACGCTGCCCCAGCTGCAGGGACGGGCCGCTGCCACCGCCGACCTTTCCAGAAGCCGGTGGTGGTGCTATGGAGGAGGTGATGGTGTGGAGCCGGGGGCTGGTGGTGGGATGAAGACTGGTGGGGTGGGGAATGGGGAGACTAGTACTGGTGGTGGGGGGAGTGAGGAGGCTGGTAGTGGTGGAGGGAGTGAGGAGGCTGGTAGTGGTGGGGGGAGGGGAGTCGGGAGGCTGGCGGTGGTGGGGGGGGGAGTGGGGAGGGTGGGGGGGGGGAGTGGGGAGGGTGGGGGGGGGAGTGGGGAGGGTGGGGGGGGGGAGTGGGGAGGGTGGGGGGGGGGAGTGGGGAGGGTGGGGGAGTGGGGAGGCTGGCGGTGGGGGGGGGAGTGGGGAGGCTGGCGGTGGGGGGGGGTAGTGGGGAGGCTGGCGGTGGTGGGGGGAGTGGGGAGGCTGGCGGTGGGGGGGGGGGGAGAAGTGGGGAGGCTGGCGGTTGGGGGGAGTAGGGGTGCTGGTGGGTGGGAGTGGGGAGGCTGGTGGGGGGAGTGGGGAGGCTGGTGGTGATGGGGGGGGGGAGTGGGGAGGCTGGTGGGGGGAGTGGGGAGGCTGGTGGTGATGGGGGGGGGAGTGGGGAGGCTGGTGGGGGGAGTGGGGAGGCTGGTGGTGATGGGGGGGGGGAGTGGGGAGGCTGGTGGGGGGAGTGGGGAGGCTGGTGGTGATAGGGGGAGGCTGGTGGGGGGAGGCTGGTGGGGGGAGTGGGGAGGCTGGTGGGGGGAGTGGGGAGGCTGGTGGGGGGAGTGGGGAGGCTGGTGGTGATGGGGGGAGGCTGGTGGGGGGAGGGGGGAGGCTGGTGGGGGGAGTGGGGAGGCTGGTGGGGGGAGTGGGGAGGCTGGTGGGGGGAGTGGGGAGGCTGGTGGTGATGGGGGGAGGCTGGTGGGGGGAGTGGGGAGGCTGGTGGGGGGAGTGGGGAGGCTGGTGGTGATGGGGGGAGGCTGGTGGGGGGAGGGGGGAGGCTGGTGGGGGGAGTGGGGAGGCTGGTGGGGGGAGTGGGGAGGCTGGTGGTGATGGGGGGAGGCTGGTGGGGGGAGTGGGGAGGCTGGTGGTGATGGAGGGGAGTGGGGAGGCTGGTGGTGATGGGGGGAAGTGGGGAGGCTGGTGGCGGTACGTAGCTGGGAGGTGGCTGTTTGTCTGTTTACTCTCCGCGTCACTGGCGCTCGGTAGCGGCGGCGGGAGGGCGGGAAGAGAGATAAACTCATCTTATTCCTTCACCTCTCCTCTGTCCTGAGCCACTGTGTGTAATTTTGGGAAGTGATGCAATGGCGGCCTGGAGTATTAGCTCCCCCCCATCCCGGAGCTGCTGTGTGATCCAGGTGTGAATGCTGACAGGGGGTAACCCTGCACTGTTACAGGTTGATGCACCGCCGTATTGTGCAGAGTTTGCGGCCGATTCGCTGCGTTTACGCATCTCCCGTGGGCTCGCGGATTGTCATATGACCGGATCGGTGCACGTGATCGGGCCTCAGCAAACCTTACCCAGCGGCTCTCTGACTAACTGATTCATTCACTGACTGACCGATTCACAGATTGAGGGAGACTGTGAATTGTGTCTCCACCCGCAGTATATTTTCAATAGGTTAGGTGTTGTTTTCCGCCAGGTAACCCGCGCGATTGACTTTTAGGGATTTCTTACGGTTGAAATGGCTCAGGTTGACCAGGAAGGGTGATTGAGGCAGTGCAGAGAATGGAGGCGTGCAACGATTAGGCAAGCAAGGGCTCTTCACTCTCCGGTGAAGGTGACTCGGAGGGGGTGTCACAGAGGTGTTTTATGAGTGGAGTCCTGTAGCTCGGTGGTTGGAGCACTTGTCTTACAAGCGTGAGACCCGTGTTCGAATTATTATTATTTTAAATGGCATTGAAAAAGTAGTCAGCTCAATCAATATTTAAGGATGCATACGTGGGCCAGTGTTTTACCTGTATTTGATACCAAGTTTTTCTTCATGCTGAGGATAATCAAGAACTGGATAGGTTGCCAAGGAAGGTTGGTGGTGTCCAGGGTATTTGACTGATTTATAAAATAGTTTGATGTGTGGTGATGAAAGGATAGTAGGGTTGGTATTTTGAAGGAATGAGATTTATAGTGCGGAATGGCCTCTATCCAGACTGATTTTGTGATCCTGTAAGGATAATACACTGAGCTAATTAAAAAAAAACTTGTATAGCACCCTTCACATCAGAGAGATATACCAGGGCACTGGACAGACAGGATTTTTTGAACCCAAGTTGATGTCAGGAAGGGTAGAGGATGGAGGTGGGGGGTGGGTGGCCTAAGACACGGTGAAGGGGAGAGAACAACAACTTTGATTTATATAGCACCCTCCACGTCGGATGGCGTCTCAGAGCGCTTTACAACAGCGGATCCTGGGACCGAGGCAGGGGCGGAAAGGTGACCAAAAGCGCGGTCAAAAAGAAAGGTCTTCAGCTGTGACCTGAAGCTGGGGAGAGAGGTGGGGAGCCAAAGGGAGTGAGGAAGGGAGTTCCAGAGCCTCAGGGCATAGTGGCTGAAGGCACGGCCGCCGAGGATGGAGCAAAGGGGGCAAGGCCTCCTTGAGGGATAATGTTCCAGAGTTTTGGGGCTTAGTAGCTGAACGGGCGATCTCGGGTGGTGGAGTGGAGGGCATGAGAGACATGTAGGAGGTCAGTGCTATTTGAGCAGAGGCACCATGTGGTGGATTTCTTGGAGTGAGGAGGTCAGAGAGGTAGGGTGGTACCAGTGAATGAAGGGATTTGAACATGACTGACGATCTTGAAGCTGGATCTGTTCAGTGTTTGGGAAACAGTGGAGCCTGGCCAGAATTGGTGAGATGGGGGTATAGAGTTTCGTCTGGATAAATATGTGGGCAGCAGAGTTCTGAATGAGCTGGAAAGAGGCAAGAGTGGGGTGAGGTGGAGGGATTGTGGGCAACAATGATGATGGCGTAGGTATTCTGGTAAGATCAAATCAACCAAAGCAATGTATTCATCCAAGCAAATCATATCAAATGTTTCAAGGTACTTTACGCACAGAAAATTATTTAGACGTGTTGTGCCTTAACAACTGTAGCAGCTCATGTAAACAGCAGTGTCCCATGAAATGAGTAACTGGAGAAATGGGAACTTCATTTAATGTTGCCTCTGAAAGATGACACTTCGAACAGTAGAGCGCTCCTTCGATATTGTATTGGAGTGTTGATTTAGATTATGAGTTCACGTCCTGGTGTGAAATTTGAACGTGTAACCTAGTGATCCATCAGCCAGAGTGTTGCAGACCAAGCCAAATTGAGCATTCCAGAAAGTAACTGCAGTGTACAAGTATGAAGCAGTGGCTTTTATGATACTTTTTAATCTATGTCTGCCAGGAACTGATTAAGATTTAGTTTGCGGGTTTGAGGACATGTCTACCTTTAAGTCTTATTGATGAGCTAAGCAGCCTAGTTAAACATGCCTTAAATTACAAGCTGTGGCATTGTCACAGCTAGCTAGCACCCTTTTCTGGAGCTTAACAAGTTAAGCTCCAGGAAAAGCTGAAATACCTTTTTCTTCCTTCATCAATAACAACAATAACAAATTTACATTTACAGAACGCCTTTCACATTGGGAGGTTGTCCCAAGGCGCTGAAGGAATGCTCATATCATCAAACAAGGGTTGAAGGTTTAAGTGTATTTACTGAGAATTGAAACTGTCTAATGCTAACTGACAAACTACCAATAATGGCAGGTAATTACAGTAATTACAGAAATTGCTTTGTATTTTAGAGTAATTTGAAGTGCTGATCCTGCATTTATATAAAACAGGTTATTTGCATTGATATCAAATTTAAGTTTCCTGAGTGTAGTTGAAGTAACGTCTTAACCATGCGTTCTGCATAAGCTCTGATTTGTAGATTGTGTGTGGGAAGAACTTGATGATGCAAGTTAGGTGACATAAAATCACTACACTGATACTTCTGTTCTCATTTGTTGTCTTCCCCAGTTTTTAAAATATATAATAGGAAATGGACAAACAATTATTCATTGGATCTAATAAATATTTGAAACCTATTTAATTTCAATACAATTACTTTTGCTTCATTATCGCCTTTCACATAGAAAGCACTTTGTTTACTATTGTAAAGCACTTCATGGAGTGGGAGTGGTGGATGGGATATGTAGGAGGGAGGTGATTGAAGGCATGGTCAAAGAGATTGATAGGTATTCAGAGTGGTTTTGAAAGTGGGGAGGACGATGGAGGGATTTAGAAAAACTTCCAGGAGTGAAATGACTGAAAGCAAATGAGTTGGAAGTGGAGCAGAACTGAGGATGTGGTTGAGGACAGTGGAAGATGAAACATGGAGTGGACTGTGGGTCATGTTTTTATAACATTACAAGTTATAATGAGGATCTTAAAGTTCATTAGCTATGGAATATGGGGGCAGGGCAAACTGGTGAGCGAAAGATTATGACTGATTCTGGATGATTTGTGGTTGAGTTGAAAAGTCATTGGAGGGCTTTATTGTTGAAGACATTGGAGAAACTTAAAATAGCATCACCTCCTTCATGACGGGGTAGGGTCTCAGAGTGCTGAAAGGCGAGGTGACTGTAGCTGTGGTTGAAGAGCAAAGACAGATGAAAAGGTGGAAAAGCAGAGGAATTGTGGCAGGAAGTTCCATCGGTTTGGGGCGTAGTGGCTTATGCACAGTTGAATGGAGGTCTAGAGGTGCTTGGATGATGCTTTCAGCTGGACTAGGAATGCAGTTGAAACAGTTGGATAAAGTTGTGAAGATAGAAGAAAATTAACTTTTATCAAGGACCAAACCTCAAAATAGAGCTATGGATGAAACAAAATGCCCAAATTGTGCGTTCACAAGCAGTCTGAGATAAACAGTGTTGGAGTCAGAGATAATATTTGTGGAAGCAAAGGCTTTAGGATTATTGATACTCTCTTGAATTTTGTGGGTACTCTTTGGCATATTCTGTTTTAGTTAATTTGCTTGATATTTTATTGTTGAAGTGTTGCATGATTAATGTGCCTGTGTGAGTCAGTATGAATTAGTTCATGGCATTTTCGCTACTGAGGTACAGGATTCAAGACCCATGTTGGGACTTTGAGTAACTGTATGGATTGTGCAATGCTGATGGAGGGTTGCATTGTCATGGAGTTGCCACCCTTCAGATGTGACATTCACGGAGTTGTCATTTTCAGGTGAACATTATAATCCTATGACTTCATTCAAAAGGATATGGGAGTTTCTCCTGGTGACATTGGTCAACAATCCCCCTGAGAAGTGGTTAATTAATTTTATGTCTGTTTGTTGGACATTGCGTGTAAATTGGATGCCACATTTGTCAATTACGTAGTTGCCACACTTTACAGTATATCCTGTGATGCGTTTTGAGGCATCTTATATCAAATTATAATTATGTGTATTAGTTATTTTGTGACTGTGGAACTTTGCTATGTCCATATTGGCTGCCACATTCTTCTGTTCAGTAGCTTCACTTTATCGCAGTAGTCTGTGAGGCACTGTAAGATTTCAATATGTGGGTGGGGGGAAGAGGAATTGGAAAAGCTGAAAGTAACAACATGGATTCGCAGAGATGGTTGAATGGTGTATTTTACGCGTGTGTGTGTGTTGTATCTATCAAAACAAAGCAACAATAGTAAACTGATCTGGCCTGAAACCAAAAGTTTTTTTTAAAATTGCAATTGCATTTGTTGGACTAGATCCCTCTCTTCAATCGGCTAACTGGGGTTTTAGTGTATTGGACTTTGTTTATGTTTACTTCTGACAAAATGCATCCTTATGTAATCAGAATAATGTGTTTTGCAGCACTGGCTTCTGCACCGTACATTATTTGTTTGCACAATATTAAAGTGAATCTTTTGATGTTAATATAGTGTTAACTGGAGAGAAAAAACATAATTTGTGATACTGAAGTGTGCAAAAATGCTGCTTTTGAATTAACTGATTTCTATATTCCAATCTTCTTTTGCAGTTATAACTATAGATTCTATACAGAAGGTTAACTTGCTGCAAAAATGACAGAATTTTGGTTGATATCTGCTCCTGGGGAGAAAACATGTCAGCAGACCTGGGACAAATTAAATAGTGCAACAACAAGGAACAATCACCTCTCCACCAACTACAAGTTTGCAATTCCAGATTTGAAGGTAAATTTATTATTAAACAATGTGCATTTTGAATCAGAAAGAGATGAAGTAATCCTATGAATTATGATGGACTGAATGTCATGCATTTAATGGCAATGGCTGGTCTCTAAAAGGAACAAATTGCAGTTTATTGAAGTGAAATTAACTATTGCTAAAGTCAGCGGTTTGAGAAATGTTACCATGAGTCTTGATTTTACAAATGGCTTAGTCTCGCAATGAGTGTTTTTTTTAATTGGGGGAAGGAATTAACGCTACTTTATACAGTTGGGAGTAGAATCCAACCTCTGTGTGCATTTTGGAAGGGAGAGGCTGAAACAAGCTTTTTTTTTTGTTTTATTCCAGTTTTCATGTATAGCAAATATAACATTGCTTCAGATTTAACAACAAAATGCATTTATATAGCCTGTCCACGTCAAGAGGTATCTCAGAGTGCTTAATAATGGTGGAGCCCGCGATCGAGGTGGGGGTAGGTGACCATAAGTCTGATCAAAATCTAAATACAGTACCAACAAACAAAATGATTCCTTGTGTAATTGCAACCTAAGTGCAGAAGATTTCATAACTGTTACTTCCCTCATTTAGGCTTCCCTCCCTTCCGAGATCTGCATTTGTTTAAAATGGCAGATAACTGTTCTAGGTTGTCTTAACTTCAGATTTAAAATGTCTCCTCTTTTCATAAGACTAGTGAAGATAAAAAAAATTGATGTATGGAATGAAAAACCACCATCTTGCACCCCAGCATTTCTTAACATATTTAACTAGGTAGTACACATTCCATTCTAATAAAAATCGTGGAAATAAAGCTTCCAGATACAAATTTCAATTTGTGCAAATAATAATAATCCCTGTTTTTGATGTACAGTACCACCTTATCACTTTATTGCAATGTCTCAAAGCGCTTTGCAGAATATACTCTAAAGTGTATTGACTATTTCATGTATTTGTGTAATTCCCTTTTAAATCTTTTATACATTCTGTTGTGACCCAAATGTAATGAAATCCAGTGACTGATTTCAAATAGTTTCATGGATAGTATCTAATTTGGATGTGATTTCTTTACTTTTTTTCTCTAGGTGGGAACCTTAGATGTTTTAGTGGGATTATCCGATGAGCTGGCTAAATTGGATTCGTTCGTGGAGGGGTAAGTTACCAGAACTTTATGGAAAATTCTTTATTTTAAATGTTACTTTTCTGCCGATGTCAATTTTCTGAGTGTTTAGCAAAAGCTAACATGAGTTTTGACCAAATTTAATGTTCCATCATAAATGGAATAAGAGTTGCTGAATGTTCAACAATGGTGGTTTACTCTTTTTGAACACTTTGTTTTTCTAATTTATATCACATCATCAGTATAAATTGAGCATTAAATGCTTGTCAAAATTGTGGACATTCAGAATGGGCCATAGAATTTTACAGCATAAAATGAAGGAAGCCATTCTGTCAAGTCTGATTTCTCTGGAAGAGGTATTTATTGACTGAAACTCCATATGTTCGTAGATTTTTTTTCTTTCAAATATTTGTGTAATTCCCTTTAAAAAGCTATTATAGATTTGGTTGTGACCAAGGTTTTTCATAAGGCATTCTGAGTGTGTATTAAAAAATTACATTATACATTCTTCTATTTATCAACTTTCCAAAAGGTGGAAATTTTCACCATATATTGTATCAAAAACTCTGATAATTTTAACCATCTCTTATCAATTCTTCACTCAACCTCTATTCCAGTGAAAACAGCCCCAGGTTCTCTTGTCTCATCAATTGGATTAAAAACTGTTGTGGAAGAAGGTGATCAGTTTAAATCGATACTTTAGGTGTCATATCAATTAGGAATCTGCATGAGAGTCAGCTCAGCAGCAAGGGGTTGTGGTGTTGGTTCATAGGAATAACGTTTTCTTTGAAGTTCCTTACTTTCACACATTTGTGGGACATTTCTGGTGTGGATTTGCTGCTGCATTTGTATGTATAACAACGGTCACTTTTCTAATCAATATTTGGTACAGTGCTTTAAGACTTTTTGTAAGAGGTACCTTACAAAAGGTACCTCTTGTTGTTGCTTCCAGTAATAGGTGTTTTTGTATTGCGTTCGTATAGTGCCTCTAACATCGGGAAGACATCCCAAGGCCCTGATGCAATACTTGTGAAGTAGGGTCCGTCGATATGGAAATTTTCCGATTTAGATATATCGATGGGCTCTTATCGAGATATACCGAGATATCAATATTTTCGGGGTTTTCGTACTGCGCATGCGCACGTATTCGGAGGTGCGCGCGCATTCGGAGGTGCGTGCGCATTTGGGGCCTATCTCCGCAGGAGGTAAATATCTCTCTCTCTCTGTCTCTCACACTCACTCTCTCCATCTCTGTGTTTTTCTGTCTGTGTCTCTGTGTGTCTCTCTCCTATCTCACACCCCCCCCCCCCCCATCTCTCTCTCTCTCTCTCTCTCTCTCTCTCTCTCTCTCTCTCTCTCTCTCTCTCTCTCTGTCTGTCTGTCTGTCTGTCACATCCCCCCCGTCTCTCCCCCCCGGTCTCTCTTCCCTCACCCCTTGCATACCTGCATATTGTATTCGAGGACTATGAATACAATATGGCGGCTTGCACCTCGGTCTGTGCATTGTGTATAGAGATGAGAATTCTAGGTCTTGTAGTTCAGTGCACGCGCATTCCGACTTTTTCGATATATCGATATTTTTGAAATGTGTATATTGGCATATCGATATGAAAATTATATCGGATATAACCGATATATCGCCGGACCCTATTGTGAAGCAAAACATTGGGAGTATGTAGTTTTTTAGAGTAGCCTTATTAATTTGTTGGATCTCCTTGCACTCAAATGTGAAGTTAGCTGACCTTAATTCCGAAGTTTAGAGAGTAATGCAGAGCTGCCAACCAGTATGTTTTTGCAGTACTTAGTACGGTAAATTGAAGTAAATACGGCAGTACAATTTTTCTTGGTAAAATAAGTTTTTTGGAAAATCCAAATATGTTCCACGCTCTGTCTGTCTCTCCTTCTCTCTGTCTTTCTCTTTCTCAGTCTCTCTCTGTCTCAGCCGTCGCTGGTACACTGTCAATGTTGGCGCTAGGCTAGGCGCAAGGCATTACTGGGAACAATTTTTTTCATATACGGAAACACAGTAGAGACCTCCCTCCCGCCCGCTTAAGGAGTTTTGAAGTCCCTAACCCCTTCGTTGAGCGGGGATTATCTGTATATATAGGGAGTTGCGCGCGCTGTTCTGACTGCTGCAATACACTACTGGCTGCGATTGCGCATTGCTTCACCTTCGCAATGAAAGACATGCGTCTTTGCTCACAACTGTGTGCGTACGAGTTTGAAAGTTAGATTAATGCAGCATACAGCTCGCTCGCACATATACATAGACCTCTCACTACAAGATACTCTACTAGTGTGTATCCAACGTAATGCTGCTAGCGTGCGCAGCGCTCTGTTGTAGGCTACCGTATCCCGGTGTGTATGGGAGGGTGCATGTATCGTGTACAATAAATTATGTTCTGGAAAATAGTTTTGTTTCCTTAGTGTCATGTTTATAAAACGTAGTTACATTTTGTTGGAAATAAGTCATGATTATTGTCATTTGTTCATGTAAGTGTTTGTAAGTTGGCACTTTACTCAGCGTTTTTTCGCGCTGTAATTTTTTCGTTAAGTTCTGGGGAAAATACTTTTTTTTACTACAAAATATTGTTTTTAGCTTTCAGGAGTACTTTTTTTGTTTAAAAAGGTTGGCAGCTCTGGTCATGTGGAATCTAACAGACAGATGATGCTCTTATTTTGGGATCCAAGATATTTCCAAGTCAGTTTATTCAAGCAAACAAATTTTGCTTACTGCTTTATTTAGAACAACTTTTTTGTTGAGGTAGAAGTTAATAGCAAATTGATCAAGCCTCTTGACTACAGCTGTATTTTCCTTTTAGAGCATTTTTTTGTAATTAGATGAAAAACATTCTGATGGAAAAGTTATATGATGTTATAAGGTAATTGCTCTTATTGGTTCTGTGCAATAAGTGAATAAAACCATCTTATTCTTTATAGCCATCCTTTAATTAAGGACTCGAGAACAGAGAAACCAAAGACACTCAGCAACTTATGATTTGAAAATTCTTTATTTAATAAGAAATGTAAAGTTTGTTTGTTGATCATCAGAAGTATGACAGACAGCATAGATAAATGTCTATATCAAAGTCAGTTGGTAAATTCACAAACAGCAGGCAAAAGTATTGCATCAAACAAAATGTCTCTTGCTTCAGACCAGAAACCTCTTGCTTGGGATTCTTTGATTTAAAAAGTCAAAACTGAATCTTCAGATGAAGATGAGCTGTGTACTTTACTTTGCAGTTGTTATTCTTCTGTTGCTTTCCAAATGCTTTCAACCGTTCTGTTAACGTTAGCTTTCTTTCTTGAAATTGCTGGATTCAATAAAAGTTGATGTAACAATGGAACAGTCCATGTCTGATGGATATTAACTACAAAGATAACGAACACATTTGCTTCACCACTTCATATCGTCACATGAAAGATTGCTCTTGCGTGCTCAGCACCTGATATGCTCTGTCCTAGGCTGAACAAAGTATGGTTCATCTGTCCATCTACGACCAGGGCTCCCTCTGCCTCCTCGTCCTCCTTGACCTGCCTGCTGCCTTCAACACTGTCCATCACTATCCTCATCCACCACCTCTCCTCTCACTTGAACCTTCATGTTACTGTCCTTGAATGGCTCAGTTCATGCCTCTCACATTTTCTGCACTTCATCTCCACAAACGGCTTCTTCCTTAGCCCCCACACCGTCTTGTGCAGTGTTCCTCAGGGCTCTGTCCTTGGTCCCCTCTTCAATTCTATGTGATCCCTCTTGGCAATATCATCCGCAGACATTCGGTCAATTGCCACATGTATGCAGATAATAATAATAATTCTTGCATTTGATATAGCGCTTTTTCACATCTTATCGAAGTCTTAAAGCGCTTCATGGAATATACTGTAAAGTGACTATATTTGTGGGCGAAAAACAGCAGCCAATTACACACAGCAGTGTCCCACAATCAGTCGTGGATTGAAATGACTGATTTATTATTATTGTGGGTTTTTTTGGACGGATTATTATTAGGCGTGTGGAGTAAGGAAACTTGCCCAAGGTTTCACCCTGATCTGCTTGGATTCGAACACAGGTCTCACGCTTTTAAGGCGAGTGCTTTAACCACTGAACTAAACGACCTCAGCTGGATAATGCACAACTGTATCTCTCTGCCTCCACCCTTGACTCCTGTCCTGTCTCTCACATCAAGTTCTGAATGAGAAGCAACTTTCTTCAATTGAACTTCAACAAGACCGAGGCCTTCCCCATTGGCTCCCGTCAGTGCCTCCACACCTCAAGCGCTGACACTATCCATGGATCCAAACTCCACCTTAATAAGCCGGTTCGAAACCTTGGTGTCTTGTTTGACCCTCAACTATCCATTTCTACCCCACATCTGTGCCATGACTGGTTCTGCCTTCCCTCACTTCCCCAACATTGCCCAGCTCTGGCACTGTCTCATACTGCAGGCCGTTGAGATCCTCGTACATGCATTCATAATATCCAGGTTTGACTACCGCATTGAAGGTGAGACCAGGGTTTCGGGATGATCTGCAGTATCCTACTGCAGATCATCCAGAACTCTGCAGCCCTTGTTCTCTCCTGTAACAGGTCTTGCAAACCTATCACCACCATCCTTGCCTGACTGAATGGCTTCCCATCACTCAGAGGATACAGTTCAAAATAATAATATAATAATTCTTGCATTTGATATAGCGATTTTCATGTCTTCTGGATGTCTTAAAGCGCTTCACACAATATACGGTAAAGTGGATCGACTGTAGTTGTGGACGAAACATGGCAGCCAATTACGCACAGCAGTGTCCCACAAACAGTCGTGGTTTGAAAATGACCAATTTATTATTGTTTTTTTTTCGAGGGATTATTATAAGGTGTAACACAGGTCTCATGCTTGCAAGGCAAGTGCCCTAACCACCGAGCTATAGGACGCCACAAAGATCCTGTTTCTCACCTTCAAAGTTCTTCATGACCTTGCTCCTTTCTACCTCTGCAACCTCCTAACCACCTACCAACCTGCCTGCTCCCTCCGCTCAGCGGGCTCCGGTCTGCTTCATTTGCTCCACCTCTCCCCAATTGGTGGGTGTGCCTTCTGCCAATCTGCTCCCCCTCTCTGGAATTCCATCCCGCAATCCTGTGAAACCCTGTTACAACAACAACAAAATTATACTTGTAGGGAACCTTTCACGTCAGGAGGACGTCACAAGACACTGGACAGTCATTGTTTCAGACCCAAGCTGAGTTGGGGACAGGGAGGGTAGAGGGAAAGGAGGGGATTTGGAGTGAACGATGGGACCGTCGAAGAGGAGTGTCTTGAGGTGGGATTTGTAGGAGGCTAGGCAGGGGGAGAGGAGGAGCGACTGCGGAATGGAGTTCCAGAGGTTAGGGACAGAGTGGCTGAAAGCTCACTCGCCGATGGTGGGGAACTTTGAGTAGGCCGGAGCATGCTGAGTGTTCGGGGCGGAGCGAATGTGATAAACACATTCATAACATCCAGGCTTGACTTTGAAACTCCCTGCTTGTCAGCCTCCCCAACTCCTCCCTCCATATGATGCAAATCCCTGGAACTCTGCGGCCCGTGTTTTCTCCCACACCAGGATGCGGATGATTGCAGAGGATACAGTTACACCCCTTGCCGAGGATACAGTTCAAGATCCTTATCAGCACCTTCAAAGCCCTCCTTGGCCTTGCTCCTCCCTCCGTTCAGCGGGCTCTGGCCTGCTTCACATCCCCTTGGCTTCAGCCATTCACTCTGCCCCCACCCTCTGTCTCGCCCCCTCCCCTTCAACCATGCTTCCAATCAATCTCCTTCCCCCTCTGCCCTCTACCCTCCCCAATGCCAACAACCAACTTGGGTCTGAAATACTATCTATCTAACGCCTTGGGACGTCCTCCTGACGTGAATGGCGCTATACAAATGTAGTTTTGTTGTTGCTAAAACCTTGTGCTGCATTGGTGTATCAAAGTATTGTTCGGTTTGCTTGCTCAATTCTATTTGAAATATTAGATCTCCTGTAAGATCCCTTTTTGAAGATTATTCTTTCCAAGACTGAAGAACACTAGATTATTTAATCATTGCCATTACAGTAGCTCATTTCTGTAACATGGGTCATCCTTGCTTCTCTTGTTTGCCTCCAGAGCAATACAAACTCAAATAACTTTTTTTTGATGAGTCCAGGATCTTGGCTTCAACCCCTTCCTGTAAACTAGTGGTTCCCAACGTTTTTTTGCTAACACCCAAATTAACCATCAGCAGGTCCTAGCGACCCAAACATTTTTTTGCTGTGACCCAAATTAGTCTTCAACTGGTCCTCGCACCATTAGGGGCGTTATTGCGACTGAAGCTCAGCTCAGCCAAAACGTTATCTCCGTATGTTTTGTGGACTCAGTGCAACTCGTAAGTATGGTCTTTATACAAATTGGTCGGTGGTGTTGCATTTTGTTTTAGCGTTAAAAGCTGTTTTTTAGTGTTGAAAAAGTATTTTCAACACTAAAAAAGGAAGAAAACAATTTAAAAAAAATTCTGATGACCCTTTGCGACCCTACTGAGGACCCATGCAATCCTGATTTGGGTCGGGACCTGAGGTTGGGAACCATTGCTGCAAACGGTTAACAGCTGTTGATTATTCTATGGATTTAAAAGACGTTATCTTTCGTTATCTGTCCAAAATTATCCTTCCCCAAACTGGTTACAAGTTGGAGTTAATCTGCACTAACCTGTATATTTTGCCAGGTAAATTCCTAGGTGCAGCTCAGATCAGCCTCAACATATGCTGGTAAGGAACTGGTGCACAGGTGACGCCCTGTTGAGGTTACAGATGAGGGAGAGCTGTTTTACACTTACCCTTTTCAGGTGTGCAATCCTATCTCTTTTCAGGGTTGTGAAGAAAGTGGCTCAGTACATGGCTGATGTGTTGGAAGACAGCAGGGACAAAGTGCAAGAGAACCTGTTGGCCAATGGAGGTAAATGGTACTAGAATGGTAGCAGTGGTAATAAAATGCTCTTGAGTCTAGATTATTAACTCTTTTCAGTTAGTGTAATGTTTGTTACATGAATGTTTTTTCCCCCCCACTTTTTAGTTGACTTGGTTACCTATATTACAAGGTTTCAGTGGGACATGGCGAAGTATCCAATCAAACAGTCGCTGAAAAACATTTGTGAAATCATTGCAAAGGTTGGTGTTCAGAAATGGGTGGAAGGGGTTGGAGGAGGAAGTGATGTGGCAGACTGGGGTCGGCTAGACGCAGGAATAATATCCTTGTATTTGATAGAGCCCCCTTTAACCTGTGAGAACAAATCAAAGTGCTTCACATGATTTATTGTGGTGACAGTTTTAGCAAATGTGAGTGCTAAATGTGATGCTGTTTACTCCCCTTCCTTGGGTTGGTCATTTTATATCTGACAAGCACAGGGTTGAGCCTTCACTCGGTGGCTAGGTGGTTTGTAGGTATCATTTGTACCATTTTTCTACCCATAGCTCTGTTTGCTGATTACTTGAATAATCATAAGAACTTGCTAGGCGAAAGAAGACCAAGTCTATCTAGTTCGCCTTCCACCACCCTTTTATTCGCTGATAGGTGGTGACCCAAACTATATACTGTATCCTGAGATATTATTTTCTTCAAACAGACGGCTATTGTTATTGAAACAAATGACATTTTTGCCTTCACTGTCTCCCCAAGGAGCCTGTTGCATAAGTTTACTATCTGCTCACTGAAGCAACGTTTTGGCAGATTTGAATTCAATAGCAGGCCAGGTCCTCTAGTTCTAATATTCACTACAAGATAAAACAGCTCATCATGGTCTACATTATCTGTTCCCTTCAGAATCTTAAAGAGCAACAATCATATTGCCCCTCAATCTTCTCTTCAGTTGAACATGTGAACTGTAATCCATACATTAAGTAGAATGAATGTATTCTGTGAATGAACAGTTCGCAAGACTTTTAACAATGCTGTGTGTTTTGCTTGCTGAAAATAAATGGCTGAAATAAAAATGTAAACATTTTGTGTCTTTTAAGTATTCCATATACAGTTTATTGATCTCCAGATTCACCGCAAAAAGGGTGAATGTGAACTGAATGCCACTAACCTGCAATTTATACTATGTCTGTTTGCAAATCTACAGCAAGTAACGCAAATTGACAATGACTTAAAAGCAAGAGCATCAGCATATAACAATCTGAAAGGAAATTTACAGAATCTAGAGAGGAAGAATGTGTAAGTTATGTTTTGATGTGTATAACAATTGAAGTAGCATTGTCTTACACTAATGACCATGAGGGGGGAGGAGGTTGGTTGGGGAGGTAAGCAGGTTTGTTTGACTGACTTAGCTCCAAAGTGATGCACCTAGCAATATTGAGTCAATCCTCTGTCTAAGCCCATATCTGAGCACTGTTGATGATATGCCAGCCAGCCTTGTTGTTGTGACTTCAAAATGTGGACCAGTTACTTGGTGCTGGGATTCTTTCCATTCAGTTATGGTTTATCCCGCAAACTAAACCACAACAACTTCGATTTATATAGTGCCCTCCACGTCGGAGGGCGTCTCAGAGCGCTTCAACGCTCTAAGCACTTCAAACAACTAATGGTTATGGTGGCCTGGCTGGCCAAACTTACCAATGCTCTGCAATGGTAAACTGCACAATTTTAGCTGGTTAAATTCCAGCACACCCTGGGGCACTCAAACCTCTAGGCCTCACATCCTATGCCAAAATTCATTGAGATTACATAAGAAGGATGCATCACTTTGTAGAAAGACCATAAAAATGGAATCCATACATGTGTGGAACCCTCGACGTCTAAAATTCCACCTAGTCCACTTTGCCATAAAATTTCAAATTGTGCAGCCTAAATTGTGGAGAATTCTTAAATTCACTCCTAATTTGGAAGTTGGATTTTTTTAAGAGAATACCGAAAATCAACTTCCAAATTTAGCTGTTTTCCTTTTGCCTCTCTTCCTTTTGTTTTCTTTCCATTGCTAGGAATGCATGATCAGTGTGCCAAATGTTCTTTTGGAACCACTGTGGGTGATCAAAACTGATTTAACTATAGTAGGTGTGTGTGTGTTTTTCAGGTGTGTGTTAATTTCTTATTTGTTTAACCGATTTTTGCCTGTACAAATTGGGTCTATTATTCAATGAATGCTTTAATCTTACATCTTGGACTTGGCTTTATTGCATGCTTTTCAATGTTCTATTGTCATTTCACTCCTTAATAGAAGTGAACTTTATAACTTTTGTTATTTTGCCCTGTGCTATCCTTTTAGGGGAAGTTTGATGACTAGAAGTCTAGCTGATATTGTGAAGAAAGAAGACTTCGTAATTGACTCTGAATACCTTACCACTTTGCTAGTGGTTGTACCCAAGTAAGAAGCCTTTGTGTTTTTACTTGAAGTGAATATTGTGCTTTATCAGCAAGACTTATATTGTGGACTATATGTTTTTTTTAAAACAAATATTTGAATATATACACTACATATTTTGTATTTTAAAGTTTAGTACCCAGGCTTGATCGTTCTAATACATTCAAGAGTATTCTAATTACATTTGTTAATGTTCCTTAAATACAGTATAGTGAGAGTTCAGACATTGGATATTTTTAAGAACAATTTAGGAAGAGACATTAAACTGAGGTCCAATCTGCCCGTTGAAGTGGATTTTAAACGATCCCACACAACAACAAAATTACACTTTTCACATCAGGAGGATACTCAAATGAGGATAGTCAGGGGTCAGGACCCAAGCATTGAGGGGAGGGGTGGGCTGCTGGATTGGCATGAGGAAGGTCAGAGAGGTAGGTGGGGTGGCTGAAGGCAGGGTCAAAAAGGAGATTCTTGAATCAGGGCTTAAAGGAGGCAAGGGAGGGAGTAAGGCAAAGGGATTGTGGAATAGTGTTCCAGAGTGTAGGGCAGAGAGGCTGAAGCCTGCTGATGATAGACATGGAGCAGACCGGAGTCTGCTGAATGGAGGGAGCAGACAGTTTGATAGGGGGGTCAGCAGTTGAGAGAGGAAGGAGTGGGTAAGGCCATGGAGGGCCTTGAAAGTGAGGACAAGGATCTTGAATTTGATCCTCTGAGGAATGGGGAGCCAGAAGAGGGTGGGGGTGATGGGGTCACAGAGCCTGGTGTGGGAGAAGACACAACTGCAGAGTTTTGGATGATCTCTAGCTTGTGGAGGGAAGAGTTGGGGAGGCCGTCAAGGAGGGAGTTTCCGTAGTCCAGACTAGAGGTGATAATAATACAATAATAATACTTGCATTTGATATAGCGCCTCATCATATTTTTGAGATGTCTCAAAGCACTTCACAGGATATACTGTAGAGTGGATTGACTGTATATATTGTGGGTGAAATAGGGTCCGTCGATATGGAAAATTTTCCGATTAGATATATCGATGGGCTCATATTGAGATATACCGAAATATAGATATTTTCAGGTTTTTCGTACTGCGCGCGCATTCAGGGCCTATCTTCTCAGGAGGTAAATATCTTTCGCTCTCTGTGTCTCTCACTCTCTCCATCTCTGTGTCTCTCTCCTCTCTCACATCGCCCCCCCCATCTCTATCTGTATATTATCACATCCACCCCATCTCTCGCCACCCCTCTCTCGAACCCCCCACCCCCGTCGTCTCTCTCCCCCCCTCCCCGCCGTCTCTCTCTCCCTACCCCCCCAGCCGTCTCTCTCACAACCCCAGCCGTCTTTCTCCCCCCAGCTGTCTCTCCCCCCCTCTCCCCCCCCAGCCGTCTATCTCCCCCTCCCCCCAGCCGTCTCTCTCCCCCTCTCCTCCCCCCCCAGCCGTCTCTCTCTCGCTCCCCCCACCCCCGTCGTCTCTCTCCCCCCCCCCCCCCCCGCCGTCTCTCCCCCCCCCCCCCCCCCCCCCCCCCCCCCCCCCCCCCCCCGCCGTCTATCTCCCCCTCCCCCCAGCCCTCTCCCCCTCTTCCCCCCCCAGCCTTCTATCTCCCCCTCCCCCAAGCCGTATCTCTCCCCCTCCCCCCAACCGTCTCTCTCCCCCCCCCCCCCCCCCCCAGCCGTCTCTCTCCCCCCCCCCCCCCCCCCAGCCGTCTCTCTCCCCCCCCTCCCAGCCGTCTCTCTCCTCCTCCCCCCAGCCGTCTCTCCTCCTCCCCCCAGCCGTCTCTCTCGCCCCCCCAGCCGTCGCTCTCCCCCCCCCCCCCCCCCCAGCCGTCTCTCTCCCCCCAGCCGTCTCTCTCCCCCTCACCCCCCCTAGCAGTCTCTCTCCCCCTCACCCCCCCAGCCCTTGCATACCTGTATATTGTATTCGAGGACTGTGAATACAATATGGCGGCTTTGCACCTCGGTCTGTGCATTGTGTATAGAGATGAGCATTCTGGGTCTTGTAGTTCAGTGTGCTCGCATCCCGATTTTTTACCTCGATATATCGTTTTTTCGATATATCGATATTTTTTAAATGTCTATATCGGCATATCAATATGAAAATTATATCGGGTTTTAGCGATATATCGATATATCACCGGACCCTAGGGTGAAATGTTAGTATCTGCCACAGAAGTGTATTCCTATCCAATTGTGTACTCAAGCCCCTTAGGGTAAGAATGTTGGTGGGAACTGGCCTCCCTACATTAGGATGTATATTTTGTTTGTGGCTATTTTTTGTATAATGAGGTTATTCTGTAACTAATCACATTAGTTACTATTTATTTATGAAATGCTGTAGCTCATATTAAAGTTGACATTAAAGCTAGGTCTGACATACAAGTTTTATACTGTTGTTTTGGTCAACACTGCATTGTATATTTGAATTAGGAACTTGGTTACATGAGTAGATCTTACTAGGGAGCATAGATACAGAAGGAATATTTGTGGAGGCAAGGGAAGGAGCAAGGCGATGGACTTCCAATGAGTTTGGGAAGAGTGGCTGAAAACCTGGCCACTGATGGTAGGGGGCTTGGGCGCCAGACATGGATCATGCTGGAGTCTGCTGAATGGAAGTAGCGGACAGGTTGACAAGGGGTCAGTGAGCTGTGGAGGGTCGTGAAAATGAGAACAAGGATCTTAAATTCAGTCCTCTGAGGGGAGCCAGTGGAGCCGGGCAATTGGAAAGCACACAACCTGCAGAGTTTTGGATGATCTGCATCTTGTGAAGGGAAGACTTGGGGAGGCCGACAAGGAGGGAGTTTCTGTAGTCCAGCCTTGACGTGATAAATACATGTATGAGTATA